>JAHUUD020000027.1:982500-1602275 GCA_020010945.3 Muscidifurax raptorellus
CATTAGTGAGAGGCAAGGGGACTCACTTTAATAAAGCACCCCAAAGGAAACAATCCTTACTACGTCCACGTCGTTGTTTTTGGGTATCGCAAAAAGTAAGGTTAATACATTTATAACAGATTTGGGGTGTACAGGATAGCATGCGTGGGGTAGGGATGTGTGGGACTAGGGAATGTGGGGTACGGTTGTGTGGGATCGGGGTGTAACAGTTTAGAATGTGAGGGCATGAAGTGTATGGGGTTAGGATGTGCGAGTTTGAGTTTTGTTTACTAGGATGTGTAACTTTTGGGTTCGGGGTGTGTGGGTTCCCCTATTAAGCCTAAGATCAATTTTAACCAGCTAAGCTTGTGGTTCATGGAAAAACTGATTTTAAACGGACTTTTTGGAGTTTGACCTTGAAATGACCTTGAAAAAAATTTCTCAATATGATTTTGAACGTAAAATTTCCCGCTCTTTCCGAATCCGGGGTCAAAACTAGGTGTTCCTATATGAAAAAACCACTTTGACCTTAAAATAACCTTGAAGGTCAAGTTCAAGGTCAACGACGTTAGCGCCATTGTATGACCCCCTCAGTCCCCTACTCCTTTTATCTAAACCGTTTTTCTCTATCTGGCTTAAGTTCAGAGAAATCCGGGTGCTACGATTAAAATGAGCCACCCTGTATACGTAAAGCATGCGCAGCGCGCTCGGTATAGCTGGACCTCGTCTCGCTGCATGTAACGGTCGTCAACCAATAGATGGCACGACGAGTACCATTTCAGAATATAATATTAAGATTATAAGATTTGACGTATATTATAACAATGTTGATTAAGCTACAAGTATTTTCTTGAAGTAAATATATATAAAGTTTTTGTGCTCCATCTGACTCCATATTTGATAAGAAGCAAGAATAGTGTAGAAATGTATAGTACTAAATTTTTAAGACTACATTTTACGAAAAATTCGTTAGGTTTTGCATGAAATTTCATTTCGCAGCGCCTTTAAGGAATCAATTATTTCCGACTTCCATGATAACTCGGCATAAAAATTCTGGGTGCGAAGTGTAAAAATCTTAACCCACCGCAAAAGAGTTTCACTTATTGGTTACCTAATTGTTCAACTGAATTGTGTGTTTATTACGTCGTAAAATATTTAGGGGGTGATCCGGTTCTGTAAGGATTTTTCTGAGTTGATCGTTATTCTATTGTCCTTCGCTTAGCTGTTTCGCGTCGAACAACGTGGGTAGCTAATAAATATTTATGTTTGCTAAAACTTCTGACTTCCGGGTCAGCGACAAGTTTTGGATCGCTCCAGTTCAAGAGTGCAGGAGATCTGAAAGCGTTGATTCTGAACAATGTGTCAGCAACGTCATTCTCTTCTTCTGACAGGTACAGGATCTCGATGATGTACTGGGCTGTATATATCAATCTGCTTGGGCGAATAGCTGGCATCCTGTCGTATTTCAGTTGTAGAGCGTAAATCAGTAAATTCTACTCCGAAGTAATGGAGGAAGTAACGGATTTTTTCGTTGATTGCCATTATCGTACGTTGCTTACTTCATATCGTATCGTATGTTGCTTACTTCTTCTGCGCAGGGGAGAACTTCGGCAACAAGAACGCCAAAGGTTGGCAAGCGGTCCTTGAGCGTTACTTAAGTATTGCAGATGTGTCGATGATGTGATGCATCTCGACGTTATCCCTTGAGAAAGCTGTAGAAGACAAGTTTATAAGATTGTCTTTGCACCTTTGAAAAGCTGCCTTAGGCTCCGGTTTCCATGGGACTAGACGTTTGTCCTTTTTCTTTGCACCTTTCAAAAATTCATGACGGTTTGTCTTTGAAGCATGAGCAAGCAGACGTCTGTAGAGCTGTCCAGAAGACCTAAGAATCTGCACAGTTTCTCGATTATCCGTGGCGGTGGGAATTCTTGGATTTCTTCAGTTTCCTGAGGACTGATTTTGAAATCATGTGGTGTCATCATGTGTGTCGAGACTATATTTCTTTAAATTAACTTGCAGCTCATGTATTCATCGAGGCGGCTGCTAACTATATCGTGGCCGTTCAGGTGCTTTTCTTCTCATGTAGATACGATAAGTATGTCGCTGATGTAGACAAAGTCGAAATCTAGATCTCTCTATCTTTTCTGTAATGCTAGAAGATCTGAGAGGCGTTACGAAAACAGAAAGTCATGACCAGCAATTTTCTGGAATCACTGGTATCTGGTGGTAGGCTTATCTTAAGTCTAAGGCTGTGAAGATCTTTGTGCTTTACAGAAGGTCATGCAAACAAAGGGAATGCAACTAAAGGAATCGTACTTGTGCGGGACTGAATAATGATCTGAAACTGTTTTCGTGTTTATTTTGCGATAGTTGCCGTATGGACACTATTCCCCATTTTTCGCCCAGCTCGTACCGTTTTTGAAACTCGTTCTTAGCTACCTTGAGTTTGGTTGGCGAGAGTGAACGAGCTCTTTGCGAGACTGGAGAGCGCTTGGTTAGGATATTATGAAATACGCCTTGTTTCTTGATTGATCTAAACTGATCAGAACCAAGAACATGAGGTTATTGTTGACGAGGTGAACGTATTTTTGGCTCGGTGCCAAAAAGGAAATTGGCACTGTTTGTACTGACTTAACGAAGATAGCAGTGTGCGCAAGTTGATTACTAATCTCTTGAGTTTTGAGATCTGGTAGGAGATGGTAATGCAAAGGGAGATCGGCTCCTATGATTGAGTGCAGGATATCTGTGATATTAAAATTTCATACTAGCTTGTATGGCAGGCCAACGTTCAATTCGCGACGTTCGACAACATAAAAGTTGATATTGGAATCATTGACAACGCAGAGCTTGTGGCTAGCTCAAAGCTGGCCTCGCTAATTCGCTGGCTCTCACGTGTATACGTCTAGTTTTCCTGGTCTGTAGGCTTTTTAGAGATCTTCGCCCTGTAGTTCCCTACTACTCACTAGTGCCTTACGACTTGAGTAAAAAATCCTAAATCTTGTAGTTCGAAATCATGAGTTGGATTTGTGGCGCAGGTGCAATTTCTAAACAGAAACTATAGTTTCTCTTGGAACCAGATTTTGTGCTAGACTCAGCATTTCTTTGAAGAAATCCGAAGATTTTTTTGAATTTATCTCTAGACCATTGAAGTGTCTATCCAGCTGCAGCTGTTGAGTTTCAGCGTATCGCTCAGTTAAGATCTTCGTTATTTGCTAATATTTCTATTCTGTTTCAAGGTTATTAAGCTTGCATTGCATATCTTGATGAATGTCATGTAAAAAGGTATCCCATAACGAAATCAAACCTAGCTTTGTCCTCATTAAGGGGGCATAACACCTTTAAACTAAAAAATAAAAAATAATTATTTAAAATATATTAATTTATATATATATATAATTTTTTGTGACTGAAATAAACATATTTACCTTCATTTTGAGTGGTACAGACCTCTCTGTACGCCTATAATACCTACTTATAGTAGAAAGTCTATTTGGACCAATAATTCACTGACCGTAAGATTTATAGTCAACGGATGGACCAAATGAGTTCAAATTTGAGGATATGGCTTGGAAGTCCATTAGTTTTGTTGTGAATACAGGAATTTAATTTTGAATACACAGACAAATTTTTATAACCATATTACTGATTTTTTAATTAATTTGTTATATTTTATTATAATTGGTATGTAACCTTTTTCTACGCATTCAAAATATATCCCTGTATTCACAGCAAAATGAATGCATTTTTAAGCAATTTCCCTAAATTTGAGCTCATTTGGACCATCCCTTCGTTTGAAATCTTACGGTCGAGCACCTACAATTGAGAAAAACCTAATTTAGAGAAAATCAGCATTTAAGATTTCTCTTATAATTATTAATTGTAATTAAAATAATACTTATGCTGTATATTTTTGAGTAATCTAATTACTTTTATCCATCAAAAAGTAACTTTTTGCAGCAAATTGTCGCTCCCAGGTACTCATAAAAACTCCTGTTAGAGTGTAGATGCATCTCCCTGCGCTGGAATACAAAAAGTTTAAATTAATAAATTTTACATAAAGTCATGTTTATTCATAAAAACTTTTTCAATACTCTTATCTTTTTTTCACCGTAGTCACAAAGCAGTTTATGTTTCCTGGCCATCAGTACCTCAATTGTCATATTCATGCAGCTATGGCAACCCACTTGGTCCAAGATTAGCTGAAAAATAAAAACTAAAAACTTATTCAACAAAAATTATAACATGAAAATAATATAAATTAAAATAAATAGGAAGAGCGTCCGTGACTCAGTTGCTTAAGATGCACACCCTAACTAGCGGATACACGTTCGCTCAAAGGGTCGTGGGTTCGATTCCCAGTGAGGGCTGAATTTTTCTGAGTTTATTTTCAGCGGGAAAAATAGCTTGACTCCGGCTGCTTCGAGGCGGATTTTCCCCGAAATGTCCCTATAGTGTAATTCCGGGTGTCCCTTGCCTCACAGGCGCAAGCCTGGGCAAATGCGAAGCAGTGGCAGAGAACGTCAACCTTACTGGCTTGAAGCTGGATCCTGAAATATGGACCTTCTCCGGATTCGGTTTACCCTGGAGACGGACTCGACACCCTTTCAAGTGTGGATAGCGTTGGCTTAACCAACGCGGGACGTATCTGGAATATGTCCTCACCGGAGATGTCTCCCAGGAAGGATAAAATAGTAGAAAGGATATTGAGAGGAGAAGAAAGGATAGGAATGTATAAAGTAAGGAAAAAAATTAGAATGAGATTTCAATAAGGGCATGGAAACACTAACTTGGCCGAAAGGCTGTCATGGTATAAACCCCCCACATATAAAATGAAAATATCAATAATATACTACAGTTCTTCTCGAGCTTTTCTCTTGGTAGCTCGTGCTTTCTTGGTACTTGCAAGTCTTTTTCTCTTCGCGTGGAATACTCTGGTGTCACTATGCTCTGGTGGTACTGTACTTACACTATTTAATCTATTTATTTATTTTACACTTATATAAATACACTAACACGATTTAATTGATTTAATTTACATTTATACAAAAATAAACACTAAGTTGCAAAATATTTTACTAAGTTGCACGTTGAAAAAACGTATACAATAATAATACACTCATCACTTGCAGATGTACTGGCGAACGCGAAAAAATTTGCTCACATTACACCGCAATTATTAATATTAATTAATTATTATTAAAACGACGGGCAAAAATTGACTTATACAAAAAACCGATAATAATTGTATTTATTTATATATCAGCTGATCAGTATACTCAGTACTATACTTACACAGCATGTAGATTATAGAACAGGGAATGGAAGAGATACTAACGGTCAAAAGACATTCTCAAAAAATTCAAACGTTAGATTTCTTCATTCCTTTTTGTCTATGAATTTCATAAATTAATATTTATTATGTATCCTATGTATCTTAATATATTTTTTTTATTATGTTTTAACATGAATTTCGTCAATTTTATCAACATTTTAGTAGTCTGCAAGGGTGTGTTTGTGAGTTCTCGACAGAGATGTTTATTCATCCTCCCATGGTGATTTCAGTCTCGACGAAGGAAGCAACAGTCTCGCGAGGAAATCCGTCATTTGGAAATCGATGCTGCGCAACGCGGATTCGAGAAAAGACGCGATAATTGTCGATTACGTATGTCGTACGTTAAACAATTTTTCTGAATTATTTGTTTGCTTGCGGTAACGCAACGTTTGCATGAGGAATTGTCGAACCATAAGCTGATCGCAGTATCAGAATTCGAGAGCCACGCCGAAAGCAAAATGGCGGCTCCGCGGTAAAGTCTTGTTCGCACGCATTATTGCTTTGCATGACACTCAACAAATTCGTTGACTCTGCTGATGAGGATTTGCCTGATATGCGTCGAGAAATGCCCTCTATTGATGCAGCCATGATGGAAGGCGCCGGTGTCGGTAGCTTCACGCAAATATTTCCAATTTGCGCCGTTTACCGTTGTTATCCACAGTCGAGTGTTAACAGTCACAACAAAACAAGTTATTTTTGGGAAAAAATATTTTTTGATACAGTGTGCGTAAAATGCGCACTCTCTGTATCAAAAAATATTGTTCGATATATGTGCGAAAATTGATTCTACACTCGTGAGTTTATCACCCTCGCTTCGCTCGGGCGACAAACCTCTCACTCGTGTAGAATCAAATTTTACGCACTTGTATCAAAAACTACTATAGGGTACTTGTGTGCGTGAAGTTAATGCGTGAAGAACAATTTTCCGAGCGTGAAATGAACTTCACATACTGCTCCGACTACCCGTTTTTCATCATCAACAACCTTTCCGATTCCTTACAAAATAGAACAATTTTCATGATAAAGACCCGCTTAAAATTTTATAAATAAAAACAGAATTATATTTCATGATATTTTAATATAATAAATGATTTTTTTACTTAATTAATCATTTTTACAAACAGTTCTAATTTAAACTAAAATACTTATTATTTATCTCAAAATAATTAAAATTCATAAATGATTATTCTTCACGACGCATCTATTATCCTACTCTTCCCCCGACCAGCTTATGTTACCAAGTTGTAATCAACTTCACGCACACATGTACACAATAGTAGTTTTCGATACAAGTGCGTAAAAGTTGATTCTACACGAGTGAGAGGTTTGTTGCCCGAGCGAAGCGAGGGTGATAAACTCACGAGTGTAGAATCAATTTTCGCACATATATCGAACAATATTTTTTTCGCACAATATTTTTTTAACGCACACTGTATCAAAAAATATCGTATGCGACTCGGGCGTGAAGTTTACTTCACACCCTTGTTGCATAATATACTAATTATTTTTACTTTTAAATTCCTGTACCACGAACGAGATACCTTAAACCATGACATTTTCGACTCAATTTTTTTGTAGAGGCCACCTCTTGAAGTCTATATCCACTGCATTTTTAGTAATCTACATTTTCAGATTATTTATGAAAAATTGAGAAATCTGACATTTTCAAAACTATAATAATTTGCAGTTGATTTCAAAAATTATTGTTAAATTGAAAAAATAAAAAAGTACGTGCCGAATATTTTGAACAGAAATCGAAATTAATGATAACTGAGTTCCAACTTTAGCTGCTTACAAAACGATGGCTGAGTAGAATAAAAACTTATCTCGATGGCGATCATTAACCTGTGAACACCAGTCTGAAGCTACAGCAGCGTGTTGAGTTGATTGACAATTCTGACGGCTATACAAAATTCGACTTGCTTAATAATAGCTTAAACGACCGAACGTCTAGAAGCTGAGATATTAAGTCTCAAAATTTGGATATTTATTACGCGATCCTTATGATGGGCCCGCGTGAAACGTACATTTTTGCTGTTTAATCGCGTTATGCTGAAGAGTTGCAGGTGGCTGGACGATCAGTCACAAATCTTAATATCCCAGAAGCCCTAGGATCTTAAAGGAACATTAGTATCACCTAGAGAAAGAGGAGGTTGGTAAATTAATAGGGAACGACACAGGGCTTACCAACAGCAGTCCAGATATTGGAGAGGTTCGTCCACTGCAACAAGTAGAAGTAATATGAGAGTCAGTAACAAGACTTAACTGGAATATATCTTACTTTAGGAAGGAGCAGAACAGCCATGTGTTCCAGACACTCGAGCAGCTCGTATCAAGGTGGGCCCACGGTATCTGCAAATAATCAGGAAGATTAATAAGGACAGAGTATATAGGAGTCAATGAATACGTACTCTACCATAACTTCACTCACTGTTGACAGCTCGACCACAGGGGGCTAGTAATACTTCCAGCCATCACTAGGAAGCAACGTTAGGGCTATAGTCCGTTCTACAGAGATTATAGCAGCGCTTTCTGTCTCTCTCTCTCTCTCTCTCTCTCTCCCTCGCCTGTAACTCGCCTAGCCGACCTGTGACGTCACGCTCGAATGCTGCCAAATCGGCGTGGTCTCGGCTACTCTGTTCCGATAATTGATAGATAGCACATCCTTACAAGCGCGATGGTTGTAATATTCGTAGCCGTAGATAGTCGAAATAGTTCGAAATTCCCGAATCACTTTGTGGCCATTGGGTATATATCGTATAGTGTAGATCTGATTTTTTGAGCGAATTCCGTGACACATGTGAAAATCAAGCCCACAGAAAAGGAGAAGATAGTTAATGTAACTACTCTATTGTGTGAAATCGCGTCTCTGATGGGTATAAAATTCGATAGTGCATCTAGCTTCATTTTCGTGCTATTATAATGATAACTGGAGCCCATGTTTTGT
Source organism: Muscidifurax raptorellus (assembly GCA_020010945.3). Lineage (NCBI taxonomy): Eukaryota > Metazoa > Arthropoda > Insecta > Hymenoptera > Pteromalidae > Muscidifurax > Muscidifurax raptorellus. The sequence goes on from JAHUUD020000027.1 coordinate 990,759, forward strand.
ACATATATCATTGTTAATTACGATACAATATTAAAATTTTAATAACTAAATTCTGACTTAGTGTTTATTATACCATGCTCAATAATAATTATGTTAAAGTCTGTTATGACCACGGCCCGAATACTTCGGTTTGCATCTAAGATCGAATATTCGTAAAGCATCCGAAATGTCGGACAAATAAAATGACATCAAAATTTAACTCATTATGATGACTAAATTATTCAATAATGATACATCAAAATAATATGATTTAATTTGCTCATTATAAGTTTTATAATATAAGCAAAGACAAAATAACTAACTCTGATTATTCAGAAATTTTTACGCTCATTTTATGCCTTATAAAGTCGTATTTTGAACACGCGCAGTGTTACGACTATGAAATTTGGAAAAAATCGCGTCTGAACTGCGTATTTCTTGAAGCCGCTAAGGTAAGCTCAGCCATCGGAATAGTATATCACAGTCAAATAATTAAAGTAATAAACTATCAATTTCCTGTGCAGTAAGATGGATCTTAATGCGGCTTTTTGTATCCAATTTATGACAGCATCCGTCAACTTTACAACCGGTAGTATACAATGCATTTTGCGACGTATCATTTTTGCATAAACAATATGTATTTTAGAAATGCATTTCGAAGAGACAATAATTTAAAAATTTACAACTCGGTAAATATTGATGGAAATAGTTCAATTTTGTTACTCGTGAGTTTTTGAGATCGCTGAATACGAATATTGCGAAGATAACGGTCCCCGAGGGTTCCGGTGCCGAGAATGGACTGTATCTACGTCGACTTCTGGAATTATCTTGAGTTTTATAGAATTTTACACCTCAAGTTAAATATGTTATTCTTGTTATAATATTTTTATGACAAGTTAGTAAATAAATAATAAAACCTTACCTTTCTGAAACTGCTAACGGCAATTGTTTCCTATTAATATTCAGCTTTATGAAAATATTTGCACTCGTTTTAATTGTACAGAATACTTCTAGGTATTTATGAAATACTACTTTATGTGTACGGATTGTATATCACCAATTTTCGAGCTGGCGAGCGGCACGGAGTCAGTATGGAATTAAAACTCGAACTGCCTATAGATAAAAGTGCGAAAACTTATAAAGGTTCATATTACCTCAAAGTGTTTACAAATGTTTTAAATCTTTACAAAATATAATCTTAAAATGAGAAGATTCATACAATAAAAGAAAGTAGCGCTCGCTTGCTACGTCATAAACATTGCTTAATACACAATTTCAATAGGTCAGCTCTCGCTGGCTAACTTATATCAAGTTGCAATCGCATTAAAATTGCAAACGCAGGAAAAAAATCAATGTTTTGATTCTGAGTTTAAAATTCGACATTTGCTATTATATAAGATTTATTTAAGAGAAACTATTACTCTATTCAAGATTTGAGAAAACGAAAAGCTTACATTGTAAGATGTAACAAGCGTAAGACACAAAGAATATAAACCTTAATATCTTCTAAACTAATCTGTTTCATAAATTGCATAAATGACTTTGCAAACATAATCAAATGAAGGATTTTTTAAAAAATTTAAAGTAAATTCTTATTGAAAGGCTATTATTTGATTTTTCAATTTTTAACCCAAAAACTAGTTAACAAAATGGCCTAAAGTTTTTACAAGATGCAGATATTATATCATCACATATCATCAATGCATTCAAAATTAAATATACACTTTTTTTGTCAGCCAGTTGTCGAAGGGAGTCAATCATGTCCATAATATGATTTTGTTTATAATTACAATTCGTTGCTGTTTGCGATAAAGCCTCTCAGTTCATCATAAGAAAATGAACCTTCAGGTAAATAATAGTGGTGTTTAACCAAGACCTTATCACTAACAACGTATGGTACTATATTAAGATTTCTCGATGAGCAACTAAAATCGCAGTTTTTGTGAGAGACGGACGCTCTTTTTAGAGTCAATCTACAAGAATCACAATTAAAATCTGAATCTGAAACAGCTTTGCTATTTAAATAAAAGAAATATTACTTTTTTTAAATCACTTGGAACAATTTTGACTGATGAAATCTTGTAAATCTTAATTTTCAATGAATATCTTCTTCTTTTCTTTAGAAATATCCCACAACCAGCGCAGGAAATTCCTCGGGTACCACCGGTAGCTAGCTGATCACCATTAGAGGTCCCAATGGCGGAATCCACCAACATGAGCTTTATTTGAAAGGATACTACTCGTGACCTCCGTTTTCTTATATCCCCCATGGCGGCACTTATTCTAAAAAATCACCTGTCAGCACGAGCAGGTGGCTCTTTTAGCGGATAAACATTTTCTATATCATGTACGGCTTGTTAATTATTTTGATATAAGCGGGGTGCTCGGGGAATCGATGCTAGGAGCACCGGCTGTGGCCTCAAACAAAAGTGCGTTACGAGAGAGGGCATATAAGATTTTCAGAACGCTGTTCCGTTGATCGAAGAGCAAAAATCCGACCATCGCCGCCTGGCGGCCGCCCGCGGCACTACCGTAGTGGCTGCTTGCGCTGATGATTTACTCGTTGATAGGGACTTGCGCAAGAAAGTCTGCGGGTGGGTTATAGCCATTTTGAGAACTGAAATTTTAACTACAACCAATTTTTTATCTAAGGGGTGTGTTATGTAGATACGTAGGCACCGATACATGTTATTGTGACCGAGTTGTACGCTGCTCGATTATGATATTGAGAATCGCCGCCTAGTAACGACATCATCTACAAGGAAGAGCACTACTGGAACATGAAATATACCAAAAATTACTTCTAAGTTATTTTAGATGATATCCAGGTGTTAGGATGACTTCGTCGTCCATGAAATATGACACACAAACACAAATCTATACGGACATTTTCTAAAAACACATGATTCGAACTTCAAACACCTCAAAACGTATTTCTAACGTGTTTTTCACGAACTCGAAAATTTGACTATTTCAAAGCTTGCTCTGGGAGGAAGTAATTTATTTATATCTAGTATAAATTCGGATTTTCGATGCCGATTCAACCACTTTAGTAATTTGAACTAAGTTAATCTTTATGAAACTCATTACTCCATCCGTTTTAGGTATGGACAGAAGACGGAAGGGCCTTATAGTATTTTTACTTAGAGAATTTTTTTGGAAACTCCCCTTATAGTAGTAAGCAGACCATCCTATTTTGAGCCTGAAGATAACTTTTTCTCTTCAATACCTATTTATGTAAATAGTTTAAAAATGCAACTTTCTCCCATTAATACCTATTTATATAAATGCTTTGAACTCGAGTTAACTGCCAAAATTCATATTTTAACATCGAAAACATCAATCTTAACCATATAACTTTACAGCTATACTTTCCACATAAAAAAGTTAAATGGAAAAGTTGTAGATATTTTAAAAATACAACTTTTTGCCGTTACAACTATACTTTTTACAGACTTTAACCAAAAGTATTGTCGATAAAATGATTTTTGATGCAAATAAATTGATGAAACAGTTAATAATACGCGTATAAAATGCAAATTTATAATAGCCAAAAAAGGCGAGCGCGTAGCGTAAGCGTAAGTTGGTTAGGCCAACAAGAAACTCGAGAGTCAGCGGTCATACCTTGCATCGCGAATCATTGTGAAACGGCAACCTACATCAGCCGTAAGACCATTCGTGGAGCGATAGTTTTTTTTTGTTTCTATTACCGCTGCAGCCTCATGGGCCCTGTCAGCGGGGGCCTTTCACCACCTCTATGTGGAATTATAGCCCAATCCTCTCCATTTTCTATTCCTTTCAAACTCCGTCCTGATTTAATCTCCCTGGGGGATTTTTCCGGTGAGGACATACTTTCAGACTCGCACCGTGTTGGTTAAGCTAACACTCTCTGTCCTTTTTATAGGGCATTGGGTCTATCTCCCAGTGTAGACCGATCCGCAGAAGGTCCATGTTTCAGGAACCAGCTCCCCGCCGGTAAGACCGGCGTTCCCTGCCTAGCGCATCGGATCGGGCTACCTATTTTATCGACCTTCCCTAAGAGTCCCTACCACTGCTCTGCATTTGCCCAGGCTTGCGCCTGTAAGGCAAGGGAAAACCCGGAATTACGCTGAAGGAAAATTCCGGCGAAAAACCTGCCTCGAAGCAGCCGGAGTCCAGGGAACTTTTCCCGTTGAAATACAACTCAGAAAAATTCCGAGTGCATTCACCGGGAATCAAACCCACGACGCCTTGAGCGAGAGTGTATCCGCTAGTTAGGGCGTGCGCTTTAACCAACTGAGCCACGGACGCTCCTTCGTGGAGTGCTAGTTATTATTTATGGTACTGTAATTATAGTAACATTTGTATTCATAGTCAGATCTTTTTAATTCATGTATAAATATATTATGATTAAGCTGCGGAAAAGTTAAAATAACAATGAATGGCTTAGTATTTAGACTATCTACTAGTAGTTTTACTTTATCAAAATTTGCATTCATATTTCTAACATTTATATGCATGATCGTATAATTTTTATGGCTACTAAATTTGTTAAAACTAGCAAAACTACAACTCATTTTCTATTACCTACTTTTTTCTTTGATACTCCTTTGATACTGAAGTTTATCTTGTTTTAGGAACCCAGTATCTCTTGAGGTTACCTCAAACTTAATTCTCTTGTACCATTTTATCATCGCTCAAACTTTCTTGCTGATGATCTTAGTAAAAAATATGTGCATCGATCTGTAGATTTCCAAGTACTAAATATTACGGGTTGTATATTATGTATTTGCAATAATTTCTAATCAATTCAGAAAATGTTTCCATATCAGAACATCTCGTGTAATTCCGCAAATGGCAATCAGGAGTCCGTGTTTTGTACAGAATATAATTTATGCAATCCTTATAATTACTCACTTCTGCACTAATATGCACACATTTGAAAATAAATCTCAATGACTGCCAAAAAAATCAAAACTGTTAACTTATACTAATATCCAACATAAATTTATTTACATTTGGTTGGCTATCTGCCACCTCAAGGATGCAGATAAATGATCAGAATATTAAGTTTATTCTTGGGGTTATACGAAGTAAGTATACTGAAGTTTAAGCGTCGCTGATTGCGAAGATCATATTTTAGAAATCCAAGGTAGCGGATCAAACCTATCGGACGGTTTTCTTGAGAATTGGCCCTTTAATATATGGGGGTTTATGAGGCCCCTGGTTACGAATCTGAGGTAACCTTTTCGAAATTCAAGATAGAGGTTGAAATTTTTAAAAATCAAACGATTTCCGCCAAATTTAGTATATTGGGTCGCTGAACACAAATCGGAATAGATATGCAAAAATCAAGATGGCAGATCTAAGATGGTAAACGAAACTACTAAAAATCATAGCACAGTGTGTTACGACAAATAATTATGTAAGTCTGTCATCAGATTAATCATTAGCGACCCCAAAAACAGTTTTTTAATTGTCTGGGTCACTACCCAGTGTAATAGTTCTGGACATTCTGGAGGGGGCACGTAGCTTCCTTTAGTCTTCATCATTATTATTTCATATGGTCGACACTGAGGTTCCTGTTTAATCTCGTCTTGTAATTCCTTAAGGCACTGTGGCCTTTTTTTCGCGGATTTTCTTCTTAAGAATCCTTCAAGCGTCTTTTATTTCTTGCTCAGCGAGTATATACTATTCCCTGGCCACTTCTAATTGTATAGAACTTGTTCCTTGTCCGTCTTCTGGTTCCTTCACCCACTAGTATACTGGTGGTCATCTATGGCTTGGCAATCTCCTTGGCATAGCAGCGTCATATGTTCGGGTAATTCTTTCCACTTGCTCAGCCTAACGGTGTGCCGCCCGGAGATTTGCATTTCTTCCAGGGTTAACAAAAGATACTCGTGCTGGGTCTCTGCCCTGTGTTTCTGACACCCATTATTACGGCTTTGTGAACACTATTAGTGTAGTGCTCACTCACGGTCATCTATTCAATCAAGTCAATTAAGCAATTGCTAACATACGTTAGATATATTATAGATTCTTTGTCATCTCTTCTGAAGGTGTTGGTGCAATTCTGGATAACTAGAACCAAGTCACTTCCAGTAGAACTCAGCCTCTTTGTTTAGTCCTTTGGTGGTCCGACTCTACGGCCCATGCGTTAAAATCGCCTGCAATAATTACACGCTTTTTTCAGGAATATCTTGCAGCTACTGATCTAACAGTTGTTCAAGCTATTCAATTGCTGTTCGAACTGTTAATGTCACTGTCATGTACCTGCTATCTCAGCGCGTATAAATCCATGGAAAGGAGGCTACCTGACGCTTCATCGGGAGACATTTCACCAGGCGACATTTCGCCAGGATTACATTTCACCAGTGCGACACTTCGCCAGGATGACATTTCGCTTTGCGCCCTTCCATACCCAAAACCCACCCGGTCAACTCTGGGTGATACAGCGGTGGCTCTCTTACCGTAGTGGTTCTAGTGCCGTGTTGGTTAACCCTCGTGGGTTATAGGTCTGTCGGGCGCTCGCGCCCTTCCACACCCAAAACCCATCGGGTCAACTCCGGCTGACGTTGGTTTTTCATTGAGCTCACAAATGTATAAAAATAACCTAAAACCCCAACAGCACCAAAGTTGGTACAGCGGAGGTTCTGTTGTTACCGCAGTGGTTCTAGTGCCGTCATGGTTGACCCTTGTGAGTTATCGGGTTAAGTAATTAAGGAAAAGTGATTGTGCTACACTTTTGTTCTAGTACCGAGTTAATGGCTTGATAACGCGAGAATACCCTAACATCGTCAGAGTTGCACTAAAAAAAGCGTTTTCGTAAATCACTCAATCGGTATAGTAAAATATTAGCTTACAGAGTTTCCCGAGTAAAGAAATGCATTAGGAAAGCATTATATACAATGCTGGCGAAATGTCGCCTGGTGAAGTGTCCGGATACGGGAAAACAACTTTACTACCTGCCCAGATTACCGCTTTCCCAGTACTGTCCGTAACCCACGATGGTTCGTCCCTACATTGTTCACATACAATAGTTACGTCATCCTGTCTTGCGGGCTTACTGATTTAATAGGTGTTGGGCTGTCTCGCAGTGATTTAGGTTCAACTGCACTATCTTTATTTTCTTGAGGAATAGTGAGGTTGAATCAATCTTTCTACTGCTCCTACTGCAGTTCGGTAGATTAGGCATACGCTACTACCAGCTGCATGGACACTTTTCCCTTCTGCGCCTCGTTCCATACAGAGTATGGTTCGTTGTTACACTCTCCTGCTTTATGTCCTCTAGTTCCACATTTATAGCAGAGGCCACTATGATCTTGAGTGACTGAGCAAGTTTTGGCAATATGACTACCGTACGGCAGACGTGATTGTTCGTCTTTAGTTTCAAAGGAGCATTCTTTCTCTTTATTTCGGAAGGGGGAGGGGTGCCCACGTAAATAGATAAAAAATAAATAAAAGTATATTCATGTGTGCGTGGGTGTTCGTGGGTATGTTTTTTTTTCCTTATAGAGTGGGAGGTTAAGGGCAAATCCATTATGGACGATATGGCACCGACTGGTACCACCTGTGTGGGACTCTCACCCACTAAACCCTTCGTTTACCGTTAGCTTTTGAGTTCCAACAGCAACCGAATCCTCTCCGTCCTCCTTACCGACCCTAAGTATGTTGGACCTGGCTCTTTCTCCAATAAGCCCCCCCCCCCCCCCCCCCCCCCCCCCCCCCGCGGTAACACCGTTTGAGTATTGCTTCGCGGGGGAACTTTGGGCTACCGCCCTCATCTGTTGATGTGGTCGTCATCACGTTTTCCGCTGCCGTCTACTTCTTACCGCATCGTCCGGTCGTCTGTTTCTTGCTGCATCGCACGTCTTCTTCTTCTTTTTTCTTCGTCCTTTCGGACCTTCTTAAGGATGTCTGCAACAAAATTGTTTATTGCGCTCCATCCGTCGGCCGAAGTCATCATAGCTACCATAATAGACTCAGGCGTTACTCTGGTCTGTAGGTAGCACTCAAGTTCTTCTCGTTCCTGTTCATAGCGTGGACATTCACTGAATACATGCTCAGCGTCCTCGATTACATTCAAGCACGTCGGGCAATCCGGGCAATCCTCCAATTTAAATCGGTGCAGATACGCCCGGTTGCATCCATGTCCACTCAGAAACTGCGTTAGGTAGAAATTTACTTCTTCATGTCTTCTTTTTGTCCAGTCTTCTACACTTGGTATGAGGCGGTGTGTCCACCGTCCCTTACTACTAGAGTCCCATCGCTTTCCCATTGTTACTTTCCTAGCGGCATCCCAAATTTCTATCTTGGTTTTGCCGCTGTCTCGACTTTTTTCTTCGTCGATTGATTTTCTCTCCCTTGCTAATAGGTCTATTGGCGGGAGACCGGCAATAACGCAGACCGCCTCGTCCGATACCGTGCGGTAAGCAGACGCGACCCTAAGTGCATTTCGCCTGTGCACTGAGGAGAGCTTTCGTCCATATGCCTTCACCAGTACAGCGTCTGCCCATATCGGGGCTCCATACAACATGATTGATGTACTAACGCTTGCCAGTAGCATTCTGCGATTCTGTGTGGGACCACCCACATTTGGCATCAGCCGCGCCAACACTGCGGTAGTTTGCGGCTTTCTCTCCTGCTGCTTCCAAGTGCTGTTTAAAGGTCAGCTTTGCGTCTAACGTTATACCTAAATATTTAATAGTCGGTATAGAAGTAATTTCATGACCGCCTATCCTCAAGGTAATTGTCTCCGTCTTCTTTCTGCTAGATATTAGGATTGTCTCCGTTTTATGGCTTGCAAGCTCCAGATTCGCATTATTTAGCCACTTCTGTATTTTAATGATAGCTTCACTAGCAATTTCAGCTACCTCTTCTTTCTCTTTTGCTACCAACACCAAAGCTATGTCGTCTGCGAATCCTACGATCATTGGTAATTCTAGCTTGAGTACGCCTTCGTACATAATGTTCCACAACGATGGGCCCAGTACAGACCCCTGTAGAACTCCCCCCATTACCTTCCCCGGTAACCTTATAATTCACCGTGCCCTCCTCGGTCTCGTATAAGTCGGTCTCGGTCAGTATAATCCTAATCTCGTGGGTATGTGTGTGGGTGGGCATCTGTGTGTGTGTTATGCACGTTTGTGTTCTACAGAGCATTTCCATTGCACTTGCCATTTTTTACATATTTTTAAACTACTCTATGCCAAATTTTAAGAGGCATCAAACTCTCTTTGAAACCAATTAAATCTAAAAATTACAGTTTCAATAGGTTTGATCGTCCTGAACATAGCTTTACTTTGTGCAAAACTGTCTGCATAACTTTTAGAATGGCAGTCGATCAATATTGTACCTAAAAAAAGAGGATCTAAGTTTTAAGAAGCCCTATACGTAATTAAAACAAAATATAGTTAAATTCTATGACAAATTTGGCTTCCTTGTTGAGACAAAAAAGGATTAAAATGATGGATTTCAACCAAATATTAACTGCGTATACGTCCGTAATTAATTTATTGAAGGGAGATATACAATAATTATGACAATTAGCATATTTAAGTATTTTTTTGTTACAGGAAATATCTGGCCAAAATAGCAATGATAGTTCCAGTGGCCCAGCTGGTCCTGCTACACCTAATTCTCAGGGATTGAGGCCAACTCCCTCACCCACAGGGTCTACAGGTTCGCGATCTATGTCCCCAGCTGTTGGTAAGTTATTGAATCATTTTTTCACAGGCTTATCTGTTAACGTAATTTTATAATAATAATAGGACAACAGACGGTACAAATGCCACCAAGACCATCGAGTAGTCAATCAGATGGAGGAGCACCGGCAAGAATGAGTCTTTCGCCTTTAGCTACGCAAGGTTAGAATATATATTCCATTTTTATAAAGTCAATTTCCTCCGCGGTCTTTTTAAGCACCCATCATTCTTCTTTTGATAATTTTCAAGTAACTATGTAATCATTTATTGAGATATAGTACCCAACATAACTTTGTTTCTTTGCTTGTATGAGACTTCTTTGTGTTAAAAAGTAGTCTAATAAAAATCATTTAAATTATCATAACTCCAATTCAAAACAATAAAAGTTTTAATAAATAATTACTTATTGGCACAATTTTAAAAAGTGCATAAGTAACTCATAACACGAAAAAGTTTCTTTAGTAAGCTGCTTTGATTAAACTATAATAGAAGAGCTTTTTTATTCGTATACATTAGAAATGCCTATTCAACTAAAAAACCATGATATTTTGACAAGAATAAAAAATTAATTAAAATGATGTATCGTTGTTCTTCTCAAATGACCATCTTAGAATTTTGTTTTAACACTTTCAAGCGTTTCGAGTCTAAACAAGATCCATGAATACAAACAATACAACAATATTCTATATCCAACGATTACAGAAGTCAAAAGGCTGAAATTCACTTGAAATTTTTGGAAAATATAGATATTTTGATGACATTGGCTAAGTCTTTTTTGTAGCTTATGAAACCGATTAGTTTAAAAGATATTTAGTCTCAAATTTATTCCCTCTCACGTATACTCTGTATAACTGAAAATTAATTGAAAACTAGAACTCAGAACAATTTGATACAATTCATAATTATATGACGTTATGAGACCTTTTTGTCACATAAATTTTAATTCATTTCAAGAAGTAGATCCAGAGAAAAACTTAAATACTACAAAAAATAGTTTTTATATGTGAAATCTAAAAAGGTAACTAACAATCTACTCTTATCTATTATTATATTAAGTGCGTAATTGTATGCCGTATGCTATTTACCTTCTACTATTACATTAAGTGGCTAACATTGAGTCGTGTGCCATGTACCTATCTACTCTACTATTATATTAAATGGTTAACGGTGTACCGTGTGTTATATACCTAAATAGAATAACCTAAGTCCTCAAAAGTGGGATTTAAAAATTTAGGCTTTCAAAATTTTACATATTACAATTATGGATCTTGGTTTTGCACATGTGGATTTTTCTCTTGTGTACACGGACCTCCGACTAGTGAGCGCATGTTTATATTTTTTGGGCTTTACAATTTTAGGTCTTTCAAATTTAAGGCTTAATTTTTTACATTTTAAACTTTATTAATTTTAATGTAAGTGCTTACATAAAAAAGTTATTAAGACCTTATCTTAAAACTGAATAAAATGTATTGGGATTTAATAAATAAAATGTTTCGTCCCAGATCTGTTATATCAGATCTCTTCAGTAAAACTCATTGTTGACACAGATCCTGTCTTAGACGCTAATAACATAGAATATAAATACGTTACTTTTCGATTTACTATTTTTAAGTTGAACATAAATTATAGATTTTTTCGTCAAGCAAAACTTTTTAAATTAATTGTTAAAGTTACTCCTGAAAGAGATACGTATAGCTGTCCGTGACTACAAACTGGATTTGGTAAATATATTTCATCTGTATTAAAAGTTTGACCTTGAGACTTATTAATTGTCGTTGTGTATCCTAATCTTCTCGCCATTTATACGAGATTAATACGTGGTATCAAAAGAACAACTCCACTCTTACTACCATTAATCATTACAGCACTAATACAATAGTTCACTAATTTTCGTATAATTAATTTAGTACTAATATAAAGACCATCATTTAAATCAATATTACAAAGAAGAATTACAATAGATCCTACTTTTAATTGTAGTCTATGAAGCGGTAAGCCTTTTGACGTTAAAGAGTTTAAAAATTCTGCAGGAAATACATCTTCCAAATTATTCTCATTTTCACTTGTCCATGAATCAATAATAATATATTATACTTTTCATTACTGCATTTAAAATTTGCTCTTTTTGATTGCTAAAGTTGTTATATTATATGCATCGCTCTGCTGAATAATTTGTGATTCTTGAACATATTCATTTATGTCGGTTTCTTGTAGGTATTATATTATTGCAGAAAAACTAAAATCTTGTTAAGAATATCCGTTTGCAGATAAAACAGCTTCAATTATTTCCATGCTACTTTTTCATTAATTTCTTTTAGAGTAAATGAATTGTAAAAGAATATTTTGTATTTATCGTATAATTTTTATAATAATAAAGAGGGGTTATATAGAACTACAAATCGGTTATCAGCTATAATGGTTATATAGAAAAAAACCGCTGCCCAACATTCATGACATTTCACTACATAAATCAGTGGTTTTAGTCACTTTTCACAGCTTTCTGAAGGACCTATGCCAAATTTTTAGCTCTACCTGTGCTTAAAATGTTGCTTAAACATGTCTTTTTAGACTAAGTGGAAGACATTTCCCAAAATATTAATATATATATATATATATATATATATATATATATATATATATATATATATATATGGAACATTCCAAGTTAACCCGTGCCGAAATTTTGTTCTTACTTCTGCGTACTTTTAAAAGAGCGTAAAAAATATCAAACCTCAAATAGCCTTCGTTGCAAAGTTATAGTCATTAGTTGGTTACAAATCGTCTGCTGTTGATTAAGAAACACTTTTTCACCGATTGAAAACATTTAAAATAAATAAATACAATAGCAAAAAAATAATTATCTTTGGAGATTATAATTGTAATGCTTATTTAGAAAAAGCTTTATAGAAAAATATTTGAATAGTCCAAATTTATAAGCAGCTCTGCAGACGAAAATTTCTACTACGAATTTCAATATACAAATAGATATCATTGTCATAAATATAAATAACAAAAATTTGAAGCATGAGTATATGAAACGAAGTTCTCGGATCACAAACTTTTCATTGGTTTATCTAGTGATACTGTAAAAAAGCAAAATAAAATTGATAAGAGTAATATTAATGAAAATAACAAAAATAAGTATAAAAATAACTATAAGTATGAACTTTAATTTACTGATGTAAACGAAATCAATAATAATAATCATAAAACTAACATTATAAATATTGTTGATTTACCGAATAACGACATTGTATCATGCTATGGTAATGCAACAATTAAATTATTATTGCACTGTAATATATTAAGAGAATATAGTTACAATTTTCAAGAAGAAGACTATTTTGAAAGAAATATTTACATTATATGAAGCAGAAAATGTCGATATAGTAAGATTTAGGTAAATGATAAAACAAAAGTATGAGTAACCCAATACCCTAATAACCTTTGCAACAAGATGCAGTTGAATTTATCATGAGTATTTACAATAAATCTAAATTATTAAAACATACCATAGATGAACTAATTACAAAAATTTTATATCCAAATTGTAAAAAAATAAGACAAGAAAGTACTAATACTATTATAATTATATTATCGATGTCTTAAAAAAAACTTTCAATTTACAGGAAATTATCAATGATAATATAAATAATTCAATAAATGTATACATAAATAATTATTATTAACTACAATAACTACTGCATGGCATTACGGACAAATTTGATATAACCACTTCATGCAGTATTCAAGCAGAAATACAATAAACCTTTTCGGCAAAGAACAACTTCCTCTATAATACTTTATCGTGTATGTATATATATATGAGGAATTCTATGTGTAAACGATCCTGAGAATTTTATTTTGAATTCAGAGAATATGTTTTAAACGTTGCAACGAGTGCCCTGAATTTTTTCAGCTTCTGTAACCTATAGTTTACGATTCATAGGGAATCCCAATAGGTAAAATTAACGTTTATGCTACTCGTGTCCGATGCATACCTAGTCCATTATTTCACAGTGTATATCACCCTCACTACGCTCGGATACTCTACGGCGAACAAATGGACTGTTAATGCCTCGAATAGGCGCGAAAGCGGACTTATATCAGGCAGATTCTATGAATTTAATTTTTTCAAAATAGATGTTATTACTACCTTCGTAACACCAGTCAGGATGCCAGTACATTTCGCCTTTACTAAGTATTATAATCAGATGTGCTAAACTTATAATAATTTTTATAAAATCTTTTTTCGCAGAGTTATTAGTAATATATCTGTAGAAGTGTATTATCTAAAGATCATAACAATTCGCTAATCTCTTTTTCATTCCATTACTGATTACTGATCCCATAGAGTCATAAGTAACTAATATACTTTTAATATTTTCTTTGTTATTCATTTCTCTTGAAATATCTTGCATCGACTTTTTATTTTCAATAATATTGTCAATATTTATAAAATTTATGGTAAGTTTCTCTAATATTTCTACGGTAAATTTTGCATCATGTGCACCTTCACATGAAAGTGAAAGGAGCTCTGATGCAGGTGTCGTTAATTTATATCCAGATTTTTTCTTTGGAAATAAATGTTTAAATAGTATAAGCGTGTCACTGAATCCTTCGATCACTTCTTCAAATTAATTGAATAGAGATAAATTCTTAATATTAAAAATAAAACGAGTTGAATCAAAATTGCAGTTGTGACTTACACTAGTACGTGTACTTGTACTTGAACAGTTCTTCATGAACTGAGCTAAGACCATTTATTTTTGTAGTAGCTAGTTAAATTGCACGAATTGGACTTATGAAAGTGTCAAATATAAATTGTCCACATTTCATTGAAATTTGTAAAATTTCAGTATTTACACTACTACACAATCGCATATTACTTTCATGCATCATTCCTTCTGATTTTTCATTTTTATTTTTAACTGAGTTATATTTGCTTTTAGATCTAATCTTCTTCTTTTGGTTTCCGATTGGTTAGATTTCTCTTTCCTTCTTCTTTTTTTCATCAGTCTTTATAATAAAATGCTGCAACTTGTCACTATTATTAATTTGTAATGAATCCATTATACGTTTTAAGTATTCGGTACGAAGATGTTTTTCTGCAACCGTACAAACAAATCCAAAATCTGCAGACTCTGATGTGCTATACGATACTCTCTTAGGTGCTCGACTAGCCACTGAATTATTCAAGCTTTCGTTAGTCTGACTACTAGCAGCAGCTGCATACTGACTAGAATTTTCTGAGAATTCTAATACTTCAGTAATACTTTATTTTGCAACCTAATACTATTTACATTTCCTTGGTCAGCGTCATCTTTACACCACTTGCCATAATTGTCATGAATATTAAACAAATGATAAGGTATATTTATTAAAGTATCTCTCACTTTAGATATGTTACCCTTGTTTTGATGAATAGTATATCTAAAACAACGTTAAATATGCTTTATAGTTTCATGAAAAAGCTTACTTATTGACTGACCCATTCCTATGTGCCATGATCCTATAGTAAATGGTAAAAAATGTATATATGTATTCTTAAGTACATTTACAGAAATAATTTTTTTAGATTTATATTTACCTAGAGTAGCTTTTCACTGGATTCATGAACAAACATTGCTGGCATCTAATATAAAAAATGGACCCAAGACCTCTTTGTGTTTCTTTTTCCGTATCTTCAATGAACGATTGATGTTCACAACTTTGGCACTTCAATTGTTTAGCTATAAATCCAAGTTGAACAACTCTAAATCCACTTACTACATCATTTTCAGATTCACTCTCCTTTCTTTTTTCTACAACTTGTTGACCTTTATTATTTTGTCCAGTGACACTACATTTCATACGAGCTTCATAAACTTCTTTTTACAATTCTTCCCTTCCATTTATAAATAGTTTTTTCGTTCGACATAATTGCTTTTTTAGGTTAAGAACTGCACGAAAATAAACAAACTCATATATATTATGACTATGGTATTTTTTCTCGCAAAAGTGGTAACAACTTTACGTAGACGCGACGTTGCCAAATTTAATGATGAAATTTTTATTGGAATAAAAGGATTATAAAAAAGTTTTCTACAGTAATTTTTTAGTTGCACAGTGTTCCTATAATATTATTTAATTTTATATTTCATAATAATTTTTATATTTTTGTATAACATATTTATTTTATTATCTTAAATTGGTATGACTGAAATTTTCCTATGCTAAAAGATAGGTAATCCTCTCTCCCCCCACTGCAAAAATAAAACCATCGAACCTCCTTAAAATATATTTTAGAATATAACTTGATAATTATATCGTATATAATCTGAGTAATCTTCAATCATCAACTTTTTGTTCGACGTTTTCTGGCATTTAATAAATCAAGGTTTAGAACCCTTTTTATTGCATCAAAATAATTTAGCAACAACTTGACATATTACATTTTTTTATAAAAAGCCTTCTATTAAAAAAATGCATGTACTTATGTAAAATTTGATTAAAAATTGAAACTCATTTTATATTCTTATATGGTTTAAATTCACCACCAAAAGCATGCTTAACCAAGACATCAGCTAGCGAGGTGAAACCTTCTAATCCGCTATTAAATAGAAGATGAACTACTAAAATTTCTTTGATTCTTTAGAATAAACGACCTCAATTGTATATTAAAACAATGTTTTATATATTGGAAGAATAAATTTAATTGAAGCAAGCAATGTGTCAATACAGTTACAGTTGTTTTTTATATTTACTGTCATTTATAACAATATTTTTGAAACATGGTTAGACAATAGATGTAAAAATATGATTGTCGTCATAATTGTCTTTAGAACCATATGTTTTAGCCATTATAAATACAAAAGCCTATAAAAATGAAAAATTAATTCCATTAAACTCAGCATGCATCTAGTATTAGTACTTCAGGAAACCACTTTATGGAGGTATCGTGAATTTTCGCCGGCACAAACATTGTGAGATACGTTATCTCAGGTACATTTTTATCGTTCTGGCTTAAATTTTAATAGAGCCCTCCTCTTGCACAATTTCAAATTTTAATACAATTTCTTTTTTTACGTATTTTGTTTCTTAATTATTCCTGCAAGCAATATGTGGATTGCTCTCAAATTTTTGTGAGACCTCCGTTTATTGTAAGTATTTGATAATTCTATTTTAAGCCCGATCTCGAATCTATACGCAGAAAACGTCTATCTTCAGAAATCCCTAATAACAATTTTTATACTGTAAATTGAATTCTAAACATTCTACAAATAAAAACTTAAATAGAAAAGTTGTATATTTCTATAAGATACTGTTTCCTATTGACACTTAAACGTAAAAATTGATATGTATTTTTACAGTATAACTAACTATATTTAATAGTTATACAGGGTAGTACAGACCGCCCGTACACCCCTCCTAGAACTTAAAATACTGAATTATGCAAAAAATTGTTCGATTGAAAATTGTTGGTCACTGAGCGGCACATATTATGATGACCTTGGCTTTAAACTTGACTGTTAGATTCAAGGGCATTTGAAAATCAACTTTGTTTTTTTCAATAGGAACCCCTATTTTTGACCTCGGATTCAGAAAGAGTGGGAAATTCTACGTTCAGGTGAAGTTACATAGTTAGGGTTGGGGTTGTCCTCCAAGGTTATGTAGAGGATACTTTTATTTTTTCTCAATCTTTCTACCCAAATGACCGGGTAAGGGTCAGCGAAAAATGTTTGAGACAAAATTTGCTGAACATCGAATAAACATATCCTTTGCAACGAAGATAGGTCTGCAATTTTTTTACGGTATTTTAGGAATATACTAAACTAGGACAAATTTTTTTTGCGGATATTTGAAAAATGTTGTCACGGGTTGTCGTATAAATCAGACGGGTCTTCTTGGAAAATTATAATAACTGATTAAATGAGCTGAAAATCTACTATGAGAAGTTCCGGCGGCAATATTCTGAAATGTTAAATCAGCAGCTTGAAATTCGTAAGGTCAGTTGCAAATCTGTTCAAAAAACTTTAACCTCTGATAGATTTCTAGCAAAAATCATAGAAAGAAATAAGAAAATTGTATATAAAAATTATTATGTAAAAATATTATGTAAAATTTTACGCAACGTTTTGTAATTTTGATAATACTTTTCAAATTGTTTAGTAACAGTTCAAAATTTGACCTGATTGATCTGAGAATTCTTCAATTTACGTCGGCATCTATTTTAGCAACCACGAAAACGTCCGAGTACCGATCAACCAGTCGATCCTAATTCTACCAGATTATAGTGAACGTGTAGGTCACATAATAGCATATGTTATTGTGCGGTGAGTTAGGAGGTTAACCGGGGTCACTTGACCACTACCGAGTCCGCCATCTTGGGTTTTGAGAATCTGCTGGTGGATCTTTCTTCAGCGATTCCAAAACCCCCGATTATGCATTGGCTAGCCGATCTAAGTCATTATGCAATAATTCGAAGTTTAACCGGAGTCACGTGACCCATAGTGGGTCCGCCAACTTAGATTTTGAAAAAGTGCAAATGATTCTTGTCGAGCGACACCGAAAACTCCCGAGTATGCATTGCGAGCCAATCAGAGTCATTGTGCGAATGATTTCGAAAATCTGAAGGTGGTTTCTTATTCGGTAACCCCAAAAACACCCGAATATGCATTGACAATCCAATTCTGACCAAAATAAAGATTTGCAAGGACAAAGTGTTAAAAGCTAAGTTAGATAAGGCCACTTCTAGCGGCAATATTGGATCAGCCATTAAAAATTTTGAAAAACACCGGTCTGAATTAGAAAATATACCCTCATACGAACATTTTTAGCCTTCGTAGGACTTATTTGGTAGCTTACAATTTTGGTCAAGCTAAGTGGCCTTTCTGATGCAAAAAGCCTTATATATTATATGTATATATAAATTAGCCGTCTGAATTTACTAAAAAGTGAGCTGTGTCAAGTTTAATTGAACATTTAATCTGTCTTCGATTCTCGTCCTTTATCTCAGACATGCGTGTTCCAATTTACGCCCTTTGGTGGCGCGCCGGGTTTTGAAGTTTCAAATTGGTTCCTATAGTTTTCTGAGTTAGAATCTAGAAAGAAGGAACAGAAATTGCTTGTGGGATCACGCTTGTATACAATTTTATTTAATTATCTGCACTCTCATATATGTTAATCTTGATAATTAATTAAAATTATAAGCTATAAATCAATACAAAGAGTTAAAAATATTTTTTTTAATGAATATAAAATATAATTTATAGCTAATCATATTAAGTCATAAATAATAAAATAGAAATAGATTCATAAGAATATGCCGTTTTCAAAAAAATAGTAAGAATTTACTTTTGGAATTTGGCTTATAATATCAATCTGCGTCAATCATCATATTTTGCTGAAAATTTCCTTTCCAAATGTAAAATAAAACATTGATTTTCAGATGTTTAGCCCCCTTATATTTAAATTTATCTCCATCAAGATTCCGTAACCGCGACCCGATGGCAAGTATATGTATACGTATGCATAGATACATTGTGCGGTCGGGAGCATCAAGGCCCTACTATAGTTTGAATTTGCCTTTTTACCTAATTGCGTTTTATTATTTCCATACCACGTTCGACAAGACCACTCTATTTATCATAGCATTAGACTAAGAAAATTGCTCTTTTAGCAAAATAAATATGATTAAAAATTAATTTGTAATTGTTTTTTACTTTCCGATTTCCCAATTCCCTTTGGTTAGTTCTTGTTCTCCAGTATTTCGGTAATAATAGGTTGAGGGGAACAAAACACTTAAAATCAGTAAAAGAGAATCATTTTAATTTTGTAGACTGTAATAACTTTACTTTATCTATATTTTAAGATGTTTGCAAGTCCTTTTGGGCATGCAGTACCCTGATAAAAATTGAAACACTGATAATTCTTTGATAAACTATTTGTTTTGATATGAATGAAGGTAATTAATTTGAATGTCTAGAACATTTCTTTTAAATTAAACAAGATATATTTTCAACTTTTTCTAATTATTGGGACCTTTTTGATTTTTAAGAAATGTTTTAGTCAATCGAATTCAATTTCTTTCATTTCAAGTCAGAATAATTGAAAAAAACTATAATTTTGGCTTGTATTACGTCTAAATGACAAAGGATTATGGAAGGTATATTTATGATTTTCGTGCCTAGACCACCAAAGGTCTAATAGCACAGGACCTGGCGTATTATGAGGTTCCCTATACCTCGGATATTGATCTATATTAATTATTTCTTTAGTAAGGGGCACGGCTTGTTAAAATTGATTTACTAATTTATTAGGACTTGTACCAGGTCGGAAAGGATCCTGACCGTGAAGTACAAGCCGTAATAATTTGTTTAGGAGCACCAACCAGACCGGATACAATCCTGGTCGTGAAATGCTAATTTATGCTGGTTTTTTGTCCTGGCCGTGAAGTGCTTATTGAATAAATTAGCACCAGGCCGGGTATAAAACCAGGCCGTGTAATGCTAATGTACGCTAATATTAGTAAACACCAGGCCGGATGTTTATCCTGGCCGTGAAGTGTTTATTATAATAGTAAATAAATCAGCACCAGGTCGGATGATTAAATCATGGCGATGTAGTGTATAAAATTAGAAAAATGCTTTTAATTTATATAATAGGCTGCACCAGATCAGACAGAGTCCTAACCATAAAATGCTTTAAGGGGAAAAAAAATAATTGAACAACTTACTTGTAATTTTATATATAGCTTTGGGTGGATAAGAGAGAGAGAGAGAGGTCTAGTATGGTTCTTGAGGAATGTGGTTGGTGAAGCTTCGCTCGAAAATGTGGCTGGGGTTTTGTGTTGATTTGGACTCCCCAGCTCGGCGTCTAGAAGTTGAAGAGGCTGATGGTTGCGATTCAGTGGAGGCAAAGAAAATGCTGTAGATAATCCTGCAGTGCCAATGCTGCCGAGATAGTGCCGCGGAGGGCTGCGTGCGGCTTTTTTTAAACGGTCGGCGATACTAACGTCATCTAACTTGGGCCGGATCCGTACAGGAGGCGAGTTATATTATCTTTCTCTCTCTCTCTCTCTCTCTCATACCCAGGCTTTCTATTTATTTCAAAATTTATTATAAATGTTACAATATTATATTTAATAGTTATTATTTCTTATATTTTAGGGTTATAACTTATAAATAATTAAACATATAGAACTTATAAACTAATTATAATTACAAAATTATTTAATGTATGTGTGTTCTTTTGTATTGCCAAAATGAATATAAGCATACCAGCCCTTTGCAATTCATTATAGATTGTGGTATTTCGAGTTGTTTATTAATTAATCAATATTATAAATAGATTTTAGATAATTTTCTTTATTATTTGAAACCGAGGTTAGTTGTATATTAATTGTTTAAATTTTGGCTTGTATATTTATATTTATTTCCTTGTTTTAAGGCGAATTGTGGGTGTCTGTGTGTATATTATATATGTCTAGGCTTATTCAAATAAGTTATTATAAAAATATTATTCGTAGTTACATAAACTTAAACTAGGAAATGTTTAAAATTATCGCAAATGTGCGCGCGTATATACCTGATGCTCTTGCGTTTGAATTCGAGCTTTTATGGCTTTGATATGCAAATGAGAGGTATTGTGTGGATTTGTATATCTATATACATTGGCGCGCACATGTACGAGAGAGTGTATAAGAGAGAGATTAGATAATTTTTATTTATGTACATTGTGTTGTACAAATAAAACATTAAAAGTAATGCAATAATATAGCACATTGAGTCTTATAGATAAATTAATGGGTGATGCGAATATGAGAGAATGAAAGAAAAGAATGGTAAGATTGTGAGATGAAAATGATTGCACAGTTCCCAGATGTTCCCGAGACTAAAAAAGTACAGCTTTGCCTGATGTTTAAAAGATGACAGTGTTCTATTGTTGCGAAGATGAGAGGGCAATGAATTCCAGAGATATGAGGCGCTTATGTGAAATGAGTTCCTCAGCGTCTCTGTTATGAAGGTGGGGATATCCAGAGGAGTTACCTCACGCCTCACGGGGCAGAGTGCGACGTTCAAAAAAGTCAAAAAAGTTCATGATATAAGATGGAGTGGCGGTGTTAAAAAGTTTCCTAAGGAAACAGGCCTTGAAGTACTTCCTACGTCCGGCGGTGGTGAGACAATGCAGAGAGAGAGAGAGAGAGAGAGAGAGAGAGAGAGAGAGAGAGAGAGAGAGAGAGAGAGAGAGAGAGAGAGAGAGAGAGAGACTCGATCCGACCAATTAAAGCAGAACTTGGTGTTGTCCAACCAGTTAAGGCAAGACTTGGTGCTATCCAACAAATTAAGGTAAGACTCGGCCCAACTACACTGAGAGAAAAATCATGGACTCGTTGCTGGTGAGTCGCTTATGGAGTGTTTCCAGCGCGAGCGGCCTGGACTAGTTCCAAGTGCTGCCGCCTGGATTGCGACTAGCGCTACGGAATAATTGCTGGCGCTCTCTTCCTCCAATAATTCCATGACGCAACCGCAATTATCGCAGCAGGCCCCTTGGAATAAACGAAACACGTGCGTGCATCATTTTATTGTTTTATTTAAATATAATGTAAATAAATATATGTGTGTACATTAAAATAAAGATGAATGAGATTGTCTATTGATTGAATTGAGATTGTCTATTGATTTCCTGTCTTAGGTCATCGTTCTTTGGAAAGTTGATAAATTCTTCAATATCAATTTATATGCATAATAAAAGCTCCAAAAAGTTGAAATTGTCTCCAATATATTTGAAATATAACTTTTTAATGCATTTGCATGTATAGAGATTAAATAAACTAATTCTTGGAGTAGTTTTTAAAAATGTTGCTTTTATCTGTGATTTGGTCGAAATTTCAACTTTTTTAATAAGAGACCTAAAGTAATAAAAAAAATACTAGCTCATTTTTCATCAAAGCAGGATGAAAAAAGGTGTAATTTTACATGATTTTTAATTGAAAATCTATAAGGTTTACAGAAAATAATATAGATACCTTTTTTCATCCTGCTTTGATGAAAAATGAGCTAGTATTTTTTTTTATTACTTTAGGTCTCTTAATAAAAAAGTTGAAATTTGGACCAAATCACAGATAAAAGCAAATTTTTTATAAACTACTCTAAACATTAGTTTATTCAATCTATATACTTGCAAATGTATTAAAAAGTTATTTTCAAATATATTGGATACAATTTCAACTTTTTGGAGCTTTTGTTATGCATATAAATTGATATTGAAGAATTTATGAACTTTCATAAGAAGGAAAACCCAAGATTTCAACTCAACCATATATTTCAATTTCCTTCGAGTAAAAACATCTATTTATAATTGACATGAATAAGTTATTTGTTATTAAAGTTCATTTAAATAACTGAACGTTTTTAATCAGGCCATAAACTCACTGAATCATAGTTCAATAACTATTTCTACTAAAATTCTGCATCTATATATTTTATTTAAATTATTATTTGTTATAGATGAGATCTGTATTCTTGCATTCAAGTTATTGCCTTATCTATTTAAGAAAATAGTAAAACAGACTGTAAAATCTGCGTAAAATAATTTAGACTGTAAAATAATTTAGAAATTGCAATTACTAGATACGATTTATAAAATATATTTTTTCTCATATAAATAAATAAATAAATAAAGCAACCGATAATATAAATACGATAAGAAATATGTACAGTTGTTCTATATATACTATTACCTAGTCTAATCTGAATTCATAGGATTTCAAATTGACGAATGAATATTGCAGCACGAGCGTCCACAATTATTCCAAAAGCCAGCCTCGATAATTGTGGAGGCTCTATGGAAATATTTCTTGGACTTGTCACAGCAAATTTTCCGTGGCTCTCCTGCATTACATGCGGCAGCACTTGAAACTACTCTAGGCCGCTCGCGCTGGAAACACTCCATAAGGGACTCACCAGCAACGTGTCCATGATTTTTCTCTCAGTGCAGTTAAGGCAAGACTCGATCCGACCAATTAAAGCAGAACTTGGTGTTGTCCAACTAGTTAAGGCAAGACTTGGTGTCATCCAACATATTAAGGTAAGACTCGGCCCAACCAGTTAAGGCAAGACTCGATCGGACCAATTAAAGCAGAACTTGGTGTTGTCCAACCAGTTAAGGCAAGACTTTGTATTGTCCAACCATTTAAGGCAAGGCTTGGTGTTGTCCAACCAGTTAAGGCAAAACTTGGTGTTATCCAACAAATTAAGGTAAGGCTCGGCCTAACCAGTTAAGGCAAGACTCGGTCCGACCAATTAAAGCAGAACTTGGTGTTGTCCAACTAGTTAAGGCAAGATTTGGTGTTGTGCAACCAGTTAAGGCAAGACTCAGTCCGATCAATTAGGGCAAGAATTATTTAGCAAATGTTCAAACTGATGACCTTCGGTTTCTTGACAGTAAGCTAATCGATAATAAAAACTATGAATAGAATTTTGAATGTGTTCTGCCGAAATCAAAGTGCTAAATTTTGTGGCTTAGTTTTATAAACACTATCTTTTAAGTATCCCCAGTGGAAGAAATCTAGAGGATCAGATCAGGTGATCTGGCGGGCCATTCGATAATACATCTGCGGCCAATCCAGCGATCAATGAACACAGTATTCAGATACTGTCGAACGTTGCGTCCATAGTGACTTACTGCACCATCCTGCTGGAACCACGTGTGTTCAAAATTGGCTCCCGTAACCTCTATAATTGTAGGAACGATTTGCGTCCGTAACATGTCCTCATACTTTGCTGCATTTGAATTACCCTGTATGAAAAAGAGACCAATCAATTGCTTATTCAATATTCCAGCCCAAACATTTAATTTTTCGGGATATTGGGTTTTGTCTTCGCGCATCCAGTGTGGATTTTGCTGAGTCCAATATCTGCAGTTACGCCTATTCATAGTACCAGCTGATTGGAAAGTAGCTTCATCTGAAAAGACTATATTGGACGCAAAATTGGAATCTTCTACAATCCTAGACATCATTTCTTCGCAAAATTCAACTCTCCTATCAAAATCATCTTGATTGAGCTCTTGCACAAGATTAACCTTAAATGGATGGAATTTGTTAGTTTTTAATATTTTCTGAATAGAAAACTTGCTTATTTCATATTGTCGGGACATTAGGCGTATTGAAGTATGAGGATCCACTGTGAGTAACAATAAGACATCTAGTGATTTTACTTCGTTTGTTGCAGTAGACGGTCTTCTAAAACGAGGACGATCTTTTACACTTCCTGTATCATGAAACCGTCTGACAGCCCTCGATACTGTAGATTTAGAAATTGGAGTAAGGCCAAGTCTGAAAGTTCCATTGAAGAGAGTTGTGGCATCTTCGTAAGATCGTCTAAGTTCACCCCAGCCTATCATCATCAAAAGTGAAATTCTTTCTCTTTCATTAAGTCGTTGCATGTTTATGTGCGGATAATAAATATGCACGACTGCGAAAAATGACAAATTAACTACTGAAAAATATTCGACGAAAAAATGACCAATGAACGAGAAAACACTATTTTCAAGACAAAATTAGAGAAATAATTCTTTTCCAGAAAAAATGTTGTCAATCTCTACATATCACGAGATACTAAGAAATAAAAAATGAGCTTTGGTAAATTGAAATTGAATGGAAGATGACTGAGATTAAAAAGATTAAACGAAGACATTTTTTAGAAATTCTTGATTAACAATATCTTTGATGGTCAAATTAAAATTTAATTTTAATAATAGTTTTATGGTTCATTATGAACCTTTCTTTAAATTGTTAATGTTCATTATTCATTTAAACAAGTCTTGTCTTTTTAGTAGAAGGTTTAAAAATTGAGACGTTACTATTATTATTATTATTATTTGTGTGGAGAAAATTTAAGCAATTAATAAGTGAAAGTAGAGGTGGAGTAATTTGAGTCTACGGGGGGAAAATTATGCTGAAGCAGTTTAGAAATAAGATAATGATAACTGAAAAATTTATAATGTCAGGGACGTTCAACAATGGGGTTGTTTGAATACCTGAATTATTTGAGTTGATGATGTAGTACTTACGATGAAGCAATCAAGTTAAGTTAAGATTAAAATTGGATACGTTCTTAAGACGTAAAATTGTCCACGATTTAATCTACAAATGGTCTTGCAGGTCATAATCATGAATATTGTGTCTTGAATAATTTTCTCTACGAATTCTGGTTTTCGAGTTATTAAACTGAACCTGGGATGAACCTTGTTCATGATCTACAAAAGTCAAAATTTAAAAATGGTCAAGACCCTATATGAACGCTAAATTTTCCATTCCCTTCATTTACGGGACCAAAAATGGAGGGTTCTATTTAAAAAAATCGATTTGACCTACAAATGACCTCGAAGGTCATGGTCAAGGTCAAAACCAAGGTCTCCATCAAATAGCTAGATAATTATTATGAATATTATGTTTTAAATGTTGTTCTCTACGAGTTCTGATTTTGGAGTTATCGTACCAAACCTGCATTTGTCCTTGTCCATACGTTCCAAGGTGAAATTTTAAAATATTTTAGACCATATTTGAACGTAAAATTTTCCGCTCTTTTCATTTCCGGGGTCATAAATGGGGGATCCCATTTAAAAAAATTGATTTGACCTTCAAATGACCTTGATGAACATGGTCAAGGTCGAATCCAAGGTCCCTATCGGAAAGTTGGGAAAAAATCCTAACAACCATGTGTTTTTATTTTTTTTACCATTGTTACTTCAGATGTTATCATGCCGTTCCGGAACTTTTCAGACACCCTGTATATACCGTGGCGGCCAGTGTACACTATGCGTCTGAATGCTATCTCAATTTTTTTGATTTTATTATTCTGATAATATTCGGTGACGCATACAGATAATGTAGTTCGCATATTTTTCGCAAAACCTTATTTTCGAATACTCTAAAACGATTTTCCTGTTCTTTAGTAAGTAATAAGAATCATCAGCAGTATTGTGGTCCTATATATCCTCATTTTAACATTCTTGGACAGCAACCTCGATTTTACTAATTTACTCACGGCGAAGAATTTGTTAATCTCGGCTCTAATCTTGTATCTATCGTTTATAGTTGCACCCATATATTTGAATTCGTTAACCCTTTCGAGAGTATAATTTCCAACTCTGATATCGCAGATGCCTTCCCTATCTATGATCACATATTTCGCTTCCGATTCGCTTACTTCTAGCCCCGTATCCTTAGTTGCTTTAATGAGTATTTCTGTGTTTCTTACTACCGTTTCCCTGTGATCCTCCACTATATCTAAGTCATCTGTATAGCCCAGGATCTGTGTTATTCCGTTAAGTGTTGCGTCTAGCTTGCTAGCCTGCATTTTCCTGACAGTACACTCTTAAAATTTCGGAGTGAAAATTCACTCATTTTGGTATAAAAAAATAGCACAAACCTTTTTGAGTGAATAGTCACTTTTCTGGAAAGTGATAATCCACGCATGAAAAAGTACTAACTTTTCACTATTTTTGAGCGATTTTTCACTAAAAGCAAAAGTGAACAATATTTCACCCAGAAAATATGAATAAAATCACTCCACAAACAGAAGTAAAAATCTGACTCGTTTTTAGTGAAGTCAATAAAATAGGAAGTCAATAATCACTCATAAAAATAGCGACTATTCATGTAATTTAAATAATAAATATTCACTCCTAAAATAAAGTGAACACAAAATAATCTAATGGGCATAAATTTGTTTTATTTTTAATGTAAATACATCGTAGAACGAAGTATTATCAAATTACAATTTTATAGTATGCAATATAATATCAAAAGCATATAAGCTTGATCTTGGAATGGTAACGTCATAAATACAACCTGCCAGAAATTCATAAAAATTTAGAAGTTCTGGATTGAACTCGATGTATAAGACGTAATTAAACCTTATTAAAATGTTGAATGCATGTAAAGCATTATTTGTCAGTTCTATCATAATATTATCTACTTTTAGATAAAATCTTCCTGCATATTTGTTTATGCTCTCCTGCATGCAGATCAAAAAAGGTTGCACGGGTTTTAGTTCCTGGGAAGAAGTTTCCGTCAATGGATTATTTCCTTCCTATAACAGATATATTTAATATTTTTTACTAATATACAAATTTCATTATTAAAATTAAACTTTCTATATAAGATATATATTTACATTTACAAATGTGCGTGTACTTATTTTAATGAATTTGGTTTAGAATTATTCGAAAATTTATAAAAAACCTTTTAAAATTGAAGCTGCTTCAGTGGATAAACCTTGCTTGATTAAATATTCAGCGAACACATGGGAGTTGGTCAATGCTTGTTAGAAATGGATCATTTTCATTAATTATACAATTTAAATAAGTGCAACTTTATTTATAATAAAATTATGTAATATATGCTACTTAATTCTGGAAATATCTTCTTCGGCAAATTCATGTTCTTCAAAATCACGTATAACATGAGAATCTAACTACTTTCACTGACGAATGTCAAACACCAATGGAAGACGAACAGAGAATGCCGTGTGATACACGCCGCACAAGGAATTGTTTACATGCAGGTTCGAAATATACGAGAGTGGGAAGAGGCACCATAAACATAATATAACTAGACTACGAATGACATAGGAGTAATTGTTCCGCTGTGAGAGGCACATATACTGCTATAATTTCTACGTATCAACATGAACAGTCTTCCTCTTTATCCAATGAGCTGGGCAGCACTCTCGCATGCGCCACGAAGTAACTGTACTCTATATCTAATTTTATATATATATATATATATATATATATAATTAAGAACTTCAAATTGGTTTAAATACTGATAAAACTTCATATTTATCGGATTAAAAAATCAATATTATAATTAAAATTCTTGAATAAACTTTCCTGAGTTAAAATTTTCCGAGTGGACTATTTTTTTAAAAACACTTTATCCTTTGAGTGAAATTTTTGTATTCACTAATAATTTGAGTGAAAATCACGCATTTTGAGACAAATTTATTCATTCATTGCTATTAGTGATTATTCACTCCTGTATTTTTAGTGAAATTTTGACTAATCCCGAAAGGGTAAATAATTCGCAGTTTTTCAGAGTCAATAGTCACTCAAAAAGAGTGAGAAAGTCAAAATCGAGGTTTCACTCTGCCAAATTCACTTAACAATTTTGAGAGTGTATACTCTAGCGTAAACTTAAAGAGCACCGGAAAAGCCCGTCGGTTTGTTTTAAATCGTCGCGTATCCTGAAGGGTTCAGATAATTTACCATCTATTCGAACCTTTCCTCTGCTTCCGCTCAGATATATTTGAATTAATTTTACGAGCTTTTTCGATACACCGACAAGTACTAGGATTTGGTACATTTCGCTTAATAGAATCGTACGCCTTTTTAAAGTCTACAAATAGCTGATGTATGACATTGAAGAATTCCCACTTTTTCTATAGCAGTTGTCTTATAGTAAACATTTGATCGCTTGTCAATTTGTTGCGCCTAAAACCCACACTGATAATCTCCTATTAGCCTAGTGAGTCTGGCTTGTATTACATTTGACAGAACTTTGTATCCCGTTGCCAAAAGTGAGATCCCCTATAGTTAATGCAGTCTGTTTTATTCCCCTTTTTGAAAATCGGTATAATGATAGATTCTTTCCAGTTTTCCGGTATTGTTTCATTCTCCCATATAGAACATACTAGTTCGTAAATTTTGAAAGTGAGCGCGGATTATCTGTATTTAAGTAGTTCAGCTGTTTAAAGTCGTTTTCTGCGGTCTTATTGTTTTTTAGTTTTTTAATTGCGGTCCTACTTCTTTATAGCTTGAACCTTCCATATGGAATTCAGCAGTGTGGATTTCGTCCCTCATTTCTTCGCAGTTTTCATGCACGTAATAGCCTATCAAAATAACTTTCCCACAATTTCAGCAGTAATGTATAAAGAAATAAACGCTTTTAGAAAAGGTTTTGAAAAAGTACTCTGAAAACCTTTTCTAATAGCGTTTATTCCTTTATACATTCCGCTCGGGTTATTTTCCTTACTGTTTGTTTCCATCTTTCTGATTTGATTCTTCTGATACTCGCGTTTCTTATTTCTGTACATCGCGTCTGCGTATTTTCTTACACTATGATATTCATGTATGACCCTATCGCTTCCATTGTGCAAACTGTCCAATTTATGATGCTTTTGTTAACGAGAAATCCGGTACCTAGGGAATGCGTGCTCGCACTCCCGTATAAAAAGGTGAATTTACCCAATCCTAGCACCGTGTCCTCCGGCCTCCGAGTTTCCTGTATCCCTATCAAATCTTAGGAGTATTTATCGGCTTCTTTTATGATTTCGCGAAACACGCTCGTTCTGTACAGAATGCGAACGTTCCAGGATCCCACCCTTAAGTTCCTTTTGGTTTGGTTTTGTTTTTGCTTCCTCCCAGGGGAAGCTTTGTAATAGTCAAATTTTCAGTTTCGCTAAAACTTTATAGAAACATGTTTTTAGATGTTAGAAGTTCGAATTACGTGTTTTTAGGAAATGTCTGTATGGATGTGGGCGCGTGTGTGTGTGTACGTGCGTGCGTGCGTGCGTGTGTTTGTGTACCGTGATATTTCTGAAACTACTCAGTCAATATCAATCAAATTTTACATGCATATCTATTTTTGGATTCTAGATTCGGGAAAAACATTTATTTTAAATTTTTTCAATTACTTTTTTTTATGGCCATTTTTTGATTTTCGAAAAACATTATTTTTTCAATCTTTTCATTGTTACAAACAATTCAGCTAAAATGCATTTAAAAGATAATAAAATGACCTATTTTTTCCCGTTTAATCCTCGGAATTAACCGCTCCGTTCGGCAAATAAAATGAAAAAGGTGATTTTTTAAAAAAAATTCATATCTCTGAAACTGAATATCATAATCTCACGAAAAAAAAAGGTTAATAGGTTACGTGTCAAACTATATTCCATTAAAATTTTAAGTGATTTGACTACTTATATTTTTAGTAATAAATCGAAAACTGATAAAAATGAGTTTTATTTTGAGTCTTGATTACGGGCGTAGAAAGGCCTTATTGCACTTGAAATTTTGGGAAAAGATAGATCTTATGAATACTTCGGTTAAGTTCTTATTCGCAGCTTATGAAAACGATTAGTTGAAAAGATATTAAAATACAAATTCTTTGTCCTCATCCTGTATACCCTGTATAACTGAAAATTATTATTTTTGTTAAACCTTATAACTCGCTAACGAAAACTCAGAATGTTTTGACAAAATTCATGATTTTATGGGGTTGTGAGGTCTATTTGTGATATAAATTGCAATTTATTTTATTAAGAAGATCCGGCGAAAAAGAAATGCGTTATTAAACTAATATAATGGTAAATAATTTTTTTGCCGGTGTCAAGCGATTGCAACGTGCTTATAGAATCGCAAGAGGGCTTACTAGTCGAGGAAATGAAGCAATAAACTATTGATTTTGAGCAGTAAGACGAATCTTTGCGGTTTTTTGCATTCGATTCGTGAGAGGGTCTACAAACTTTGTAACCTAATTTGATCAATTGCATTTTTGAAAATGTATTATTGCGTAAACAATATGCATTTTTAAAATGCATTTCTAAGAGACATAAAATAAAGAATTGACAACTCGGTAAATATTAGAAATCATTGTTCGTGAGTTTTTGGGTACGCTGTATAAATATCGTGACAGCAACGGTCTTCAAGGGACCTGTATTAAAATATTATAAGAAAAGTGTAGATTCAAACAATGTTTTGAAAAATTTGTTATATATTTCATTTTATGTAAAAATATCATAAACCATGTACTAATAGTATTTTAAATCACAAAAAGTATTAATAATATTTCTTTTAAATAGCGAAAGTCTCTTCTTCGCTCTCTCCTTCTGTGCCTTCAGTTTCAGCCCATAATGGCTCTTGCTCTGAATTATTTTGGCTGTTTGTAAAGTTGCCGCCTGCACAATTTTTGCATGCAAGATTGCAAATTAAGCCATGCTTTCTGCAGCCACATGAATCATTATGATTTTTTTACTACTGCATAAAATCATGTTCATAATGATTGGTAGATCATGAGGCTGCGTCATCCTTATCGGAATTAAACTGTTTTCTACAACTTTCCAGCCCCAATCTGTCGGATCTAAAACTTCCTTTCCGTGCAATCGTAAATTGTACCAATGGTTACTTTTGGTAAGAGCCATTAAATACATGCTATACCTGTAAGTTTCCAACCAACCAATTGAATATTACTCAGCTTGAAGCATATCACGTATATTCGGCTTCCTAAAGGTCAGTGGAGTATTATACATTGCTAGTAGAAGTTGACGTTGATTTTCCGTAAAACTGTCGCAGACTACGTTCATGCTGTCTACCCTGTGCACCAGGTACCTTGAAAGCCGTTGCCACGGCTATATTCTTGTTCAGCGAGTAGCAAAACTGGACTTATTTCCATTAATATTTACCGTGTTGTATATGTTTTATTTTGTGCCTTTTAGAAATGCATTTTTAAAATGCATATTATTTACGAAATAATGTATTTTCAAAAATGCAATCGATTACATTAGGTTACAATGTTTGTAGACGCTCTCGCGAATCAAATGCACAAAACCGCATTAAGATCCGTGTTACTACTCAAAAATCGATAGTTAAGCCGTTTTTAGTGCTTTATTTCCTCGACTATACCAGTAATTATTGAATTTGAAAAATTATAATTCCATGCCAAGCACTTGCAAAAGTGTAAGTCAAAAACATTTGTGGGATCGCCAGTAACTGGATTTACTTATTTATGGACAAATAGTCGCATTTTGCATGATTCACTGTTATTGAATTCGAAGGAAATATTTATTGCACCCAGAGATTTAATGCATATTCACTTAGTGGTACGGTATAATTTATTACCATTATTTAAGGAATTTGATTACTAATTATATTTGAAAATATTACATGTTTATTATCATTATAAGTATGTTACATATGTATTATTGTGTTATTTGTGTTTACTAACAATTGTATTATCGGGGCATAGTGGACCTTGACAATTCTTGGACATATCACAGGGATTTTAATTGCAGCCAATAAATAAACGAGACAGTTAACAACCTGTCCGTCTTATCGGGAATTACTTATTTACCAAAGTCTTGTCAGTAAGTTGGATTTGTGACAGGACCCAAAGACCCTGTGGTGTTGTAGGATATTTCTGCTAAAAAGATGGAGTATATGAGCCAGAATCGAAATTCGTAAAGATTTTACTCCCGATTAAAATTTCTGTGATGGTACCTCCTCGCGAGAGAGGAGGTTCCATCACTCTCTACAGCGGAAATTTGCCGCCCGTATAAATCAGATTCTCGCAACTTTCAGGGTTTTTAACCTGGTTAAATAAACAGATTATTGATAAAAACTTACATGAACTAACAAGGAAGGGTCCCCAGGTGTACCTCACCGATTTTGATCATTTTGTGATATGTTGTAGTACTCAAGAAGATATTAGACACGTGTTTTTTCTTACGTGCTAACTTATCAATTTAAGGGGTTAAAATCATTCCTGAAGTGTATCCCTAAAAACTTTTTTCTAATATCTCGAAAATCATTTTAACTTTTTAAATAAATCCAACGCTAAATTGTTTATTATAAAAAGACGCTACTATAGGCACAACTTTTACCCCGAAGATCAACCCCTATTTTTTTAGGGATAAATGTGCAATTTTTCGCTATTTTTTCAACATAAAATTGATCAAATCAGCTAGATTTGGTTAAAAATTGCACTGTCGTCAAGAAAATAAAAAAATTAAATTGACATGTTTCGAAATTTACGAAGAAAATCTTTTTGCTTGATTGTTGTACCCTTGAGGTTATTTTTTTTTAATTTATCCTTAAATAGAAATTATATTCTTGAACTATTTTTAAATTTTTTAATTTTTAATAAAATAACATTGTATTTTGAATTCTAGTGTAATAAATTTTATTTTGAATACATTCTACAAACTTATAATATTATAATTATTAAGAACATGCAATTTAGGTGTAATACATCGGTAATTGAAAATTGCATAATTTTCTAATTGTTATCAAGGATCATAAGTAGATCAATAATGATAATCATCATAACAGTGTTTCAAACATAAAGATTTTTTACACCATGAGCATCGAACATATCACAAAATCATCAAAATCGGCGAGGTACATCTGGGAACCCTTTATTGTAAGAGAAAAATCTTACTTCGAAAGTGACAGGAGGCCCGCAAGATGTAGAAGCGTCCTCACTTTTTGGTTGGATAGACGTGAATTAAATTTACTCATTGAAGAACAAAGTCAGAGCAATGGGCAGGTATAATGTATCGGTTTTAAGGAGGGAGGAAAATATGTCAAAAATAGCGGAATCATTTGCAAAGTTTGCAAAATCAAGTTCAAAATTTGCGGGTGCTATTATAAAAAATAAAAAATCTATTTGAGCTCAGACAAACCCTAAGTCATGTTTTATTTCCTAAATGCAAAAAGATTTGTGATTGTAACCAAAATTAATCGTTTGCAAAATAATTAAAGAGCATGCAAATAAGTTTATTTTTATTTCGGGTATTGTTATTTCGATTGCTAATATTTCGACTGATATTATCTCGGGTAATTGAAAAGGACGCAAAAAGTAGTTGGACAAAATTCAAAACAGGGTCATAAAACGAAATCGAGTCAGTAAAACCAGACAGTTTATTGAAGAGTAGTTTCGAAAATATTATGGTATACACACACACATCCATTAGTTCAGGAAATAATTGAAAGCATTTTGGTTCGCAATTTTTTGTCCACCATGGTTTTCTTAAAATTTTCATAGAAGGTAGGGAATAGCTCAAGGATCATTTTCTATACCATGCCACCCCATCTCGGGGGCGGAAATTTTTTATTACATTTTAACTATAGGAATCGACAGAAAAAGTAATTCTAAGAAAAAAATGTTATATACGTTTATTTTGTAAAACTAATATTTTTTTAAGTTATTCAAAGTTGAAAATGACAGTTTTTGACGAAAAACTCGTCATTTCTAAATGGTTTTTT
The DNA here is from genome assembly GCA_020010945.3 of Muscidifurax raptorellus. Classification (NCBI taxonomy): domain Eukaryota; kingdom Metazoa; phylum Arthropoda; class Insecta; order Hymenoptera; family Pteromalidae; genus Muscidifurax; species Muscidifurax raptorellus. Next base: position 1,025,453 of record JAHUUD020000027.1, read on the forward strand.
TGCAACTAACTTTAAACATATGCATTTTATGAAAAAAGTGTAGAGAGCTAAATTGTAGCTTTTAAAAAAACAAAAACAATGCTTTTTTAATAAATTTTTCTTCGACAATTTCTCGTCAAATGCATAAATTGGAAGATTTAAAGCGAAAAATTTGAAACGAGAAAAATTTGCATTATTCGTAGAAAGCTCATAGAATTTTTTTTAAAGTATTTAATTAGAGCTTTCAAACAAAATAAATGTCTCTAGCATGAAAATTGAACCCACAAAATACCTCCTAATTAAAATTGATAGTCACCGTTCAATGATTCTCTTTATATATGTACTATTAATACACCCATAAAGTTTGACCAATTTAAGATGCCTAATTGTAGAAAAATTGGAATTTAAAGAGAAAACGATTTTTTTCAATTTCGTGTTTTTAACCCTTTTCTTAAAAATATCTCCCAAAATACTAAAGATACGATAAAAACGATATAGTACTAGCTTGTAGCTCTTTTAATGACAAAAATTTCCCTGTGTGCAAATGTTTTGTACAGTGAATATTCACTGGTGAGATATAGCCATTTAACACCTACATTTACAATCGAACATCACCTTATTTAAGTGCTTTAAACTCTCCCCATTTAAAAATTAAGGGATCTTGAGTAATTTAATTCACATAGTCTTATAGCTCCTAAAAAGCCTTACAAAATCGTTTCGGAAAAAATTTTCTATCAGCTAAAATAAAGAAGCTATGCTTAAAAAACTTATCTTTTTTTTCTTTTTAAAAATTTGAGTTACTAACTTCGGAGCGTAGTAATCTACATAACCGGTATATTTGGCCGTTATACGTTATATGTTCCACTTTTTCTAGTGCAAAATTGATAGCTTTTTCTCATCCATTCCCTGGTTTTGATACCGTATCTTTTTTTAATAGAGGTAAAAAAAAATTTTTTGATATTGTAGAGAGCCGATGTGAGAGAACGCGCCGAGATTCTGTACAGCCAAAACCGAAGATATTTTAGAAACCGGCAGATATTGCACAATAATGTTATACGGAGTTGCTGAAGATACACAGTTTAAAAAGTTACAAAATATAAAAGATTTGAAAGCTTTTCTCGAGCAAATGCGATATGAATACTTCATCAAAGCCACAACAAAAAATAGTGCAGTGAAACTTTCTTCTCTTCTGCCCACTGTTGATGCCTTAGACGAGCACACAAAAAGATGTTACTATCAAATTCAACAACGGTTTGGAAATGAAAACATTCGAGCAATAGATTGGGAATGGTGCTTAAAAGAAGATTTATTACACCCCGTGCGCATGAACATACCGCCTGTACGCAATGGACTTTTAAAAATGATTTTTTGCCAATGCAAAAAAAGGTGCGGTGTTTTATGCGGGTGCAGAAAAGTTGGGTTGTATTATAATTCTACTTGTTCTGGGTGTTTGGGTGAAAACTGTAATAATAGTCCACCATTAATTGAAGAAGACGAAGATGATGACCACGGAGAAGATCGAATCAGTGAGACAGCCTTTTAATAAACATACATGTGTTTAAACCTGTATTATTTTTGCGATGATACATTTTTTGTATAAAATTTTACTTTTATTATTTTCTATTAAATTATATTATAAAATTTTCAATGTTTTCAAGGGTAGTTTTTAACAAGGGTAGGTTGAAAGATTATGAAATTGTATCCTAAAGCATGAAACAATCATTATTTAACTATTTTACCCATATTTAGGTTTTTAATATTATTTTATAATTTTTGACAATAAGGGGTAGTTTTCACCCCTAAAAAACAAAAAGCGTATAACGGTACAATATAGAAAATGAACTACAGGGTGAAATAAGCCTAATCCCCTTTTGTAAAAATCGATGCTGGACGAAAAAATTTCGAGGTTTTACCATTTATTTAGCTTCATTTCCTGGATTACATACGGACATTTTCTAAAAACACGTGATTCTAACTCCAATCACTTAACACGTATTTCTAACCTGTTTTTAATGTCCCGTCTAAAATTATACTATTATAAAGCTTCCTCTATAGGAAAGCAAAAAGTTCTACTGATCTATAATAATAATGTCAATTTTTTTCCTTTTTATCAATGTGCATAAATCTCATATTTGCAAGGCCTGGCGGTCGCGGTGGCTTGCCGCTCTACATCGCTTTGCATTTTGCGTCTAAAACTCAACCGTTGACGCTCACACTACGCGTTAGCGTTCTCCTTTTCTAAATTATACACTTTTTAATTAAATAAGTGGTGATATGAGCGTCCGTGGCTCAGTTGGTTAAGGCGCACGCCCTAACCAGCGGATACACTCCCGCTCAAGGGGTCGTGGGTTGGATTTCCGGTGAATGCACTCGGAATTTTTCTGAGTAGTATTTGAACAGGAAAAGTACCCTGGAGTCCGGCTGCTTCGAGGCGGGTTTTTCCCCGGAATTTTCCTTCAGCGTAATTCCGGGCTTTCCCTTGTCTCACAGGCACAAGCCTGGGCAAATGCGGAGCAGTGGTAGGGACTCTTAGGGAAGATCGATAAAATAGGTAGGCCGATCCGATGCGCTAGGCAGGGAACGCCGGCCTTACCGGTGGGGAGCTGGATCCTGAAAGATGGACCTTCTCCGGATCGGTCTTCACTGGGAGATAGACCCGATGTCCTGTAAAAAGAACAGAGAGCTTGACCAACCCGGTGCGGGTTGGACAGGGCCCATATGAGGCTGCGGCGGTAATAGAAAAAAAAATTAAATAAGTGATTGTCTTCTATTTATGTACGAGATAAAGACCAAAATATAACTCAAAGCTTGTAAAATATGGGAATGTTACTAAACATCTTCGGGCTAGATGGAGCATGTTTCATTAAAGTTATTATTTAATTTATATATCAGTAATCGCTTCTAGGGTTATTGTTTGTCTAAAAGTTTTTAAAAATAATGTTTGTGACGGTAATCAGTTGTGTTTTCCAAATATCTTTTGCTTTAAAAAAACTGTTACATTTAACGTTTTAATGTAGGAGTGTAAAGTTTGATTATAAAAAACTAATTTATTACTTAGAAAAAAAAAAAAAAAAAACGAATTTTGGCTGTTAACTTGAGTTGAAAGCATTTTCACGTTTAGGTGTCAACGGAAAAAAGTTGTGTTTTTCGAAGATCTACAAATTTCTATTTAACTTTTGTTGTATAGTGCTTGGAATTTGAGTTACAGTCAAAACCCCGTTTTGAACAAATTGTGTTCCTATTTTAAATCGAAGTAGACTATCAGAATAAAAAAAAAGTTGTTCAGTTAGTGTAAAAAGAGTATTCTCAAAAAGTTTTAGGCCGATTGTTTGTAGATTGCGTGAGATATCCTAAGTATACGTATATTTATAACAAAAAATGCCATATAACGTTGTGTCATAGACGTCAATAAAGTATTAGGCAATATGATACCATCTGAGACGTGCTTCACAATTTCTATTCCCGACGCTGCACTCGTGTTACACGGAAGCAATTAGTTCCGGACGTAATTCTCAACGAAGGACAAAATTGATATGATATGAATATGTAAAATGATTAGAGTTACCCTGTTAGCGTGAGGCAGATTGTAACGTTTTTGAGACTTAGCATATTTTGTTTTTCATATGATATGGAATGCGAGAGATGTTTGTATTTTATATTATCTGCTTGTCCTCCAGACTCTGTATTATTTTGGATTCTTGTATTATGGAGATCTGGCGTTCATCTTTCTTATTTTTCTTTGAAATAAGTATTTTTTTGTATAAATAATATAAAAGTTTCATTTATTTTTTAATAATTTTGGAACATTTACATTTAAAAAAATGTTCGTATCGTTCAAATAAAATTTCCTTCGTTTATGATGAAAATAGTACTAGACAATGTGTGTACAAAAATTTTCAGCCTATTTGATCCATACGCTCACCTGGAATGTTACGAACAGCTAGATGAAATTGAAAAAAAAACTAATTAGTGAGAAAATCAACAATCAAGTTTAAGTTTATAAAACATGACATATAAAATTCTAATACTCATCTTATCCACTGAAACTTTTTCTTCTTCATTCCAGTCAACTACACAAACTTCTCCTGCTGTGTATACGTCTATTTGAATTTGATGACGAATATTTATTTGTTTATTCATTAACGGGCATTGCTGCCCTTTACAAGCGACCATAGGTCGATAACACAGTAGAAAATTACAAATTTTTTAATAAATAGCGAAGTAGATTGTAAAATTCTAAGTGAACAAAAACAGTAAGCGAAATATAAGTATAAATAAGCAAGATATAAATATAAGAAATATAAGTATAATATAAATAAGCAAAATATCACAGATTATTTTTACTTTATTACAGCCACCTGGATGAACATCCTGAAGTTTATATACGTCTATTTTAAGTTTATGGCCAAGTTCATAGACGCTTGAATGAGCTGAAATAAAAAACATAAATTTAGAAATTTGAATAAATATTGGATAAAATATGGGTTTTAATATTTATATGATTTCTTATCTTTTTTCATCACAATTTGAACAGCATTCTACTTCGCATAAATGACCTCTACTATCAAGAAAGAATCTTGGATAAGACAACCGTTCCAGTACGGAGTCATGATCTCATGACAAAGATTATGAGAAAGAAGAACGCTGCTTTCAAATTATGATAAAAAAAACATGAGTCATTACATAAATGCTACAAACTATATTTTATTAATATTTAATGAAATTTTCAATATATGTATTTTTTATTTCAGCTCATTCAAGCAGGTATGTGATTGGTCATGAAATTCTAAAAAGCGTATATAAACAGAAGGATATCTTTGTGTAGTTGACTAGAGTAAAGAAAAAGTAATCCCAATGGATAAGATGAGTAAATCGAACTTAATTTTTTCAATTTATTCGTTGATGTATTAAATCTTGGATAGTGAAGGTTGTAAAGGCGACGAAGAACACTGCTTTCAGATTGTGACAAGAAAAATATGAGTAATCACATAAATGGTTAAACTTAATTTAATATTTATTAAAACTTCTAATTTGTGCAATTTTTATCAGCTCAATAAAGTTACTATCAGTATGGTTATAAATTCAAATAGGTGTATACGTTGCAGAAAATGTTTAACTAGTTGGCCGGAATGAAGATAAAAGATATTTTTATAAATTAATATCTAAAAGATATTGGATATTAATTTATAAAAATTAATGTTTTTCTCAGTTATTAAATACTTCAGTAATATCAATGTGAATGTCTGCTGTGTTTGCAAACAGTATATATATATATATATATTAGCCGTCTGAATTTAGTTGAAAATTCAATCTGTAATTATTTTTAATTCACACAGAACTTATCTGTGTATACACACGTAACATAACTTTATCTTTATTACAGAATTTTTTGGCCTATTTAGTCCTAATGTACCCAAATGAAAAATCAAACCCCAAAAAGCATTGTTCCCACGATTCCAGGACAATGTACGGTCCAATTGGGCTGACTTTTTTTTGACATACTCTGAAAAGCACTATTTTTGGTATGAATGGAGGAAATTTGATTTAAATAAATAGAAAACTTTTTAAAAATAGAACAAGTCAAAAATTTGGTTGTTTTAGCTTATTTTTCATTATTTTTGACTTGTTTAAACTGTTTTCATACCATAACTAGTGCTTTTAAGAGTATGTCAAAAATTTTCAGCCCGATTGGGTTGTACATTGTCCTGGAATCTTGTGGACAGTGCTTTTCGGTCTTTGATTTTTCATTCGGGTACATTAGAACTAAATAGGCCAAACAAGATAAAGTTGTGTTACGTATGTATAAAAAATTTCAAATCAATCCAACTTATCTGTGTGAAATTAAAAATAATTATTTGTTCAAGTTTTAGAGGTGGTGTATCCTCTTAAGTTTTAAATTGGTTTCTGTAGTTATCTGAGATAGAATCTAAAACTGAAAGAAACGAGGCACTGAAATTGTTAGTCGTAACACGCTTGAATAAGAAGATCCGGAGAAAAGGAAATGCATTATTAAATTAATGTACTTGAACGATACATACGAACAAGGAACAATAGATTTGTTTGGAGGAAGCTACGTGCCAATGAATGGGCAGCGGTTTTTTAAATAATGTAAAATATATTTTATAGGTTATCAACAAGCAAAACTGATTAATTGATTATTTAGTCATACATAATAAACTAGAGAATAATTCATAAAAAATACGAAATTTACAAAAAAAAACAGTAAAAATCTACTTCTGGGATTTGGCTTGTAACTTTGCAAGGATTATTTTTTTATAGCGAGTTTTAGCATCATATTCTACGGGAAATTTCCTCTCTAAAAGTAAAATAAGAAAAATCGATTTCTTGCAATTTTAAAGGTGTTTCGTCCTCTTAATATAACTATTTATAAAATTTATATTCCACATAAAATTGAGTAATTTGCTTTTTTAAAAATTTAAAGTAAAATTTACTTGTACGAAATCAAAAGAAAGGACAATATTCTAAAAAATGCTGGATTATTCCAATGAAGTCTTTTGTATTTAAAAATAAATAGAATAGTATTTTATTTTATTTAGGTTCAAATTTTGCGATGAGCGTTATAACTATTCTTATTACTAGAAAATTTGGTTTTTGTCGAGCATTTACATTCATAACAATACACACCACATTTATCCATAACATTATGCTCTATTGTTTCTGCTCATGTTTGTTCTTGACGACGAGTGATTTTCAAAACGCGCGTTCAGCGATAAATTAGCTATACATGTCTGCCCATTTATGTATACTAATCTTATATTTATATCTACGAGCGAGGCTGCCTTACCTTTCGTACGGCCGTGTATACTTGTTACGCCCGGATGACATCGAGGCCCAGAGATTCTGATTCATAGGATTGCAATCAGCGACCAGGGCCGGCGTCGCTACAACTCCCTGCATGACCCCGATACCTCCGGAACGTAGTTGCTGAAGCTATGCGCAATGCTACATAAACTTATCGGTGCCGTGAGTAAGTTACAGTTTTTACAAAAAATTCGCGAGTACAATATAGTACAATATAGGCCGACCTCTCGGGCTTCTCGTGTCGATCTGTCAAATTTCCATGGTGTTTGATGCAAGCGACCCCCCCCCCCTTTTCCCTCCCATCCACACACACATCTATTTTCCTACTCGCTCACCTTTGAACTCTTCGCGCTCACACTCGCAGTGAGTCATGACCCGCCCATGTTGATTGAAGTCTGGATCCGCAGCAGCACTAGTTATGGCCATTGTTAAAAACTTGATAAGTGTCAATATACTTCAAAGCTTATAGGTTATTATTTTAGCATATATCGACGGTTGAGGGGAAAGCGGCCTATATAGTTAGCCGATTCGAAAGCGACCTATCTCTCGAGACTTTTTGTTTCTTAAATATTGTAGTGGCAGCCGTGCAAGATTTTAAAAGGCGATTTCTTTTAAATGTACGCGGTGACAAAATTTGAAGCCGACTCTCAGGGAATTTTTCTCAGGGATGATAATCAGAATAAAATTCTAAACAGCTCTCTGACAGAAATTTTCAAATTTTTTTTCTCATGTTAGGTAAAAAATTATGTTATTGATTGTATCAAATGTAATGGTTATGATATCTCCTATAGACGATTTGAACAAGTTCATTGGGATTCTTATTTTTAGTTGTTTAAATAAGAGATTTGCTCAGCAAGATTAATGGTCGATAGACAAATTTTTACAAGCTAAACTCAAATCAAATCTAATTTAAAATTTCATAAACCTGTAGGTAAGGATAACAATGATAAAATTTGGCGAGTAAGAACATTGATCAATAACATAAAAGAAAATATTTTACAATTTGGCTTTTTTTCATCAACATTATCGGTGGACGAAATGATGATAAAGTATTATGGACGGTGCTCCTTGAAACAATTCATCAAAGGTAAGCCAATAAGGTTCGGTATAAAAATGTGGGGTCTTGCTTATGCTAATGGGTATTTGTTTGATTTCGACGTATATTGTGGTAAGAATACCCATAACATTATATTACCAAAGGGTTCACTGGGTAGTCGTGTTGTAATTCAAACAATGAAAGAATTTTTGTTAGCAACGACACCACGTAATTTAAAAAAGTATCATGTTTATTTTAATAATTTGTTTTGTTCAGCAGATTTATTGGTTTACATGAAAATCTCGGATTACAATGCACCAAAACGATAAGACAGGATAGAGTACCGATAGAGCATAACATAGACAAAAAAAAAAGATGAACGAGGAAAATATTATGCCATCTATGACAAGACTAGTGGTATAAACTTAATTACAGTAATGGATTCTAAACCTGTTTCGATTTTGTCTACGGCTGCTGGTGTACATCCCACTGCTCCTGTTGGTCGGTATGATAAAAGTGAAAAATTAAAAAAACAATTAGACTTTCCAAGAGCTATTTGTGCCTATAACAAAAATATGGATGGTCTTGACATCCGTAACCAACATTGTAATAAAGTTTTGCCAATATTTCGTTCAAAAAAATTGACATGGGTTATCTTTATAAGGTATATCCTAGTGTCCATAACAAATGCGACCGTATTATATGTATAATTCACAGAGAAACAGTAACATATTAAAGTATAAATTATGCAACTCATAAAGGAGTAGATAAAAAAGATGAAAATATTTATTTAAGTTGTCCAATGGAAATATCAAATCTAATGAAAAAAAGGACATCAATTATCAGGTGTTACGTCATAGATAATATATATAAGTAGAGAAAATATAAAAATTTTAACATAAATAAAATATTGACGCAGCCGCGTCCCAAAAAAAAAATAATATGTACCGTAGGGCTTAAGAGCAAGCGAGCGTCCAGACAGAGCAATTAGGCCGTCTGACCAAATAGCAATTAGAAGCGAGCGTAGGTATAGCGATTGCGATCGGTATACGACGGGCAGCGGCCCTATCGTAAAATTTGTGCGCAGACAGGGAAAACCCAAGCGTTTGAAGAATTTGCGTGCGACAATCTGGCGCCTTGAACTTTGTTTGTGCTGCGCCGCAGAATACGAGGCTGTGCAAAGCAAATTTAATATTAAAAATAGAATATTTATAATGAAACAAGTAAAAAATTAGATTCACAAAAAGTATGAACAGTTGAACAATAATAATATAGAACTGTGCAAATGTTTATACATGTTAAAATGAAGAACTCGTATTCGTGGCGTAGAGATAAATTTTTGCTCGTGCAGATTTTACGATTTGTTCATAATCTTAATAGATAGTTTATTAAAAGAACACTAGTTATAAATAAAATTTTAGTTATTATAATAGTAATAATATCGAGTTTAAGTAATAATAATAGTAAAACAGTTTTGAAGTTTTAAAATATTAAGTTATCAATAGTTTAAATTGATTGCAATAGCTAAATAAAATCACAGTTAATAAATATCATATTATAGAAGCAAAACATGTAAATTCTACAAATTATTATAAAATATAAATAAAAATATCAGAAATCATACAGGTAGGGCCATCTAACGGAAATCGGCAAGACTAGGAAAATAGCGTGGGTGGGACCAAGGTGGAGCGGAAGAGGAGCGGAAGAGGCGGCAGCCAAGCGGAAAGATGCAACGCTATAGGTCGATGACCGATATAGAGGGCGCTAACGCTGACCCAGAGGGATGGGCCTGAGGAAAAATCGTGTTGGAAAGGGGAAAAAGACGCGACGCGAGGGTGAAGCGAGGAATTGCGAGCGATGAAAATTTCAGCCGTGGTGGCTGCTCCTGAAAATTGTAAACGTTTCCAATTTTGTTTACTAAGCCGCGGTGGCTAAAGCGTGTTGAAGTATTTTTCAAAGATTTAAAAATATATATAATACATAAACTTAATTGAAGTTCAATTTCATTAATTTTTGAGTCTATATCAATTCATAAGAGTATTGTTTTTATTCAAATATAAGAAGGAAGAAGTTTACAAACCTGTAAACTTTGAATTTGATACATCTTCTAAAAAGGGAGTAAGTCAAAGTTTTTATAAGTAAATTTTATTAAAAGGTTTGGAATTTGTATAATGAGCAGGGTTTGAACGCTGCCATTCATTATTACAAAAATTTTGAGAGAACTTTTTTGGTGTTTGGTGGGTTGATAGAAGAGAAATATTACATTGTGCGCCGACTATCGGACGTAACAAAATTTTGGGTGTTCAGCTGCGATTTTAACGTTTCTAATATTATATTTTGATAAACGCGTTTAGTTTGTTCGGTTTTATTCGGTTTGTATTGAAAATTAGTGGTGGTGATTTCTATATGGTCTCTAGTGAAATTTTTATAAAGAATAAGTGTTTAAATGGTTTATTTGAAAACAAAATACGAACAACGAAAATATTTGAAAATAAGGTTTAAATGAATATTATAAAAAATAAATTAAAAAGAAAATTATAATTAAACGAGTTACTAAAGGAATTGAGAAAAAGGGAAACTAAGGTAATTAAAATAGAGGAAAACTATTATCTATCTAAAAATATTAAAGACAATTTAAAAATTAAACGTATACATGAGTAATAAACGGGTCACGCGGAACCAATCAAAAAACAATCCAGAGTTACAAAAAGAGATAGATAAATTTAAACAATTTAGACAAGTAGACGACGAAGATCTCGGAAACGAATTAGAACTATCAGATAATTTTAATTCAGTAGCACTTTGAACACAGGCATTTTTGATGAATCGGAAAATAACACGACTGGGGAAAACGGTAGTAGACCAAGTTACTTTAGACGATAGCACAAATTCGGTAGAAGATGAAAACAACATGTCGATAGCAGGGACTAATATTAGTTTAAAAGATGCGCTTAAAGTAGTGCCGGAGTTTGGTGGAGATTTGTCGGAATTATCCAACTTTTTAGAAGGATGTCAGGAGGCAAAGGAAATGATTCCTACGACTGCAGAGGAAAATCTTACAAAGGTTCTGAGAGGTAAGCTTGTAGGCGAAGCTAGAAAAGCCATATTAGGAGAAAATTTTTAAAAAGTAGATAAGTTAACTAATTATATTCGCGACATATATTTACCTGCTAAAACCGTGCATCAGTTACAGGGAGAGTTAGGTAGCTCATATCAAAAGGAAAATCAGAGTGTTATAGTGTTTGCAAATAGAATGAGAGATTTGGAAACGAGAATATTAGAAGCTAAGCGAGTCGCCACGAACGCAGAGGTAACTGATGAATTTAAAAAAGCAACAATGGACAACATAATTGAATGTTTTAAAAACGGATTAAAACCGTAAATTGAGAGAAAAATTATTGTGGCCGACACAGTATTAGACATTGTAAAAAATGCGATTACCGCGGAGAGACTCTTAAGTGCACAAAACGCCTTGCGTGGAATAAATAAAATCGGAAGTAGTAAATTAGTTGAGAAGAAAAGTGTGAAAAGTGTGAAAAGTGAAATGGCGCTAATACTTGTAGAACAGTAAGAAATGGTATACAATTTTAATTATGTGGAATTACGGGGCATATGGCAAATACGTGCAGTAGGTTAAATAATCAGAGTAGTATCTTAAATCAAGAACAAATGGTAAATAGATCAAAGTTACATTGCGAAAAATGCAATCGCAATGGACACACGGCAGCTAGGTGCTATGCAAGAACTGTAGCTTATGTAAGTAACGAGAGTAATGGCAATAAATTTGTGTGTTTTTATTGTAAACAATCGGGACATTTTATTAGGGAATGCCCAGTAAGAGAATCGGAAACTCCAGAGTTCTTCAGAACACAGGCGCGAGTCGGAAGAACCAAAGTCAAGAGCAGCGTCAGATGGAGAATTTACCAGGTTTATCGGAACTAATACCAATGTAAATAAGAATGTCGGAATACCGTATGTAGAATTAGGAGACAAAAATAAAATATTCAATATTAAATTTATGTATGGATATACCAAATTACGTTAGACAATATAGGTTACCGCATTCATTAAAAGTAGAGATAGAGGCACGGATTAAAGAGTTATTAAGAAAAAGGATTATTCAACATTCAAATTCAGCATTTAATAGTTCTATTTGGGTAGTACCAAAAAAACCAGATTCGACAGAAAAAATAAGATGGAGAATAGTTTTAGACTTCAGAGAATCAAATGAAAAGACAATACCGTGTAAGATTTGGATTTATACGGACCGAGTTGTGAGTGTCTAAGAGAACTAGCCTTGGCTCGAAAGCCTTCAGCTACAGAGTATGGATAGCACACGAAGGTGAAAGAGTGCGCGGACGGGACTGTGAGTGGACGGACACTGTGTGGACGGAGCGATACGGACAGTAGCTGAAATACACAGGAATTAAGTACAATTTGTTATCTTTTTATTTGGTCCAAGCCGTCGGAACACCAGAGTACATCTAATCGTTGGTTGTTATGTCTTTATTATTCTTATATTGTTGTTTAATATAATTTGTAATTATGATGAGTGCGTTACTCTAACTTACTCTATATCTCGGGCGGAGATACGTGACTTAAGCTACACGGACGACTGCCGTGGCGAAGTTGATTTTACTAAGGCTAGTAGCTGCTGTGGCGATCACTAACGCCGGGTTGCTATTATCGCCGGGCCTTCTGCGGGCTACTACACGTCGAGAGTGTACTGAGTCCAGGTCTGTGTCTCGTGGACTGAATGTTAGCTTAAGTGGACGGTGTCGCACTGTTCTACTAATCGATCAGGACGATCACTGCGTCCAAACTCTGAAGACACATGGCATGGGTAGTGCACGTAGAGGATACGTAAAAAGGCGCGACGCGGAGCCTCACCGTGGCTTATAAAGGCCCCGGGAAGCGTCGCGTGGCTAAGATGGTGATCGTGGGGGCAGCTGCCAGCCAATAGCAGATCTCCACCCGGCGATGAGCAAGGCGTGATTTCGCGTTAGTATTGCTGACGCGCAGGTCAACGCACTCGTATGTTGGTTTCGAAATGCGGTCGGTTGATGTTCGCTTTTAATATTATACACACACGCATGCACACCCACTCGCTTACATACATGTGTGCTCTATATGGGCGCGAGATGTTACAACCGGATAAATATCCTATTCTTAATATAGCTGATATTTTTGATCAAGTGGGGGGGGGGGGCGAAGTATTTTACAATTTTAGATTGCGTATCAGGTTTTCATCAAATAATGTTAGATCCAAAAGATAGACATAAGACAGCTTTTTCAACACCTTTAATACACTTTGAATATTTAAGAATGCCGTTTGGATTAAAAAATGCTGCGGCAGAGTACCAGAGATTAATGAATATAGTTTTAGGCGATTTAATTGGTAAAGGGGTTTTCGTATATATTGATGATATTGTAGTTTACGCGAAAAATATTGAAGAGCATAATAGGTTAATTGATGAAGTAATGAATAGATTAAGAAAAGCTAAATTAAAACTACAGCCGGATAAGTGTGAATTTTTAAGACGGAAAGTTGTATATTAAGGACATAGGTTAAGTGAAAAAAGGATTCAACCTGATTTAGGTAAGATTGAAGCAGTTTCAAAGTTTCCACAGCCAAAGGATGTTAAGGGAATTATGCAATTTTTAGGTTTAGCTGGGTATTATAGGAGGTTTATCAAGAATTTTGCAAAGATAGCAAAACCTTTGACAAAACTGTTAGAAAAGGAAACATAATTTGACTGGAATAAAGAATGTGAGGAATCGTTTGTAAAGTTTAAAGAAATATTGTGCAATGCGCCATTGATGCAATATCCAGACTTCACAAAACCATTTTTAATAACGACTGATGCAGCGGGATATGCTTTGGGGGGGATTTTATCTCAAGGGACAATTGGAAAGGACCGACCCATAGCATATACTTCGAGAGTATTGAGAGGAGCGGAGTTACAATATGACGTATATGAAAAAGAGGCACTCGCCATGATATATAGCGTTAAAACGTTTAGACCTTATGTTTTTGGACGTCGATTTACAATAATCACAGATCACAAGCCTTTATTATGGTTCAAATCTGCTGATTTAAACACTCGAGTTCAAAAGTGGCGATTTAAATTATCTGAGTACCAAAGCGTTTTAAAATAAAGAAAGTTAGAACTACTGCTTTTCATCCACAATCGAACGGATCATTAGAACGTTCACATCATGCGTTGAGCGAGTTTTCAAAGCAATATGCTGACTGTGATGATGATTGGAATGAATGGGTTGATGTAGCGATTCTAAATTATAATACTGGAATCCACGAAGGGACAAAACACACGCCGTTTGAGGTAGTTTTTGGTCGACTAGCAAGAATGCCTTCTAGCGAACCATTGCGATAAGGTGATGTGTGTCCAACATATAAGGGTTATATCGTAGACTTAGTTAGTAGATTACATGAAATTAGTAAATTAGTACACGATAATTTGGTAGATGCAAAAATAAAATCCAAAAAATATTATGATAAGCATATTAATCCTAAGAATTTTAATGTAGGAGATTTCATATTTTTAAAATCAGGACATAAACCAAAAAAATTAAAAAATCACTATTCTAGACCATATAGAATCATAGAAGATTTAAATAAAAATAACGTTCGTATAAAAACAGAAAAGGGAGACAAAATAGTTCACGTCAATCGACTAAGGATATCTCAAATTAAAATTCAGGCAAAAAGGAAAAACCATTACTACACCGAGATAGCGATTAATAAATTTGAATTTTTTATTACAGAATAAAAAAAAGATATGGCGAAGGAGAAATTAGTTATATGGGGAGTCTTAGTCTTGCCAGTAGTTTTAGGAATAGTAGGTTATGATTGCGGATCCCGATCGCCAAATATATCAACATTATCTTAATTAGATGTAGGGCCATGCGAAGCGCCACAAAATACAATTAATGTAACTCGCGAGTACGTGCAGTTGCTGCAGATAAATGAGTATTCTGAAGCAACTGTAATACAATGTAAATTAGAAATTAAGAGAACAGTATATTATTGCGGGATGCATTCGCATATTTCAATTGCTAATAGCGGGCAAAACGAGTATTTATATGATGTAAGCAGAAAAACATGTTAGCAGGCAATTAGGCCGTCTGCAAAATTGCAATAAGAAGCGTCGAAGGCCCTTTAACCTACAAATTAACTAGACCTGTTCATTAATATCGGAAGGGATTTTTAGTTTCAACTCTCGCGAATTTTTAAAATAAAATAAAACTCCATCCCAAGTTCAGCGGAAGCTAACTCAAAACGGAGAAATATTACATTGTGCGCCGACTATCGGACGTAACACAGGTTGGGAAATAATAATCCACGGGTAGTCTGGTATGAAAGTCGTAGTATAAGGCGTCATTAGATCAGTAGATAGAGCGCGCGACTAAAAACCGGGAGGGCCGGATCGGATGTCGGTCTCGGCTTTTGTAATTTTCTCCTCTCATTACAAGTCTCGCCCCGTTTCAACTTTTCAAATATAATATAGAGGCAGACATTATAACAGGTGATAAAAGCGAAAATACAGTTTTTATACCAAGAATAATATTAAATACTAGGGAATATTCTTCAACCATTCATTATTTATAGAAAACATTTTCCATTAGTTTTAGCTTTTTCGATGATAATTAATAACTTACAAGGACAAAGTTTTGATTCAGCAGGTTTCTAAATTAGAAGACCTTTCTTTACTGGAAATTTTCACTAGTATGTTGTCCGCTTCTGCAGCATGGTAAGCCACTAAGAGAAATGAACAACAAATTCGTAATTGTCAATCTCTAAAAAAAAATTAACATTTTAACAAGTAAAAGGTTAGGCGACTTTGATATATTCCGCAACAACCGAAATAACAGATAAGAAAGAACTGAAATCAATCAACCAAAGTCAAGTTTATTATGTTGAATCATAATGAAGCAACGAAATTTTGTTTGGTCATTAAAGGGCTTACTTAACTTAAAGATAAGTTATATAATGATGAATTAGGAACAAATCTCAATTTACTTACTATGCAACTTCCCATGACCGTTTTATTGTACTTATGGTCTTATTATGACGTTCTAATACATGAAAAGAAAAGTTTAATTGTTCACTAATAAACAAAATGAAACGGTAATGGCAAGTTGTGTAGTAAGTATATTGAGAGTTGTTCCTAATTGACCATTATATAACTTAACTTTAAGTTAAGTAAGCCCTTTATTGACCAAACAAAATTTTGCTGCTTCATTATGATTTAATATAGGAAACTTGACTTTGGTTGATTGATCTCAGTTCTTTTTTATCTGTTATTTCGTTGCAGAATATATCAAACTCGCCTAACTTTTTACTTTTTAAAAAGTTAATTTTTTTTAGAGATTTCAGTTTTTTTAGTAATTTTTTTTGAGTATCTCATATTTCTCCTAAAAATAAAATATAAGCATTTTTAGAACCTTTCGACTACGACATTTTTGTGACATTTTTATCACTATGAAATAAAATCACTGACTGTTCTGATACAGTACCCTCAAATGATTTCTACACCTAGAAACCAAAAACCAAGTGCTAACTACCTAGACTTCGCCATCGGACATCCTGTAGACCTACCATCGTCGGAAATTGAGGCTAATATGGCCACTTTATGTCAAATTTTATGCCCAGCAGCCAGATCATCTGGCACATCGTGACCATATATGCCTGTTAACAGGCAGTGGTAAGTGGGCATAATATATTATAAAATTATGGCGAATTTTTTATACATTGCAACCTAACCTTGCACATATTTATGCATATGTACAAACATGACCACTCTAAACATTCACACTGAAAAGTACACTTTTTATGTGGGTTTAGAAATTAGAAACATTAAGTAAAATTTGTGTGTTCAAGATTATCAATGATAAAATGTAAAAAAAGCGAGGATCTTGAAAGATATTTTCAACTCAGTGTTCGAGTAAGTCGCAGGCAGTATTCATCCTTATAGTGTCTTATATGCAGTGTATTCGTGCAAGATATTTAACTTGTAGTGTAAATGCTTATTTTATTATGTACAGACAGGCTGGCGTAACAATTTTTGCTTGTTTGTCTTTGATAGCTGACTCACATCGAACCCCATGGTTCCGGGGGCAAAATTTACACATGGGCGTTGATACGAAAATCTAAACTACAGCACTTGAGATAAAGACAAGTGCATATATTGTTTTAACAACTTGAAACAAATCACCATGCAAAATTTCAGTCCTCTAAGTATGATAGATTTTAATCGAGAGCAAAATGAAATTCTCAATGATTGTACGATTACTTTTTTCAATTTTTCTTTTTGCTCTCAATTAAAATCTATCATACTTAGAGGGCTGAAATTTTGCATGGTGATTTGTTTCAAGCTGTTAAAACAATATATGCACTTGTCTTTATCTCAAGTGCCGTAGTTTAGATTTTCATATCAACACCCATGTGTAAATTTTGCCCTCGGAGCCATGGGGTTGGGGGTCAGCTATCAAAGACAGACAAGCAAAAATTGTTACGCTAACCTGTTTCTACATAATAAAATAAGCATCTAGACTATAAGTTAAACATCTTGCACGAATACACTGCATATAAAGCACTATAAGGATGAATAGCAGAAAAACCGATGAGAAAGCCATATCCATTTGTATATAGCTGTGCGCTCAACGGTCCTAACACTTGTTGCAGCTAACTTAAGGGTCCTAATATTCTTTTATTTATTTTGAGCATTTTGTGAATGACACACTCGTGTATTATATCCAAGGTTTTGATATAATACACTTTTCCTCAAATATTTTTATTGAAAATCATAGGTGGCATAATAAAACATGATATTTATCAAAATATATTGGAGACAACAAAGAAACGCATTTATTTTTTTGTAATGAAGAATGCGAACCTCAACATAGAAGTAAATAGTAACGCGGGCGCCGCGGCTTCGTCTGCTTCTCAAACTCGCCTTCGTGGCGCTGTCGCGTCACTTGATTACCTGAACGAAATATCTACCGAACAAATATCATTCCATGCAGGGAAGTACCTAAAGAATAACGCGTCTGTTATTACGCATCATGAAATGGAGAAATTGAGTCACAATTAGTTGAGAAAAATGACTTGCGGCAGTGAATAGGCATGCATTCGGTTTTGCATGTTAGTTGATAAAACAGAGCAGCTGTCAGATGGTATGCATGTGCGTTCACTATCGCAAATAATTTTTCTTTATTAACTACGACTTGATTTCTTCATTTCAATATGCGAAAACTATACACTTTATTCTTCAGGTTCTTCCGTACATGAGATGATAACACTTCAGTAGAAATTTCGCGCAGGTAATTGGGAATTAGAACACATGTCTCCCGATTAACTTCCCAACAACTGTTAAATAGTACTGTTAATCACACTACTTCAGGCTGAGATGCCGTCCTTGCAAGTCCATTACCTCACGATCATATCTTACTTATCATCTTACAGCTGCACAATCCGACTCTTTCTCACACAAAAAATGTTTAGTTTTCCAAACATTCGTCCGCTTTTTTGCTTCTCAGAACTTTCTCAACGTATTTTGAGATCTTACCGCAAGCATTCGCGTCCTTCATCATCAGTTTTTTCACGCTGTGTGGCGTAAATGCCCTCAATTCTGTTCTCAGTCTATCGCGCTATTCAATCTGGAGTTTGTACACGAAAAACGCATGTTCTGCATCGCCATTTTTTCACCCGCAGTGTTGCAGACCGGAGATGAAACCCGTCTCATTAAGTGTAGGTATTTTTGGAAGTACCTACGTCCGGCCAGGAATTGGGCAATGTAAAGGTTTAAAGATAAAACCGTGCGATAAGCGCACGCAATTTTCAATGTGCCCACTCTCTGTACGCTGATCAGAATTTTCTCCCGTTTCTTTACCAGTACGGCGTCTTCCCATACCTAGGTACCATAGAGCTTGACCAAGTTGGCCACGCTCATCAGTAGTTTCCATATATTTAGTCTCGATCCGTTTGTGTTGTCCATCAGTCTACTTAGGACCTTTGTTTTTCTTGCCGCTTCTGTCGTCACTCCTCGTATGTGGAGCATAAAGATGAGCATGGTATCTAGAGTCATCCCCAGGTATTTTATCTCACTTTTGGTCTCCAGTCGTCTGTGCCAATACTGATTGGAATCTTAGTGTCTGTGCGTTTTCTAGTGAGCAGTAGCAACTCCATGATTTGCTGCAGTGCATGGTCTGTCGTTGAGCTGTTAACACATCGTGGGCCAATACCACTACCGTCATCTTATCGTTGTAAGCGATGAGGCGTGTGTCTGCTGGCATGTCCAGTCTAATTCTAAGAGAGAGCCGATATAGAGCCAAAAGTACCAGCCGTTTGGCTTAATCGCATATCGTGCTCGTTACGTTTTCTATTCGTATTACTTTAATTTTTGCTCTGATAGCCAAGCATTCCTTTCGTACTTCATTTTGTAGATCCGAGATATCACCGACTTCTATCACAGCTTCAATTAGTCTTGGTCACCACAGGAGTTCATAGAGTTTCTCTTCGGGATCTCTTTTGCCCTTGGCAATGAAAACGAGTCAAGCCCTCTTGCCTTCTTTCAACATATACCCGGTGTTTTTCTAAAGCAGTATTACTGCTATTTCGAGCTTTACTTTCATTAGCGAAGGGTTTCCAAATTGTGGGCCATGACGTTAACTCCGTTTTGATGTGATGAAAGGAGTCCCTCAACTATTCTCTCTATCGTGTCAGCGTCCATCGCCCATGTTGGGTCCCAGGTGCTCAGTCTGAGGTCACAGCGTGTAGCCCTCGCCCCCACTTGTTTCCAGAACCCTCATTTCCTGTCATTTGTAACGCATCTTATTCGACTTATCGCAAAATCGTATTCTTCTAAGTATTGGCCTCACAGAGGCGTTGAAGATACTATTCTATATCCTCGACCACCTGTTGGAGTCGTGTTACGGTATGTCGCTTTCAGTTCTCTTGCAAGTTGGTTTCTCTGTCCACGCGCTGTCCGACCCACGTTTTTTAAAGTTTAAGTTAAAACGCTCCGTAAAATCAGCACTTGCATTAAAAGAGATACAAAAATTTCGCATGGCTTGGAAGAGTGTACAGTATTGATTAAAAAATTTTTTTAAATATCAGAGCCTCTACAAATGTACATAGCTGTAATATTCGAGTAAGGGCGTTTGCGTACTCATACCATAATCAATTGTGTGTGCGTGCGTGCGTGCGCGCTCGTGTGCGTGTGTGCGTTTGTGCATGTGTGCGTACGGGTGTGTATATTTATTATTGAGACCATATTCATATATCCTATAGAGACACATTGTCTATACATAGGAATGGTACAAAGACTTAAAAACTAAACTTAAAACTAGGGGAAAAAAATCAAAAATATGTTACAGCATCTTTCTGATAACTTGATAAAGATTCACGAAAAGTCAAGTAACAGTGCGAATAAATGTCTAATTATGCTATGCTATACACAATATTCTGTTTTTTAGTCTTATGGTGACTTTGGTAATTGTTACATTTTTGAGGTCATTCGTTAACTAGTTGAATACATTGATAGCTACGAAAAAGCTGTTCTTTTTACTAGCAGTCCTACTAATTTTTGGCAACTATATACTCTTGTTCCTAACATTGTTAGTGCTTGTATTGTAAATATTTCTTTAGTTTGGATAATACGAAACAGCTTCTAATTTGAACAATTGTCATATGGAAGAGGAGTATATTGCATTTGAGACTGATTTTTGTTTATAATTTCGAGTGATTTCTTATATATTCCCTGTACTAAGTTTAAATAATTATACCAGCTCATGAAGAAAAAAAGTGGGAAGTACTTCTGACTAGACCCATATATTCCTATGTATTTTGACGCGCTGAATCCGAATTCGGTGTCCGTTTTGCTCATACACTCTCAGAATTTTTGGTAAATAGTGAACAACCGTGAAAAATTGCTAAAAATCGCATTTATAGACGTTGGTAAATGTTAGAAAGTTTTCTTGTTAGTGTATTATACAAGATTTTAGTTTATTTTAATGTGCTTAATACGAGTTAAGTGTTCATTTTGCTTTTAACTACAGACTATGCATAAATTTTACATAAGCGACTGTGATTGCATAAAGAAAATCATAAATTTGTTATACGGATAATTTACTATTGC
Organism: Muscidifurax raptorellus; assembly: GCA_020010945.3. Taxonomy (NCBI): domain Eukaryota; kingdom Metazoa; phylum Arthropoda; class Insecta; order Hymenoptera; family Pteromalidae; genus Muscidifurax; species Muscidifurax raptorellus. The sequence goes on from JAHUUD020000027.1 coordinate 1,046,450, forward strand.
AATCAATACGATTAAACAAATTTTTTTTCTTTTATTTTTCAGTGAGTGCTTATAATAGAGATGGAAAAATATGTAAGAAATGCTGCTCTAACACTGTTCTTCTTCTTTTGTAAAGTACTCTTTTTTCTTCAAACGATCTATGTAAAGTATTTTTCTTTCTCTTTTTGTTGTTTGTTTTTACGTCTCTCTGTAACATCCAACAAAAATCCGTCATCCTGTTGACATCCCATCTTCCCTGATACAAACACATCCGCAATAGTCGCTGCATATGTGTCTTTTATAGGTAGTTTTCCTGTTTCTCTTGGAAATTACATGGAGAACGGCATTTGCGAGTCTTCTTGCCGAATCGGTAGTAGCACAAACTATCATCGTCTCTGTCCTTGGAACGACCCTTGCTGTTTAAACGAGCGCGTAAGCGGCTACGATGGTAGTTGTTACTGTTGCAGTGTAGCTCCTGGAAATCCCGCGTGAGCTTTTCGATGGCGGCTTTCAGTTCGCCGATGATTGAATTCTCGGATTTGTTTACAGCATATCCATTCGGCGAGACATTGGGTTTCATAATGCCGACGATTTTGTCAGTTGCATGGCGAGTTTGGAGAAGTCAATAGTTTCACCGGTGACGAGGTGTGTCCTCACATTCTCCGGCAAAAGGTCTATAAAAACAGTTCGGAGAATTGTGTCGTTGCATTGCGTGCCAGCAAAATTTTTGATTTTAGCGAGAATACGTGATGGTTTCTCGCCTGTCATCGTATGGTCGCGGAGTAGGTGTTGCAACTTTGTTTCATCTGTTTCTCCAAACATCTCGATGATTCTGTTTTTTAGCGCGTTGTATTTGTTTTGCTCGGGCGGATTTTCAATTATGTCCGCGCGTACACTGCTGTAGCTTGGTCAAGTGTCGACACAATATACCTGAATTTTGACTTATCGCTGGAGATTTGTAGTTTTTGAACGTACATTCAACAGTGGAAAACCAGAGCTTTGGTTGCTCTTTCCAGAACAATAGCAGTTTTGCGTTTGTAATTGACGCCACGCTGTTTCTTGATTCTTCTGTATTTCCTGGAATGCTATTTAATATGTACCTGGAGTTGAGCCAATTATTCTTCCAGCTTTTCTTGTTGTTGACGCAGAGCCGTGGTCTCCGGTGGAGTTTCCTGCGAGTAGCTCATCGTGTTCTTTGTCTTCGGGGTCACCAATGTTAAAGGCAGGTAGTTGTGGAGTAGAAATCGTGATTAACACGCTTAAGTTAGTAATTAAAAGAAAACACTTAACTTTATTTATTACACACAAATGAAATAAATGTCAAAATACAAAAGTACAATTACTGATAATAACGTGAAAATGCTACAGCTGTGGGAGCGTACGCCTCACTTGAGTGTTCGCGCTAATCTGAGTTTTAATTAGAATGAGGCGCTGCTTGCGCGGTCGTCGATGTGTCGGTCCGTGCGGCCGATCTGCGTACTCGCGTTGCTCGCCATGAGCACTCGAACAGGGCTGCGGGACCACCAGAGGTGTACGGGCAAAACGGACACCGAATCCAGATTCAGCGCGTCAAAATACATAGGGATATACGGGTCTAGTCAAAAATACTTTCCACTTTTTTTTCATTGTGTGCCGGTGTTATCATACACCCCACCCCAGGCTATTATTCCATAGTTAACTAAACTTTGAAAAAATTAATAGTATATTATCATCAAAGTTTTGTTATCCGTTCTATATTTAATTTTTGCAAAAATAAAAATAACAAATCTGATTTTCTTAACTATATAATTCTGATTTTATTGCATTATTACCTATTTTAATTTCGAGACTTTCGAAAACACTATCACAGTAGCTACCTTTAAGTTATATACACTGTTTTGCTCATATTTAATGGCAGTTTATTCAGCGTAAGCCACTTTGCAACTTTACAAAGATATTTATTCATTTTGTCCTGCGCAGACGACCATGTGTTATCACTGGCAATGATAACAGTATCATCAGCGTAAGACAAAATGGTATCATTTTGTATATCACAGTAGATCATTTAACTCTTTTTTTAACAAAATCAAATTTCTTATCAGATATTATATTACATTCCATTAGAAACATATATAATCTATTATATGCGATCTTTTCAGAAACCTTTGTTAAGTTTGATATAAGTGAATTCGGCTTGTAATTTGACATACCTGACCTGTCACCAGCCTTATATACAGGAACTATGTCAGCTTGTTTTAAAACTGTTGGGCATGTGGCTTGTTGGATCCACATATTAAAAATGTGCTCCAATAGTTGAAGTAAATTGTTTGCAATTACTTTTACTATTTTAGCATTGATGTTATCAGCACCGCCGCAGTTGTATTTTTCAATAAATTTATAATATGTAGTATCTGAATACTATCTGTAGGATAGTATTGAGATACTGAATATTATAAATTCCAATTTTGCAATATGAATATTAATGAATACTAATTTTGTCTTATACTTTCTGGTCGTTTACAATTAAATGATCAGCTGACTTACTTTATTGTAAATTTTTCCAAGCTTAATGTTGATAATACTCCATAACTGTCTTGGGTTGTCAATACTTCTTTTTATTTCATTATTCTCAAATTTGTATTTTGCGTCTTTAATGACTTTATTTAGGATTTTTCGTATCTTCTGTATTCATTTTTTAATACTAAGTTGGTTGGATTTATTTTCAATATTTTATACAAATTCTCTTTAGTGTAGCAAGACACTTGAATTGCCTTGATTATCCAATTTTTTTGGCAATGAATTATTTTTTGTATAACCAGTGGTCTTGTCAAGGCAGTTATGTATCATCTGTATGCGTTTATTTAAGGAAATATTTGGATCCTATAATGCCAGTAATGATTGCCAACCGCTGACTTTTCGTAATTTAATCTGAGCAACGTTAATGAATAACGGATAATTTAAAAGAATCTATTTGGATACTACTAGTTTTGGTGAAATCAATACATTTATCCTTCTGATTATTTAGTGAGGGGCGTGAGATTTCTCAAGAGTCTGGTGTATATTCAAGTTCAAGATAGTTAATTAAAAATTCCTGGCTAATTTTTTCAAAATATTTTTTAAAATATCAATATTAAAATCCCCGAATATGCAGCGATTTTTAATATTTCTATGCTTTGACAAAAATTTCTTTACGTTTAATTCTTTGTATTGTGGTATTCCAGCATTTTTTTGTATTTTTTATATTTTTTATCTGTAGAATATATTTCTATTATGGTTTGTCAAAACTAAGTAATATGTAGCTAATTATTTAATTATGTTCTTATCAAGAAAATGTATTATTACGTATTATAATCGTATCAACGTATTATTACTAATAAAAGATCTGATGTTTAGATAATTTTTCATACAACGGTGCACTTTATTAGCCCTCTTTTTGTTTTTTATCGAATAACCCGGAAAATATTTCACTAGCAAAATACGTGAAACGCTATGTTCAGATGTACACACTATTTTTTATACATAATAAAAGTAAGTAGTAGCTATTATTTACCAAGATATAATGCAAAAATCTTGCATGTATGATTTAGTCTATCCGATAGCAAAAAAGATTTAAAAATTATACTTAAGAAATAACTGAAAACAAAGTAAAGGATTAGATAATTAATATGTTTGTTTTGCTATCAATGTATATGGGAAGTCTATGGTACATGCACCCATTTAGGGTGTCATTTGGGTAAATACAAATATTTAAGGGTACCGGGAAGGAAACGAAATGAAGGATGCAAAAATGGGAAGAGCTGAAATGGCGGGTACTTATTGTTAGTCAAACGGAAATGGTTTATTGGATCTATGATGGGGTGGAGGAGGGGTACGTGAGACAAGGCAGAAAATTAGGCGAGCCGTGTGGCAAATGGCAAAATTGGGGAAAGTCTAGTGTAGACTAGTGGAACAGGTGAAAGCCATATGAAAATGAATAAAAAATGTGTGTGGGGAGGGAGGATCAAATTTCTGACACGGTCACGGCGGCGAAACTGTTTTAACAATATATATAGAAACGTATTGTCATAAGAGACTTGTCTGATGATTTGCCACTTTGGTTAGTCCATTCCTTATCTTTTATGAATTTCATATCTAAATTTTAGCCAAGGAAATTATCTAATGGCTACTGACTAATCGACCTAATTTTTTACGAAGGTAACGATATATTGGAAACGGTGATTAACGCCTGTAAAGAATTAGATATTAAATTAAATAAGTATTAAAATGAGCTTGTTGTTGTTAAATTTATTTACTCTTTAAAGCGTTTCAAGCTTTAATTATTAGTATTACTCGTTAATAGCAAAATGACTACTTTACTCCCTATGTTTTCAAAAACGATGAATATCTTATACGCGTTAGAAAATTTTGCGCCTACGGCAAGAAGCAGGTCTTTTTTAGCTTCAACGAAAAGCTTGCAATACGAGGACTACACGATCCTCTTACCTTTGGTGCACACCATGTTTTTTGTAACGTATCTGCGAATGTACGTATCTATGTATGTAAAATTTAAAATCATTTTTTACCGTTAGATGAAACAAAAATAAATATAATTGAACAATGTATGGTTTAAGATTTTTTACTAATTTAAGACAAGCTTAGATTATTAGAAACAATAGTTTAAATTTACAAAAATATATCATATTTGTTAAAAACGATTTAACATTTACATACGATTTTTAATTGTGTCGCCATCTGGAATATCGTATTGAAAAAATAACACGATTTTATTTTATGAAAAAATTATAGTTTTAAAAATATCATCTTTAATTTTAATCAAAGTTGTAAAATTTCTACAATAAATATATGAAATATAGGATATGAAAATACTTTAGGTCCGTCACCCAACATGCATAATTATAAGCCGAGTAGCAGTGGTCAAAATGCTGTTTCATCAGGCTCTGGTTCGAGTCTAAATAATGTAAGCTCGATAACGAGTTATATAAATCCCGGTTCAAATCAGACAATTGGATATTCAAGTCAAGGAAATTATTCATCAATACGTCCTCATTTACAATTTGCACATACTTATTCACAAGGAAACAATACGCAAACACCTGCTAATAGCCAATATCAATCAGGCAGGCCTAATAATGCTCTCCAGTACTCGTCGTATTCCGTAAGTCTATGTATCTAATAATAGTTTAATTTTTACATACATGCTTATAAAGTGGTATCTAATTAAACTTTTTCGATAAGTTACTATTGCTATCTCATGAACCACTCACACTCCTGCGCACACGCGCGTTTTTGGGTGTATCTGTGCGCGATGTAAATGTAATTAACGTTAAAGACTGACAAATGCAATTACACAAGTAGATAAGCAATTTGTTTCTGTAAAACTTACTTTTCTTCGTCATCAATTATTTAGGATAAGTATTATAAGCTGATATCATGTGCGCTCTTGCAAACATTCTTATATTCGTTAGTATTTTTCAATCATGATCTATCCTGCTGTTGTTGTTTATGCACTACTAATTAATGGAAATCTTATCTGACTTTGTCTCAATTGTATACAAACAACTAAACTAATGAAGATTTATATTAGTTCTTAAAATTTTCTAATTTGATTGCAAATTTTTCCAAGCTCTACATATTTGGTAAATTGGTTCATTCTCCTGAAATGATGTCGACTAATATTGAATATGCGAGTATGACTAATATGTATAGTACACATTTATTTTTAATTAACCTTTTTAAAGGACATAGCACCCTTTTAATAAATTCAAACGTATCGTGACCAAATACAATAAATTTATTTGAAGTTTTAACATTTTAATTCTTATTGTTTTTTTGCTCTAATATATATGGAGTATTCTAATGATAATTGTAGTAGGGTAAAAAATAGACATAGCAGGTAATAAATAACAGATTTTAATGTTTTATTCCGGCTATAAACTAAATGAAAGTATTTATCTTTTCTAAAATAAGAACACAGATATGCGTTATTAATTGGTACTGTTTTATAAGCATGGAACAACACATCATTTAGTTTAAATAAGTTCATTGACAAAAATATGGAGTGTATGAAGTGACTGTCTATTGTTTCTAAAATCGTAATTCAATTACTGGTGCCATACTATATTATCTACTTATTATATTATTGTATTTTTATTTATGCAGCATAAAATAGGCTTAAACAATTTACCATCTAGTTTATCACCTAGTCCGAATTCATCTCAAACATACAACGTTACTGGACTTTCTACTAGTATAATATCAGCTGGTACATCGGCGATAACTGGAATCGGTACAATGGGCCCACCTATAGGATCTATGGGCCCTCCACCGCCGTCGCTAAGTCATTCAAATAATCAGCATACAACTACAGGAATTCCTTCAACGATACATATAAATACAACATCTACACAATCTCTCAGCATTGATGGTAGTCCGATGCCACCGCCTACCACGACGTCAAATTCTCAATCTACTACTATTTCTGTGCTGAATAACCATAACACTGTCGAGTCGGTGCCACATGTCGAACCATCATCTGATTCTGGAATATTATCTCATGTACCTATCTCAACACCGATTATAACAGCATCATCAAATTCTACTGTAACATCTATTGTCACAACTGGCCCGGACGGCTCATCTTTAGATGAAGGATCTCAACAATCCACACTTTCTAATGCATCAGCTGGTCAGTAAAAGCATCTAAAAATATTATTGATCTTGTCTACTATTTCATAACATAAATTAATCCTTTTATGTATTCAGTGTGCTCGGACATTTTGAAATTTAATGCAATAAAAGAAATAAAAATAGTGTTACATAACGATTTGAAAATGAGAGAGGAAGAGAGAGACAGGAGAGAGAGAGGGAGAGGGAGAGGGAGAGGGAGAGGGAGAGGGAGAGAGAGAGGGAGAGAGAGAGAGAGAGAGAGAGAGAGAGAGAGAGAGAGAGAGAGAGAGAGAGAGAGAGAGAGAGAGAGAGAGAGAGGGGTCGGTAGTCGTAAAAAGCGAGTATGTAGGAGTGTACAGCTCTATTGAATAGTTTTCTCAAAAAATCCCTTAAAATACTTCTTACGTCCGGCAGAGTTTGGCTGCCGCCTGTAATAGGAGATATTCTCGTCCCTTCTTAAGAAGCACCTGCGGCAAGTGCTTACGCATTCTAGGATTGGCGATTTGCCTGAAAAAGTAGAGCCCTTACACGAGAGAGTGAGCATACAATAGTTAAATACAGCATTAAATAGTTGTATGGCGTGCTCTTTGGACATTAGCTTGGAATTGGGCACCATTTCCAGACTACGTACTGAGAGCATATAATCAACCCTGGCCCTTCTCATATTGATGAAAGTGATAGCAATGGAAGGTAGAATATTTAAATAGTAGCGAAGACCTAGGACAATCGCGTTGTTTTTAAGGATATTTACTTTAAGTTTATTTTCCGCAGCCCAGCCTATTATTCTGTTGGCATTAGCACATCTTAACAGAACAAGAATCGAGCTCCTCTAGGTGGCATTAGATGTAAATTTACCAGTTTTACCCATATATCAGATGTGACACGACATAATCTTGCCGATTCGTAAGAGGTAAACCAACGTATCACTTGCTTAGAGAAGCCAAAGGAGAGTAGTTTTCTAAGTAGCCTGCATGTGACAGTCTCAAACACCTTACTAAAAGCAAACAAGAGGAGAAGCATTAACTTCTTATTGTTTATGCCAAGCCCGACACAGACAGATCAGCTCTGTCGCCAATTACTAAGATAATATATTTAAAATCATTTATAAATGATATTTAAGCTTAAGCAAATATTCTGTAATTAATTGCTTAAATTATTACTGACATACGTTCGTACTGAATAGTTTCGCAAAAAAGGAAGTCTCAAAAAAGGAAAGGAAAGAAAACATAATAAAGCCGGTCGGTGTACTACGACCAGTACGAAATTGAGTATATAGATCGTAAGGGAAGAGTGTTGATTCCACAGTAGTTTTTTAGTTATTAACAAAAAAACGGGTTTTCGCAACTTTACCAATTTTTCAGGTTATGTTCGGTAATCAGGATTGAGTCGCATAAAATAGAAACTCACCATAAATTTCTATTTCCTATACGCTATTTTTACATACATATATATATATATATATATATATATATATTCAATTTGCATATATGACATTAGACCGCTTCCTTGTTTCTTGGAATAACAAGAACAGCACCGGGTTACTGGAAAAGGATTCCGCTAAGACTTTCGGAAATGTTTTCTGGTACCCTAAAATAAGAGATATTACTTATAATTCAATCTCATAGCCTTTGTTCGCGAGTTACAGCTAGTTTAAGTCAAAATTTGCAATAAAGCTAGGTCGATTCAAACAAGTGTAACATACCAGGCATAACCCCTATACAATCCTATATAAAATAAAACTAAAGTACAGAAAATTTCCTATCAATTGAGTTGATTTCCGAGGTCAAAATATCTTTTTCTTCAAACGATACAGCTAATCAATGATTTTATTTAATTTCGCACGATTAATCTATACACCCTTTTCTGGCTTAATCTATGCACCCTTTTCTGGCTTAATCTATGAACCCTTTTCTGGCTTAATCTATGCACTCGTTTCTGGCTTGATAATTCGATAAAATTTTCAATTCAAATTCAGAGGTCTATAAGATTGAAATATAAGTATTTTTCTCATTTTATTTTTCCTGGTAGTACTCATTGTAAGTGCTGACTGTAGACTTTGTACCTCTTGGAATCCCCTATCTGAAATACATTGTTGCAGTGTTAACATATAATTGTGTATTGCGGTTCCACACTCTTTTCTGAGTTTATGCTCATTTTAGTATTAACTTGTGGGTACCTGTAGAAAGTAAGTTGATAGTAAGTAGGTGTGGTAGTAGAGAAGTGATAAACAAGAGCGTGGATGTGCCAACTTGTCAAAGGCGAAGATGATGATGTCTCCTTGATTAATAAGATGTTGCTAGAAGAATATCCGAGAGGAAGAAAAGCAAGTCCGTGCAATTTTATAATGCAATAAGATGGAAGTCTCGTGCAAATATCCAGCGCGAAGTTACGTACATGAACAGAAAGACGGGTTCACACAAAACAAGGTGAACACGCGCGCGCATCGTGGTGACAATCCGATTATCCATGTAAGCGACAGCTCTTGCACACACTAGAACATATACTATTACACAACGCTACATACATGACAACCAGATACACACCAAGGTATAGCAGCTGGCTATACGAGGGTGGATTGATAAGTTTCCGACCTGACCAAGAGATGGCGCCACTAGGCCTACCTTGAGGTGTCGTTCTATAGTACCATCCTTAGATAGCTTGTAGCTATAGTTTCAGCACGATCGCCATGTTAGTTTAGGTTTGAGAGCACACTGAACAAGACGCCTCTGTGTTTTTCTTAAAAATGGAAAAGTTGGAAAATCGTGCTGTCATCAAATACTTCTATTTGAAGGGGTTAAAGCCGAAGGAAATCAAAGAAGAGATGGACTCAACACTGGGGACATCCTCCCCATCATATTCAACCATTAAGCAGTGGGTTTCCGAGTTTAAAAAGGGTCGTGTGAGCACCTCTGATGAGCCTCGCTCAGGACGCCCTGTTGAGGTCATAACTCCAGATATGATCGAAAAAACCCATCAAATAGTGCTGGAAGACCGCAGATTAAAAGTGCATGAGATAGCTGAGACCTGTAAGATGTCATATGAATGTGTGCAAAATATTTTGCACCAACATTTGCATATGGAAAAGCTCCGCGCAAGACGGGTGCCGCGTTTGCTAACAGTCGACCAAAAATTGATTCGAAAAAATATTTCTACCGCCAATTTGACGTTGTATAAGCGTAATCCAAGCGAATTTTTGCGTCGATTCATAACCGTTGACGAAACTACACTCCTGAAACCAAAGAACAGTCTAAACAGTGGATTGGACCAGGGGAACGAACTCCAAAGAAGGCAAAAACAATTTTTTTGGCGAACGAGGTTATGGCTACGGTTTTTTGGGATGCAAGAGGTATTATATAAATTCGAAAGAATGTACTTAAACTTCAACTGATAAGAGGAAGAAAGGCTTAATCGACTTGCTAGAAAGTTATATAGTTAAACCATTGTGTCAGGTAGAGGAATTTGCAAGGTTAATTGGAAAATTAGTGGCGGCATGCCAAACAATAGAATACGGCGGGCTATATATAAAAATAATGGAAAGTGAAAAAATAAAAGCTTTGGAGAAATCTGTTGGAAATTATAAGACAAGAATGAATATTTCAGATGAATTCAAGTCCGATATAAGATGGTAGATAAATAATATACCTATACGCAATATAAAATTTGAAATAGAAAAATTCCATAGAGAAATTTACACAGATGCTCCTGATTTAGGTTGGGGAGCGACCGAAGGAAAAAATAGTGTTCACGGATTTTCGAATGGTGAGTAAAAAAATACTCATACAAATTATGAAGAATTATTTACAGTAAAGTTAGCACTAGAAAAATTATGTAAAAATGACAATAATTGTATAACCCAATAACCCAATAATTGTAATTTTTTGGGTTATTGGGTTATTGGTAATTTATTACTTAAAGTTGATAACACAACAGCAATAGCGTTTATTAATAAAAGAAGCGGAGTCAGGTACGAACATTACAATAAGTTAGCTAGAAGTATATGGCAGTGAGCAGATAAAAGAAAGATTTTTCTCAGAGCAACATATATTTCATCAAAAGAAAACAAAGATGCAGATAGATTATCACACTTATTAAATAATGATGCTGAATGGATGTTATCTGAAGGGGTATATGGAATTGTAATTGATAATCTTTGCATACCAGATGTTGATTTATTTGCTTCTTCAAAAAACAAAAAATGTGAAAGATATTTCTCTTGGATCCCAGATGCTCAAGCCATCCAAATTGATGCCTTTACAGTCTCATTAACCGATATTTTCTTTTATGCATTCCCGTCATTTATATTCATTGTAAAGTTTTAGAAAATATTAAATTAGACAAGGCCACAGGCATTTTGATAGTTCCAAAATGACATAATCAACCTTTTTATTCACTTTTCCTCAGCTTATGTATAAGCAAACAATTAATATTTGGACCAAATAGCAAACTTATATTATCTCCATATAGACAGAAGAAACATCCGAGGGCAGTACATATATTTGAATAGCAATTCAAATTATAATTAGAAAATTTTTTGTATATACTTTATAAATCTAAAGGTAATTTATAAGTTTTATGACTTGTCATTCCTTTAGGTAATCAATACCAGTCCAAGCTATTGATAAAACATTTATATTTAATAAAATGTAATAATGAATCAATGTCTTATATACGAAAGTTTTTCCTAAACAAGTAAGACCGTCAACAAAAAAAAAGTTTCTTTACCGCTAATTAATTCTATAAAAATAGAATATTCATCTTCATATAATTCATTGACCATAAGCTTAAAAGTACTAGCATTAAGCATTAAATTTTCTGCAGATGTTTGGTTATTGTTAGTAATAGAATTATCAGGTTCTGGTAAACTAAAATGCTTACAAGATCTCTCTTCAGTCTATATTATATTTTGAATGTGAGATAGAGCATTATATTCTTTATTTTCAATAAAATCTTCGGTAAAATAATTTTTAAATTTATCCCAAATCATATTGCATTGTATATTTTCTGCTAATATGAACCAAGCAAAAAATTTTCGTTATTAAAACGGTAACATAATTTGACAAGCTTTTTAAAAAATACTGTAAGTAAGAGGATCATTTTCAACTGCTGTTTCGTTATAAGTCCTATACGTTGTATCTTTAAAAGTTTTCAGATCTTCGAACAACGTAGTACCTTTTACCTGGTTTAGCATTAATTTGAAAAAGAATCTTTCACTATCTTTTAGTGATACGATATTTAATCGTTCAATGGCTCCATATCTATTAAAACATTTTCGTTTTATCCGTGATTTATTTTTTTGATCGAATCTATAATACACTGGAATTCGAACATACTTTATAATTTTTTGTAAAATTAACTACTTTATTTAATTAAAACTACGGTATTACAGTCGTTTCTGTATATAACAATACAATGCATGTGATTCTTTATTTTCTTCGAAGACTATATTTTGTTAATTTTTAACATGAAGTGTTAATCGAGTTACAGTATGATTTCTCCCAAATAAGGGAAATTCTGGAAATTGCCAAGCTGCTTCCATTGGACTTAAATATTTACGATCTATATAGTGAATAATTTCATGATATATTAAAGAACCTTGTTCATTTTTATTGACTTTGTCGTCGATTTTTTTCATTTTGCTTAATACTATTAATCGATGCAAAGTACTCTACATTTATATGACTTTTATACTTTTCAAGTAAAAAACTGTTGTATGGTACTGCCATTGAGTTATCAAATGGAATAATGTTTTCAATTTTCTAATTGAATACGCACAATTATTAGCAACATTGTTGCTCCTGCGATATTCCGGATAACCATTTTCTTTAAAAGTTGTGCTATCATTAAATTATTTTAAGAAATTTTTTTACAAATAGTTTTTAGTTTGTAAATTTTTAATGATGCAAAGAGATTGATTTATATGTGTACCGTGTAATATATGTTTTTGATACAGTGTGCGTAAAGTACGATTTTACGTACTTTGCAACTATTTAAAATCGCATTTGTGCTCCCTGTATCAAAAAATATTGTTGGATACATGTGCGAAAATTGTTTCTACACTCGTGAGACAAACCTCTCACTCGTGTAGAATCAACTTTTACGCACTTGTATCGAAAACTACTATTTTTTACTAATTTTTGTAAGTCTTTATCAAAATTATCATCAACTTCTGCAGAAATATATTTATCTATAGATGTAGGAGTCATTGTCTTGTTTTTAGGATGTAATGTCATAATGATACGAGCACGTGACAACCCTCTTTTTTGAAATTCTTTACAATCACTTCTCCAGAAACTTGTATTTTTTACGATGTTGTTAAAAAAAATTAATTTTAGATTAATATAATCTTATCATGTAGGGTTACATGTGATGGTAATCTTGATTTAGCTCTTGTTATTGGGTTATTGGGTTCTGATAATGTTACTGCAGGAGGACTACCTATGTATATAGCTGTTAATATAATGAAGTTTCCTCTTCTCTTTCTTTTCAAAATTTTTTGAGATATTTGTAGCTTAATTAATCTTTAGACTACCGGGATCTGGAAGAGCATATCGCCCTGAGAAAAATGGTTTTTGAGGTACCTTATATCAATGATGGATCATATATACAGTGTCGATCATGGGATGCGTCAATTTTCCGTTAAGGGGTTGGGAAGCGGAGCGAGCAGGGAAATCCTCCCTAGTGTATATTGTAACAGGATGCAATTTATTTGCGCTTGCACTCTACGAAGTGCAATCTAGACCGGTTAGGCCATGCTGCGACGAAGTTTTTTTGTCAGCGGGAACCCACGTTGCAAATACGAAGCCCTCCTGACTTCACTTCTGAGCTCGCTGGCTCGTGCGTGTGTCTCTCAAAGCCGCTGTCGCGACTTCTTGCACGGAAGACCAGGCTCACAGTAAGGATTGGAGGTAACGCAAGAGAGTAATAACAACCGAATAATGACGGAAATAATAAATCCATGGTTAACTTTGAATTCACGTAAAGAAAGAGTACAAAATAATAATAAGCGCGAGCTGAATAGGTGCCGATGCACCAGCGCGCTCGGCTAGGTACGCTGCCACCAATCAGATATACAATTAATAAAAGAGGTACACTTGCCTACTTATTTGGCTGGTTGTAGTCGCACACCCAAACCGCTGTAACACACACACGTACTCGCTGCTTGTCTCAATGAAGGCTGCTCCTGTGGAAGGCTGGCCCTGCAGATGACCTCGTGTGGGGAGTGTGCGCGAAACTGAGGACACGCCACAACGCATTCTCTAACTTCTGCTCGATGGTCTTGTCCACCTCAATAAAAGAAAGCCCGTCATTAACCCTCCTTTTCAATCGCGCGCGCGCGCGTTTTTTTTTCGGATACGACGGGTTAGTAATCGGCTCGCTCGGCTGCTGATTGTGCAAACCCTTGGGACGTCTAAGGCCTCTTTTCGATGCAACTATCTCCGCGCTGGGCTGCACTACCACTGGCGGAGTACGTCTGGTTACGTAGACTTTTTTTGCTGGTCTGCCTTGGTTCTTGGGTGTAGGGCTCGCATCAGCAATACGCACGCGGTCTGGTAGTCGCGGTCGCGAGATGGCTTAATCAAGCCCGGACGCTGTATCCCTCTGAGCGCAATCAAAGATTCGCGTGGTGCACCGCGCGCACCCGCTTTCTCGCTCGCATCTTCGCTCCTTTGCGACTCTTCTACTGTCGCTCACAAATAAAAAGGTTTTAGCTGCATGGCTGGCACCAGTTCGACTAGGTCTCCATCTTCGTCGATCAACCGGTACGTGTTGGTTCTTCGCACCTCTACAATCTTCTAGGGGCCAATATAAGGTGGCCTAAGCTTAGCATATTTCTGCTGAGCTCCAGAGGACAATACGTGATTCCTCGTGGCGCGAGTCGACCTGTGGCGTGAGTCGTAATAATGTGTTTGACGCTCTTGCGCCTTACGTACCTTTTGCGCCGCCTGGTGGCGTAACTAAGCTACGTCGACCATGCGATCGTACTACGTATCGAACGCTGGCCGCTGCAACTCTTCCTCAGCCGCTAATTCTTGCTCTCTACGAGCGGCTGAAAATTTTCGAAGTCGAGTTCCGTACATCATCAATGCTAGACTCACCCCTATGGATGCATGGGGCACCGTATTGTACCTGAAAGTGACGTCGCACAATCGCTTATTCCATGTCGCATGGTTCTTCTCGATGAGCAAGCAGATCATGCTCGTTACCGTGCGATTCATCCTTTCCACTGAATATGCCTGTGGGTGGTAAGGTGGCGTCATCTTGTGCTTCACGCCCTATTGTGCGAGGTATCCTTCTTGTTCACGGTTCATAAACTTCGTGCCGTAGTCGGAAAGGAATACCTCTGGGGCACCGTAACACTTCACTGGCATACATCTGCGTACATACCGGGCCAGCAATAGTACACGGAGACGCGTGCGTACGTTTTCTCGCGCCCCTGGTGAGCCGGTGACGGCTCATCGTGACATTCACGTCGGATTTCCTCCCGCTTCTCTTGTGGAACAATTTTCCACGCCTCGTCCCCTTGCATGGACGATAACAACTCATAATAATCACAGACCGTTTAACAGTACCTTTCATCGCGCGTGTCGTTGGCCCAGCCAAAGGCGTTCACGAGTACGTTCTCCGATATGTACATGCGCGACAGCGCGTCAGGTACGGGGTTGAGCTGGCCTTTCCTTGATCTACGCTGTAAACATTCCTCTGCATCTCGGGCGCCCATCGTGCCAGTCGGCTCGTAGGATTACGCAGGTTGTACAACCAGCGCCAACTGCTGTCGTCCGTGATAACCTTGAATTCATAGCCTTCTATATAAGGCCTGAACTTTCTTATCATCCATATCACAAGGAGACATTCCCTCTCCGTGACACTGTAATTTCTCTCGGCCTACCACATGGTTCTGCTAGCAAATTTCAATACTCGCTCTTCCCCATTGATCACTTGTAAAAGTACTGCGCCGAGGCCAGTGTTACTCGCGTCCCTTTATACGATGAACCATGTCTCAAAGTCTGGATTCCCCCCACTTGTATCTCCTATCTTTCTTCGTCAGACGATGAAAAGGCTCGACGATGGACACAAACTCTCGCAAGACCCATGCCCAGGAAACGTCTTAACTGTTCGAACTTCTTCAACGCCATTCATTAGCTCGGGGAGAAGAATGCCGGTGTTAGTTTAGTTTAAACGACCATTCAGTGTCTGTAGAGTTCACGTTCCGTTTTATAGTGAGGTGCGAGCGGAATCGTCAAGACGGGCGATAGACAGTAAATCTATTGTGGATAATTGAGATTGTATGTGTATTGGTTACGACCAAACCGTAGAGCGTGCAAGAGTCACGTGCAATTAGGAATAGGACTTCGTGATATGGATATCTGGAGAAACCACGGTTACCTTGCGATTTGGATGCCTTTTTTTGACTTCCTGTAATAGTGATTGTTGTCAGAGTTAAGTGACCAATATATTTAATAAAGATTAATCATTTAGCATAACCAATGTAAGGAAATTATATAAACTATCCCCGAACCGCGCTCTCTCCTTAACCGCATTCGCGGGACTGAGTACGCCAAGCAAAACCTTGTTTCCTCGAATTCACATATAAAGAGTCACAAGACGCTGGCGCTCAACGGCTGAGCGTCTGACGCCCCGTGTTTTCTAGATTAATTAGGCGATTTTTGTATTTTCTCATGTGGTGCAGACGCATGGACCTTCCCGTATGCAACATATGTCCCCGGGTAAACAAAGGTTTTTCTAATGTATGTTGACCCGTATAATCCAAATCTGGAGATATTTTTTTGCTAAAAATCGTAGAACATTGTTTAAATTGCAATTGTTTAAGCAATAAGCAAAAAGTTAATATTTTTTATCGGACATATTTTTTAATGAAAGTATAGCCAATATCGAATAAAAAAGCTTCTATGGTCTATCCTCCGAAAATGATTATTTAAAAAGTTATGATTTTTTAAAGTTGATTTTTCGCGATTTCTAAGCAACTTCGATTAGTTGTAAAACTATTATTAATTAAGACTTTTTAGAAATTCCAAATTGTAATTCTTGTATAATCATGTACTAATCCCCTTTTATTATTTAAACCCAATATTCTGTTAAATAAACAATGGTTATATCAGGAAACGTTTTGTTTATTTTACGGGTTACTTTGATACAAATCTTGTTCATAAGTGGCCATGGACCAGCAAGGTTCCACGGTTCAGCAAGGTTTTCCTTACGTATTTTACCTCCTGAATCCAAATCTGCAATGTGTTTTGAGTTAAAGTGACGTATACATTAGTTTTAAACAATTTTCCAAAAAATGTTCACTTTACAAATGATTGAGATTTTGGAATATCAACTTTTTTGATCGGGGATAAATATACAGAAACTGAAGGATCCACCAAGGTTTTTCTGACAGATTTGGCCTTCCGAACCCAAAACCATAAGGTACTTAGTGGTAAAGTGGTGCTTTGATTAGTTAGTAAGTAATTTCCGGAAAATTTTTTGAAAATTTGCACTTATCCGTTTGAAAAAATGTATGTTTAATTCTTTGCATAAATTTAGAAGGGAAGTATTCTAATACTTTTTTGTTTGTAAAATGCAATGCCTTTTATTTAAAAATCATTGAAAATTTGAAAATGTATGTTAAAAAAGTTTAATTTCCAAAATTTTAATCATTTTTCAACAAGCGGTAATGTATTATACAAAAAAAATGTATAAGAACACTTTCTTCCTATATTTGTAAAAAGAATTGAAAAAAAAATTTTTTAAGATGAAAAGTAAAAACTTTTTGGAATATTATTCATAATTCATTGATGAGCCGCTTTAACGCAAAACATTGCGGATTTGGATTCAGGAAGTAAAAATACGTATGAAAAACTCCTCCACCGTGAAAAGTGGACCGGCTAATGCGGTGTCTTCGTTCGTGTCGTCCGTTCTCTCTGGGTTAGATAAAAAATCTCCATTAACTAAATCCTTTCATCGATTCGGCGTCCTTCGTCTCTGTGCGCTTCCGAATGCCAAGTTTGCGAGTCGCAATCTTGTAGCCCTGCTCTCAGGGGTTTGAATCTACTTTGTCCTCCAGTCGTCTCCAACAACGACTACATTTTACGTCTAATTGTCTCCGTGCTTGTTTGTGCAAATGATTGCATTCTCGAAAAATTGAAAATCTTCAATATTTGTTGTAAAATAATTGAAAAATCGATTTCATATTATCATCATTAGGTAAATTCCGCTTTTCAACTCTAGTTTAGGTATTAGAATTAAGAAACAACTTATTTATCCAAAATTCAGACTAAATTTTTGTGATAAAGTATTTTTATATATATTTATATTTATATATGTTCATATTTATATTAATTATTCACATAGTATGTAATAGGGATTGATAAACCGACGAGTCATCTTGTTTTTTATCAAATAGATCATTTCATCGATTTACTTGTTATATATTGTAATAATATAATTTTACCGATTATGTCAAGAGACCTAGACTCATGACAGAATAAGGTAATGCATAGTGATATTATTATGTGAATTGATATTGCTATATATCCGTTGATCCGTTGAAGAAAGTAAATCGATGAGTTCTCTTGTTCTATTGTCAAAGAAAAAATCTCATGGATTTACTTGTTTGTATATTGTAATAATTTCATTTGCCACTATTACAGAACGGAGGAAGCTGTCAGAAACTTTCTAAAGCAATGGACCGACATTGTTCCCTCCATTAATAAACTAAATATATTGATGATTTATCTTGTTTTTTCTGAAACAAAGCATCTCATCAATTTACTCAATTATATATTGTCATAATATATATCTTGACATGATCGGCTAATTCATAAATTATTTTCAATAGAAATAAAGTATTGGAAAATTGATGGATTGAACAATTTAAAAATGGAAGAATTTGTTACAAAAAAGCCTAGAGTAAATAATAGTAAAGATCATTTGCAAGCCGTGGAAAGATGGAAAAATAAATATTCAAAAATGGAACACGAAGATTTTTTTAATAATTTTACTATAGTATCTGAAAATAATGAAACTGATAATTGATTTAATGATAAAGAAGATGAACCGTTTGAATCTCACAAAAATTCATTAGAAAATTTTGATTTTATACAAGAAGAAATAGTCAATACTACCACTACTGAAAAAGAAGAAAAACAAAATATTTCGCTTGCATAATCATGCTTATGCAATGTTTAAAAGTGGTACAGAAATGCATTCTTCATTATTGCAGAGCAATGAAAAATCTGTGATGCAAGATCTCTTTAACAATCAATTTATTCAAGATAAACATCAATTTAAACAAGAAAAACATCAATTTAAACAAGAAAAACAGCGAGGTATTTATGTACACCCAGATAAAGAAATCCGTCTACGTCTCTAGCAACCAGATTTAAAAGGAACAAAGGATAAGAAAAGAAATATACAGAATGGTAATTAACAGTCAGACAGATTTATGAAAAAACAAAGGTTAACTTTCAATTACAGATTTCAGAGATTTCATTCAAAATAGTATAGATGACAAAAAAGCAAAAAAGTATTGCAAAGACGGTAATGAAACACTGTATCTTAGGAACCAACAGTGTATCATATATTGTATTCATTGTTTAATGCTACAGCAATTATTGTAGATTTCATTGTCAATGTAACTAATTTATTTACATTACTTATGAATTTATATAATTATTCATATAATCATATAATTGTACTATGGAAATTAGATGTTGCACTTTATGTTAAAACAAGGATGAAAGAAAAATCTTAACCATATCATTAGCAGATTTAAAAATTGTTTGGCAATACCAATATAAAGACTTTGAAGAAGAGATAAATAATTATTTTTGTGATAAAAGTTTTGTTTGTCAAATCTGCAATGAAGGTAGTGTTTTGTGTCAGTACACGTTAGGACCTTATGTATGGATAGTCGATGCAGCAAATCTAAAATCAGCATTGGACAAGTGCCCGTAAGAATCACTATTAAAGAACAATCATTTACTTTATGTTACATAGTAGGTTACATACCAGCTTGGGATGAAAATGGACTTGCTAATGAGCAATGTAATGACGTTGCATTTTGCAGAACAAATGGTAGATGGATTAAAAGAAACGATCTAGTTAAATTCAAAAAAACTGGGTTAGCAAATTTGACAAGTATTAAAATAATTGGAATTGTATATGTAAACAGTAAAAATATTTAGAATAGTTAATATTTATTGTTAAAAATTAATAAGTTACGTTGTGTACTGAAGTTGTCACATAGCCTAGACTGAACTACTTTTGTGTGTATGTATAGTACGTACAATACTATTAAAGTCAATATTTATATTATATATATATATATATATATATTAATTTTGTATAACATTTAAAAAAAATGAGATTCATAAAGTTGCTTGTATAAATATATTCATATGTATTAATTAAATAAAACTGAAAATGCAAACACAGTATTTAAAAGTAGGTTAACTTAAAAAAAAGATATTTAAAGCGCATGTTTCAAAAACTTATATACATGTTATACGAATGAATATGCAATGCATAAGATATGAAAACATTCAATTTGTTGAATATGATCCAATTCATATTTTGTTCAAATCTTACTTGGTTTCAACCAAATATGTTTATTCAATAGACAAATTTACAATAATGAGAATATTATTTTTTTATTTCTTTAGATAATTACAAAATAATTTAAAGATTCTATTGTTAACGAACATATATATATATATATATATATATATATATATATATATATATATATATATATATATATAACATATCTACATGCATGTAAGAAAAAACATATATTATTTTCATTAATCTTTATTTATTCTTTGATTTATAATTTTTGAAACTGATAAATTAAAATGTTTAATTTTACTATATCCTTATTCAAAAACGTTATTATGTCTATTATTTCAATAATTTTATAGGTATTCATTTTTATTTAATACTTGAATTTGGTAATAAAAATAGTGTCATGGAATGTTTATCTCACACATACAATAGTATTTTTACCAAATCATTTTACAACAAACTGTACTTATATGTACCACTTCCTTGTATATTTAAGCTTTCTTGATTCTCTTAATTCCTCGTGATTCGATCAAGAACTGCAAAGTAATTATATATATAAGATGATTATTCGTAAAGGATTTATTATTAAAATGTTATACAACATAGTAATTAATTTATCGACAAAAATTTCAAATATAATATCTTCATATAATATGTGTTCTGAATCATTGAAGAATTGGATTCCACAAAGTTCACTTTGATATTTTGTATATTAAACAAAGTTTTAACTTCTTCCTTTTTTTGTCGAATAGCATATGAGCAGTTATGAGGTCTAACAATGAATAGTGATATTGTTTCAAATTATCATCGTATAGAGTTTCTAAAATACTCTTTTAAGCAGAACAAGATATCCTATTTGTACTCATAAAATATTTGCTCGCTTTCATCATCTGAAAGTGTGTGTAAAGTTATCATTTTTGTAAAAGGTTATAAGTTTTTTGTAACTAACGCAATGTAATATACCTTTTAGCTTGAATA
Source organism: Muscidifurax raptorellus (assembly GCA_020010945.3). Taxonomy (NCBI): domain Eukaryota; kingdom Metazoa; phylum Arthropoda; class Insecta; order Hymenoptera; family Pteromalidae; genus Muscidifurax; species Muscidifurax raptorellus. Next base: position 1,067,618 of record JAHUUD020000027.1, read on the forward strand.
ATAGAATTGCGTCTTGAGCTAGTTTATTACAAAGTGCAACTGCAAATCCTCACAATTATGAAAAATGTTGGATGTAAAAATTGAATAATGTATTAAATGATATTTCTTGTTATTTACCTGAACTTGTTCTTTTTCTAATAACAGTTTTATTGTTATGACCATCAGCCTTCACTTCTGGTATTACAACTGTCGCATCACTTTTTGTAGTTGTGCAAACATTATTATCTAATGCATATACAGACTGATTATTTACAAAGGCATCAAAAGGTATTTTAATAAATTGTAGATTTACGAGCTTCATCATCTAAAAATCCTCTGACATGTTCATGCACATCTTTATTGCTGATAGTAGAACGATTTGGAAGCAATTTTTAGTTCATCTCAAATTTCTTGCCTATTACATAACAACACATTTAATAAGTACTGCATCTTCCACTGCTGATATTGTTCTGTTTGAATATCGTAAATATTCAATATCATTATTTTTCTAATATTGTATGGAAAGCTGTAGTTATTGTTTTCAATGTACTGAGCTACTTCATTCTCCATGTTGACATTTATCATGAAACAAGCTTCTGTTTATACTCCAACCATTGTTTGAATTTGGACGCAGTGACTGCATTCAGATCATCTAAAGAAATAAACATACATTCATTATATGTAATATCTATCCTTTCTTATGAAAAAAATATGTAAACTATACAAATTATTTTCAATGTTATTTACTTGAAACATCTTTGATAATATTTATATATATAATTTAAATATTGCTGTAAAAAATCTGAAACATTGTCTTGGTACTTTTTTTTATGGCCATATCTAGGAAATATTTTCACACTTAATTTTTTTACATCTTCCATAGAAATGCTGTGGATATTTATTTTGTTGGACTACAAATAGTTTATCAATTTGTTTATATAAACAATCCTCCCACTCTATTCCACTCTATTCCATGTCTATGTTTGTAAGCTGATGTTTGTTCCATCTTTTTTTCTTTAATTTTTATCCATGCTGGCTTTGGAAAATCATTAAAAGTAGAGCTGCCTGGTTACATAAATAATTATTTAGTTTCTGATTAGAGTACTTACAATGTTTTAATTGATTTTTATTCCAATGAAGTATGATATATATCCACTATCTACAAGTTTTAAAGTAAGGTTAGGTACAAGTAAACATCAATATAAATTATTTGCACGCTAAATTTTTTATATATACAGCTGAATACTATGTGAATAATTAATATAAATATGAACATATATTTATTTATTTATTTATTTATTTATTTATTTATTTCCACTTACATATACCAATTAAGGTATTCTACAGAGGCAAGACATAGCTTGCCTGTACATAGAGTGGATTACAAAAAAAACTTACAAACTATCCTATAAACTAAACTTATAAACTAAAAAAATCAAATCATGTTCAAAGACATTTTATAGATCGTAATATTTTTACAAAAGTTAAAAGTTAAAAGTCATCCATATCAACAAACAGAAATAAACTTTACTCGTCTAGGGTACCTTCTTGCTTATGAACATTTTTAATTTATTCCTTATTGTAGCTTTACTAAGATCTAAAACTTTAAGATCATTGTTCAGCATATTGAAGACATTAACTGCAGCATAATAGCTGTCTTTTTGACTAATTGATTTAAGTGATTTTGGTATTTGTAGGTTTTTATTCCTAGTAATACTAGAGCTATTTTTATATTGTTCTTTTAAACTATTATAGTGATATGTAACAGCCTCTAATTTGAATAACTGCTTGATTGATAATGGCATATCATTCCCTGCAACGTGATTTTTATTAATAATTTTCAAAATTTTGTTCTGTATTCTTTGAGTTAAGTTAAGACAACTATCGTAGGCTCCTCCCCACGCTATTATACCATATTTGACAAGGCTTTGAAAAAAAGCATAATAAATTATCAAGAGCGTTTTTCGATCAAAGAAACTCTTGATTTTGGCAAAAATAAAAATGAGATATCTCGTTTTTTTTGCAATACTTTCAATGTGTTTGTCCCATCGCATATTGTAATCGAATATTACGCCAAGATATTTATGATTTTCTACCCTTTTGATAGGATAATTACCAATACTTATTTGTATATCTTCAGGTACGCTATTACAATAGTTGCCATACGTAATGAACACAGTTTTACTTAGATTTAATGAAAGTTTGTTTAGAGCAAGCCATTTGGATACCCACTCCAAACAATCATTCATCCTGTCTTGAGCAGTAGACCACTTATCATCACTCGAGATGATGACAGTGTCGTCCGCATAAGACATGATGGTATCCTTTGGCATATCTATCAATAGATCGTTAACGTATACTATAAAAAATAATGGTCCTAATATAGTTCCTTATGGAACGCCAATAGATATTTCTTTATAATCGCTTTTATAGTTAGAGATTTTAACGCTTTGCTTTCTATCGGATAGATAGCTAGTTAACAAATTTAAGATATTGCCTCTAATTCCATATCTTTCTAACTTACTAAGTAATATTGCATGGTCCACCGTATCAAAGGCTTTGGCCAGATCCAAAAAGGCTGTAATAGTAGGCTTACTTTTGTCGAGGTTTCTATAGATGATGTTAGATATATAATTCAAGGCATCAGTTGTAGATCTATTTTTTATGAAACCAAATTGTTTATCTGATATAATATTACATGTGATAAAGAAATCAAGCAGTCTATTATGAATTATTTTTTCCAAGAGTTTCGCAATATTTGAAATAAGGGAAATAGGTCTGTAATTAGACATCCAGCCACTATCTCCTGCTTTGAAAATAGGTACTATATCAGCCCTCTTTAGTGCCTCTGGCCATACAGCTTGTTGTATACTAAGATTAAACATATATTCCAATGGTTTTACAATATGAATCGCGATAGCCTGTATAATATTTGCACTAATATTATCTACTCCTCCAGATTTCTTTTTCATGTCTTTTATAACTTCTAGAATTTCTTGACAGTCAGTCGGGTTTACAAAAATAGACTTATCATTGTTGCTTGGCAGTTTGAGTTGATCATTACTCAATTTTGGAATTTTATCGCTTAGTTCTTTTCCTACGCTACAGTAGTATTCAGTCATCGCGTTTGCCATTGCGGTTTTATCAATTATTTTCTGATTGTCTACAATGAAATAATCAGGCGAATTCTTTCTTTGAGAATCTTTGCCTAATTTGCAACTGATAGTTTTCCATAGCAGCCTTGAATTTTGACTAACACGTTTGATTTCATTACGTTCAAATTTATACTTTGCATCTTTAATCACTTTATTCAAAATTTTCTCATAATTTTTGTAGTCGTTTTTCAAAGATATATTATGTGGATACTTTTTCCATAATTTATACAGATTTTCTTTAGTTTTACAAGAAACTAATATCGCTCTTGTAATCCATTTTTTACGTGTATAAAAATCCTTATTTTTTCCACGCTTATGTTTATAACATGTAGCTTTTTCAAGGCAACTATGTATCATATTGATTAATTCTTCCATGGCATTGTTAGTGTCTTTCATAGTTAATGTATGATTCCAGTCAACGTAATTGGGAATATTTCTTAATTTTTTGAAATTAGTATAGTGTTCAGAATTTGTATTTTCTATTGTACTTTTAAATTGATCAACGCTTAGAAATAAAGGGTAATGGTCGTTAAAAGGGACATTTAGTTTATATGAAATCAGTTCGATATTATTCGTTTTTGCGAAACAATTATCGATGCAGGTACCCGTTACATTGTCAGAAGACGGTCTCGTAATCTTTCTAAAATAAGGCAAATATTCATGTTCAAAGAAATTATTTAGATGTTCCTGATTGATTACTCTTTCGCTTAAGATAAGATTATGAAAATTATTTTCTAATGTGTCGATATTGAAATCACCAAAAATACAATGATTTCTGGTATGAGAATGAGATTCTAAGAACTTATTTACGCAATTGACGAATTCCGTTTTTGGCAAATCATGACATCTGTACATTGCGGAGACTGTGAAAGATTCTCCTGTTATTAATTTTAAGTGCGAGCTTACAACTCTCAACCTATCAACTACTTCTATTTTAGTATGTTCGTAAAAATTATTTAAAACGTATAGTACGACTCCATCTGCTTTGTTAATTTTACTTTCATTATAAAACATTTTGTAACCTTGAAGTTGATAGTATTGAGGATGTTGTAAATTCCATGTTTCCGTACATATTATTACTACAGGTTTTTTTACAAGATTATCAATAAACATTTCCAGCTTTTCAAAGTTGGCATTTAAACTTCTAATGTTATTACACAGAATAATATTCTTTTTCTTCTTGATGATATCGTTTAGCTTCTTAGTGTCATCAAATTCATTCTCGTGCTGAATCAGATCTGCAAAGTCAGCGTCTTGATCCATTGCTGCCTGTCTTTTTGTTTTGGGTTGACGAGGTATTTGTAACGTTAGGTGAGTTCGTTGACACCGATGCTATAGATTGCTTCCGAAAATAATCTACCTTACCCATAAGTCTGGGTATTGTAGGTTGCAGTGGATAATCAGTCATATCTATTAATTTTTTAATTTTCTTTTTGAGTATTTCACACGCTACACTATCCGTAGCCATGTGATTAACCTCAAATTTAGTGTCATAGGTTAAATTGCTATAAAGACAATTAACACACTTAATAATGTTTTTATCACTACAAATTCTCACTGAGTGAGAACCTGCACATCTAGTACACTTTTCATCGTTCAAACATTTTTTAGCACTATGTCCAAAACGTCCACACTTGTAGCAAGGCTGCATGTTTATTAAATCATAAGCTCTACACCTTTGAAAACCAACAAAGATTTTGCTATCATTATCTTTTACGTGTTTGTATAATTCAGGCGACACTTTAATAATTGCACTTAGTTTATTCGTTTTATCATTAACATAAGTATGTAAAACATTACATTTGGACTCTAGTTTTTTGAAATTTCTTTCATTTAGATCATGTTGTAATCCTGAAGCATCCAACTTGAGACAATTCTCTATTCCAACTATTTTTAATTTCGGTTTCAGAAGTTGTTCTTTTGAAATCTTGAAATGAGATGCAAGTTTCTTTTTCAATATTTTTTCTGCTTCATCAACGCTCTCCTCATTCATGCACGTAATGACCAGTTCATCTTTGTCTTTGCTAATACTTATATTTTTAGTTAAAATAGTTTTCTCTTTAGTTAAGTAATGCGCCACGAACTCTTTTATATCAGCTTTGTCTTCTTTATTGTTTTTTTTAACGATAATTCTTGGCACACGTTTTGGTTTAGGTTTAAGGTTTTGCACTACTTGCGAGTACGTGTTTTTATTTTCTTTTTTAGATTCTTTTTGTTTGTTTAGAAGTTCTTTCATAAGTTCATTTTTTTCATACAACTCCGTATTAAGTTGTTTTAATAAAGTATTTTCAATTTTCATATTTTCGGCCACAACACTTAATTCATCCATCGTTTTTTCATGAATAGAACTATCTTTTTATTTTAATATCACTCAAAATTTTACTTCCCACTTTATTTTTCATTGTCATTTTCACTTCTGCTATTATCAATCTTGCTTCGTCACTAAGAGTGTCTCCACGCACTTTTGAGGTTAGTTTCAGCTGCTCATGTTCGTCACAGATTCCTAGATATCTGCTCACAAAACGGGCACCTTGTAATTGAATGAATTCATCTATGTGATATACACTTTCACATATGATGCAAATAACTGTAGATGCTCTTTGTGTCGGATGACATTTATAAAACTTATTCTTAGCCTTATCAGGCGGATGCTTACCGCCCGACGCCATATCGGTATATAAATAAAAATATATATAAAAACACTTATTTACAAAATTTTGGTCTGAATTTTTTGGTCTTGCATTTTTGTAGATTAAAAAAATTATTTTAGAATAAAAACTTTGAACTATGCAGATGTAATCTGCCAGAAATTGCGAGCTTTCACATCTATGCTCACCCTTGTTTTTAAGATATGAACCCCCTAGCGCTTGTTTGCGCAATAATAATTTCCCGAGAGAATGATCGACTTTAGTGTCGTGTTGCATATAGTGCTGTATTAACGACTGAACGGTGTATCCACTTTATTTCTTGAAAAGTAGGACTTACTCAGCCACCGGCATTATAATGAAAATATACATTTAAATATTCGTAATATAAAAATTTTTTATTTTTTACTTGCTCGAGCGAAGCAATTGTGACCGTTACTGACCTGTTTTATCCGCTGCCGATTTTTTGGTTCGCTGCCAAATTGTTTTACTCGCTGGTAAAAAAGTGTTAGTTTACGTCCGCTTGATAAGTATGAAACATGCAAAAATCATACATGTGTTACAAAAAAGATTATAAAGTCACAAATTAATTATCTAAGCGATGCAGTTTTCAGTTATACAGGGTATGAAAAAAAATGTTAAATATTATTTTATGAACAGCCCAAATAAAGGGATCCTGTTGTTAGATAATTGTAACTAAATAAAAAAATTTAACTTGATTATTGTCTAATTACTTTAGTTATCGCGTCCCGAAGAAAAACGATTTTTTTTAGTTTTTGATGTTTTTATTCTGATCTGCCCCATGAAATGACTTAAAATTGAAGTGGTGAACAAATCAAATAACATTCAATAAACAAGTTTTTTGCTTCCTCCTAGAGGAAGCTTTGTAATAGTAAAATTTTCAGTTTCGCTAAAACTTCATAGAAGTATGTTTTTAGATGTTAAAAGTTTGAATAACGTGTTTTTAGAAAATGTCCGTATGGATAAGTGTGTGTATATATATATCATGATATTTCTGAAACTACTCAGTCAATATCAATCAAATTTGACATGCATATCTATTTTTAGATTCTGAATTCGAGAAGAACATTTATTTTTTAATTTTTTCGATCACCTTTATTATGGCTGTAAAGACCGTATTTAGGATTAAATGCGGGCAACGCAGTTCGATACAAATAATTATTTAATTAAGTGAAACGAGCCTTCGGCTCGTGAGCCTTACGTTCTGAGAATATTAGTGATTGGAGTTTAGCGAGTTCAGATGATTTATAATAGTGAATCTAAGCGTCGCGGACAAGGTAAGCTAGTCGCGTCACGTTAGATTTACGCGGACTCATTGGAATTGTCACCGCAGTCACGCTGTATGTATGTGCGGACTATGTCGCAGTTGCGCGAGCAGGAAGTGTGGACTCCGTCCGCAGTCCTTGGTTGCCAATGACAGACTTACCGGCGGACAACTTTTGTGTCCGCTACTTACGTTACTGGACGGTTGCGATGTCGTGACTCTACTGTTCGTCGTTGATCTGTCTGCAGCCCTTACCTTCCTTATGTTGACGATTGATGTAATTTTAGAAGGGTTTGGGTAGTACTTTTATATAAATAAGTTATAAGCGGGCTTCACTTGTTATGGATTATTTATTAGAAGCACTTCGCTTTTGGTTAGTTTGGTTTTATTTTATTTACGCTGGTTTAGATCTACTTCCGCATATTTTATCTATTATTCTAGTTGGTTACAAATTTTGATAATTTTACACTTACAATCGTATCGACCGCACACTGGACGTTATACAACTCCTTCGTCGGCACGGCTGATTGGTCTTAGAATTACACGATGACTCGTGGCTGTTGAAAATTAACTCTAGTGCAGCTGTGGATTTCCACTAACGCCGGGTTGCTATTCGGCGGTCTTCAAAGCTTAGATGTGCTCTACGATCTGTCAACTTGGTATGCGAGGGCCTATCGTTATCGTTACCAGTTGACGCTTGTCACTATAGCGTGTGATACCGGTCGCCTATTCTGAAAAGGGAAAGGGTAGCCTACTATATCGCCGAATGATCTGACATCATCTGCAAAATATAATAAAACTTGGATATTGTAAGAAAGAAATTCAATATTATAAGTAGATAAGCAACGCGGATTCCAGCGCTCCTACCACTCCACCCTCAGCACACCTGTGCAGGTGAGAATAGGCCCCGCCCCCATCTAATGTTCTAGAAGCTTCGAGCCATGACGTCATCAACACACCTGTAAGTCGGTAAAGCAGAACACCAAGTGTAACTCATTAGCACACCTGTCGATAAAGCAGAACTCCAGGTGTGTGGAAGGGGCTGGCACCAGGAGTCGGCTGCTCGGAGGAAGATGTATCCTCTGGGTAGTATACTCCTTGCACCAGGAGTCGGCTGCTGAGAGGGAGATATATACTCCGGGTAGTATACTGCTAGCACGAGGAGTTAGATGCTGGGGGGGGGGGGTGTATACTCCAGGTAACATGCTATAACCAGGAGTCCGCTCAAGGTCAAAGGCAGCAGCAGCAGCACGCTATAATGCAGCGCAGTGAGGCCACCTGTCGGTACAGCTGCGGTGAGTCGCGCGTTGAGATAGCGCGGATCGGATTACACCTGCTTGTTGTTGTTCTCTTCGCTCCTCTTTATAACTGCATATTCGTACTTTTATCGAACACGATAGCATAAACGCATCTTCTTAATGCAATATAGCTGCTGCGTATTATCAGGAGCTCTCTCTTTTTCTCTTACTCTTTTGTGCACGCTATAGGTATAATATGCACGGCTACCGTGCAACGTTTTGCGGTGACGTCAGCGGCCTATGAGCTGGATCACGTTAGAATAGCCAGCATTTTTACGCCGTGACTTGGAACTTGTTTACAGCTAAAGTATTTCGTTATGGAGCGAATTTTCTAGAGCATGTGTGCATTGATTTTCTACGAATTAGCTTGATGACTTTATACCATAGCGGGTTTCTGGTTTCACGCTTGTTTTTTCGAGACAATATAAATTATTGCGTTTAATAAATTACTGCTACATATTGGTTGGCAATGTCAGTCGGGGGTGTCAGATTGCAGCATTTTACGCCGTGATTGCTGTTATCCGTTATCTTCTACGAATATATAGTTCAAATGATTGTATGCATAGGGATTAGAAGAAGCAAAGGTTACATAATAATAATAGTCGCATGTAAACAACATTTTTGTTTATTGATCGATATAACCAAATTCTATCTCATTCATTACACCTCCAAAATACTGCAAGTATATTTTTTTAATTGTACATTCTGAGCAAAATCGCTTTAAAAAATCTTCAGCTATTATCTTGCACATTCTTGAGGGTGCAAAGACGCCAAAAAAATTCTCCAGTTCCACAAAGACTTTGCTCCCATAATTTGTCTTGAGTTCTTTCACACTAGTGATTTGATATTTTTTGTCCAGCTCAAGACTCGATAGCTTCTTCATCGGAAGAAGCTCCTTGCGTCCAAGACGATTAATCTCGTTGAAATCCATATTCATTAGATACAATGTTAAGCAATGAGCGATGGATGAAAAACTGACTGAAGTTAATGAGTTTGATAAACTTATATAGTCGCACAATTTTGTACTGGTGTGGGTAGCATTGGTATACTCCTCCCACCATAAGAAGTAATTTTGTTACTTTAGGGCTTAGCGTTTTACATACTCACCCCCACCACAAACGCTTAATAAATGTTTTAAAGGAGACTTATTTCTTATTTTTTCTTATCAAGCCTCTTGTAGTTGTCACGCTCAGGAAAAGATTTTGTATTTGTTGAATATTTCTCGGTAAACGATTTTCAGTGCGATGTTTCTTTTTCCTTCTCCTCGTTCTTACACGGAGGAAGAAGTTTATATTTAATATTACTGATATGATGATCCATCTTCGTTGACATCCAGAGTGAGAATGGTATGAATTGCGCTACTCAAACGATATTTATTTTACTGTATCCATAGGGATAAAGGATTAAAATGCAGTAGTCACAATTAAAATGAATAATACATTTATTCAATATTACTTTATACACAGCTCATTTAATTTTTTCTCAAGTACAGACAGGATAATTTTACCAGTTCTTTCAATTCTAAACCTAAAACGCTCTCGATCTCGGGCAGCTTGCTCCCAGTCTCTACATCGTGCACGTTTATGTGCATATGTCCATGTATACACGAAATGAACAGTGGAAACAGTAGAACAGTTAAATGAACATGCTGCTAGTTATTAATAACATTAAATTTACACTGTACGCAATCTCTTCTCAAAGGTGCGATTCCATTGTCGATGCTGTTGTGTTCATGACAACGTAGACAATTCGAAATTTCAGAGTCCAGCTTCAAATGTTCTGGCAGTTTATTCCAAGCTTGCTTGATACTATTTGTCGCAAATGTTATGAGAAATTCTCATAACATGGGAGCCTCTCTGTTGTCCACATCACAAATTAGCATTCAAGGCAAACTGTGCGCACAGAAACGTATTATTGCTGAAAAAATTTTATCGGGACAATACGCCATCTCTCGAGAGATCACTTAAACAATTTTATCGCACAGAGCACCTTTCATTTATGACTCCCACGGATATTGCTTTCTTACCGAGAGAATTTCTCATAACATTTGCGGCAAATAGTATCGAGCAAGCTTGGAATAAACTGCCAGAACATTTGAAGCTGGACTCTGAAATTTTGGAGCGTCTACGTTGTCATGAGCCCAACAGCATCGAGAATGGAATCCCACCTTTGAGAAGAGATTGCGTATAGTGTAAATTTAATGTTATTAATAACTGGCAGCATGTTCATTTAACTGTTCTACTGTTTCTACTGTTCATTTCATGTATACATGGACATATGCACATAAACGTGCACGATGTAGAGACTGGGAGCAAGCTGCCCGATATTGAGAGCGTTTTAAATTTAGAATTGAAAGAACTGGTAAAATGATCCTGTCTGTACTTGAGAAAAAATTAAATGAGCTGAGTAAATATCGTTTGAGTAGCGCAATTCATGCCATTCTCACTCTGGATGTCAACGAAGATGGATCAAAATACGACTAGAACTAGGAGAAGAACGAGGAGAAGAAAAAAGAAACATCGCACTGGAAATCGGTTACCGAGAAATATTCGACAAATACAAAATCTTTTCCTGAGCGTGACAACTACAAGAGGCTTGATAAGAAAAAATAAGAAATAAGATTCCTTTAAAACATTTATTAAGCGTTTGTGGTGGGGGTGAGTCTGTAAAACGCTAAGCCCACTCCAAAGTAGTTTTTCCACTACAGTCAGTTTTTCATCCATCGTTCATTGCTTAACATTGTATCTAATGAATATGGAAACAGAATTGCCATTATTATTAGAAGATGTGCATTTACATATACGCCGGGTTATGTGGTTCCAGCAGGATGGATGTTCAGCACATACAGCGCATATATCTCGAGCAGCTTTAAACCAATTATTTCAAAACAGATGGACAGGGAAGTCTGATACAGTCAACTGACCACCAAGATCTTCAGATTTGACTGTATTAGATTATTATGTATGCAGTAGAATTAAAGATTTAGTGTACCCTGATCGACCAACTACAAGAGCAAATATGATCGAAAGAATTGGACAAGCAATTCAGTCACTTGGAGCTTCAGAAGTTCGACGAGCAGTAAATAATTTTTAAACAAGAGTTCAAATCTGTTTATTGCAAGGAGGAACTCACTTTGAGTTTTAAAGTATTAATATTAAAAAAGATTTATCAAATAATGTTAAAAAAAACTTGTTACGTATTACTTCTTACTTATTGCATAAGACTTGTTTATACTTATTCCAATGTAAATTTAATTAATTAATCATGCTTATTTGAAATTCAGTTAAATAAAGTTTTTCAGATGATTATTTATGTTTCAATAATTTGTTTTCCTTTGAACTCAGGGACCCAAAAAATCTTTGTAAGGGGGTAATTGTAGTTACTCGCCGAATTTTTCCTAATTTTACCTTGAAATTACCTAATACGAGAAAACTGACCTCGGGTGTGGATTCAGCGACCTAAAAAACCATTATAAAGATCTATTGTACTCGATTGTCTAACTTTTTCCTAGTTTGACCTTTAAATGACATGATATGGACAAACTGATCTTGGGTTCAGATTCAGCAACCTCAAAAACTTAAGAATACGATACTTAAGTGTCACACATTCGATTCTAAATGTAAAATGTGCAAATTCGCAATATCAATTCGAATCTTCGGTTTCCAAACTTTAGAGGTCAATTAATGGTCAAAAATAAAATTTTTTCAAAAAATTTTTCAAATAAAAGTTTTATATTTTTTAACGGAGAATCCGAATCTGAAAAGAAAATAATTATGTTTCATTTAAAAAAATGTACTTTCGGGTTCTTCCGGTTTGAATAAGCCACTTCCGGTTGAAATCGAAAATTGGTTCTACGTCCAATCGATAGAGTGATCTACAGGTATATATTTGGGTCACAAGGGATATTGTTGAGAGAAGGTGGGGCGTGTATTGGCTGTGGCGTGCTCTGTATCGGCTTGGCCATCTAAGAATGCGCTGTACCTCAACACAAGGAAAACGCAGGCGATGTGGTAACGAACCTCGGTGTGGTCATGGACTCTACGCTTACATGGGAACCACAGGTGGGTGGCGTTAGTCACAAGGTTAACAGAGCTCTTTATGGGCTGAGATCTTTTAGGTCCTGCACTACTCAGGTTCTGCGCAAGAATCAGTCCAGCGCACTCGTAATTTCTTACTTGGACTATTGCTCGGTGGTTTATCTGCTTGTGTCGGAAGTGCTTCAGACGAGACTCCAGAGATTGGAAAATAGTCATACTTGTATACAAGGCTTATCCTATGGGTCAGCCACCGTATCTCTCTGCCCTCTTCGAAAAAACTGCTGCCAACTTCAATTGCATGAAAGTGCCATTCTGCTATCTAACCAAAGTCATCTTTGTGATTAACCAAATTAGCCATTTGGTATATGTTTGATATAATTTGTAAATAAAATATTTACTCTGACTACATACACGTTGACAAACTGGTAAAAATTTGAATGTTCATAATAAAAATATCAATATAATAAAAAACATTTTTTTTAATTTTGTATAAAATCTCCAATTTTGATGGAATTTATTGCATAACCATATAAATTTCCGATACAAGCAAAACTATTCTAGAACAAGTGTAAGGTTTCTCGCTTCAATCGGACGATAATCTTACAGTACAGAATCATTTTTCACACGTGTGTAAAACGATAATTTTATATATAGGGAACGTAAAATAGATGTTTAAAATTAGCAGAATTCGAAAAGTCGCATTTTACGCACAATGTATAGAAAAATCGATTATCTTTTTTCTTCAAAAGATGATAGATTTTTCTATACATTGTGCGTAAAATGCGATTTTTCGAATTATATATTATTTCGGGGTACATTAAAAAAAGGTTTTATTGTATAATAATTGCAGCATTATTGTTAAAATATAAAATATAATTTATACTAGTAATGAAATGAGAAAGAAAATTTAATAATTGTAATGCGACCTTCATATATAACCTGGAAAACAGTCTCAACCCTGTAAAACGCAGAGAGCTTTTATAGGAACCGAAAGAAAATTTTAAAAAAATGTAGATAACCGTAAGCAGCAAAATAATCATTCTCACCTTTATGAAAATTTGACTCCGAGATGACTTAGATTAGGATCGTATAGTTCGAGACGCACATTCGCGTGGTGAATTTTTTGTGATTAATAAAACCATGCGATTTGGGTATTTTTTGAGGTTAGGAACGAATGCTCGCAGCTAGATAAAAAATAGCTTGGTATTCGTGTTCAGCGGCTTAAAATACATAAAAATAGTCTCTGTCAATAATTTTCCTCACCTCGATAACAGGACAAACCTCTGAACAGCGTGAAACAGCATTTTTGGAGGGTGTTTTTTGAGGTTAGGGACAAACGCTTAAGGTATCTGTAAAAAATACCGTCGGATTCGTGTTCAGCAGCTGAAAATACATGAAAATAGTCGTTGCTTGGAATTTTTCTGAGCCCCTGTGATTTCTGACAGCTTCATCATTGCGTAGACTAGTATTTTTTTAAGTTTAGGGGCGTGTAGCTCAGCCAGGGGCCGAAATTTAAAAAAGTGCCACTCGGTAATCGAAACTACACAAAAAATCCTAAATTTTTCATATTTTTAAAAATTTTTAGGTCAAAAGGATTTTTTGGTATAGCTCTGTCTCACTTGACGCGGAATGCCCATATATATGTGTGTGTGTATTTGCCTGTGCATATACGTGTGCACGTTTATGTGTGTGTGTGTGAGTTTTTTTTATTTTTTCATGGAGACGGAAGTATTGGGGAAAATCTTATAAAGATCAAAGCATGACTTTGTTTATGGGTTCGTCGAAAGGGCGACATCCTCAATGTCAGCCGTGTGTCGGATTCGCACTGACTAAACTCATTTGTCTTTAGGCCAAGTTAATACACCTAACCTAAACCTGAAACGACCCTTAGTAAAGACAATGTTTCTCTCGGATGTGGTCACCATCTCAATAGTCGTCGTTCATTGTCTACGTTTGACGTCAGCCTATCGAACGCACAACACAAACTCCCCCAATCACCAACATTCACTCATACACACACGCACACACACACTCGCCCAAGCAAACGCACACACCCACCAACACTCACCCGTCACACATACTCGTCCACTTACACGTAACCATTCATTCACGATCATTCCACAGTTGCCTACACTCTTTCGCACACAGCAGCATTCAGCCTCTTCTACTTCTCCTCTCTTATTCGTATTTCCTGATCTGCTTTAGGATGTCTACTGCATAGTTGCTGGCTGTACGCCATTAATCTATCAAGGCCAGCATAGCCGTCATGACTGACTCAGGGATTACTCTCGTTTGAAGGTATGCCTGGAGTTCTTCTCACTCCTGTTGATAACGTGAGCAGTCACAGAAGACACTCTTCGCATCCTCCGTTGCGTTCGAACATACTTGGCAGTTCGGACTGTCTTCTAGTTTGAACCGGTGCAGGTATGCCGGGAAGCACCCATGGCCGGTCAAAAACTGCGTGATGTAGTAATTGACTTCCCCATGTCCTCTTTTTATCCAGTTTTCTATCCTCAGTATGAGGCAATGTGTCCATCGACCCTTGCCGCTGGCTTCCAATTTTTTTTGCCGCTCAGCCATTGTCTGTTACCTTGCGGAATTTCAGATTTCCTTCTGAGTATTGTCACTTAGTCGCCGCTTCATTTCGTAGACGTTTCTCCTGTTCATTGCTAATAGGTCAATAGGCGGCATGCCTGCTATAATGTATCTCGTCACATACCGTACGGTAAGCGGATGCCACTCTTAATGCACTTCTCCTTTATACAGTCGACAGCTTCCTTGCGTAGGATTTCACCAACATGGTATCTGCCCATATTGGAGCTCCGTAAAATATAATCGATGTGATTACGCTGGCTATAAGTACCCGCCTACTTTGAGTTGGTCCTCCTACATTTGGCATCAAACGCGATAAATCAGCTTCAACGTTCGCTGCTTTATCACTCACAGTTTCAAGATGCTGCTTGAACGTAAGTCTTGCATCTATGGTAATGCCCAGGTACTTAATGGTCGGTTGAGAAACAATCTCGTGTCCATCCACCATTAGTGTTATTTTCTCTTTCTACTTCGTACTAGAAATAAGAAGAACTACAGTTTTAAGGCTAGCCAGCTCCAGTCCTGTCTCTATGAACCATTGGTGTATTACACGAATAGATTCGTCAGATATGTCTGCTATTTTTTCGCTCCTGGACTACTGTTATGTCATCCGTGAATCCTACCACCGTAGCTCATTTAGTAATTCCAGCCTTAGTACCCCATCGTCCATGACGTTCCAGGTCGGTGAGCCAAGTACTGATCCTTGGGGGACGCCTCCTGTTACTTCATAGGTCTTGGTGCCATCATCCGTCTCATATAATAAGAGTCTATCCTTCAAGTAGTCGGACATCATTCTTCTTATATATAAAGGTACTTCTTGTTTCAGAAGTGGCTCGTGTACTTTGCTCCATTTGGCCGCTTTGAAAGCATTTTTAACGTGCAGGGTGACGACAGCACAGTGCCTCTTTGATCCTCCTTTCCATCTCTTCTCCTCTATCGCCGTGCGCGCGGTGTCAATCACCAAGTTCACTGCGTACGTTCACCTTTTTCTTCTATAGCCCGATGCATTCTGACGCAGATTATACGTTCTATAATCTTGCCTGAGGTATCCAGCATGCATAGCAGTCTAATGAAGCGTCTTCAGGTGGCTTCTTTCCTTTCGGCAGCAGCATGAGGCGTTGTTTTTTCCATTAGGCAGGAAATACATCCTTTTCCAGACATGAGTTATACAAGATCATGAAGACCTCTGGTTGAGCATATATAGCATATTTCAGTGCTATATTGGGTATGCCTTCGTCCCGCTGTCTGGAGAAGAGTGTCGTCACTACCCATTGTAGAAATTCCGAGCACTTGGGAGATTAACTAGTACCAAATCCAGGAGAGCAAATGCTTTCAGTAGCATCCGGCCTCTTTGGTTAGTTTGTTGGCTGCCCCATTCTACGGCCCATGCATTAAAATCGCCCGCTATAATTACTGGCTTTCTTCCTGCAACATCCTATACGAGTCGATCTAACAGTCTTTCGAGCTGCTCGGTTGGCGCGTTAGGTGTATACCTGCTACGTTCGCTCGTACAAATTCCTTTTGAGTCATCATTTTTTTCCTGGAAAGTTACGTTCCCACATGCCCAGATCGCCGCTTTCCCAGTGGCGTTGTTTTCCCATATTGGTTCGTCTAGATCTCTGTAGTGTTCACATATGATAGTTACATCGACCTTCTCTTCACGGACGAACTGATTAAGTAGATCATGTGCTGTCTCGCAGAGGTTTAGGTTTACCTATACTATCTTCATTTTGTTTTCTTCTTTAATTCTTCTAATGCCGCTCGGTATACTGGGCATGTGTAACTACCGATAGTATGATCACTTTGCCCTTCTGGGATCCTTTCACAGCTGATTACGCTTATTCGGTTTGCTCATATGATCTCTTGCTTTATGATCTCCTTTCCCATATTTGTAGCAGAGGTTACTACGGTCCTGTGTTACGGTGCAACCTTTGGCGATACGTCCAAATCCTAGACATTTATAACATCTAAGTGGGCGAGTGCTCCTTTCCATCTCCCGTATTCTGCAGACCACACAGCCTATCTTGATCTTCTGCTTAGCTATAATCTGTCGAGCTGCTTTAACTGGCATTTGGATGACCGAGGTCTGCGTATCTCCGTATGCCTTACGTAATGTCTTTACTGCCATCTCCTTCAATGTGTTGCTACTTTGGAGCTCCTTACGTAGCGCATCTGTGATGTCCTCCTTGCTAGTTAAGCCTTCATCTTTCGTAGAATACCGGCGTAAGAGTTCCCGTTGGCAGTCTAATGAGGGCCTCCGGCCGGGTTGGTCTTAACCGTGGTGTCCTGGTGGAAAATTTCTTGACCTCCATGCAACCGCCTTCTCCTACTGACTCGTCCTTTTTCTTTTGGGATTTTTATCTCTTATTCCATCCACCTGTCATTGCAACGTCCTTTTATGCTTATTTGGTATATACAACGTTAGACCTGCTGTTTGCGTAAATTTGCTCGCCGCTCCAGTCTTCTCTTGATTTCTGGGAGTTTCTACCGTCTTTAGCATAAGCTGAAAGCTCTCTTCATTCGTTCTAAGCATCTTGCGTGCCTTTTCAAAGCGGTTCACCCGAGTCATTACCTTTGCCACATCACTTTTTACTGTCCTATGAATGTTGGACGCGTTTGATACCAGCGAATCTATTGCGTCCAATCTTTCACGAATCTTCTCCCATATCTTCGTCTCCTCTTGCTCAGCGTTCCGGATTTTACTTCAGTACTCAAGCATTTCATTTTCTGCGCTCACATAAACATGTTCGCTGTTTGCCGAGTTCTTCAGACTGTTCTCGTTGTCTGATTTCTAACTCGGGGACCCATCTCCATTGACACTTCTTATGGCTTCCGAAGATCCCACGTTATTTTCTGTATTTGTTTTTATCATTTTTTTCTCCCTTCTTTACTTGGTACACCAACGTTTAACTTTAGTAGAGTGTGGACGAGATGTTTGCGCAGTTCGAAACCGGTGCTATTTCTATAGAAATATAATCTGTACATAAGTGAATCAGCACGCTTACACAACTGTGTAATGTACTCTTTCCAAGTTAGCTTACGAGGGAACACCCACAGGTGATAAGCGCCAATAAGGACTTCAATAGGTGGAAAATATTGGTTACGGTCCCCATAATTCCAGTTTCAGAGAAAAATGGTTATAGCGATTAAAAAAGGGGTAAAGGATTTTTCTTTTTCCATTCTTTTCTGGCTCTATATTGCCTACTACATAAAAATAGTGTGTAATTTTTTTTAAAGTACTGATCAGCGTGTTTTATATGTGGTTCAACATCACTGCGGGAAGTATTCTCACTCGTTCAATTTATTTACTCTATACAATTGACCTGCAATAAATTTTTAAATTCATCAAATGATAAATGTAAGCATTTCAAGTTTTATAAGGTAATAATATAAAAAAATATTAGCCAGGTTTGTGTAGAGTGCCCCCAAAATAATAAAAAATGACTACTCGATGCAATGCTAATTAATTTGGAGATCTAAAAAACCTACTTACAACAACTCTTAAAAATACCCGTTGAAAATTATAAAAATGGATAACTTTGGAGAGTGATTTTGTGCAGTCCAGCTCATTATCCTTTCGGCGCTAGCACTCATCCTCACGGAACAAGAATTGAGCTGTTCAGGATGGCATTGTCTTTTAAATTGCAAGTCATCCCGTAGAAAAGATGGGATACGTCGGTGTCCAGACAGAAACTGATGTCATTGATGTACAATGTAAAGAACAGAGGGCCCACAGAGGGGTAGAGATCCCTGCGGTAGGGATCTCTACCCCCATTTTTAGGCATCGAAAAGTAGAAAGCTCGTTGTTGTCAGTTTGTTCTCTACCTGTGAGGTAAGAGGCGAATCAGCGGATAACCTGCTTAAAAAGCCGAAAGAAGTTAGCTTTCTGAGAAACCTGTCACAACATGTCAAACACCTTGCTAAAATCAAAAAGGAGCAGGAGTGTTACTTGATGAACCTGGCATCTTTAGACAAGGAGAGTTGATCAGCGTTAAAGTCACCCATAATTAGCTTTGTCAAGAAGTTGTGCATATGCGTGGAGAGTTTTTCTATGAAATCATTGCCTTGGATGAAAGGGGCATGGGGTGGACGATAAACAACGCCAACAAAAATAGGCGAGACTCCTTTTGCAGAGATCTTCTATGTGCCGCCTCAATGTGTCCCGTAAGGGAGTTAGCATTAAAATGGCAGGCCCTTAAACCATCGGACAGAGTTACCTTGGAAACAGATGAAGCTGTGATGAGCGACGATGAAGATGATGGTGGTGTGTGTGGTATGAGGCGAAATGTTTTTAGTTGCCGTTACTGCTGTTCGTAGGCCTCTTGGCTAAAAAATTAGCCAGTTCTTCATTGCTGATAATGATGGTGGCTCTTTCTCCGTCTAAGGCAGCACGGATGTAGATCCTTCCGTCTCTCACGTATGACTTGCAGCCCTGCCTCCTCTTGGTCCTGACGCGCATCTTATGTATCTCTGAAGGGAGCAGCTCGTTGATATTGATGAGCCCCTGGTGGTCTGGAGCTAGGGACTTGGCTTCCTCCAGTAGGTTGTCGCTGAGCTCGGTGGTGTGGAGTTTGCCCTTTTTTATTTTTGCTGACAGGGTGGAACGAACAAGGGCATGGAAAGACAATGTTACAGCAATTAATGGTAGTTTGCTGTCTGCAGCCGAGTTGTTGGTGGCTACATTGAGTCTTCCCATGATCCTGGTGGCAGCGATGTCCCTCCTAAGGACAGTGGGGTTGAGAGCTGAGAGAACAGAGAAGGTCAGTAGGTGAAGTAAGCTCTCCTAGGTATAGTACAGCCCCATAATCACAACAACATTGTTGTTGGAAAGCTCCTGCCGGTGTTTCATCGCCACCAGTTCCCTTTGAAGGCTCGCAATCTCGGAAGGGACTGTGGCGGCAGGAGGAGAATTGTTGCTGCTACTGTTGTTGCTATGTCCGGGCTGCGAAGTGGGGCGTCCTGACGTCAAAACTTGAAATTGTACCTTCAGCTTGGTGATTGTTGTCTCAGCATTTGCCATGGAAGATTGTAGCTGAGGCAGGATGTCAATGGCTTTGCGCCGCCACCGCTTCATCTAGCTTTGCACGGATTTTCGTCAGAGCAGCAGGGATATTCTGAAGGGTACACTCCATCGTCGTCGTCGACGCTGTAATAACTTTTGGGCGCGTCGGCGATTGGCCGCGCGAGGAGTTTGTTGATGGCGGTGCTGACTGGATCTTCTTCTTGGTGCCCTTAGATGACTTGTTGCTGCCATTTAAAGAAGACTACAGTTTTATAGGAGATTGCTTTTGTTAAAATATATCGTTGGCGAATCGGATAAAGGCGAGCGATAGCGAGAGTTACATTTAAAGCTAAAACGTTCAAATCCAACTAACCTACGCTATGTAAGCTTTTGAAAAACAACCTGTGGCATTTGAAAGCTTAGGTGAAAATTCCACCGATTTCATAGTTTTTTGCCAAATTTCAATACCGTAACTTAAAATAAATTTGGGTTTTATTAAAAAAAAGAAGTTCAAAAATGACGTTTTTATTTTAATTCTTAAAAAGCATGCATTTAATCAAATTTTTCCGAATTTTTAATAGCATATTCGGGAAGAGCATACCCAAAAATAGTCGGAAAGGTATCTTTGGTTTATAATTTTAACTGATAACTGACATTTCTGAGCGGCTGAATAAAAAGTCAAATTTCAGTGGAATCGGGCATTAATGGGTTAAAGTCTGAAGAATTAAAGAATTTTATTAAGTGTTTGACATAAATATCGCCATTATTATATTTTTAATCAAATATTAAACATATAAAATATCTTAATATAACAAGATTAACTGCCTACAAACGATGTCCAACTATATTTTTGTACATAATCATATTGAAAATCATCATAAGTACCAATAATTATCTCCAGCATCCATCCTATCTGGACCACATCTCATAAATGTCTCCCACATATAAATGTAAATATTTTTTACTACTATATTATCGAAACCCATTATTATTTTATAAGCATCTATAAAAGATATATAGTGTACGTACGTACGTATGCACACTACTCACGTAGGCACAATATTTATGAAAACGTGTTTTTTTATCCCAGATTTGGATTTTTCATCAAATTGATAATATTATATAATTTCAACGGAAGTTGAAATTCTATAATATTATCAATTTTATAGAATTTTTTATGAAGTTTGCATCGTGTGATCCCCTTAATATGGACTTTTTCGAAATCAAAGTCGAGATTGATTGTTTAGAGGTTAAATTGAGCACATATTTTAATATGTTCATATTACACGATACAAAATTCAAATACTTTGAATCACCTATTTTACTTGTCGAGTGTACCGTCAAAAACATATTATAAAACACTTTTATACTATGTTTCAGGAGTGCTGATTTTTTTTAATCATTTAAGGAAAGTTCACTACAAATCAAATCCTGTTTGAATTTGTTATACGAACAATTTTTGTCATACAATATATTTGTGTAGAGAATTTTTTGCAATTATGTAAAAAAGTTGTGAAATCATCGCGGAGCCATATAACCACTATATTCTCACCTATTGATGATCTTTTGCTGTAGATTTTGACTGTGAAAAAGTAGCGACTAGTTTTAATTAATATAATATATATTGTAATAATAGTAATACAATCTACTTGCGGTTTCCATGTTAATTTACTATCTAATGTAACACCGAGACTCACCACCGCATCTTCAAAAGGGACGATCACTCCATCACACATCCTTACCCCAGGCAAGTTCAAGGACTTAAGGTCATTGACGTTCTTTCTGGATCCAAAAAATATTGCCTTGGTTTTGCCAGAGTTCAGACGCAGTCCAGAGTTCTCCGCCCATTCTGACACCCGCCTTGCGGCTTCGGATAGTTGCATCAGGCTCTCCCCAAGTTTACCCATGGTGGTATGGAGGTCAATCTGTAGGTCTTCTGCATAAAAAATATGTTTTGTCGTCCTTTTGTCTAGTAAGTCTTGTAGGTCGTTTTTTTCGTTAACGTACAGACTGAACAGCAGAGGTCCCAGGACCGAATCCTGTGGAACACCCAGATTGGTTTCCAACCACTCGGAATTACCATCCCTGGTAGAAGTAACCATCTGCGTGCGGCTTTGAAGATATGATTTTAACCACAAGAGAGCCATCCGTGAGAAAACCAGCCGTTGCAGCTTAGTTAATAATTTCGTAGGTGATATGGTGTCAAAGGCCTTGCTGAAATCAAATAAGAGCAAGAGCGTCACCTCCTTTCTGTTAATGGCCATGCGTACGTCATCTGTCAGTTTAATTAACGCCGTCTGGGCACTGAGATGTTTTCTGAAACCAGTCTGGAGAGGATCCAAAATTTTGTTTTTGTTTAGATACTCCGTAATTTGGGAATGAGCTAACTTTTCGAGCACTTTAGATAGGAAGCAGAGTAGAGCTATAGGTCGAAAGTCTGACACAGATGAAGGGGCACTGTTCTTTTTTAGTGCTATTAATTGCGCCTGCTTCCAAATGCCCGGAAAGATGTCCAGAGCGAAAGAAGAGTTCAATATCTTTACAATAAATTCGCCAATTATTCGGAGAGCTTTCACGATCACTCCCTGAGGGACCCCATCAACACCTCTCGCCTGTGAGGAAAAGTGTGCAATGGCGAGAATGACATCATTTATGTTGACTGGACTAAACATGAAGCCTTCCTCACTTGCAGTAGAAATGAAGTCCAGCGCGTCATCCAGGTTTTCATAGGGTGAGACAAATATCCCAGCGAAATGGTCGTTCAGCTCGCCCGGCGTAAAACCATGTAACTCCTCCTCTTTACGCCTAGGTATGAGGCCGAGGTCACGCATTTTCTTCCATATATCCTGATTGTCATCAAGAGCATCCGACAAATGTCTAGTGATATAGGAGCTTCGCTCTCGAGCCATGCGAACATCAACCTCATTACTGAGCCAGAAAAACTCGTCAAAGAGTTCTGAACGCCCAGTGCGCTTGTAGCGTCCGTGCGTGGCATCCCTCTTATCAATGAGCAATTGTAGCTCAGAACGAAACCAAGGAGCATATTTTTTCTTTATGCAAACCATCTTACGAGGTGCTAATATCTCAATTACCGAATTTAAGTTAGCATTCAAGTTTTCCAAAGCACCCTCCAAATTGGTTTCAATAGAGTTCATGGTCTCCCAGTTGCAGCTTGATAGTAAGTCACCAAGCGAGGCGGTGTCTATACCTTTGAAGTTCCTGTAAACAAAAGGCTCCTTCCCAAGAATGGGAGCGTGGATGTTAAGAGAGACCTCTATAATACAGTGTTTGCCAAAACTGGGCAGCCTTTCCTTCTTAACGTCATGTATACTGTCGTTCTCGTCCGTTAGTATTAAGTCAATCCATGTGCAAGAGGTAGAGGTATAATGCGTGGGACCATGACCGACTATCTGAAGAGATAACTCATCAGCGAGACGCCGAATGATGTTGGCATCATTCGATCCCGACAACAGGTCAGCATTCAAATCGCCCATGATGATTTTGTGGCTAAATTCACCGCTGAGATCACGTAGGACGCTGAAAAGATCAGAGTCCCTTTGCATCGCAACCTTCAAAGGTCTGTTAAAGACCCCGACAAGAACTGGAGGGGAGAGAGAGAGAGAGATTTTTTTTAGATTTTAAAGTGTTTATTTCTGTACATTATATTATACAATATTTACATAGTTCATAGTTCTTAGATATTTAGATGAAATTGATGGGTGTGAGATGAGATGGAATGTAGTGACTGTGGTGGAATGTAATGAGATGTGAGCGATTTAAGTACGTATGTAATGAGAAGATTGCCAGGAAATGTTTTATAGCTAGTGATTTGAATAGTGATAGTGATGTGGTGTTTCTTAAATGAGATGGTAGAGAATTCCATAGATATGAGGCGCTGATATGAAATGATTTCCTCAGTGTCTCAGTGGCGAAGGGGGGTATGTCTAAGTGGATCACCTTCCCCCCTCACAGGCCTGAGTGCGACGTGGAAATCAAAGTACGCCAAGGTGTAAGATGGAGCGACGTTATTAAAAAGCTTTCTTAAGAAGCAGGCCATGAAGTACCTCCTACGCCCGGCGGTGGTGAGCCATTGCAGCTCGCGCCTGTAAGGGGAGATGTGCTCGTCCCTTCTTACACCATAGATGTAACGAATTCCCGTAAGAGAGAGAGAGAGAGAGAGAGAGAGAGAGAGAGAGAGAGAGAGAGAGAGAGAGAGAGAGAGAGAGATATCAGGTACGTACAATGGCCCTAAGACGGTATCGCTCGGCCACGAGCGGCGACAATCGGCACGCTTCGTGGCAACAGGTGGTCGTCTGGAACTAACTCAGGACCACTGGACGAACTCGTCTCTTCGCACAAGTCTGGACTCGAACACCTCAGCTGAAAAGCGCGTCGTGTATCCGGACAAAAGGGTGCGACCGTTCGGATCGGCTGCTAACTGCTCAGTCCCGACAGCGACAACGGCGCGGCAGTTCGGTCTCGCGACTCACACATTCTCACATACATAAACGCACGCGGCTCTCTCTTTATCTCTGTATGCGCCGGGTTCGCTGTTCCCGTCTCACTTACCTTACTGGTGCAACTAAGAAATAAGGTATATAGCTAAAATGATGTATTGTATTACAACAAATATTGCTTAAATTTAAAACAATTATACAAATTACTTAAAATTTTGAAATTTCTGATATTTGAATACAAAATAATTGTTCAATTAATTTTCATTCATACAGCTATATTTATAATTTACTTTACGTAATCTTTAACACTATTTGTTAAGGTATCGAGTAAGAGATCATGTGATTATCAGAATTTTAATATTTTCTGGAGAACCAAAGTAATATAACTTGGAATTTGATCTAAACTTATAAATGTCGTGGACGTGTTGATTCTACGGCTATATCGAACATTATTTCATATAATTCTATTTTTTAATTTAGAGTTTTCAAAATATAATTCATTAATTAGTAATAATTACAATCATAAACAACTTTCCACATTACCCAAGAGGTACTGTCGAAATAAATTATATTTTTAATATAATGATTTTCAGCCACGTTTATTTTTTTGTCAATGTATATTCTCGCACAATGCTATACATGATTCCCCTTTCAGAGCTTCTATCATTTGATCTCTTAGTACTTTCTCCCCCCCCCCCCCCCTGTTAATCCCAATTCCTCTATCTTTCCTACCCTTTCTCTGTATTAACTCTTTCGCCCTTTAGCACACCCATATATGTTCTACCGTTTTTTTTCCTTTTTGCGTAACCTGCACCCCTCCTTTTTGAAGCCTTTTTCCACATTCCTCCCTAAACTTCCACATCGTAACCTAGCTCAGTGCTCTTTCTGTTTCCCATCTCATTTCCCTTGCAGAAATTCGATTTGTCTATTTTATCCCACATCCTCTCAATTACCTACTCCGTCCTTCTAATTTCTATCTCTCTCCCCTCATACAGTTAGCTTAATCCTTCCTCATCCCCCGTCTTTTCGAATGTTTTTTTCAGTGCCCCCCCCCCCCCCCCTCAGATGGATACCCATTTCTTATGCTCCTAATTTCCTCCCTTAGACATATCTTTGGCCATCTGCTATTATCTAACTTCCATATTCTTAATAAATAATCCCACGTCCTTCTCTTAGCTTCCATTTCTATACTACCTCTACGGGTAGAAGAATGGAAGCGGGCTTCCATTTTTCAGATGTAGTCCGGTGTATTCTCGTTAACTCTCATTGCCATTTTAACATACTTCTCCTGTACTCTCTCTATCTCCTCCCTACTTTCCCACCCCTATATCTCCGACCCATACATTACCCCTGATTTCATTATTATATCCATAAGATTTTTCAAATTATCTAGCTTAGCCCTTTTCCAAATCCCCCATACTGTATTCATAGCTTTCACTTCTTTCGCCTTCATCCTTTTAGTGTGTGTCCCATACGCATTCTTTGAGTTGAACCAGAAACCTAGGTTCTTATACTTATTAACAATTTCTAATTCTTCGTTTTCTTCCTGGTCCCTCCTTTTCTGAATGATCTTCTTCTCTTTCCATTGCTTTTCAATATCATCTATATATAGGTTGAATAACGTTGGACTTAATGGGCACCCTTGCCTTACTCCCTTCCTAGTTTCAACCTCCTCTGATATCCTCTCCTCGGTGATTATTCCATTCCTTGTTTTTTTATAAATAGCCCTTACCATATTCAAGAATTTTCCGTTTATCCCTTTTGCCCTCAATTTTTCTAGAAAAATTTCTCTAATCACCGCATCAAATATCCACGTACAATTTCCCTCTTGTGTTTTGAAATTTATTATTTATTAGGCTGTTTAGCACGAAGATGTGGTCCCTAGTTCTTCTTCCTTTCCTGAAAACCGCCTGGCTCTCCCCTGATATCTTATTTTCTTCTACCCACAATATCAGCCTTCTTGTCATAACGTTCGTTAACACTTTATACCCCACATCTAAAAGAGAGATCCCTATATAGTTTTTGACTTCACTTTCATCCGCCCCTTTATGAATTGGAAATATTTTTGCCGTTTCCAACACTTTTACCATCTGCACTTTCTCGAAAATTCCATTCAATATTCCCGTAAGTTCGCTCTTCTATTCGCTCGGCAAATTCTTTAAAAAATCTGCTACCATTCCGTCTTTTCCTGCTGTATTTCTCTTTTTCATCTTTCCATAGTCCACTTTAATTCTCCTACATTTATTTCTCTGTTTAACCCTTCTAACAAGATCTAAGGATACTTGGTGTCCGCCTCCGATACTCATGAAACTTTGCAGGTGAGTAGAGTATCAATCAATCAATCTAAGGGGTGAAAACTGTCCTTAAAGTTCACCACCCAAAAATTGTTTTTTTTAATATCTTGAGATATAACCGAAATTTGTTAATAAAACCCTCATTTTGTTTATTATAAAAAGATGAGTATTTGGGCATAGTTTTAATGATAATGGGTTGTACCTCATATTTTTATAGGGGTAAAAATAATTTATTTCGCATATGTTTTTGAAATAACAATGTTTTGAAGAGCCAAATGTTGTTGAAAAATGTCATTTTGTAAAGAAAATTATAAATTATATTTGACCTGTTTCGAGGTTAAATATAATGGATGAGCTACCCCCACTAGAGTTATTTATCTTTTAGTGATTAGAAAGAATATTAATCACAATATTTTTTATTTTTAATTTTGAAATGCTTATTGTCTAAAATTAAGTGTTTTAATTTTAGAAAGGGTAGCTACCTTTATTGACATTATCATAACTACATTATGCGCAAAAATTTTTTTACATTTTTATTAATTTGTACAGTGTGATGATTTGTAGTATAATATATATAAATATTACATGAATTTATGAATTGGTAAATTTTATTTAATATACGTGTTACAATAATGATAATCTGTGAAAAAATGTTTAAGACATAAAAGTTTTTTACACCATGCACAACGTATACAATGCCTCCACATATGTCGCATATTGGTTCCCTTTCAGTATGATAACAGAAATTTACTGGATTTTGATGTCTTGGAGGTTTTTCCGTTGGGTATCCACTTTTATACGAGGCGTATTTAGAAACCTTTTCAAATCTCGGTTTCAAGTCGGTTAAGGGGTAACACCACTCTAGAGGCCGAAAAAAATTTGTAATTTTGCGGATTTTTCATGGGATTATGGGAAAAGGGATTGTATTGAAATTTACAGGGTTTATTTAACATATATGGAACTACTATTTTGTGTCACCCCTGCTACAATTTGTAATTTCTACCGTCGTAACTGACGATTGGAAGTAACTTTTCTATACTTTGACTATAGAGTTTCCAAGGATAATGGTCTTTTTTCACACTGTGCCAATACTGCACTGCCTCTTTATATATTCAATGTCTATATCTTCTTTATTCGGTAAATACACAGGAACATCTGCATAATCTCTATATAATTCATCGTCTTCTTCAATATCTTGAGAAAGTTTATCACTGCATTCATCCTCAAAAAGCAAAGTATATTCGTCTTCTGTATGTAAGTTGTATTTTACACTATCCTTTATTATATTTTCTATAACATAACTTAAAGTTATCTCTTGTGTGTTAGCTTGTGATTGCTCAATTTTAACATTGTTAGGATTAAAGATGACAGATAATAAAGATACCACAACCAGTGGTTTGATAGCCATTTTTTAAATTTTGAGGTAATGACGTATAAGTAACAGCCGTAGATTATTTATTCTATAATTATTATTTTACTTAAAATAACTTCATTGTATTTTCATAAACGTCAATTAAACTTACTTTCATTTCTAATATTTCATAACTTTATCTCCTTTTTAAAATAAAGTTATGTTTCACTGAAATAAAATTATTATAATTAGTACAATATTGTGTTGCACCTAAATTATTTTATTTGTTTATTACATTGCAGAGGTACAATGATATAATAAATAAATAAACTAAATAGAATTGAATATATGTATTTACACACAGGCTCTTTTTAATGATATATTTCCTGCATCCTCAATGCAGTTAATTTTTTATTCAGAAAATAACACAATTTATAATCATATAAATTAAAAAAATTATATTAACACTAACAGTATAATCGTAAGTATAGCCTGTAATCATTACAAAGACACATTACAAACTGACTACAGTGAAAATAAAAATATCTTGTTTACTCAAGAATTGTGTCGTTTCCAAAGTCTTTTTTTATCTTATCAATTTATTCATGAATGTCGTCGTATAAAAAACATTTTTAGAACCGTGATGGCCTTGAAAATCGTAATATAAATTTAATATAATTATATAATTATATTGCATTTTTTGGTTAAAATGAAAACTCAACGTTTATAAAAACACTTAAACTTTTATGAAATTTACAATACAAGTACCAACATGAGTACAATGCAATTAAAACGTAAAAAAAAATTATTTTTGGATTTATAATAAACGGCAAGGCGTTGATTTCATTAACAAATTTCGATTCTATCTCAAGAAATTAAAAAAAAAAATAATTTTTGGGTGGTGAACTTTAAGGGCGATTTTCACCCCTTAGATATGTTTTTCCGCAGATAAAAAAAACACGTATCGAATATTTTTTGATACTCTACTCACCTGCGGAGTTTCATGAAAATCGGAGGCGGACACCAAGTATCCTTTCCTTGTAAGTCTCTCTCCTTCTTCTTACTTATTGTTCTAGCTATACGCCCCTCTCCCTCCAAACATTTCCTGCTATCCTCTGTGGTTCCTATCTCCTCCGCTCCTAGCAACCTCTTAAAGTATTCTACCTATGCTTTTTTATTTTTCCCAGCCCCTTTGTTTTTCCTTCTCAGCCTAAATAGGCCTATCGCCTCCCAAAATTCTCCCATCCCTCTGCTTTCCTCTAATTTTTCCCATCTCTTTTCCCTCCACTGCTTACTATTTTTGATGACTTCTTTCAGTATTTTCCTCTCTCCCCTAAGTACCTCCTTATCTCTTTCCTTCCTTGTTTTGACCTATTTCTTCAAAGCTTCCCACATCCTCTTCTTTTGTTCTATAATTTCTCAATCCTCGCTCCCGACTCCTATTCCTACGA
The DNA here is from genome assembly GCA_020010945.3 of Muscidifurax raptorellus. NCBI lineage: Eukaryota > Metazoa > Arthropoda > Insecta > Hymenoptera > Pteromalidae > Muscidifurax > Muscidifurax raptorellus. The sequence goes on from JAHUUD020000027.1 coordinate 1,097,164, forward strand.
TCTAGTTCCTTGCTTATTCCCCAAATTGTTATAAAATATATCCCATCTCTCTTGCACCTCCTTTCTCTTTGTCTACTCCCCCCTCTTTGTTTCCCATTTCTTACTCATATCTTATTCTTCAGTTTGTTCGTTTCCTCTTTATCATTCCCTACAATTTCGTTGTCGAAGACTCCCTCTTCCTTTTTTAATTCTATCTCTAATAAGCAGCCTCTCAATCCCATTTTCCTCTTTATTTTCTCTTTCTAGCTTAAGGTCAAGTACCGAGTCGTTATCACTTTATACAAAGGTTTGTTTACCCTCTCAATCTCCTTCTATACATCCATTCTTTATGCTTAAACCTAGTTCCTCGCAGCAGTTCAACAATTTTTTCCCCTCGTTATTTACAGTTTCGTCACTTGATTACCTAGTTCCTTCCCTCTCCCCTTCTCTATTTATTTACCACTTCTCAATTATACTTAGGCTAGATTGTTCCTTGATTTTGATGCCTTTAATCAGTAGTCCGCATACCCATCCCTCTATACTCTCAAATCTAATATCTCTCCTAATCCCTATTACTACTCCTTCCTTCGCTCATCCCCTCTTATTGTCTTGTTGCCCCTTCGCTTTCCAAATATACCCTCTGTTTAATTTCCTAATTGCTTCTTTTTCGTTCTTTTCCTCCAGGCATGTTTCCTGTTGTGCTATTATCGCGAAGTTATCCATATACTCTCTCAACCCCAACACTTTTCCTATCCCTTCTATATTACACGATAATATTTTTAATGCTCCTCTGTCTATTCTCTTTTCCGCGAAAAAGATTCTCCTTTTGTTCTATAATCATACCTTCCTTTTTAATTCCATTCATACCATTTGCCATCCACTCTTATTCTATGATATCCCAATTGTATCTCTAAACCCGTTTTTTCCTGTTCCCTTACAATCTGCTTTTCCAAATTTATTTTGTCCTTAAACCATTTAAGGTGACAAACCACCTTTAAAATTTGAAACAAAAAATTCAGTATCAGATTTTAATTATAGAATATAATTGAAAAAGAGTCTTTTCTTATAAAAGTACTTACAATAAACATTAAATATCTAAATTTTTATTATATTTCAACTTGATATGCCTTCCTGGCAAAGCAGACTAGTTTCGATGACTTTTTTCACTGTCCGTAAGATTCAAAGTGTACGCATGGTTGGATTGGGCTAAAATTTTGTGGAGCTACTCTTTATACGTGTACTTTCAGTATGAACGGAGGAATTTTTATTTGAGCTAGTAGAAGTATATTTTTGTTTAAATAATTGCAATATTACACCTATTTTGCAATAATTGTATCACTTTTATTGGTGTTGAATTAATTCTACTCGTTCAATTCAAAATCCCTCCGCTCATACTAAAAGTACTCTTCTATAACAAGTATCTCCACAAAATTTGAGCCCAATTCAACCATGCGTCCCCTTGGAATCCTACGTACAGTGAGCTAAAATTCAGAAAAACAATATTATGAGATATTTAACAATTAAGATTTCAATTATATTAGCTATAATTGATACTTATCTAATATGTTCAGGATCTTATCTCCTCTTTCTAATGCATTAGATAAGCGTATCCTCCAGCTGGCACCAATATTCCACGGTTGGCTTGGGTTGAACCGCTCTTTTGTTTTTGCATGAGCTGAAATCAGAAAAAAAAACACAAAAATTAGAAATTTAAGTACACTGCACTTATCACACTTAACTCAGTTAATAATATTTTTCTTTTTTTTATCGCGTAGACAAAGCATTGTAGTCATTTATTGAGTCTGCTACACATCCATAACCTCACCTGTAACTTTTGACAGAGACGGCTCATGCCAGGTATGCAAAGAATGAAATAAAAAATTTACATTTTAGAGGGAATAAATATAATTTAGAAACTAAATTATATTTATTTATTTATTTTATTAAATAAATTAAATAATAAATACAAATTAGTGACAATAAAAATATAATCATTAGTTAAAATCAAGATTTATAATAAATACATTTATAATAAATACCTTAGTGGGCTCCTGCTGCATATGATTCCTCTGAGATTCCTTCTCGTGTTCTTCTTCTGATAGTCTGGGCCTCTACGGTACTGCTTAATATTTTTCTTTCTGTATAAAAGAGTCTGGCATCATCACTCGTATTGGTCCAATCCACTGCTGCACATCCTGGATTGATGTCAAACTTCCTCATAATGTTCAGTAATCATATGCGTCCATCATTGAAACAGGTCACAGCTATATAAACACCAATCTTGAGAACCAGTATGCCACTGAAAGTTGTCTTGGGTACTAACTTCCACACAGAGTTGTTAAAACTTTCATTGGAGTTTTGTGTATAACCTCTAAGGCACCTTTCTAAAAGTTCTGTCTTTGTTAAATCCTCATAAATTGTTCGAACTTGTTCCATCACAATAGACGGAATGATGTTCTTGTGACTGAACGTAGTTCCTGTAGCTCTTGATTTTTGCCATTGGCACCAACTCCTTGACTCTGTTGGGCAAAAATTATGTTGTGGCTTCTCATCAGTTGATTGGATGTGGAAGAAAGTTGCTCAGATTTCTCTATACATTCCTTCAACGGAATCTGGATACTTTCTTATGGCCTTGCCATAATAAGCGGAGAGCTCGTCAATTACTTGTGCGGTTAATCTGCCTCTGCCTCCGATTGCTTTTCCATCAGCAAGCTTCTTTCCAGAGAGATATTTCTTGAGGTTTCTCAGACGCGTACCCATCCTCTTCTGCACATGAACAATACACTCTCTCTTCTCAACCACAAATTCATCACCATATGGCTTTTTATCACTCAAAAAGCAGATTGAGCAACTGGCTTTAATAAGTCCATGATGTCAGAAAAAGTTGAAAGACCAGCGTGCCCATGGCCAAGTGCACGAGCAGCAAGAACAGATCTTCGGTTTACTGTCCATGCATTCCCTCTTGGTCCAACTTTTTCACTTGAATTGATTGAAGCAATCTGCTTACACTTCACACACACAATATCAAGTTTGAACCCGAAGCCGTGTACACCAGACTCACTAAATGTCACTTTACCGTTGCACTTATTGCATGCTAAAATGTCCTAGAGTGCAGGGAATAGAATATTGATATCAATAATTCTATTTCTTGTATCACTAATAGAGTCTTTGACCACTGTTGCACTTTTAAGTTTTTTTGACCTGGTAGAAGGTCTTTTTGATTGATTTTCATTCTTCGTCAAAAATTCTCTTGGCCTTTTCTTAGGTATCCCTCGAGAATACTTACTGTCAAAATGAGTACTTTGAGGTCTTCCCTTCTTATCCCTCGAAGACATTTTGCACAAATTTTGCTACACTACACACACACGCACACACACACAGAAATTGTCAAGAAAAAAGAAAAAAACACACAAATGGATTTTAAAAATGGATTTGTTTAAAATTTCCACCTTTAACACAAACAAATATCGTATAATTTAAAATTTTTTTTAGCAATATCAGTATGTAAATATCAGCTGTATTTATATACCAATAATCAGCATGTAAATATCAACATAGTCGAATTTGAGCTACGTGAAGGTAGTTCGAAAACTCTTTCGATCTCACCTGCAAGCGAGTTCCAATATCCGCCGATAAAGTGGTGGCGCGTCGAGCGTCAAGTTTCGAATCAATTCCTATTCGATTCAAATGTATTATGACCGTCATAACACGTTGACATAAAATTGTCAGTGTTTGAACATTCATAATATGTTTTAAAATGGAATGAAATTATATATAAACAACTGTGTTTTAAATTATTATAAACAATAACATATATCTATATAATGGTAAAAAAGGCTACTTTTTATATTATTTAACAAAATTTATTTCACACTTGGTCTTAAAAAAGAAAAAATATAACAGAAATATAAAATCGAAAAAAAAACAAATTTTATTGAAATTCAGTAAAAAAGGTGGTATACAAATTTTGCTTCTAATAAGAAATAAAAAAATTCGATTTTTTTGAAGATTCAAAGATGGTTTGTCCCCTTAATCTCTTCTTTAATTTTGCTTTCTACTATTTTTATTCCCCTCATAAATATATTTTTCTTCCTGCTCCTCCTTTCTGCCATTATATCCTCTCTATCGCTCCTTACATCTAACGTACCTCTCAATTCCCTTTCTAATAATTCTACCCAACCCCTATTTTCTTCGCTTATCCTTTTCGCCTCTTAGAGGTCCCTTCCTCTGTTCAGTATCTCTATTCTATCCCTTTCTAAATGCTCTTTCACTCGCTTTAGCATTTTTTTTCAGCATTTTTTTCGTTTTCCGCTATACTCCTATCTAACTTAACTTCTAAATCTCTTACTACGTGCTGCCCTCTGCCGGTTTTCCTTCTTCCTTCCTCATTGTCCGTCCGCTGTTGTTCTCCTAGGCTCCCGTCGGTAACGCAAGTTTCTTCGTTATCCTCTCACCCTGCGTTGACTTCATCCTCCTTCCTTGGCTTTGCTGCTACTTCAAACTCTCCTCCTAGTTCTCCCGGATCGACCTCTTCTAATTCGTCATCTCTTTTTGTTATTGTCTCGTCCATTTCTCTCCCTACTGGCCAATGTTCCAGCCTTCCTCTCCCTTCCACGCTTACTGTGAAACCACAGCTTTTTTTCTCAAGGAAGTTCTTCATTTGTTTGCTTACCGTCCCCTGGAGATTCTCTTCCTTCCTTGGCCTATATCTTCCTCGTTTCTTACACTCTTCCGACACTTGCTCGCCTTTCTTGTCCTTCTCCGTCTTCTGCTTTGTCTCCTCCAATTTCTCCTTCATGCTAACCTCGTGTCGGCCCTTTCTACTTCTCTTTTCTTTTCTCGTCTTTTCGTCCTACTACTTTTGTCACCCATTATTCTCGTACTTTGCCAATACTATCCTTTATCTTTCCTCGGCTTTCAATACTACTTTTCACTTTGACTATTAATTTCCCACGGTTATTCTTCCCAGCTACTCAGAACGCGTGTGTTCACTCCAAGCACCCGCCATCTGCCTCCAATAAGGAGCATTATAATAAATCATAATACATATCTTCTGATTGCATATAATTATGTTATTAAGTACTTCAAATTTTTTATAACTGATAATTAATAACTGTCATCTTATACTTAAAAATCAACATATCACAAAAATGGAAATGGCGGTAGGCGAGCGGAGCGAGCAGGGAGCGAAGCTACACTAGTGTGTCTGTATGTGCGTGCGTGTTATGTGTGGGGGGGGGGGAGGTTGTACATATATATATATATATATATATATATATATATATATATATATATATATATATATATATATATATATATATATATATATATTGTAACGATATTTTGCTTTAAATGACAAATTTTTAGAACATATTGTATATATAAGAAATTGTATATAAATCAAATGAGTCCTCAGAATGCAACTTGAATTATAAATAAAAAAATTCCAGTGTATCGGCGACGTTTTCCAACTGTTATTATCTCTTTTTGCAGCATGCCAAATTTTTTAAAAACTTTGTTTTTCTTCATCTAAAGTGTTTCTTTTAAATACAAGCTAGCCACTGTTTCGGTATAGTTGAGTCTCGCAAATGTCGCTTACGTGTAACACCAACTATCGATCAGAGCTGTGTTAAGAAATTCAATAAAAATGAGATTACCAGTATTCCTTTCATACCTATTAATCACTAAGTTATTAGCTGCATAAGTTAAACCTAGACATTTTGTATAAAAATTCTAAAATAATAGTTAAGGAATAACAAGAATAACAACATTTTTTAATATCTCATGATTTAATACAGCATCTGGCGAGGATCCTGTATTTACACCGAAAGTTAGAAAAGATTTGATGGTTTACCACAGTCATCCTGCTACACCTCAAAATACTGTTCCATCTCCTGGAGCAGCAAGTATCAACTCAGTTCATGAAGATTATCCTGATACGAGCAGTCCTAGTTGGCCTCGGACACCCGCTAGTCCAGTAAGTTATTCAAATATTCGGTTTTATCAATGGTATATCAATGTTGCCTATATTTACAGTAAAAAGGAAATATTCTTAGCGTATTAAAATATTATAAAGTTTCAATATATTGAAAGTACCAGAGAGATCTATGACCCAAATTAATGAGGGTTGTCTGTTGCGATCAGGAATTATATATCTATATTGAATGTATTGGATCACCTCCTCCCGCCCTCTCTCTCTCTCTCTCTCTCTCTCTCTCTCTCTCTCTCGCATTTTGCGGTAATAAAATGCTACTTTAGTCCCGTTTTTTAGGGAATAAAGTGGCTATTATAGCTCAATCGTGAATAAAACAAATATACCTTTTTGCAAAAGTTAATCTTGCCAACTAGAGTCAATTGAATTAAACGCACATATCTTTTTAATTTTTTATCCGACTGCATTTTTCAAAGTTCTTGCACAATGTATATGTCATGCAGAATGTTAATAGTTAATAATCGAGAAACGTATTAAAACACTGAAATATTTTGGAGCTTGACTCGTGCGTTTTTAGAAAATGTATGTGCGCATGGCTATGCATACATACAGATACACATAGGTGTACCTGTATGTATGTACAGCGTTATAAGTGAACAGTAATAAACTATGACATTTATTGGTGTTTTCTGATTCTGAATTCCTGAACAAAATTTTTATTTGTTTTGACAATTATAGCCATTTTTGGAGTCACTTTTTGATTTTGGATGAACTATTTTTGCATTTTTTAAAGATATAATTTATTCACTAGATTCGTCGATAGTGTTTTTAAAAAGTATAAAATTTCCTACTTTTTCTCGCAAGTTTTTCAAATTTGCCATTTTATTTAAATATTATGATGTAAAAGGTTATTTTTTTATATCACATATTCAAAGCTAAATTGTTCAATGTTTTGAAAAAAATCATGACAATAAAGAATGATCAGGTCTATAAAAATGTTAAGTAATTCTGGCAACTAGTTTTTGAACAAAAAAATGGAGACCTGCTTTTGAAACTCTAAAACAAAGCGGAAGGAAAGGCTATGGAACTCCAGCAAGTAGTGCGAGAAGTGGTCGATGAGGGTATTAATAAGGAATGTACAAGACGTAGTGGCCTCTGAAATAAAGGATCTTGATGAAGTAACTGCAAGGAGGTCATTCTAGATGCGCTACGCAGGGATTCCTAAAGCTAGGAGCTGCAAATGATCTATCTACAGAGTTACATTAGAAGAGTTAAAGATAAAAAGACAATGAATATAGTGCAAATAAACCTAAACCACTGCGAGACAGCACATGACCTAATTAACCAATATATCCAGTAGACGAAGGTTGATGTGGTCATCATATACGAACAATACAGGGATCTAGACGAGCCATCATATCACGCTGACGACACTGCAGCGATCAAAGCATCCAAGCATCAAAGCAGCGATCTGGGCATGCAGTGACATAGATTTTCAGGAAAAAATGATGACTCGTGAGAAAGGATTTGTACGGATAAAGGTAGCAGATATACGTAGACAGCTGTTATGCTTAACCTAATGCGCCAGTCGAACAGGATGCTATTGGAAATATTCGCTCTCCTAGATTTAGTACTATTTAATTTGGGTTGTGCCTATTACCGTTTCGATTAAAATATAAAATATTATTTGTAATCGCTTAATTGTCCTTAATTTTTGTATTCAAAATTAATTTGCACTTCGTGGACCGCGTGCACGGTGTTCGTAGAGAATCGCATGGGCCGCTTTTCTCTTGACTGTACCTTTTCAAATAAGTTAGTCTGTGAATAAAAGAGGACACGGTTGAAAAATGCCTGGAAGCTTTTTCATGGATGTTTGCCGATAGAAACACTTGCTCGCCAATGCATATGAGTGTTCTTTAAAAAGAATTCGAACGTCGCATTGTTTAACAAATAATAAAACAAAAAAAAGGGACAATCGAGTGCGCGGAATGAAGGAACAGACAGAATTTTGTGAGCTGCAAACGAGTACAGATGTAATAAGAATTGATTATTTAAAAAAAAATAAAGATTTGGAAAAGCAGAAAACGCTTGTATTCTTTTTTTTGTGCGCGAGCTGATTAAGTGAGCTACAGTACGAATACTTTTAGAAAAAGGGACACAGGATCTATAGAAGATCTGACGTATGTTAGCGGCTATTTAATTGTTTCGAATACAAAGGACTAAGATAAGGAAATGTTTTTGTTGGCTTTGGAGGAAATTCAACCCAGTGCGACGGCCGACAGCAAGGCTCAACAGGTGATGGACAATGTCACCGGAGCCTGCGATGCTACTATAACAAGAAGAGTTCCTAATCACAGACGAGCACCAACATACTGGTGGGTTAAAGAGGTGGATAGCGCTCGTAGTGAGTGTTACAGGACTAAGAAATAGGAACAGCAGGCTAGAAAGAAATACTATAAAACTGAAACCTCAAGAAATTCTATAAAACTTAACCTTGTTTTCTTAGACAATCCGTACCAATAAGCAATGGTACTTGAACGAATTACAGGACAAGGGTAATAAAGATCTGATATAAACGGGCGTATTAGGGTGGTCTTTAGAGACCACGGGTGTTGGAAAGTTCTCTGAGCGACCGAGCTATTGTGCCTACCTGTTGTAGAAAGTGAAGGTGGCGAAAGAGTGTGATTAATATCCGAATACCAGGTGAGCAGTGAATGACCGCTGAGGTTTCTACGTTGCTTAACCCTTTAACTACCAAATGGCATAAAATTTGCCCTCTTCTTTAACGCGGTATTTTTTATAGAAAAAGTCGTAGAATAATATTGAAACTACCAAGTTCGATGGAAAATTTATCGCTCTTTTCAAATCCGTTGCAGTTTTATAATTTTTGCAATTGTTTTTTACTACGATTGTTTAAACAAAAAAGAAACGTGATTTTCAACTCATTTTTTTTTAAAAAAACAATGTTTTTATGAGTGCGTATTTGGATCGGGCTCTAACTCTGGATCGGGTGGTATATTGGTCTATATTAACAGATAGCATGGTTGGTTTTCCCGATTTCAAAATGGCTGTTTCTAACCATAAATGCATTTTCAAGCTTTAGGATTTTTTTCTCGATAAATATTAACTTTATGAAAAAATTTTATAGAATAAAAAGTTTTTATAATTGATCAAGAAATACGTGTGAATTTTTTCAGATTTTTTTTAATTAGCTTGGAAATTTCGGGTAAATTGCCATTGAAAAAACCTATCGTCCGTTTGCCGCATCTAATCGACATGTTGCCCAACTCATACTAACGTGGAGCTCGACGACATAATGAGTTTTTTCTTTTTTTTTGTTTATTTTTATTTTTTTTTCCATTTTATTTATTTTTTTTAGTTATTTTTTCATTTGTTTGTTTTATTTTTATTTAATTTATCGTAGCAATAGATATAGTAATACTTAATACAATTCAAGCAGTAGCGTGTTATTCTCAATTTACAATTTTCAACGGAACAAGAGTTTCTTTGTTTAGATGTATGCTTATGTGATGCATCATGTACAGTGACACTAGGATTAGATTTTCACAAGTATTTCTCGGTTACTTTGACACATAAATCTCTAGTTTTCATTTTCTTTGCATCTTTTTTCTGACAAAGGTTCCACAGTATAGTTGCATTTGTAATAGAAGATTGCAATAGTCGAATGAAAACATAATACGTCCATTTCTTTGAATGTATACTTGGCTTTACTTTTTTGCATCTAAAGTCTTGTAGGTGGACGCCACCCATAAATTTGTTTTATTTTGAAAAAGCTAAAGGAAAACTCAATCCAATTTTCTACGAGCAATTGTTGTATATCTTTTTACTGAATTCATAGGTGTAATACCTGCGGCTGTCGAAAGAAGAGACACTTGTTTTGAATCCATAACACTTATATAATTTAGTACAGTATTTTTATTATGATGTACTCAGTAAGAACCTTTTGATTGCTTTTTATCCATCTTATGTTCTTTATCAATTCTATTTTTACGCAGTGTACCTGTTGCTTTCAAACCAAGTTTTTTTAGGTGAAAAAACAAATCGGGACTTGTAAAATAATTATCAACATATAAGTGATAACGATTTAACTTTTTTTTTAATGTATTCAACAAATGTTTATTTACCATTTGTAAAACGACTCTAGAAGAAAGTGCACACGCCGATAATTTATCGTTGTATGTATTGCTTTAGAGATGTTCGACCGAAAAATCGGATCATCATCTCATCAACTGAAATAGCGGTTGAAAAAAATCAAATTGTTGCATATTCGTTCGAAACATATTGATGATTTTTCGCACTTTACACATTTTGTCTCCCCGTTTTTGATCATTTTGTCTCGAAAATTTTAGTTTTGATTTGATATTTAGAAACTTATTGCGGCTCATTGTAGAAGACACAATTTCACACTTCAAATATGGATTTGTAGACCAATAATCGAATTGATTTTGTCGCATATTATAAGATGATATAAGTATAATTTCAATAAAGTTGTTGAGATCTTCGATTGACATCGTTAAATCATTTTCAGTCGTCGCATCGATCATATATTTCTTCATTTCTTCTGAAAACAATAATTCAAATAACTCAGTAGGCATGGTTTGAAGAATTTTATTTTTTATTTTTTCAGAAAGAATTATATCATTTACCAAACACTCAGGATCATAATATTTTTCCCCTTCGACCCATGAAAAACTGTGATTTTATTCTAATTTCTTCTGTTTACTTGTATATGCTTGAACAATCTTTCTACAAGTAATTTTCTTCGAAGAAATATATTCTTTATCAGTTCCTGAGCTTTCATTATCAGTACAATCACCTATATCGGAGTTATTTGATGTAGGTAGAAAGCAATCATCATCATCATCTTCTTCAGATAATGTTTCATCTTCGGAAAATGATTCTATATCGTTAGGTTTTATTCGTTTGGACATATCTGCCTAAACTGTCAAAGAATGTTTCTAGAAAACTCCACATCTGTCCTTTTATTATTTTAATAAGGTAGTTCAGGTATAAGATCTCAATATTGCAATATCAATAAAGACATTAAAAAGGGTCTCTTCTCCAGAAGAATCCGTAATAATAACAGTACCCATAGTTTACAGTAAAATTGCGCAGTACGTAGGGTGTAGTGGGGATACATACAGGCCAGTTTTGACAAAATATAAATACCCATAGTCCCATGGCTTCGAGAGTTAGTACCAATGTAACACAGCCAGCGTGCAAATCTTATATACTGTATACTTATATTTAAAATATATATTTCTACTATACACTTATCCACGTGTTGTTCATTAATATAACCTTATTAAAAAGTACAAAAATGTACTATTTATACCAATGACAAAGTCAGCTATGAAAAAATATTTTCTAAACCTAAACTTTTGAAAAAGTTTTTAAGGGCTCATAAGTATAAACGATTATATTATACTGAAGCAATCAACAATTTGTTGATTCCTGAAATAATGCAATAAAAACATTCTATATCAATGGAGGATGGACTTTCTAAAAAAATAGTTTCAGAATTTATTTCTCGATAACTATAGACTCTCCAAAATAATTTTATACCAAGAAAAATGCTTGAAATTGATAAAAAAATACGTATGAATTTTTTTTTATAATTTTTCAGACGATTTCCAAACTAATTAAAAAAAATCTGAAAAAATTCACAAATTTTCAAACTAATTCAAAAAAATCCTAAAGCTTGAAAATGCATTTATGGTTAGAAACAGCCATTTTGGTGGCTGCCATTTTGAAATCGGGAAAACCAACCATGCTATCTTTTAATATAGACCAATATGCCACCCGATCCAGAGTTATAGCTCGATCCAAATACGCACTCATGAAAAAAATTGGTTTTTAAAAAAAAAATGAGTTGAAAATCACGTTTTTTTTGTTTAAACAATCGTAGTACAAAAACAATTGCAAAAATTATAAAACTGATAACGGATTTGAAAAAAGCGATAAATTTACCATCGAACATGATAGTTTCAATATTATTCTACGACTGTTTCTATAAAAAATATCGCGTTAAAGAAGAGGACAAATTTCATGCCATTTGGTAGTTTAAGGATTAAAGATCGGACGCAGCTTGGACTTCCCTAAGTCTACTGTTGGAGAGAGTCTGGGCAAGGGAGGACCGCCCAACCCCGTGATGTCTACGGCACTCAGTTGCACCGCGGGGAGGTTGCTAAGAGAAGTCTCTGAAGGGTCTTGGGAGAAAAGGCTTCGCGAGGAACGAAGGCACCCCTGTATGCAGGAGGCACTCCGTGTAAGACAAAGAACACTCTGCGTAGTGCGGAGGGAGCGTTCGGCCGCTTTCCTCGAAGGGTACGGTGGTGGATTCGGAAAGTCTACTGGAGATGACGATTGCGTCCTGGCGGCTGCTTCTCGGGCAGAATTCGTCTGGGTAGCGATGTCGGCTGAACGATATCATTTGGCAACGTCCCCGTTGATTATCCGGTGAAAGGGATCAGAGTACTCGGAAGCCCTGTTCGAAAGAGCGCCGACAAGGGCTACTAGGGGAAGGGGAAGGGGGATGATCACACTAGATAATTATGTTTCCGTGCAAGTAGCCTTGGTACGGTAGTATGGTTTTAGTTAGCTCCGTGCTCCCGCTCATTGTCAGACGCAGTTTGATGCGGGAAGGGGGATGCCGCGGCCTGTGTCCGGCTCGCCTTTATGCCCATAAGAACACTACTTCGCTTTGGGGTCTCAAGCGCATTGCAGTGCGTGAAGCGCTGTCAGGCGGGTCCTGGGTTGCCAGGGGCTTATGCGAGAGAGCCTGCGAATGGTATACAGCAGACCTCTGGAGTAGACGTTATAAAATAATAATGAAGAAGTTCAAGGGAAGCTACGTTCCCCCACCCAAGTGCCCGGAATCATTAGATCGAGTAGTGACTACACTGTTCCCGAAACAACGAAACAAACCGTGTGTTATAGACTCGAAGGCGAACGAAGAAGCTATTCCTTCAGTCACAATGGAGGAGATGCTAAGCGCCTGCAAGCGGGTTGGAAACAATAATTTTCTAGGCTTGGATGGCATATCCAATATAGAATTCAAGCAGACTATATTCGCCCAACCAGAAGTCTTCATAAACTTACAGAACACATGTCTAGAAGAGGGGATATTTACCACCGACTACAAAAGATAATGCCTTATGCTACTACGAAAGGGAAAGAAGCCAGTTGAGCACGTTTTGTTATACAGACCACTCTACATGCTGGACACCTCAGACAAAATTCTGGGATGCATGACTTACGTCAAAATGAATCAGGCACTAGCAGAAAAAGAATAACTTACGAAACACCAATACGACTTCCGGAGGAAACGACCAACTCTATCCGCAGTGAGCTTAGTGGTTGACACTGCGTGCACAGTGATAGAGCAAAAGACTAAAGGAATACTGCGCTGTTATCACCTTGGACGTCAAAAATGCATTCAACTCGGCCAAATAGAGCAAAATACACGAGGCATTTCGTAAACAAGAAGTGCCTTTGTATGTAAGAAGGGTGAGTCCTACTATTTGTAGGATAGACTCTTAATATATGACACCGAGAATGGTATCAAGACCTATTAAGTAACAGGAGGCGCACCCTAGGGATCAGTACTTAGCCCATCGACTTGTAAGAGAATGTCCGATGGGCTACTAAGGCTACAGTGTTAGGCTGACGACATACCAGTAGCCGTAGTAGCAAAAAACATAGAATTGATTCCGCAAGGAAACAGACAATGATTGAGTGGCAAAAAAGATGGGACGCCAGCAGCATGGAGCGTTGGATACATCTCATACTGAGGATAGAATACTGAATGAAAAGAGGACACAGTGAAGTCGATTACTACCTCACGCAGTTTTCGATCGGACATGGATGCTCTCGAGCTTATCTGTACTGGTTCAAACTACAAGACAATACTGGACAGTTAGATCTGTCTAGTATGTTCAGACACAACGGAGGATGCGGAGCTTGTCTTTTACGACTGCTCAAGGTATCAATAGGAGCGAAAAGAACTCGAGGGATACTTTCTGCAAACGAGGGTAATTCCTTAGTCAATGATAACGGCTATGCTCTCCTTGGAAGATCGATAGTGCGCAGTTAGCAACTACGCAGCATGCATTCTTAAGAACGTCGGGAAGGACGATCACGAGAGGAGAAGCAAAAGAGGCTGAGAATGTGCGAATGGGTGTAGGTATGGATGTATGAGCTGCGTACTTATATAATTACGTGTGCGTGTTAGTGAAGGTGCCTATGTGGAATGATCGTAAATGAATGTGCGAGTGTGTAGGTGAGTTGGTGTGTATGTGCGTGCACTTTTGGGCAGGTGGGTATTGGGGGGGAGGGGAATGAGAGTGTGTAGATGTTTGTATGCATGTGCGTTGGTAATTATGGAGGGGAGGTTGAGTATTTTCTTGTGGAAAAGGAGGTATTAGGAAAAAATCTTAGAAAGTCTATGACGTTACTTATGAAGTCGTAGAAAAAGCGTCATCCTTGCCGTTAACGCACCCAACCTAAATCTGAAACGTACCCCTTAGCCTTCACCGACCTTAGTAAAGACAAATCTGGCTCCGTCTTCTGTATTCTCTTATCCCCGCGGTACAACCGTCAAGCAATGCTTCGTGAGGAGGTGTGAGGCTTCTGCCCCCTTTTGTCCGATGTGGTTGTCATCTCCATAGTTGTTATTCACTGTCTGCGGGCTACGTCAGCTTATCAAACGCATAATATACATTCCCTCAATTACCAACACTTACCCATACACACACACTCCCCAGCACACACGCACACTCATCTACATAACCACACACACACTCAAACATCTAAACACTCGTAGTCACGACTCGGTGCGAGAGTTCAGGACATTTGAAAAGGGGTACGTAGCTGAAAAATATTTTTATTTTTAAAATTTTTTATTTTTATTATGCTTAATATCATAATTTTTTTATTATTAAATACCATATACATATGCCTTTGAAAGGCATTCTATAGAGGCAAACATAGCTGCCTGTATATAGAGATGGCATACATAAAAATTAATACTAAAAACTTCAATATGTAAACAAAATTTTGTTCAGCTAAAGTATACCTACTATACAATATTTTTACTAATAAAAATAATGTATGACTAGCCCCAATACATATAAAATTACTCATAAATACCTGATTTTCTTAATTTATATCCAGTTGCCGCAAGATATCTGAGGATCCGGATGACTTCATAAATTCAAATTTTGGGAGGAACTTCTGAATATGTATCTGCTTGGACTAAACGGAAGATGTTTCTGAAAAATAATAATTTTCAATAATTAGTTACACGTATGTTGATAATATTAGTAATTATAGTATATGTTACGCATGTACGCATACGTAACATTCACTTTAAACTTATTTTTCTTCATTCAGCTCCGCTTAAGTTGAGAAGAAAGGAGTTCTGAAGCTCTCCCCAAAATTTGAAGTTAATTATACATCCGGATCCTGAGATATCCTGTTGCAAAGGCACTGGAATCATAAAAATACAAAAACTGAGAAAAATGCTTTTGAGTTTTATTTAATATTTGGTTATAGACAGTATACTTACAATTTTTCTATTGACTATAGATCTTTTTCTGCTGAAAGATAGTGATGCCTTGATCAGAAGTGCAAAGAAAATCAGATAACCTGATTTAATCTGGGACCTCCACAAGCTTTGCAAGCCAGAAATTCTTGTAATCCTGGAAAAAGTAAAGAAATATCAAATGTCCTATATTTTATAGGACCAGCTTCTACATATTTTGATTTTAATTTTTTTTATATCTTGATTCAGGAATTTCTGGTTGTGCAAACTATGTTGCTGCGGTGGATATTGAAGCTTGTCTGGTGGCTCTCGTAGTTTACGTACCAGATGTTAAAGGAAGCGTATCAGGCGTGGTACTTGAACTGCTTGTTGTTGTTCCGACTGGCATAGATGGTTATCAAAAGCACTCTTTTGATGATTGTGCTAATGGGTTGGATGTTGACGATATGACTTGATTTTGATTTTTTCTATAAAACACTTTTGGTCGCTTCCTTCGTCTTCCAAATCTTCTGTTCTTATTTAAAGATGATCCTGGCACTCTATTCCTTGAGTCTGGGATCGTCTTAACAGATCAAACTTTCTACTTATTTGCAAAGTAAATAATTCACTTTTCACTACACACTTATAACCTTTTCAAACATTTCAACTACAAATGTTATTTGATATTATGAAATTATTAAATAGTTTCAATAAAACCGAGTAATTGCAGAAAAAAAAGTATTTATCAAAAAAGTATTTATCAAAATTCACGATCAATGTTTCTGCCAGCGAATTTGATAAATATTAACATTAATTTTTAATGAAATAGTTTTATGATTGTCTGGTAAAACAGGGTCTATATAAATTACCACTTGCTGAAGCTTTTACATAGGTTAATCGGTAAGCGCCAAATTCGAAATTCGTGATGACGGTAAAACAAGCAATACTTTAATTTAATATTTTTTTATCAGAATATTTTTTAGCGAAACGAGTTTTAGACAAATTTTTTACCGTAAATACATTAGATTAGTAAATACATTACAAAATAAAATAGTATTAAATTATTTTAGTTTAAAACATATTATTCATATATCATAAGAAAAAGTATACATACCACATCTTTTTTAAAAAATGGATTTGCCTTCAACTTTTCTTCGAAAATTTCAAAATCAGCATACCGAGGCAAAGGTAATGTGATTTGATACTTTCCTTCGAAGTCCGAAGTACCCATTAACATTATCTTTTTATCGGCTAAAAAATTACTTATTGCATCTTGATTCAATTTCAGGTTAACCAACTCTTCCTTAATTTTACTCAAATCTGCACTAAACGGGTCTAGTCTTATCATGTCAGCAATCTCGAAAGCTGAAATCAATATTATTGTTTATTACACACAGTGTATAAAGACTTTTCAAAATCATTTAAAAAATGTATAATACTGCTCGTTTACTTACACGTCTTGCATTCTACGTTGTTATAATAAATGGGAGCATCAAAAATCTCATTCCGGTGAAAGCTGAATATATTTTCTAAGAGCCGTATTTGAAGAAATAGAAAGAAATTTATCATTCTTACATATATAGACACATAATATATATATATATATATATATATATATATACACACACACACACATCATTTATTATTTATCATTATTTGCTGAAGATGTAGATGCAGATGTACTGGGCATCGGATCATCAAATTGGATTCGTCCACAAGTATTTCTTTTAAAAATTTTCTCTTTACTCCAAGGAGATTCCGATACTTCATGTATACTTGACAGAATCTTTTGAGATAGTGCATTTTCTAAAAATATGGTATGGTAAGTAGACAATTGTTGAGTTACAGATTATTGAATAATAATTAAGTATTGATTATTATTACTTGATGCTGAAGATGTTATTTTAGATGTGGAAAGCCTCGTAGAACTAATTATGGTAAAGGGAACTTGAGATTCTTTGTTCTGAGATGCAATTGCGACATCCAATAAGGAGTCATCGGGTCTATCCAATGATTTGGCATCAGGTTTATCTAGGAATAGTAGTTCATCGGTTAATTTTTTAGCTTCCATTTGAAGCTTCTGACGCTTTACAGCTAAAGTTAGCTCTCTTTGTGCTTCTGACGCACTATCTTTAGATTCCAGCGTTAAGACATGATCCTTTACTTGCAATTTTTTAAGCTTCTTTAAAGCCTCATCATACATGTCTAAAATAAGAGGCATAATTAGTTTAGATACTATGTGAACTTATAAAATATTTAAAAGTCTTAGAATTACTTGCTCGTCCAACTATCTCCACGCTGAAACTTGACCAGTCTTTTAGAGCATCAACATTGTCGATTACTAACTTATGTATAAGTTCAATGTCCTCTGCTTCATACGGGCCATCCAGAAATTTGGTGGTACATCTACCCTTGCATTTATCGTAGTCCAACCATTTACTTGGCACTATGTCGATGTTTTCAATGTGTCTTTTCCTTCCTCTATGAATAAACCGGATCAAAATATATTTTGTCAGGTCATACTGACACTCCACTTCACTGTCACTATCACTCATTCTAAAAATAAGCAAAACAAATAATTAATATACTTATTGAAAATATTGATGTGACTTTTAAGGTTGTAGGTATTAGAATTTTTACAATAAAAATTTTTGAATTAAAATTATTTTCAAATAATTAATTGTTTATCCTAGCAAGCTGTAATTGAGCTTAGCTTTATTGAAGAAGCACTACGATTGTATTTTAAAACTTTATTTATTATTTTTTTGCAAACTGAATAGCTCTATTGGTATAGGGCCACCATGACAAAGCTATAATTTGGGTTTAGGTTAGGTGTAACAGCAAGAAGAATATATGTATTCGTTTAGTCAAGCAGTCTGCTGCTTGACTAAACTAACACATATACTTATTGCAAAATTGTTTAAAGAGTTGCTCATTCTTCTTTTGAAACGTTCATTTTTAGTTTCACTATTTTTTTTCAATACATTCCAAAGGCATATTTATAATATTATCTGATAGCTTAGACACTTCACAAATATTTAATGTATTTGAATCACATGGATGCGTGAAAAGAGATTCTCTTCTTGTATATTTTTTCACTTGTATATAATTGCTTGTATTATCACTACAATGAATTTTATAAATATCAGCAACAACACCACCTTCTAACAGTACCGTATTATTTGGATGTTTAATTGATAATATCCATTCTTTGTATTTTATCTTGTGTATTTGCTTTTTCTTTGTAGTAAGTATCTCCACCTACGGTGGAATAGCAATATGCTTCTTTGAAAATGTTTCTTTTTCTTGAAGCCGTTGACAGTATCGAGCTACTATATGAGTTATCACTTATGCTTCCCAGATATGATTCAAAAGGGAAAGCGCTTAATTCATTCAACGAGCATCCAAAATTGTCCACGTCATCAGCTACATGAATCAGGTTATGTACATTCAAGGAGATGAATGTTGGTCCATATAAAGCTAAAATATAAAGCTTAAATATTCTCTTGCTCATTCAACTTGGAGATCATGTGTGTCCGACAATAACCTGCATGCTGTAGTAAAAAGCATCAAGTTGTTGTATATCTCATCAGGAATCAATTGTTTGAAAACAACTGCAGCAGCATAATTTGAAAAAAAATTTAATTCTACAGCCTTATATTTAGACCAGTGTTCACTTGATCTCATTTTGCGTGGGAATTCATCTGGAATGTCAGCCTTGATCAGAGCAGTTCTGATTTGAGGGTAGCACTAAATCTAATTTTATGAATCGACGAGGACAAAAGATATTTAAGGATCCTTTTAGCGCAACCAAGATACAGAAGGTGCATGGGAGGTAGTATAAATTGTGATACTACGTCTAAAGATTCTATAGCACATAATGGCGTAGCACTTGTATGGCATTTTGGATCATCGAACATCCTAAACTTTTCGTTTGTCCTTTTCACTGCGTCTAATTGCAAAAATACTGTAACTCCATTCACTTTTTCACCCTTCGGCAACGTGTCCTACTATACATTTTAGAAAAGATCTGGCTGGAGGATCGCAAACAAAAAATTTTACTTGAACTTTGAATAGATTTTTTTTGATAATTAATCCATTTTGATATAAATGATTAAGCTCTTGAATGAATTTCTTCAAATACTCATTACAATGTTTCCATTCCCAGAGTAAACAGCCACAGTAAACGGTTCATAAACATCTGGAGACATAAAAACTTTTACAAGTATTGGCCATATAGAAACTGGACTGGAATTAAATGGTGACATGCCATATATGTTTATTATTAGTTCCAATATACGTGTCTCATGTAGGCATATATCGACTATTTTCTATAACTGATTTGCTAAACCAAGATACTTGAATTCTCCTATGGAATTATTAGATACTGTCATTTCTTCTATATTACTTCAATGAAAATTATAATATAGAAGAAATAACAAAAGAATTACTCAAAAGAGTTCATGCAGTCATGGGAATAGATGGTAATAATCTGCGCTTTAAGATTGGGAGCAGTTTATCCACATGATTATGAGGCACATTATTAGAAACAATCCATTCTTGTATTTGTTGTATTTCTATTGCCTTTTCAGCATTGTAGAAGCTGTCTTCATTAGCTTTGCATCATTGGAGCTATCAATTTCATTATCAGTAGCATCACACACATTATTCTTGTCACTATCACTGTTATCACACTCTAAATCTGAGTCTAATGCAGGTAAGTTTTTCGAATCAGATTCACTACAATATTTGACATTATCAGCAGATGAGTCTGTTAATTTTCTTCCAGAACTATCTGATTCGCTACACTGCCTAGCATGTTTTTCTGAATTATAAGCCTTCACTTTTTTCCAATAGCGTCTTTTTCTATTAATCTCCATTTACAAAAATTAAAAGATAACTGTAAATTTATAATATTATTTATAACGGACCTGCGTTTTGACCTGATTTTCAACAAATTTTTACAATCAAATTGTGCTCCGATTGTGCTCCGATTGTGCTCCGAAATGAGATAACCTAACCAACGCCAACGTAACGGCTGGTAGTGCTGCGTATGTAGTCTGCCTGTGTATATACGTATAAGAGAGGGAGAGAGAGACGAAGAGAACAGTATGCGCACGCATCACCTGTACATAAATAAGTATAGCATATGTTCCAGTTATCGGAACAGTGGCTATCATGAAAAAAAAAAATATATATATATATATATATATATATATATATATATATATATATATATATATATAAACATTCTCTCCGTATAATAAGCCATTCTGATAATATTTATTAATATTAAATAAATAGATTATTCTGTTTGTAAATTTGAGGTTAGGAACAAATTTATTCCTTGCCCGCTATTCCCGTCTTCTAGTCTAGTGACCCTCGCTACGAGTACTCTCGCCTTTTTGTCCAACCAGTATACTGGTGGCCGTCTTTCGTTCGGCACTCTTATCGGCATAGCTACGTCGCAACTGGGATGATATTTGCCATCACATGTTCAGCCTTGCTGTTGGGTTTGCCGTCCTAGAGAGTTGCATTTTCTCCGGGGCCAAAAAGAACGTCCATCTATCGTAATTCTTCGTTTTTAAGTAACTCTTTGAGTCTTGCACCCACGCTGGAACTCTGTTTTGATTTTCACACTTCCATTATTATTGCCTGATGATCGCTATTTGTGTAGTGTCCACTTACGGTTTACGTGTCAACTAAACTGATTAGACATCTACTAACGTACGTCTAATCTATTGTAGATCCTGTGTTCCGTCTTCTGAAGGTGTATGTGCAATTCTGGTTTACTAGTACCTAATCTAGGAGTTCGAATGCTTTCAGTAGCACTCGGCCTTCTTGGTTAGTCTTTTGACTACCCCACTCTACGGTCCATGCATTGAAATCACCTGCGATAATTATTGGTTGCCTTTCAGTAACATTCTGCACAAGTCTATCTAACAGTTTTTCGAACTGTTCGATTGGTGCGTTAGACGAAGCACAGCAATTATGTAGTTGTATACCTGTTACCTTTGCGCTAACAAAACCGTCTATATGCGTCATCCTTTTTTCCTTAAAAACAACGTCCCTAAATGCTCAGATCACCGCTGTGTCTGTGTCGTCCGTTTCGTACGATGGCTCGTCCAGATCCTTATACTGTTCATAATGGCTACGTCAACCTCAGTCTCACGGACGTACTGGTTAAGTAGGTCCTTTACTGTCTCGCAGTGGTTTAGATTTAACTTCATTATCTTCATTGTTTTTGTTTCTTTATTCCTCTAATTCTGCTCGGTAGACTGGGCATGTGTAGATACAACGATTTAACTTTTATCGGAATCGTATAATTCATGTTTATAGCACATTTAATACATGTTTATTATACTATTTACAATAAAACTTTTTAAATTTACGATAACTATTTTTGATATATAATTACTTATTTACTTTTGCTTTACCAGGTTGCCGTAAGCAACTAATACAAGATCTAGAGATAGCTTTTGGATATCTAAAGACTGTATTCTGCAAAGATGCTCTTGCATCTGCAGGCAGTCTGGGTATACAATTACATTCTAATATATTTTTATCTATTATAAAAAAAATAAATAAATGGGTGGCTTTTTCTAAATCGAAAGTTCCTGGCCTTACATCGTATCTTGTTGTGTTTCTTATAGATGTATTTTAGCGTTCGAAAGTTTCCAGTGTAGGCTCATCACACCTACGCCTTTCTCAAATCCGGTGTCGTGAGTAAGATTTCCATCGGATCTGAAAAAACTGATCGCGATGATGGGGATTCGAACCCACGGCTCTTTGATCGGGAGGCAGATGGTTTACCACGGAGCCATCGCCGTTCTATATTTTTATCTATTAGCCAGGTTACTTAAATAACAAATACAAGGTCTTTAAATAGCATATAGCTAATTCAAGATTGCATTCTACAGTGATTGCATCTATACGCAGTCTGGTTATATTTAATTGATTTGATCTTTAATTCTCTTTTTTCTTAATAATTTTGAATCTATTTTGTAAATATCCCGAGGGAGAAAGGGGAGAATGGAAGGGAAGAGGGAAGGACGTGAGAAGAATGGAATTGGAGAAGTGCGGGATATCGGTGGAGGATTATACGAGAAGAATGGAGGAGGAAGAGGGAGTGGAGGAAGAAATAGAAAGGATAAACAAGGACACACAATGGCAGAAGTGGAGAGAGGAAATAAAGGAGTCCAGATATGCGGGTGAAATAAGGGAGGTAATGATGGAGCAGGGAAAAATACCAGAGTACCTGATGGAAGTGGGAGAACACAGATGAGGGGCGCTCAGCGTTACGGCAAGGTTCAGACTAGGGTGTGAGACAAGAGGGAACAAATACTGGAAGAAGGAAGAAGAAAGGGTATGCAGGCTATGTGGGAGTGAGGAGGAGACGCTTAAACATGTGTTCGAAGAATGTGTGGAGACGAAGATAGAGGGGAAAAAGTGGCAGGAAACAGTCGGAGGGAGAAGAACGCAAGTGGGGAAACTCTATAGCACCATATGGAAGAGGAAAAATAAAGAAAGGCAGCAAGAATAAAGGAGGGGAAGGCAAGGAAGGAAGGAAAAGAAAGGACGAAGCAGAAACGAGATTTGAAAAGCGCGCGCAAAGCATGCGGGGAAGTCTAGGGAAATTCCCTAGGAGGAATTAGAAGGAGGGAACAGGGAGAAGAAAGAGGAACGAGAGGAACAGAAAGGAGAGCACATGGTGAGGAGAGTAGAGAGGTTATAGCAGGGAGAGAGAGAGCGTACAAAGTCAACAGAGAGAAAAAGAAGATAAAGAACCAAAGGCGACAAAAAAGTAGGAGGGAGAGATGTCGAAGCATGAGAGAAGAGTGGAGAGAGAGATGCGGGATATGAAAGAGGAGATGAAGGAGTGGAGGGTGAAGCTGCAATTGGAGAGAGGGAGAAGAGAAGCGGCGGAGAGAAAGATGATGGACATAGAAGGTGATGTAGAAATTTTGAAAGGAAAATTGAGAGAGGAAAGGAGAGAGAGGGAGAAGATGCAGAGAACAGTCAAAGAATTAAAGGGACTAGTAGAAAAATTGGAAGGAAAAGTAAGGAGAGAGGAGAGAAAAGGGATTGAAAGGGAAAGGACCAATGTGAAAAGTGAGGTTAGGATTGTGAACACCAACAAGAGAAAGAGGACGGAGGGAGGGAGGAGCAAAGTAGGAGAGAGAGGTGTGATCATCCATAAAGGGACAAACTGGAATGAGAAGGAGGTGCTGCAGGACTGGCTGGACGAGATCCTGGAGGGAACGAGTTGGGAGCTGGAGGAGACCACAAACCAGGACACAAAAAAAATCATCTTTGCGGCAGAAGAGGAAATGGAGGAGATATGGAAGAGGAGAGAGGAAATTAATGAAGGGGGAAAGGTGAGAATAGAGCAGTGGATGAGTTCGGAGGAGTGAAGGGCAAAGAAAGAAGCCATGGGGATAAGAGAGAGAAGAAGAGAGGAAGCGAAAAAGAATGGGGAGCTGCTAAGGAACGGGGACTTCAAGGTGAGAGTGGACGGAATCCTGTACGAGTGGAAGGAGGAGGAGGGAAGGATCAGAAGGATAAGAGAGGAAAAGGGGAGCGAAGAAGAGGTGAGAGAGGAAAGGAGGAAGAAGGAAGAGTAGTAGGACAGATAAAATAAAAAAGAGAAGAAAAGGGGAAAAAAAGAGAGGCGTATTAAGTACACACATGTAAATATATGTAAAGAAAGCATTGTAAAATACTAATGTATGAACACAATAAAGATTATTATTATTATTATTATTATTGTAAATATCCCTTCTAAACATAATAGCATATGCTCATTAATTTTTACTATCTAATATATTTAAGTAATTTTATTCGATTTTAAAACATATTATGAATGTTCAAACATTGACAATTTTATGTAAACGTGTTATGACGGTCATTATACGTTTGAATGGAATAGGAATTGATTCGAAACTTGACGCTAGACGCGCCACCACTTTATCGGCGGATATTGGAACTCGCTTGCCGGTGAGATCGAAAGAGTTTTTGAACTACCTTCACGTAGCTCAAATTCGACTATGTTCACACAGCTTATTGGTATGTGTTGATAAATACAGCTGATATTTACATGCTGATTATTGGTATATAAACACATGTTAAATCCATACTGTTTTATTGAGTACAGGAATGTCCAAGATGGGGTTGGTTGTAGGGATTGTTAGGAAATAGCAAATAAATAAACTGGCGTGACTACGATTCAGTGGCAGTGTTTATATTTAACGGACAACAGAATACAATGTTCGACGGGGCACTACAACTCTAAGCTACACTGGCTCTGGCGCTCAGTACTCGCACTGAGTAGTGAGTGCCGCCGGAGAGCGACTGTTGTCCAAGGCGCGAGAGAACCCGAGGTCCGTTTCGTAAAGCGCGATTCCCTAAGACTGATGCCTACACTAGGTGGAGCTGACGGGCTCTTAACACACAGCTGATATTTACATACTGATATTGCTAAAAAAAAATTTTAGATTATACGATATTTGTTTGTTTTAAAGGTGGCAATTTTAAACCAATCCATTTTTAAAATTCATTTGTGTATTTTCTTTTTTTTCTTGACAATTTGTGTGTGTGTGCATGAAGCATCTTGCACTGCCAACCACTAAGGTAGTGCAGGAAAAATGAAAGTGGATGGAATATGTGAAATTTTTGGCGATGGTGACTCAAAAGTTTTTAAATCAGTGAGTGATAAAAAGCCATATGGTGATAAATTTGTGGTTGAGAAGAGAGAGTGTATTGCTCATGTGCAGAAGAGGATGGGTACGTGTCTGAGAAACCTCAAGAAATCTCTCTCTGGAAAGAAGCTTGCTGATGGAAAAGCAATCGGAGGCAGAGGCAGATTAACCGCACAAGTAATTGACGAGCTCTCCGCTTATTATAGCAAGGCCATAAGAAAGTATCCAGATTCCGTTGACGGAATATATAGAGAAATCTGTGCAACTTTCTTCCACATCCAATCAACTGATGAGAAGCCACAACATGATTTTTGCCCAACAGAGTCAAGCAGTTGGTGCCAATGGCAAAAATCAAGAGCTACAGGAACTACGTTCAATCACAAGAACATCATTCCGCCTATTGTGATGGAACAAGTTCGACCAATTTATGAGGATTTTACAAAGACAGAACTTTTAGAAAGGTGCCTTGGAGGTTATACGCAAAACTCCAATGAAAGTTTTAACAACTCTGTGTGGAAGTTAGTACCCAAGACAACTTTCAGTGGCATACTGGTTCTCAAGATTGGTGTTTATATAGCTGTGACCTGTTTCAATGATGGACGCATAGGATTTCTGAACATTATGAGGAGGTTTGACATCAGTCCAGGATGTGCAGCAGTGGATTGGACCAATACGAGTGATGATGCCAAACTCTTTTATGCAGAAAGAAAAACATTAAGCAGTACCGTAGAAGCCCTGACTATCAGAAGAAGAACATGAGAAGGAATCTCAGAGGAATCATATGCAGCAGGAGCCCACTAAGGTATTTATTATAAATGTATGTATTATAAATCTTGATTTTAACTAATGATTATATTTTTATTGCCACTAATTTGTATTTATTATTTAATTTATTTAATAAAATAAATAAATAAATATAATTTAGTTCCTAAATTATATTTATTCCCTCTAAATGTAATTTTTTTATTTTATTCTTTGCTGAGCTGGCATGAACCGTCTCTGTCAAAAGTGACAGGTAAGGTTATGAATGTGTAGCAGACTCAATAAATGACTACAATGCTTTGTCTATGTGACAAAAAAAAAGATAAGTATTATTAACTGAGTTAAGTGTGATAAGTGCAGTGTACTTAAATTTCTAATTTTTGTGTTTTTTTCTGATTTCAACTCATGCAAAAACAAAAGAGCGGTACAACTCAAGCCAACCGTGGAATATTGGTGCCAACTGTTGGATACGCTTATCTAATGCATTAGAAAGAGGAGATAAGATCCTGAACATATTAGATAAGTATTAATTATAGCTAATATAATTGAAATCTTAATTGTTAAATATCTCATAATATTGTTTTTCTGAATTTTAGCTCACTGTCCGTAGGATTCCAAGGGAACGCATGGTTGGATTGGGCTCAAATTTTGTGGAGATACTTGTTATAGAAGAGTACTTTCAGTATGAGCGGAGGGATTTTGAATTGAACGAGTAGAATTAATTCAACACCAATAAAAGTGATACAATTATTGCAAAATAGGTGTAATATTGCAATTATTTAAACAAAAATATACTTCTACTAGCTCAAATAAAAATTCCTCCATTCATACTGAAAGTACACGTATAAAGAGTATCTCCACAAAATTTTAGCCCAATCCAACCATGCGTACACTTTGAATCTTACGGACAGTGAAAAAAGTCATCGAAACTAGTCTGCTTTGCCAGGGAGGCATATCAAGTTGAAATATAATAAAAATTTAGATATTTAATGTTTATTGTAAGTACTTTTATAGGAAAAGAGTCTTTTTCAATTATATTTTAAAATTAAAATCTAATATTGAATTTTTTGTTTCAGATTTTAAACGTTGTTTGTCCTCTTAAGCCGGCGTCAGGAAGTCAGCTCCTGTATGATTTGGTAGGACCAGGGGTTGCCGCTGAACGAGAGCTGACTGAGGCGGTCATCGAGGCTGACCTGCCAAGCGGGGGAGGTGACCAGCTGTTTATTGTGCAAGCGAGCATATCGAGAAGAGTGTGAGCTTGTTCTGGAGTAAAGGTCGCACTGCTGGACAAGGACCTCGAAGTCAAAGTCCTTGAGCTCGCGGATTAAATTATCTTCGAGGTGCAGGACCTACAGGTTGTTCAACCCGTTAAACGTACGGTTCAAGATGGACTTAATGGCACTCACGTTCGTGTAGACCACGCGAATGTTCATGCAGCCGATGAACGCGTACTTCTGGAGCTAGCGTAGGTCGTTGCCATCGAGGTAGACATCGTTTGTGTTCATAAGAAACCGCCGAAGGACGCCACGGGTGCCCAGATATCTAAGTCACAGATGTAGCAGATAGCAAAGTAATGGGCCTCGTAGCAGCAGAAGAGCTGCTTGGGCTTAGCCATGGAAGCGAGCACAATGGTAGTGTCTTGGAGACCGAAGACGCGGTGCATGGGGTTGTTGATGTTTTAGAGGAAGTTGTCGTCGAGCCGGATGGCTTCAAGCTTGCTTTTACGCTCGAACGTACTCTTCTTGGCGTGCTGCAACTTGCTTTTCACGAGGTTGAGGAAGTTATGCTAGATCATAAGCTTATGCAGTTGGTGCAAACTGGTGCTTTGCTGGGGAACTGCGAAGCCTCCAGGAATATTGAGATTATGGAGAAGCTGATTGAACAACTACAACAAACATAACACTATATTTATGCACAAACAATAAATTATATGTACTTCATTAAGAAGCGCTGCACGTCCTAACCTCAAAAATCACTCCATTACACAACCACGGTTGTTTATAATATAACACTGACAGAACTATCCAACAGGAATCCATGTGTAGCACTTCATAAATCAGCAGGAACCTCGTTATTACCACACTTCACATATTGTAAAATAGCTGAACATTTCAAAAAAAACGGCGGTCAAACGCTTGATGCTCGACACCAAATTCTGACAGCACGCCATTTCTCTCGCACTATCTATTCTGTTGCGTTCTATATCGAGTAACGTAGTATATCTGACGTCAAGGATCAGCGACGGGCCATGGTGATTGTCACAAATCAAGACTGTTGCGCTTACAGCAACTGCATAGCATACTGTAGATTACTATGGTCTTAGTTTGCAACCGTTACAACAGTCAATCAATCAACATATTTCTAACTGCATTACGTGTAAAAAGGCTCATCTGAGATGATTTTAGCCGCCGCACTAGATCGGTGGATATCACGGGACAACGAGCAGCAATAAACCATCATGTCTTGATTTTGAAATTGTCTGAATTGCTTAAGCAATTGCTACACATTATTTATCAATCCCCCAAGAACGACAATGGCCAAAACAGTATTTTTGATATTGGTTCGATCCACCAAGAACGTAAGAGTCATATCGGTCGTCAGTCGCGTGTGGAAGACATAGGGAGGAAGAGGGTAAAAAACCGTCCAATACCTTTTATATTCTCGGTAAAAAGTATTGATAAAAGTCTCGGCCTCATGTCACCTCGTGAAGTAGTTCAAAGTTTGCGGAAAATTTACGGATCTTCAAAGTCAAAATGTGATTTAGAATATTGTTTATCGTAACAGGGAGGGGGGACAACTTCTTATAATGCACGAAAATCAGTGGTTTTTACATACGAGGTGAAATGCCGAATGCAAACTTGCGGTCTTCTGCTTGGCAATACCATTTACATAGCACAAATGTACACATATATTTATACGGTAAGCTTTTTATTATTTTAAAAAGCGCTAAAATTTCGAAGCGATTCTATAATTTGTAACTTGCTATTTTGACACTTTATAACCACTTGAGACATATAGCCGCCATCAACGATGCACTTTTCTAATCGATCCCATACTATATTATAATTATGTTCTGTAACTATAACGCGAGGGCTTTCTGATACAAATAATGTGCTCGTATAGTTTTACAAAATATTCAAAATCGTCATTTTAGACACAGCCGGCATCGATATTAGACTTTTCCAGTCGTTTTCTTACATATGTATAGATTTATTAAACCTAACTCCGGATTCACTCATAACAAAACGCGTGCGCCTTATTTTACACAAAATCTTAAAATTTACTATATGCACGGCCGTCATCTACGATGCACATTATTTTTAAAAATATTTTAATTGACTTGGTCGACGTTTCAGAGGCTTTATCCTTCCTCTTCTAGGTCTCTTTATTAAAAAAACATAAATTTATCAGCAAGATCTCAGTATATCTTAAAATCAAATATTATTAATAATTAAGAAAAACATACAAAATTCTATTTTTGTTATAAATATTTGTACACGTACATCGTCTAAGCCATAGGTTTTTAAGTTGAATCAAGAGATGCTAAACAAAATATATAAGAATTTATATATTAGACACGGCCTTTAGCCACCTTTTCAGGCTTCATAATTTTTTTGTAAAGGTTCATCAAAAAGTTGGTATCTTGTGCTCTACTCGTATTAATTGTGTGGCTGTGGAGATGTATGTATAGTATTTCTATGAAGCGAAAGGTATACGTGTTATTGACCTTATCAAGTATGTGTGTTTCTTTGATATTAAAATCATGGCCAGTGTTAATATTGTGTAGGACGAGAAGTGATCTCTCGACTTTCTTAATAATTGATCTAACTTTTTCTTTTTTACGGAATTTTAAATGTCTTATTGGCATGCCTATGTATGTCGCTTCACAGTCGTTGCAGTCTATTTCGTAAATCGTGCTGTGTATGTCATCTGCATTGATAGTATCTTTGCCCAATTTGATATATTTATTGAGTTTATTGGTAGTGTTATTGATAAGAGAGATAATGTGTTTATCTAAATACCTTTTTGTGTGAGCTATTTGTTGAAAGGCAGAACTATTGAGTTAAAATTGTTGTGTTGTTGCGTGTGAGTCAATGTTGTCAGTTTTTGGTTATTGTTAGATATCGAATGAAGATGTGCGATGCGTTTATTTATACACGGTGTTAATTTTTCATCGCATACAGTGTATATCAGCGGATAGAGCGGAAAATTCTAAGAAGGACGTAACTCTTTCGTTTTTCGATCCGCTCATTAGTTAAGGAGATAATCGAGCTCAAAGATGGGTCAATGTAGCCAATGAGCGCGCAGCACGGCCGGGCCGCCGGAGGGGAAGTGCGCTTGGTGGGAAGAGCGGCTCGCTACTCCCGCCGCCGCCACCGCTCTACCCGCCGCCAGGCCGCGAGCCGCTACTGCCCGTCGAGTCGTCAGTGTTGCGCAACGGCGAAATCGCATTTCGGCCGAGCTTAAATCGACTCTCACTTCAACCCTTTTTTCCACAATGAGCCAAAAATAATTTGATTGCTTTGAGGAAGGTGTACAGATTATCGAAAGCTTAAATCTCTTGTCAATTTTATTTGGGGCCTTCGGTATTTCAGAAAAACGGAGCCGAGGCCGAGAGCCGCTGCGGCGATTTCGCATTTCGGCGAGTTTAAAGTTACTCTTGTGCAAACCTTTTTTCACAATGAAATGTTGCTATGCTGATCGATAGATTTGTGCTCGCAAATCTCAGTAACTATTGCTCCAGCAGCAATTTTTGTATACTTTAATCCAAAGATGACACCGACAACTGATAAATGGTAAATCATATCATATTTCTGAACGCAACCTTTAACAACAGCCTGTATATCTGTTTGGGAATTCGTAAGGAAAGTTCTTAGCTGTGAAGAATTGTTTTATTATTTTAATGTTCTGTACGTAGAAAGATTTGTCGGAGAGGCTTATTGCTTTGTCTACTAAACTATAAATAATAGCTATTTTTTGTGATATAGGATGATGTAAGAGAAAGTTTATATATCTCCCCGATGCAGTGTCTTTATGATACCGATTCGTTAGAGGGTATTTATTGTCCCTCCTGATGATGGTCAAGTCTAGGAAACTAATGCTATTTTTTGACTCTATTGCGAGAGTGAATTTTAGGGATTTGTTGTAGATATTGAAAGAATCAAAGGTTGTTTTAATTTCTTAGTTTTTGAATACTTTATTATTAATTCACTCAAGTATTCAGAAACTTAGTACAGTTTTCTCATTGCAACAACTTACTTGTAATATGTCTAACAAACATCTTGTTGTCGTTGATTTTGTTAGTTATGGCAGTGAAAAACCTTACACAGCGAGTATTTATTTCCCAGGCGCAAACTGGATTCTTTCCAGTAACTTTTGTCAACCCTCCTTTAGATAGATAAGGAGAATGCAGCGAAGAGGAGATCTCCTTCCTCAACTCCGAAATCAGGAATTTGGATGTGATAGTCTAAAACCAGAAAATAATTGACTATATTATTAGACTGCTAACTTACATTACTATTACACAAACCCCTAGAGCAGGAAGCAATAAATACTAAAAAATTATCTTACCAATAGCACCTTCCATGACGATGGTGGCAAGAAAACACTTCCGATCGAATTTGTTTTTCTTCAAATTGACCGCCCGATGGGGGGGGGGGGGGCAGTTGGGGTTGCTAGAATACTAGCCTACAGCTAGAAGCGTCTCTGTCGCTGATATATCTTCCTATATTATATAGTTGTTTTGGTAATACTGAGGTAATACGGAAGCAGGCAGTTTGCCAAACTTTACACTGAACAGTGTTGTATCTCATTATTTAAAAATTGAAAAAATTTTTAAATAATGAGACACATTCTATACTTTAAGTCTCATTGAAAAGTTCAGAGAGTTTAGCAGATCTTTCGTTTCATCTTACTGGCCATCTAGATAATGGCTCATCAAATCATCCACATCCAAGCTTTGATTTGCCTTGGATTTGCCAAAGCTAAACGTCATTGATGGTCAATTAGCCGATTTATCAGAATTCTTGGGTACGGTTAATTTTCTTTTTATTTAAATAAATTGAAAATTATTTTTCACAATTAATATTCTTTTTACAAATGATGTTTTAGCATTTTCATTCTGTTTGCGAATACCTAAAAGTACTTAATCGAATACAAATGCAGACATAGCTGCAAATCACTCACTGCATGAAGGACTGCCCAAAACAATAAAGCTTCTACCTGACTTTTTAACTGATGCACCTATTGGTACTAGAGGAACTCCTTTTTCTGACAGACATAACTACTCAAGCTCAATCGATTTTATGAATCAATCAATGGGTATTGCCTTTTTTTAACACATAAAGACAGTGCCAAACTTGCTGGGCTTTTTGCTGGCAAAATTATTGCTCTCAAGGTTGTTCAGGATGGTGTGTCAATATTGCACTCCCCATCGAAACTGTCAAACCACACATCAAGGTTCTTAGCAATCCACTGCAGAAGGTGATTTTTTAATTTTTTTATAATCTTTGTTAACAATACTTTAATAGCTAATTACTAATTGACGGACATTATTTGCACTTAAAAAGTTTAGACAAATCAGGTATATAGCGAGTGTTTACAATGGTGAAGATTTGTATATCTACTGTGCTAAACTGTTCCAAAAAACTTGCAACTGATTACGCAAACAGATCTGCCCTATTGTAAGATATTGTGGAGAAAAGTGCAAAGAGAAGGTTTGACAAGAATACCATGATATAGAATGCTTGCCTTATGTAACTATCGATACCTACATAGAATGGTATAATCACATGAGTGTACGATTGCTGATACAAGGTTTGAAGAAGCAGGAAGTTTCCACTACTTCCAGTAATGTAAGCTTTCATTGTTTCCTTCTGTTTTTTTTTTGTTTTTTCAGTGCTGGGATTAAATACCTTGCTGATGGTCTCATTTATTGTTACAGATAAAGTTTAGCACGCAGAGAAGAGAGTATGCTTGGTTTGAAAAAATTTTTAAATAATAAGTGAAGTGATTGTTTTTTTTTTAATTTTCGTTTGCGATACTTTAATAGCTGATTCCTAATTGACGAACATTATTTGCAGTTGAAAAGCCTGGAGGCAAATCTCTTCCATGTATGGCAGACGCAACAGATCAAAACTAAGTAATCAGTGCAGATAAATGTGCTGTTGACAAATTTGGAGGAATTGATGCAAGTGCAATGTCCTTAACTGCAAGTCTACGTATTGCAATGAAGAAATAACAAATTATAAAAACATACGCAATGAAAGTTTATCTGGGACTGTTGCTACACAGCTTTATATTTTATCATTGTAAATACTTGCACTATTTACATGTTTTTTTCAGAAGCTAATAAAGACACGTTTTCATTCATTAAAAAAATTTTATTTTTTATTTTATTAGTTCAGTATTTTATTGCAATGCTATGATGGAAAAATTATTTTTTCACATATTCCCAATAGAATTTTTAGCTCCTAAAACTGACATACTATATAATTTTTAAAAACAAATTTTAAGCTGTGAAACTCTGGACTTTTATTGAATGCCAAAATATTACAATAATTATCTATTTCATATTTACAACGAATAATCATTAGAATTTCTTACACTCATTTTAATCAAATTGGTTTTCTAACGCAAATTTCATTTCAAATCACGCGGAGTTGGCTTAAACTCGATATGTTCTGCTGCCTGGAACTGCCTTTCACATCTGAAACCCGTGACGACCTAACCTTCATTACAAAAGCCCAGTTAAGAAGACACACCACCTTTAAATCTCGAAAAAATAATTATTTTTAATTTCACACAAATAACTTGGATTGATTTGAAATTTTGTATACATACGTAACACAACTTCTTCTTTATTTGAGAATTTTTTTCGCCTATTTAGTCCTAATGTACCCTATTAAAAAATCAAACACTGAAGAGCACTGTTCACACGATTCCAGGACAAAGTACGACCCTATCAAGCTGAAAATTGACATACTCTACATAAAAGCACTAGTTTTGGTATGAATGGAGGAAATTTAATTTAAATGAATAGAATACTTTTTAAAAATAAATCAAGTCAAAAATAATGAAAAATAAGCTAAAGCAACTACATTTTTAACTTGTTTTATTTTTAAAAAGTATTCTATTCATTTAAATTAAATTTCCTTCATTCATACCAAAACGATTGAACCGTACATTGTCCTGGAATCATGTGGACAGTGCTGTTCGGTGTTTGATTTTTGATTAGGATACATTAGAACTAAATAGGCCAAAAAAATTCTCAAGTAACATAGATAATTAATCCAACTTATCTGTGTGAATTAAAAATAATTATTTTTTCGAGTTTAAAGGTGGTGTGTCCCTTTAACAACGGTCAGCCGGCCATATTGGGGCGCACTTTTCAAAGTTATTGTGTCCGCCCACTGTACAAAGTAAGGGAGATACCTTCTTCTCTCTTCGTAAATAATATGCTATTGTATGCGCACCTATAAATGTGCTCATTTTCTACTACTTTTTTCATTTATCAACGAAGTAAATATTTGTAAAAAAATATAGTTCACTTTTCCCTTGTAAATCCAGGTTTTCGCAAAAATTGTACTTTTTTGGTAATTTGATTATTTGATTTAAAAGAAGCTTTATAAAGTTGGTTTGGTAAATAAATCTGAAACTTTGGCGGCTTTTAATAAAACTCAGTTTACTTTAACTGATGGAGAGTGTAAATTTCTTTTAAAAAATATATCTTATTAGTATCTTAGGTTTCAGATATATAATATGAAATATTTTTAGTGTAATGACTATTTAATTAATAATCTGAATCTGCCATCTCTGTAACCATAATTACATTTTTATATGTTTTTACAGGTGTACAACAGTCACGTGTCGCAGGACCCATACAGGCCTAAGGTTTATACTTTGTTTTTTACCTTAAATCCGTAATATACCATTCAATTATAGTCATAACAAAATATAACTGTGACTTGTAACATGATGCTTATATCTTTAGCTCATGAATAGTAGTATTTTATTATTTTGACAAAATTTATAAAATGACTATAGTTACAATTTACGCCTTTCTTACCCAATAAAAATAATATATTGTGCAACTTAGGGGACGGGAGAATTGTTATACTGTCACGTGTGACGAATCCCACGTATATGGTGTTACTGGTTATAATGCAATCGAGTCGACAAATCCGTGCATGGCAACAGCACAGACTCGCCCCGAAGTCCGATTCTCCCGACTCAGCGCGACACCCCTCTCACGATTTCGGACGATCGCACGGGAAGGAAATCACACCACCTAGGAGACTTTAAACGGGGATGCGCAGAGAACGAATCTACCACGCGGCTCAACCGACGTAAGATACGATATAGACTAGAATCGGATAAGTAGAGCCACGTATTCTCTGAGTCACCTAAAACACGTGTTTCTCTCTTTCATACCAACCATACATTGTGAACTACGGTCAATAAACGAACGTATTCGCCGATAATCTATTGTACTTATTTCATCGCCCCGATATTTCGCAGCAATCGTGAGATTAACACCTCACGAAGAATAAAACCAACACGTACCGATACACTGTACTTTGACCCTCACACGTAACAATACACTGTACTTTTTTTTAAATGCCTGTACTGATCTGTTTTCGAACATATAGAATATTTGGACAGCTCAAACAGTATATTTATTTCGAAATATACTGTTTGCCTGTCCCTCATATGTGGTAAAGTAGTAATTACATTTTAAATTATAATAAACAACCTTGTTCTATTTTCGGAACAATTTCAATTTTGTTCCTTTTGAAAACATGAGTGACTTGCTTATAAATGCTGCTGACACGTGGTAGGGTAACGATATTATCTCTATTTATATTGCTGATTGGTTGTTGTCTTGGATTTACATTTGATTTCATTACAGATAATCTCTTTTGTACGTACTTGTTGACTAGATCGCTAGGATAGGTGTTTATTAGCACTAAAAAACACAATTTTATGCGCCTAGCGTTTTTAGCTCTTTTAGCTTAGCTAGTATGTTGATTGATTACTTTAAATTAAATTTAGAAAATATCGATGCGCGACAATATTTTTATAAGGATATTCCATCTTTTTTTACTTATAAAAAAGAAAAAGTTAACGGCGTAACAGTTTCTAAATGGGTTATTAAAAAAAAATGTTTCAATTGCATTGGTCGTATGTATTCAGTTAGCCCTACTCAAATCGAGTTATTTCATTTACGTTTATTACTGTTACATGTAAAAGGAGCTACAAGCATTGATGATTTAAAAACAGTTGATGGGGTTATACAACCTACGTTTACAGCAACC
This sequence comes from Muscidifurax raptorellus, assembly GCA_020010945.3. NCBI lineage: Eukaryota > Metazoa > Arthropoda > Insecta > Hymenoptera > Pteromalidae > Muscidifurax > Muscidifurax raptorellus. The sequence goes on from JAHUUD020000027.1 coordinate 1,133,395, forward strand.
TGTCTAGTTAGGTCTAATACAAGACGATGAAGAGTGGGAAAGAACAATAGAAGAAGCAACCGTTTGGATGATGCCACACAGACTTCGTCGCTTATTTGTTCGAATTTTGATACATTGTAGTCCACTTCATCCTGAAGAGTTATGGAATAAATATAAAAATCATGTCAGAAGATTTTTTGCGCACACATTGCCTTGATATTAGTCACCAACTTGCTTATGCGCATATTAATACTTTATTATGCAATGAAGGTCGAAGTTTATCTGATTACCCCACCATGGAGCAAACAGTTATGGAGGAAACCATAATTTAAAGTTCCATTGGCAATGGAACTTTAAATGATACAGATGATAATTTAACTCTTCCTCAACATTGCATCATGGAACCCAATAATGATATAGCTCAAATTATATTCGGTAATTCTATCGCAGAAACAAATTTATAATAGATGAGCAAGTGTGCTTTATTATCAGCATGAAATATTGACGTTGATGCCATTAATAAAGCAGTCACTGAACTTTTAGACACGTATATACTGCCATTGATAGTACTGAGAACTGCAATAACGGAGAATTAGATGAAATCATTTTACCAAAATATTTAAATACTATGAATCCATCCTGTTTACCTCCATATCAATTACGTCTACGAAAAAATTGCATTGTCATGCTCAGCAGGAATATAAGTATTAATGAAGGATTGTGCAATGGTACTCGATTGCGAGTAATAGATTTTTCAAATCATTTATTGAAATGCATAATTCTGACAGATGACAAATCTAACGGAATTGTATTTTTGAATCGTATCACATTATATTGTGAAAATGAATATCCTTTCTCTTTCAAAAGAAGACAGTTTCCAATCAAGTTAGCTTTTGCAATGACAATTAATAAATCACAAAGTCAAACATTTCAAAGAATTGCTACTGACCTTCGTAGAGATGTTTTTAATCATGGTTTTTAATCATTATATGTACCAATGTCTAGAGTTCGATCATGGAATTCACTTCAAATTTATTTAGGTGATCGTCGGAGAGAAAACTTACAATTTAAGAACTTCGTTTATAAAGAGTTATATTTGTAATATATATAATATCTGTTATGATATAGATTAAAAATATTATATTTTATTTTTCACCTCATAATCGACAATATGTTAAATAATTACAAATTGAATTATTTTAGTTATTTATTTACTTAATATATTTATTTTTCATGAAGATCATAATGTTGAGAAAAGTATATGATATTACTGTATATTTATCGAAAAATTCAATTAACCCATTAACGCTCAAGCGACTCGATTTTTCGTCACCTTTCGACGTATTTATTTTATATATTGCCGTCTTTGAAAAAATACCGTTTTAACATATCGGCGTAGAATTTTATGCTCTTTTAGAATCCGTAGTCAAAATGATAATTAGACCTCTAGGAAAAAATATATGGCCGATTTAAACAAATAAAATCGAGAAAATTGAAAGAAAAAATTTTTCTTGATTTTCTTTCATGATGTTATCGCCAATAATTTGTGCTCCAATAGTGGACAAAGGTGGACAAAATGCTTCCACTTTAAGAGAAAATTTTTGTTATCAATGTAAAATGTCTTGTTTCTACAAAATGGCGGCAATAACGTAAAAATTTCATACAAAACATTACTTATTTTTTTTCTCGAAAACTATGGACTTGATCAAAAAATTCAATAGAACAAAAATGTCTGAGAATTAGTCAAGGAATACTCACAAATTTTTTCAAAAAATTTTTTCAAAAAATTTTGACTTGTTTTTCAAAAATCAGGTTTTTAGGTTTTAAAAAAAATATTTTAATTGTCTCAAAAAATTCCGAAAAAATTTGTGAGTGTTCCTTGACTAATTCTAAGACTTTTTTGTTCTCATAAACTTTTCGCTTAAATCTATAGTTTTCGAAAACAAAATTAATTACCTCTCAAAAATAAGTAATGTTTTGTATGAAATTTTTACGTTATTGCCGCCATTTTGTAGAAATAAGACATTTTACATTGATAACAAACATTATCTCTTAAAGTGGAAGCATTTTGTCCACCTTTGTCTACTATTGGAGCACAAATTATTGGCGATAACATTATGAAAGAAAATCAAGAAAAATTTTTTCTTTCAATTTTCTCGATTTTTTTTGTTTTAATCGACCATATCTTTTTTCCTAGAGATCTAATTATCATTTTGACTACGGATACTAAAAGAGCATAAAATTCTACGCCGAAATATGTTAAAACGGTATTTTTTCAAAGACGGCAACATATAAAATAAATGCGTCGAAGAGTTGACAAAAAATCAAGTCGCTTGAGCGTTAATGGGTTAAACAATATTTGTTACCCTTATTTACAACCGTTCCAACGACGTTGACGTAGACTCCTTTATCAATACTCAAATTTAAAAAATTACTTATTTGGATTGTCAGTTTCGATACTCAATCAGTGATTGCTCCGCAACCATAACTCATGCTTTCAAACCTGCCCGAAGACCGGGCAAATTTTGTCTTGATAAATCCTTTGTTACCTGTAAAATCCAAATCAAATATTAATCAAAGAAATAAGAAATGTTTATATCATATCATAATATAAACATTGTGAATAAATAATACTATTTTTATAAATTATGTGATTGCTTAGTAATAAAAATCTAACACTTACATATCAATCCTTCTTGGCCTATCACGCTCTCAAAATCCACATCAACTGGCTTTTCAACAGGTGGCGATGAGTGTAAGTGGTGCATGCCAAGGTACTGAAGAGCAGTAACTTCTGCAATAATGATTTCGAATTTTATAACATTCAAAGCATACTTTTCGCTGTTCATCAGTGCAGCTTTTGTGAAGCCTCCATCGATATGCATAATCTGAAAAACATTGTGTTATAAACTAATAATTTTATACAAAAATATATAATGAAAGGGGTATCGAAACCATTTAAATAAACTAATTTCTAAAAACTTATACGTTGATTATTAAAATAAAAAACTTACCCGATGAATGGTTATTTCAGACTGGTATTTCTGGATGAGCTGTTTTCTCCACATTAAACATAATACCCTGCGGTCACTTCCATTACTGAGCACAAATTTGAAGAGCTCGTAAGTTTTCCCATTCTTGCTGGTTACTGTCATTGGGACAATGATATGGTCTACGTACCCAAACAACTCTCTGGAAAAAATATTGTAAAATGTTTATTATAAAAAATTTTTCTAAAGTAACAAGAAAGTGTAAATCGGTACTTACGTAGTTAGATCTTTGTCAATAAGCTCATCAAAGTCAGCATCTGGCGTATAAGAGATGGCCATGTTTGTGTTGTGAAGAAATATAAATATATATATATATATATATATATATATATATATATATATATATATATATATATATATATATATATGTATATTTCTGATTAATGGTTCATAAGTTATTGAGAAAATAAATTCAAAAGGCCGTGTACTGATAATTTAACAGTATTTCATTTTCTCAATATCTTATGAACTATTAATTAGAAATATATACATTTTATATAATATCTTTATGTAAATGCTAAAATCTAATAACCAATTTGAAATTGAATTTATTCTCTTATTACTTCAATTAGCTGAAATCATATTTATAGCCAATTGCCAACGAAACCAAAATTTTCAATTCTGATGTAAATCTTATTCGTTATCATTCTTAATGATTTGATGGGTACAATTTGCTTCTCTAAACGACAAAATCTAATAAATTTATTCGATTTAGACTTATTCTGTTATATTTTACCAAGCTAAAATCATACTCATGCCTAAATTGTCGACAAAGCTAAAATTTTCAATTTTCATATAAAACTTAATCATCTTAATCATTATTATCATTTCATACCAATGAAGCAAGTATGTACCCACATAGCATCCTTTTTAGTAAAAAAAACAATAATAATATAAATCAATGTAAAAATCTAAATTGAATCTTCTTTAGATATTGAGAAAATTGAGAAAATGAAATGAAAAGACTGTATACTGAAAGTTTAACAGTATTTCATTTTCTCAATACTTATAAACTATTAATCAGAAATATATAATATATATAATATATTTATAGAAATGCCAAAACCTAATAAACAATTTAAAATTGGACTTATTCTCTTATTACTTCATAATTAGCTGAAATCATATGGATAGCCAAATGCCGACAAAGCTAAAATTTTGAAATCTGATATGTCTTATTGGTTATCATTCTCAATGACTTGATCGGTACAATTTCTTTTTAGAAACCTCAAAAGCTAATAAATTTGTTCGAATTACACTTATTCTATTATCTTTTACCAAGCTAAAATCATATTTTTTTTCGTAAACAAATCTTTTTAATAAACAAAAACAATAAAATAAAATCTAAATTGAATCTTCTTTGTCTCTAATAATGGGCTCAGCATGCTGTACTTAACCTCGAAATGTATATACCTATATATATATGTATATATATATATATATATATATATATATATATATATATATATATATATATATATATATATATATATATATATATATATATAACCAGTAATGCATACAAAGCTTTCTTTTAGTTTAATAAGTAAAATAACAAATAATTCTATTAACTTACTTTAATATTTCTGTCTTTCATGTCGTCAGGATCATCGATGAAGATGATATCGATAAATTACGTTGGGGAGTCGACGTTTTCGTCGGTGATAACCTGATAAAGAGACACAACGTCGGAGATAATGACAACGTGTATCAGTAACGCGGGAACAATGCATTATGGGAAAACGTTTTCGCGTGTTCGCGTTCCAACTTTTTCGCGTTCCAGCTCTTTCGTGTTTCATTTCATCATCATTATTATAAATAATAATACATTGCATACACACAATTAATAATCAATTATTTTATTTCAATATGTTCATTAATGTTTTTTGTATATATAATATTAATTTATAAATCGAATAACTTATTTTTTAAAGCACAAACTCGCATCGAAAATCTAAAATTTATATGTTGGCGCCTTTAATATTAACCAATCAGAACTCGTTTTAGTCGGCTTCACTTTTCTCTCTTCTCTTTTTTAAGAAGGGATTAAGAGGTCAAGCCTGGTTAAATAATGTAAATTAATATTCTTTTTATGAATTTTTCGTTTCAGTGTATATTATACATCTCTCTATATTATATTGTTGTGACTGAGTTTGAACGATGCGCGATCCGAACATCGAGAATCGCACATAGCAACCCCTAGCAACCAAATAATCAACGTTCCGTATGTTATTGTTTTGATTTCACTAATTGTGATAGCTGCTGAGAGCAAATGTGTTCTTGATATATCGAATAAAGAGTTTGAGTTTGTATGCTCTTTCATAAATAGTGAGTACTTATTTCTGTCACTAACCCGGACTCAATAGTTGAGGGCTCAGCCTAGATAAAAGAAAATAAGAATTATAAGCCAACTTTAAAGAACAAATATGGTTATAGAAAAAGTGTTAGATTTGTCTCGTGAATTAAATTCTTGGATCAATTCAAAAATTGATGAACAAGAAACTATTCCATTACCACGCAGAATTAAACAGGAGACGATTGACCAAATAACTCGAATCATCCTACCAGATTTTGTCATGAATAAAAAGCAACTTCGAGAACAGGCAGAGTTAGAAGTGAAATTGATTAAGACCGATTTGAAAGATCAACAACTGGCCGATGTTCATGTGGAGAAATTTTATCTACAAGCTGAATGTTTACACAATGAGGACTTAGAGAAACAACATTATTTTAATCTTTTACTAATTAACGACTGTGTCAGTTTGCTGCAAAATCCAAAGGATCTACAACGTCGATTAAAGCAGCTAAGGTCTTTCGACACGGACATAAACACAGAAAAGTTAATTCTTTTTTAACCGTATTTAGTTGATACACATTTTTCACACATCTCCGATAAATTAAATTTACCGTCTAGCAATATGATTAAAAATCAGAATGTGTCATTAACGAATATCGTTGTTAATAACAATACTTTAAAGCAAAAATTTAATATTAACACATGTAGTGATATGTTATATTCAGGATTAGAAATACCAGTAAAGAATGCCGTGTTTACTGATATTTCTTATACACTGAGAGAAGTATTTCTTTACTGTAAATACCTGTGTACAATTGAAAAAGGAAGACATGAATGATTCGTTTTAAATGTAGATTTGTTTAATATCACTCGATAGTCATTATTTTTGAATGCATAATGGTTTTGATTCAAATATCAATTGTTCACACATTATTGAGAATAATGTACGCATATTGATATCAACGAAATGCAGGATGTTAAGCAAAATAGTAGTGAAGCAAAAATTATAAAAATGAAACCAAAACAAAGGAGCATTATAAACAAGCAAGAGTCACTTCTAGCTGCCGAGCACTGCACACACACGCACACACACACGCACGCACACACACACAGCGCGTTCATAGGGATTGCCCGTCCTTCCCGCGTGCATGCCGCTCGCGTTGTAGTATGCCGACTCTTTGTGTGATCGTCCGATGTTTTTTTGCCTCAATTTTTGCTGTTGATACGGAGCTACGACAATGGAAAAACTGCTTGAGACATGGAAATTACCGAAGTTAATCCGGTCATATTGTCAAATTTCAATAACAACGATGAAATACGTATTGGCATACAATATCAAGATCTATGTGTGCTGCCTTCACGCAGTTCATTGCACATATGCGGAAAATTGTAAAAAGCAGATGACACTGCCGTCGCAGGTACAACGTTCGCAAACAACGCGATATGTCATCTGCTTGAAGAAATTCGTTACGAACTCAAGGCCATCGAGATTGATCGATGTAAGAATGTGGGCCTGACAAGTCTTATGAAAGGGTTCGTATCGTTTAGCCTTAGTCAGAGCTTAGTTATTCAAAATGCTGACTGGCTCGATATCGCATATACTCAACGGCAATTGGTAGACAACAATGGCAACTTTGACGTATCCATTCCACTTAGTATGATCCTAGGCTTTGCTGAGGATTATCGCAAAATCATTGTGAATGCCAAACATGAGCTCATTCTCACAAGATCATATGTATGCCAATTTTCAAAATGCCTACTACAACAAAGAGGCTGAACCAATGCTGAACAAGACCGACTATCTCGAGTATGCTCCTCTTGTTGTCATTGATTGCTCGAAACAAAATGAGTCACTGAAGCAGGCTTCGGTGGTTGCACGTCTCGAGTTTGAGACTAGAGCAAATTTTCCATTTAATACCTCTGCATACTGTCTGATCCTACATGATCGTATAGTTAAGTACAATCCTATGAGTGGCGATGTACGAAAACTTGTTTAAAGGGTAGTAGGGAAGATCAGTGAATCAGTCAAAATGGAATACGTGCTCGATGTAGGTTTCAAAAAGCCTGTAAACGAGTTTGTCGTGAAGGAACTTGCCATAATTCCACTCAACTCATATCTCAAGCCATTGCTGTTTTTGTTCAAACCGCCTATACCGTGGTGCAGACTCACCGCCAAGTACAGGTGTGAAAATCTCTGGTTGGGCGCAATTATCACAGATTATCCTAGAGTTCGGGAGATTTAGCCTATGAGGAGCTTGCAAACGTGTTGAAAACTGTTTTACATGACGCAAGCACAGTGTATGTAAAAGGAGCAGAGAAAATGCAATGACTCTAGAAATTCAATTTTGATGTTCTCGACATGGGTGAGATTGGCTTTCCTTCTCTACAAAGACTGAAATATGATATTTTGGAGCCTCTTTCTCCACATCACAAATTAGCATTCAAGGCAAACTGTGCGCCAAGAAACGTATTATTGCTGAAAAAATTTTATTGCGACAATACGCCATCTCTGGACAGATCACTCAAACAATTATATCACACAGAGATCCTATCATTTATGACTCCCATGGATATTTCTTACCGATGCTTTCTTACCGAAAGAATTTGCGGCAAATAGTATTGAGCAAGCTTGGGATACACTGCCAGAACATTTGAAGCTGGACTCTGAAATTTTGGAGTGTCTACGTTGTCGTGAGTACAACAGCATCGAACAAAATCTTTCCCGGACCCACTACCAGTGAGCCGGGCCGCGTTTGTCCTTCGGACTCATACCGCCATCGTGTTTGAGCTGCAAGTGATCCACAATGGTTCAGGAAGTATTCTGTACTGCTCGTTTTCCTGGGTCGTATCCGGCAGTTTACCCATCTGATTTTTATTCTCTCTTTTTTAAGTATTATCGTTACCTTCTTTGCGTCAAACTCGCAGGCAGCTAAGACCTGTCCATGGTTATTGGCTCCGAAAACGTGGACGTTTCTCTTGGCCTCAGGCCCAAGTTCGCGATTGATCACGTCCGTACCGTCCTGTGCTATAGTGATGCAGTCTAAGTCCATAAATTCCAATGTCACCCTGGAAGTCATGACAAGATTATACGCACAATGTACACGGCAGCCTCCCACGATGGCTAGGTTGGGTTCGAGCTCTAAACTATTGGCGGCTTAGGAATGATCTGTTTTTAACGGCAGCACCCTCCAGAGTTTAGCCGCTCATACTAGCGAGGAAACCCTTTCTTGAACGCCGTGTGCCCATACTCAAGGAGCGCCGCTATACTGGAGGCCATTCCGGAAGCGCATTTCAGCGGTTATATGCACACATGGGAGAAACCCGTTCATAGAGCCCGCGCATTCATAAGCCGTTAGGAATTGACCGAATAAGAATTCATAGATATTCTTCTCCAGCAAAAAGTGTGGAGTGTGTATTTCTGTTGTGAGCAAATTCCCAAACATTTCAACTTCTGGGAGATATCAGCATCAGACGTTTTAGCTGCAATAACGCACTTTGACTCCCAGGCCAGGGGCAGTGACGGCATCCCTCAGCTTGTCATTTACAAAGCACTACCGGTACTCAGTCCTTCTCTATGTCGTATTTTCAACCTATCCTTATTTCTTTGGAGGTGGTAATTCCAAGTCTCAAGCTCTCTCCAGATCTCGCCAACATCAGTCAGGAAGGACAGGCGTGAATGATAATAATTCAGCCTAGCATACTCGACCTGTCTGTGAGGATCATCCCTTGCTAGTCTACAAAAATACAGATCTAGCGGAAGATGTGATCTGCGTAACCATCTGTAGAGTCTGTTCCGTTCTTTCAAGAGGTCACGAAGAGCCGTGGTTAACCACGGATGACGCTTTGGTCCAGGAGTCACTATGCGTAATGGAATGAAATGGTTAATCTCTACGTCAAGAGTGGCTGTGATAAGGTTATGATCGTTTGTAAAAAGTGTATCGGTCTTCCAGAACGAGAACAGGCAATCCTGCTCATCGATTAACCAGACGTCAAGCCAGGTGTCGGATTCCGGTTTATGATGTGTTGCGCCATATGGAACCGACTGAAGTGAGTTCTCCTCAATGAAGGCCTTGATGAACCTGGCATTTTTAAACAATGAGAGTTGGTCTGCGTTAAAGTAACCCATGATAAGCTTAGTTAAGTAGTTGTGCATATGCGTGGAGTTTTTCTATGAAATCATTGCCTTAGATGAAAAGGGTATGGGGTGGACGATAAACAACTCCAATAAAAATAGTCGAGACTCCTATTGCAAAAATCTCGCAGAAAAGATACTCTGGCTTCCCTGGCTTGCCCGACCAGACGCCGTCAAACGATGTTAAAACTGTAGCTGTAAGTGGGTGATGGATGTAGAGGGCCACACCTTCACCGCTTCTGTTTCTATCTCGTCTAAGAAATGTGTAGTTATCAAGTGAGGAAATAGTCTTTACCTTATCGTCTAACCAGGTTTCAGTTACAGCTATTACGTAAACGAGGGGATGAGTGAACAAAAAGAACCTCACCGCCTTAAGGGGGTCTGAAAGCCAGTTAAAAATTCAAATTTCGCGCCTCAAAATAGCAGACGAAAAAATAATTAATTTACTTATAGCAATTAATAAAAGCAAAATTACGAAAATCCAAGAGTTGGTTGCCCTCCGTTATGTAATTTATCTATCAATATCTAAACTTTCAAGCTATTATAACAATATGTCGCTGAGAAAACTTTAACAAATATTATTTTTTTATATTTTTCTACGTTTTCTCAGCGACATATTATTAAGACCCCCTTAATGTGTCCCGTGACGGAGTTAGCATTGAACCATCCGACAGTTACCTTCGACAGATGAAGATGTGATGAGCGGCGATGAAGATGATGGTGGTGTGAGTTGTATGAGGTGAACTGGTGAATACGGTAATTCGTTACATCTATGGTATAAGTGGGGACGAGCACATCGCTCCCTACAGGCGTGAGTTGCAATAGCTCATCACCGCCAGACGTAGGAAGTACTTTATGGCCTGTTTTCTAAGAAAACTCTTTAACACCGCTGTTCCATCCTACATCATGGCCTATTTTGACTTCGATGTCGCACTCCGCTCTGTGAGGGGTTAGGTGACCCCCTGGACATTCTGACTTTCGCCACAGAAACGCTGGAGAATTCATTACACATGAGCGCCGCTTATCTCTGAAACTCATTGTCCACTCATCTTCACAAAAATAGATCGATACCACTTTTTAAATGCCAAGCGAAACAGTACTTCATTAATTTAGAAAGCTCATAAGCAGCCCCATTAAATTTATCTTCTGTACTCGCCACATTTCATAATAATCACAGCATCTTCCATTCCACGATCTCACCTTCATCCACACAAAACTATTTGTATCATACACACTAATCATTGTGTTCTTTTATTGCATTCATTTTAATGTCTTTTTGTACAACAAAATGTACAGAAATAAAAAATAATCTAATCTAATTGATCCACTCTCCGCTTCAGCCCCTTCCCAGTCAAGCCCTCATTATGTGTTTGTGTAATGATGAGTGGATGTGCAAGTTAGCAGTCACTACTATACCTGTGTCCTCCCAGAGTCACAGCTTCCTATTAACCGTTCTCCTGCGTGGACCTTAGAAATTCTGGCGAGGATCCTGCATTTACACCAAGGGTTAGAAAAGATTTGATAGTTTACAACAGGCATCCTGCTACACCTCAAAATGCGGTTCCATCACCTGGGACAGCAAGTATTATCTCAGTTCTCGAATACCTGTTATATTATTTACATTTTAGGATATAAACACTTCCACTTAGAGACGTAAACAAAACGAAATCACGCGTGAAACAAATAGGTATTTAATTTAAGCGCACAAGCCATTGATTGCAGCCGACACGTTCCGTCGCCGCACAGGTACCGACGGTGCGCTGGAACCACACCATAATACCTATATATAATGACATACTATTACAGAGCAAGATGTCGATTTATCGTTCTTACATATGTCTCGCTTATTGTTTATTTCTTACATGCTTTTCTATATTTTTTATTGCTATTTATTATTTATGTGTGCTTTTATTATTGCTTTTATTATTTACATATGTTTTTCTTATAATTTATCGTAATCACTAATACATTTCCATATTCTACTCACTCGAATTCTTTTAAATAATAGACTAGTTTTTTTTCTTTTATACTAAAGTTATTTTATTAACCCATTAACGCCGAGGTGATCAGAATTTTTACTTTTCAACGTTTTTATTTATTACGTTATCGGACCAAAAAAATAATTCAATAATTCTATTCCTGCGCAAAATTTGATACTTTTCAGAATCTGAGCTCAAAATTTCGATTACACACCGACAAAAAAAATATAGCTGATGTAAACGTAAAAAAAACGTGAAAATTTTGGAAATAAATTTTGTTTGCATTTTTTTTTTTACAATGATAACGCAAAGGTATCAACTTTTTACTATGATCAGAGGTGAAGCAACGCACTCAAACATTAAGAGGAATTTTTTTTTCAGAAAAATGTATCAACGCGTTTTTTTAAAATGACGGCAAGAATAAAAAAATGTTATAAAAATTTTAATCTTTTGTTCCCTCAAAAACTATAAACTTTAAAAAAAAATTTCTTAGAACAAATATGCCTTAAAATTGGTCAAATAACACTCAAATTTTTTCAGAATTTTTGAAGACAATTTTTGATCTTAAAAAATTTCAAAAAATTTGAGAGGATTCCTTGACTATTTCCTTGCTGATTCTGTACATATACCTTGTTTTTTTTCTACTTTTAGCATTACCCAGAGAGAACGGCGTGGCCGTGGTAGAACTTTGCTCTTCGTTCCGGGGTGTTTTTTTTGTGAGTCCCCTTACCTCTCACTTTAACATTTCTTTTATCAGTGCTGTTTTGCCTAACAATCATTGCATACATATAGATTGCATTCTTTTATAGATCCTTGTTCTTATTAGACATTTTTATTGAACACCTTCTCAATAGGCCGCTACTAGATTGTTTATGAAATGTTTCATTTATTTATTTATTTATTTAAACTAGAAAAGAAAATACATAGATATTTATAGAAACACTTCGCATTCTTGCAAAGATAAACAAGGTTATCTGATCGCAGATCTGGCAATATAATTACATAAAAATCAAAATTAATAATAACCTAAAACTAAAAACTTAACCTATATTTACACAAAAAGTAGTAGCCTCTTTTCTATTTCTCTCTTATTAATTTCAGCATTACATGCACATAAAGATTTTTCATATTCAACAAATTAAATATAAGAATATTTTTATATATCAACAGTTTGATTTAATCCACTCCTTAATTCTTTTTATTTGACTTGATTTGCTTATATCTAGCTCTTTTAAATCGTTTGGCAGTGAATTAAACGTTGAGATAGCTTTGATATGACAATTCTTATCGCTTATCCGCTTTTTCTTCATCGGTACAATTATACTCTTATTTCTAGTAATACTTGTTGAGTTTAGATGTTGCGTTTTGAGATCATGATAGTAGAGTTTTAAAGCCTCTAGTTTGTATCAAATCTTATTATTCTTATACGCACCACCCCATTCTATGATGTCATAGCTAATAATGCTGTGGAAAAATACATAATATATCATCATCAAAGTCTCCATTAACATTGATTTTGCAATTTTATAAAAAATATACACTAGATATTTTGTTTTCTTAATAATATATAGCATATGCATTTCCCATTTTAAATTATAGTCAAGAACTATTCCCAGATATTTGTAGTTTTCTACTCTAGTTAATTTTTTATCCTGTATCCTTACATCTAATTGATTTGGAACACTATCAACATAGCTCCCAAAGGTCATACACACAGATTTGTCAACATTTAAAGACAGTTTATTTACCGCTAGCCATTTGAGCAATAAAAAGCTATTCATTTTATCTTGAGCTTCCAACCAACTATTACCTGATGCAATTATTGCAGTATCATCGGCGTATGACAGAATATCTTCCTGAGGTATCTCTTGAGGGATATCATTCATGTACAGAATAAATAACAGTGGACCAAGTATCGTACCTTGTGGTACTTCGGTATTTATTAGCAGGTTGTCACTAACATTACCATCAATTTTGACTCTTTGATATCTATTAGTAAGATAACTGGCGAGCAGAAACAAAGCCTTCCCCCTAATTCCTATACAGTATAGTTTATCTAGTAGGATACTATGGTCCACCGTATCAAAGGCCTTAGCCAGGTCTAGAAAAGTTACAATAGTCGGCATACTCTTATGAACATTATTGTACAATATGTTTGTTAAATAACTTAGTACATCTTTTGTACCTATTTTATTATTACAAAAACAAATTGATATTCTGAGATAATATGCTTGTTAATATTTACTTGTTTAACCTTTTTAAATATAATATTTTGCAATTAAAATTAAAAAAATGTATTTTTTGAAATTTTTGAAAATTAAAAATTGTCTATAATAATTGTGAAAAAATTTGAGAATGTTTTTTGACCAATTTCAAGACATTTATGTTCTTAGAAATTTTTTTTTAAAGTTTATAGTTTTTAAGGAAACAAAAGATTAAGATTTTTTCATTCTCGCCGCAATTATAAAACGCGTTGATGAATTTTTCTGAAAAAAAAATTCCTCTTAATGTTTGAGTGCCATGATCATCTCTGATCATAGTAAAAAGTTGATACCTTTGCGTTATCATTGTAAAAGAAAAGCAAAGCTAATTTTTTTTTGTAAATTTTCATGTTTTTTACGTTTAAATCGGCCATTCTTTTTTCTCGGAATCTAATGGAAATTATGAGCTCAGATTCTGAAAGAGCATCAAATTTCGCGTAGGTATAGAGTTATAGCATTATTTTTTAGGTACGATAAGACAATACATAAACACGTTGAAAAGTTAATAAAAATTCTGATCATCTCGTTGTTAATGTATTAATTAAGCAGCCACACAAAAAAAAAATTTTAGCTCGGGGGTTATGGGTCTGACCATGTATACTGTATGTTTTTTGGGTCGCTGAATCTGAATCCAAGGTCGCTTTAACCCTAGCTTGTCAGCGTTTGGCCATAACCTCAGAAAAGCTAGTAAATAATGATTTTCAGCACTATTAAATGTATATAACTCTATAACTTGAACGGTTAACTCCTAAAACTTATAAACCCATAACCTTATAACCCAATACCCTCACAACCCTATAACACCATAACCCCATAACCTCAAAAGATCTAGTAAATGAGGATTTTCAGCATTAAATGCATATAACTCTATAATTCGAACGGTCAAGTCCTAAAATCTATAAACCTATGACCCTATAACCACATAACCTCATGACTCCATAACCCCATAACCACATAACACTATAACCCCATAACCCCATAACAATATAACTCTAACTACATAGCCACAAAAAAAATTCGGCCTCGGCGTCTGATTATGTTTACTGAACGTTTTTGGGGTCGCTGAATCCTAATCCAAGGTCGGTTTGATCCCACTACGTCAGGGTTTAAAAGACACTTTATAATTAACCAAAACCGTTAAACCCGATAATCTTACAAATATTATACAAGGTTATACAGAAATAACTTGGAAATGGTGACGATATTCTGTTTTAATATCGTGAAATTTACGCCACGAATAGTTTCGCGGTGGAAGATTAGGCGATACTGTTTCAGTATTTTGATGACGGGGTTATAGGATTATGGGGTTATGAGGTTATGGCGTTATGGAGTCATAGGTTTATAAGTTTTAGGCCTTGACCGTTCGAATTATAGAGTTATATGCATTTAATGCTGAAAATCCTCATTTACTAGGCTTTTTGAGGTTATGGGGTTATGGTGATATGGGCTTATGAGGGTATTAGGTTATAAGGTTATGGGTTTATAGGTTTTATGAGTTAACCGTTCAACTTATAGAGTTATATACATTTAATAGTGCTGAAAATCATTATTGAGGTTATGGCCAAACCCTGACCAGTTAGGATAAAAGCAACCTTGGATTCAGATTCAGCAACCCAAAAAACATACAGTATACATAGTCAGACCCCCGGGCCAAAAAATTTATTTTTTTTGTGTGGCTGTGTTACTTGCTGCATTGTTGGCCTTTTATTCCGCGCTCTCGTCGGCGACGCTCGACATTGCTCAATCACTGCCAATCTTCTTTTCACTTTTATCCGCTCTTCTCTCGGTACTGAACTTCTCCTCCCTTGACGTATAGGCCGCCCATTTTGAAACATAGCAATCGGTGCCTATTACCTCTGTGCCCTCTCTCGCTCTCAATCCAAATGACAAGTTCAGATATTCAGATTTAGTCACAGTTTTTTGTACGAAAAAACACAAATATAACATCAAAATCATGGCGTGCTGCAAGTTTTGTCACAAAATTTTTCTCAGTTAAGCCCCCGACATCTATTGCCTGGCTTATCAATTCAGTAGTATCATCAAATTTTCTCTTTATTTGATCGGTAATTTGTGAATTCCAATATCTTTCACGAAATTGTGTCTCGAAATGTTCATATAAAGTTAAGGGGACAAGACAGTCCTATTTCATGAAAAATTCAAATTTTTTTATGTGATATTTTGATAGTAAAATTTACGTAGAATAAGCTGTCAAACCTGCTTTTTAAAAAACAATTTTATTACAAAGTTATAAGCTCAATATTGATCCAATCTTTTTAACGTTTCTTCAAAATATCGCCTATTTTTAATTTTTGCTTAATAAATAAATAAATAAATAAAAAAATATTGTTACTTTTAAAAAGTATAATATATAAGTCATATATGGGGCATTCCGCGTCAAGTGAAACAGAGCTGTACCCAAAAATCCTTTTGACCTAAATTTTTATAAATATGAAAAATTTAGGATTTTTTATGTACTTTCGATTACCGAGTGGCACTTTTTTAAATTTCGGCCCCTGGCTGAGCTAGACATCCCCTAACCTTAAAAAAATACTCGTCTACGCAATGATGAAGCTGTCAGAAATCACAGGGGCTCAGAAAAATTCCAAGCAACGACTATTTTCATGTATTTTCAGCTGCTGAACACAAATCCGATGGTATTATTTACCGATACCTTAAGCGTTCGTCTCTAACCTCAAAAACACCACCCAAAAATGCCCAGAAAACATCGCATGCTGAGCAATATCGGCGCAACGTTGGCTCGGCGCGGTTGACCTCATTTATGCGTCATTTTGATGTTAGCGTAACCTTAAGCGTTCGTCCCTAACCTCAAAAAATACCCTCCAAAAATGCTGTTTCACGCTGTTCAGAGGTTTGTTCTGTTATCGAGGTGAGGAAAATTATTGACAGAGATTATTTTTATGTATTTTCAGCCGCTGAACACGAATACGAAGCTATTTTTTATCTAGCTCCGAGCATTCGTTCCTAACCTCAAAAAAATACCCAAATCGCATGGTTTTATTAATCACGAGCAATTAACCACGCGAATATGCGTCTCGAACTATACAATCCTAATCTAAGTCATCTCGGAGTCAAATTTTCATCAAGGTGATAATGATTATTTTGCTGTTTACTGTTATCTACATTTTTTAAAATGTTCTTTTGGTTCCTATAAAAGCTCTCTGCGTTTTATAGGGTTGGGACTGTCTTCCAGGTTATACTCGGACGATAATCTTACAGTACAGAATCATTTTTCGCACGTGTATAACTATAATTTTATATATAGGAGATGTAAGATAAATTTTTAAAATTAGCAGAATTCGAAAAATCACATTTTACGCACAATGTATAGAAAAATCGATCATCTTTTTTCTTCAAAAGATGATAGATTTTTCTATACATTGCGCGTAAAATGCGATTTTTCGAATTATATATTATTTCGGGGTACATTAAAAAAAGGTTTTATTGTATAATAATTGCAGCATTATTGTTAAAATATAAAATATAAAATATAATTTATACTAGTAATAAAAAGAAAAAGAAAATTTAAACATAAAAAAAGCAAAAAAACGAAATTGAATGTAATGCGAGCTTTATATATAACCTGGAAGACAGTCTCAACCCTGTAAAATGCAGAGCTTTCATAGGAACCGAAAGAAAATTTAAAAAAAATGTAGATAACAGTAAACAGCAAAATAATCATTCTCACCTTGATGAAAATTTGACTCCGAGATGACTTACAAGGAAGGTACCCGAACCCGACCTCACCGATTTCAATGATTTTACAATATGTTGTAGTACTTGTGAAAATAAGAGACACGTATTTGTGTTACGGCTCATAAGTGTATTTAGGGGGTGAAAACGGCCCCTAAAGTTAACCTCCAAAAAGCGTTTTTTTTAATATCCTGCCTTACAATAAATATTTTTTAACGAAACAAATTCGAGGTTATTTCTTATAACTAGAGCAAGTAATCCATGGTAATTTGAAGAGGAAGGGTGGCATCCCCTATTTTTTAGGGGTCAAAAACATATTTTTTTGGCATAATTTAACAATAAAAAAGTTTTAAGAGCCTAAAAAAAAATGGAAACAATTTAAAAACTTCCATATTAAAAAAATAAAGTTGACGTCTTTCGGCTTTTTAAAAAATATTACCCCTAACGGGGGATAAACCACCCCTTACACAAAATAATTTTAAGTACGTACTTTAATCCATAAAATTTCGTAGAAAGCTTGTATATAGGGGTTTTCGAGGTCGTTCTTTACGAATCTGTTATCAGATTTTAAAAATTCAAAATGGCGGATCCAATATGGCGGACAAAAATGATAAAAAATTTATATAATAAAAAAGATTATTAACGACTAAAAAATTCGAGAAAATGTGTTAACATTCATATAAAACAATAAAGTCTTCCGACTCTTTCATACATATTACCCCCAAGGGAGTAAACCACCCCTAACACCAAATAATTATAAGCATATATGGAAGTACGTACACAGAGTGTTAAAAATGGCTTTTTCGCAAAACATATATGATAAAATGATCTAGACTCATATAAATTGATACTCGTTCGACACTTGTTAATAAATATTTATTGCATAAGTTATTTGGAATAATTATTAATGATAAATATCATAATAATCTCCGTGATAAAAGCATTTAGATGAATTTTTCCAATGCATGTATGGAATGCATATCGTTTTACAGATGTTATAATTATAGCCATTTATTATTATAAGTACACAACCTTTATTTTAATTTTCCATTTTTTGGTAATTATATACCATTTGTGGTATAAAATGTTTACAATAGTGATAATCTTTGAAAAAGTGTTTAAAACATAATGATTTTTTACACCAAGCACAACGCATAATAGCAACATTGGTGCATCCCTCTATATCGCAGTGTGAATTGCAAGAATTTCCAAAACTATAATCAACAGGATTGTCAAATTCTTCTGGTTTTTCATCGATGTAACCACTTCTAAATCAAGAATATTTTAAAAGATTAATATATCTTGGTGAGGAAAGTTGATTATGCACTAGAGATTGTAATTTAATAATGTTATTTATTTGATGTAATTTCAAATCATAATCCATTAAACTTACATTATCCGAAAATTGATGAACAAAATTCTTCCAGATACGAAATCCATAAACATCAAGTGGTTGGATATTCCCTGTTATTCCGGTCGGTATCACAGTGGCCTCTCCAGTAGTGAAGTAATAGTACAGTGTTGTTACCTACATTCGGGAAAAATATTTTTTCCATATAAATTTTAAAGATGACTTTGTTTTAGAACTTTTCCAAATTCTACAGCCCTTTTCTTATATTCAAAATCGACTTCATCATTTTCTTCTGTATATTCATTTGTTGGTGCTTCCGGAAGATCAGGAATATGATGTAGTACTTGATCCTCAACTATTTTTGCATCTTGATCTTTGAAATCTTTGAGAAAATGCAATGATTCTTCAACTGTCATTTCAATGTCATTGAATTCATCTGCTGCATCGATTAAAATATTTTTAATTTTCTCTGACAATTGAATTTCTTTATAATTTGTCTCACGTTGTGGTATTTGTAATGTTCCAAAGTAAGCTGATAGTTAATTCTCATCTTCAGATCTAATGTAAATAAAAAGAAAACAATTTATTTGTTATATGATTGTAATTATCGAATTTAAATAAAGCATTTCTTAATTCACCAAGATTAATTCAAATATATAAAAAAAAAACAAGGCGATTAAACTGTAATATGCTGATGTTGAATACACTATTCTAATTTTCCAATTTGATTGCTGTGCCCCAGATAGTAGCCACTAATAAAAATATCTGAAATTTGAAAAATTAACTTTCTATAAAATGCGTATAAAAATTCCCTTTTGGTGCCTATGAATTGAAGAGAAAATCGATTTTAGTATGTTTAATGAAAAAAATAACAATTTTTAAACTTCTGAAAAAAAAATGTACGGGACACTTTGCCCCTTGTTATATAATATAAATAAATTCCAATGTTTATTATTTCTGAACATTCGGTAGAGTATTTTTAAACTTTTTTTTGAAAATGACATAGGTTATTTCAATATTAACTGATTGTGAGGCCCACAGACGGCCAAAAGTGAAATGGGATATACAGGGTGTACCATTTTACTTTTCACAGTTTAATTGTACAAAAAATTGCAATCCAATCATAAAATGTTTTGAATGAAAGTAGTAGAGTATCAAGGGGCTGACCTAATTGTGACCTTTGTTTTGACCTTGAAATCTATTTTAAGGTCTGACCTAAAGTTTTCTGTTCTTTCTGATTTCGAAATAAAAAATATAAGTTTCCATTTAAAAAAGTAAGGTAACTTTAAAATACCCTTTACTCGTAAAATAGGCTTCAAGGTCAAAAGAAAAGTCACGATTCTGTCAGCTCGTTGATATTCCACAAATATCATCTGAAACATGTTATGATTGGGTTTTGACTTTTTACGTAATTAAACTGTTAAAGTTAAAATGAGACTATATATATGAAATTTCAACGATTATTTGTAAGTTATATACAATATTAGATACTGAAATCCATTGCGTTTTTTTTCAAGTTAATAATGTTTGATATTTTTTATTGTTTTTGAATGATTCAAGCAAAAAGACATTTTTGAGGTAAAATCATTTTTAACTTAAACTCGACATAAATATTAATATTTACTTTTCTATTTTTCAGATAGTTGACTTCCATGTTTTCCGCGTATTTTGAGCCTGAAGCAAGTCTCAATACGAATAATACGAACAAGTACGAATAAACTGGAAAATTAGAGAAAAATTTGTTACTTCTCATATGTATAATTGCCACTACACACTGTATTGACATAATGTAAGGGCTTGTGCCCATTTAAATAATAAATACAAAAATTAATAAATAAAAAGGCACTATAATTTTCTTTCCTCAAAAATGAATTTTTGATTAAACGATTCAAAAGCAATAAAAAATATTAAAACATTTTACTCGAAGAAAATAGATGAGCAATAAAATTCTTTATCAAACTGCACTGTGCCAATTTCATATTGATCAAGTTAAAAAGCTTGTGTTAGAACAAACTTAATGCGTATAAAATAAGTTTGTATATTATTAAAGAATATTCATTAATGTTTTTTTATCTCGATTTCAATAAAAATGATTGTCAAAATAAATGATATAAAGTTTGATAAAATATTTACTTTCTTTATAAAAAAATGACAAACCATAAATTATTTTACACATGAGTCCTTAAATCTTCATGGTAGCCGTTGTATAATAATAAAACAATTGCACACTACAAAATCCAATGGCGATCTTTAAAAAAGACGGTACGACTATTCGGCAGATACTTACTGACTGAACGAAATCCAATGCAACAAAATTTAATTCAAGTCTATTAATAATAAGATAAAAGCTGTAAACAAGTGAGTCATTGTGATTCATTGGTTCCCAAATACGATGTCCGATACGTAATGGAATACATATCTATAAATACACATACCCACGCACACCCACACAGACTATAAATAACAATATATATATATATATATATATATATATATATATATATAAAATTTAAATAATAATCTCTGTTCGGGAATTTTAAAAGTTATTATGCTTCAATTTTATATAAATTAATTATATATATAGGCGTCGGGGGGGGGGGGGGGGGCTCGACTAATCGACGCGCCGATTTTTGGTGCGAAAGTACATTAGAAAAAACAGCTATTCCTAAATTTTCAGCACCGTGGGCTCTTCCTAGCTCCTGTAACAAATGATTGAATTTTCCAAAAACGTATTAAAAATATATTGAATAAAATTAATTTATTTAATAACATACATTAAATACGCAACAGAGGAAATACGAAATTTAATGGATTAAAATACATACTTATAATTTGGTATTAGAGGTGGTTCATAAATATTACACCCTTAGGGGTAATATTTATGAATGAATCGGAAGACATTATTGTTTTAGTATGAACACATTTTTTCGAATTTTTTTTTAGTCGTTTAAAATTGTTTTATTAAATACATTTTTTTTGTTATTTCCGTTCGCCATATTGGATCCGTCATTCTGAATTTTCAAAATCTGATAAAAGATTTGTAAACAGCGACCTCGAAAATCCCTATATAGAAACTTTACGAAATTTTATGGATTGAAGTACAACTAATAAGTATTTTGTGTTAGGGGTGGTTTACCCCCTTAGGGGTAATATTTATGAAAGAATCGGAAGACTTTATTGTTTATTATGAATGTTAGCACATTTTTTCGAATTTTTTTAGTCCTTAAAAATCTTTTTTAATATATAAATATTTTTTTGTTATTTTCGTCCGCCACATTGAATTAGCCATTTTGAATTTTTAAAATCTGATAACAGATTCGTAAAGAACGACCGCGAAAACCCCTATATACAAGCTTTCTACGAAATTTTATGGATTAAAGTACGTACTTAAAATTATTTTGTGTAAAGGGTGGTTCACCCCTTAGGAGTAATATTTTTTAAAAAGCCGAAAGACGTCAACTTTATTTTTTTAATATGGATGTTTTCAAATTGTTTCCAATTTTTTTTAGGCTTTTAAAACTTTTTTATTGTTAAATTATGCCAAAAAAAATATGTATTCGACCCCTAAAAAATAGAGGATGCCACCCTTCCTCTTCAAATCACAATGGATTACTTGCTCTAGTTGTAAGAAATAACCTCGAATTTGTTTCGTTAAAAAATATTTATTGTAAGGCGAGATATTAAAAAAAAACGCTTTTTGGGGGTTAACTTTAGGGGCCATTTTCACCCCCTAAATACGCTCATGAGCCGTAAAAAAAATACGTGTCCCTTATTTTCACATGTACTACAACATATGTAAAATCATTGAAATCTGTGAGGTCGGGTTCGGGTACCTTCCTTGTTAGGTTAGGATCGTATAGTTGGAGACGCACATTGGCGTGGTTAATTTTTCGTGATTAATAAAACCATGCGATTTGGGTATTTTTTGAGGTTAGGAACGAATGCTCGGTGTTAGATAAAAAATAGCTTCGTATTCGTGTTCAGCGGCTCAAAATACATAAAAATAGTCTCTGTCAATAATTTTCCTCACCTCGATAACAGGACAAACCTCTGGACAGCGTGAAACAGCACCCAGAAAACATCGCTCGGCAAATTGCAAGCAACATACAGCCAATACGACGTTCTGCATGACGCGTTCGCGCGGGCAAGTAGCCCCGGCGTTTTGACGCATAATGGTGGTTAATTTGATAGTCAATTTGACAGATTTATTTCTGCCATGCGCATTCGGTGAGCGTTCCTAACCTATAAATTACAGGCGCGCAAATTAAAAATGATACAATTAGTTTTTAAAATATTTTTTTATTTAAATGCAATGGCATTAATTATTACAAAAAAAAATAAATTTCATATATAATGATTTGTTGATGGATATCGTTTCTTCAAGCAGTATACAGCAAACCTGCAAAACAAATAATAAATAAATATAATACTAAAATTGTTATAAGATTACCATAATTAATATAGTCAATAAACATTACCTAATATATAGCATGCTAGTACGAAAGCGGACTGCGGATGGACTGCAAAAGGAAATCCTGAAATAAATTAAGCATTTATATTAAATGTTTATTTTGGGGGGGGGGCTGAGAAGGGCCCCGTCCTTGCCCTTCCCTGTGAGGCTTAACCCTTTTCTTAGCCCCTCCAGCGTTCTCTTACAGTTTTATGAAATAACTTTAAATTTAATAGAAAAATAATTAAACTGTAAACAAACGCTACTGCATTTATCTCCAACAGAAAATATTTAGTGTATAAATAAATAAATTGAACAGATACAGCAAATAGTATGTATTAATTGTATAAAATAAAATCTAAAAATAGCCTAGAATGTAGCTGTATAACTTATAACAGCAAGATAATTGTCTCTTATGATGTGTATCAAAAATATTACTATATCAATTGAGGTACGAGTAAAGATTTTGATCCAGGATTTTAAAGACAATGAGATAACTGTTGCAATCAATTTTTCTTGATTCTAGTCCATTTTCATATCCAGAAAGTTATCATACTTTGTCAATTTGCATAATACATTTTGAAAAATATTTGGTTTTATGGTTTGAAAATAAAGTGCAATATGTCAAAATTGTACTGTGCAAAAATATAAAGTATTATAGATTTCTGAATGTAAAAATAGCCTAGAATGTAGCTGTATAAATTAGAACAGCAAGCTGATTGTCTCTTATGATGTGTATCAAAAATATTACTCGATCAATTGAGGTACGAGTAAAAATTTTGATCCAGTTATTCAAAGACAATGAGATAACTTTTGCATGCAATTTCTCTTGATTCTAGTCCATTTTTATATCCAGAAAGTTATCATACTTTGTCAATTTGCACAATAGACTTGAAAAAATATTCAAATTAAAGTATTGGTTTATACATACATATTGTCTATGGTGCAAAAAGGCAAAGAATGATAACTTTCTGAATATGAAAATACTGTAGACTCCGCAAACCTTGCAGCGAAAGGTTAACTCATTATCTCTTATATTCTGTATTAATTTTTTACTCAAAATTTAATTGATCGAGTAATATTTTAATACATTCCACAAGAGACATTTATCTATCTATACAAGTTATACTGCTTGAAGTGAATGATTTAAGTCAATATTTACCTGAAAGTAGAATGCAATGTAACCAGTAGCAGTTGTCGATCTATCTTCCAGAACATCTTGCATAAAACCCAAGCTGCTGCCTAAATAAACATTTATGACTTCAGTAGGAAGTAGCCCAACTGCACTAAGTATGTGGTATCTTCCACCACCTATATCGCTCACCTAAAATTAGACACATGTTTTAGTAAAACAACTCTGCAATATAGTAATATATAATTAAATGTACTTGTTACACGAAATTGACAGCAAATATTGTATAACCTTAAATGCTTAAAGTATTACCTTGTCAGTGTCACTTTCCAAAAGTGCACCGGTGGGTAAACTAGATCATAGACTACTAAGAACCAAGTGAGCGATGAAACTCGACAGATGAAAACAATAGCCTCCAGCAATGTTAGGGCCAGATTGAGCACTCGAAGAACTCTGGAATGGGCGAATCCCAGCCTCAACGCTCTCTACGCTGATCACATCCATTTTAAAACTTGCTGGTCTGTGCAAAGAAATAAATCTATATCAGACTATTATCCTAATAGGCAAACTGATAAAATTTATGGAGTAACTTTTGAGCTATATTGGCTTCTTCGCTTCATTGAAAACATAATTGGCCTTCTATGATGTTGCTACCCTCGATGATAACTTCTGCTCTTCCAGGTACTACATGAAGGTGATCCAACGATGCATAAAGTGGTTTTCATTGAAGAGGCACTGTTGAATTGAGTTCCTCCTAGAAAACACAATTTCAAATATATCAGCTGTGTAACAAAATCTATCAAATCTATTTTCATGTCCACAAGATTATTATACTCTGTCTTTTTACACAATTGGCTCTGTCAATGTGTTGTGCAAAAAGGTTGAATATGATAACTTTCTGGATATAATAATTGATTAGAAACCAGTAGTGTGGCAGCAAAATTGAAACTACTTATCTAATTGACGCTGCTGGTCCTTGTTTGAATGTCCATAAAAATTGTTCATTACTTTGTTGGCTGATGTCCGAATACTCCTTTAATCTTGCACTAATCCTGCAAAGTAAACAAATTAATAGATCACACTTGAAACAACAAATTTATATAATGATTCAAATAACCAAACAATCATTCTCAGTTTTATAAATGCTTTTCATTTCAGTAATGTCACTAGTTTCTACACTTAATTCATAGTTATAGTTTTCAATGTTAATTGTTTTAATAAAAGACTCGGCTATTGGCATTGGTAGGTATGAAGTTATATTCGTAGCATTGAGTACAGACTTGGTGATTGAGCATCAGCATTGCATTCTGGTTGTTTTCGTCTCTTAATAAATATGAAGAGAATCAAGGAGGATAATCTCTGTGTTTCTTTTTACCAAAAAGGTTAAGATGCAAGGTTAAGATTCTCACAAGCTAATATTCTAATGAATATTAGCAGAAACTTCATAATAATTTACAACACGCATGTCATAAATTTTAAATTATTTACACATATTTTTTTTATAAGAGTATGACGGAGATTGATTGTGAGGTGAGGTGAAAAATATACACACTCATGGTTGTATTTTAAAACTCGGATCTGCACAAAAATCAGAACTAAGAACTGCACTAAAATCGATAACTGCACTGCACACATATTTTTCAAACTTCCGCGATGCACACCAAAATTGTCGCATGTTCACGAACAGTGTTTGTTGCTCCTGCAAATATGTTATTATTTTAACATTCTATTACTGATCCAAGCGTAGACTGCAGTAGAAGTAACATCTCCAAATACGACGGTGGATATGGCATCTTATTGGATTCGTTCCGAAACAGCTGGGACTTCACTGCACTAACTCACTTCAGTGCACTAACTCGGCAGAAATAAAACTCGGTAGAACTGCATTAAAAAAAGTACTTCGTGAACAACAAAAACACTTTCTAATATTAATTATTGTCGAACGACACAGCGTACTGACAAATTGCAGACAAATTACTGGCTCAAAATTTTCTGCAATTTTGTTCTGCAACATCATCTGCAACTTAATTGCTTTACAGTGCGCCTGACAAAAACTAACATCAAAATGACGCATAAATGAGGTCAACCGCGCCGAGCCAACGTTGCGCCGATATTGCTCAGCATGCGATGTTTTCTGGGCATTTTTGGGTGGTGTTTTTGAGGTTAGAGACGAACGCTTAAGGTATCGGTAAAAAATACCGTCGGATTCGTGTTCAGCAACTGAAAATACATGAAAATAGTCGTTGTTTGGAATTTTTCTAAGCCCCTGTAATTTCTGACAGCTTCATCATTGCGTAGACTAGTATTTTTTTAAGGTTAGGGGACGTGTAGCTCAGCCAGGGGTCGAAATTTAAAAAAGTGCCCCTCGGTCATCGAATATACACAAAAAATCCTAAATTTTTCATATTTATAAAAATTTAGGTCAAAAGGATTTTTGGGTACAGCTCTGTTTCACTTGACGCGGAATGCCCCATATATTTCTTTACAAATATATTTACTTTATTACAAATACATTCTTTACAAATTGTGAAGAGAGCGATAGCCCTCGTTTAGCCTAGCATGCTTTTCCTTCCGTAGCATGTATTTACAGGCTATTCCAGCGAGAGCGGAACCACGGGACTGCTAAGCGGAGCGGGGAGAGAGAGAGAGAGAGAGAGAGAGAGAGAGAGAGAGAGAGAGAGAGAGAGAGAGAGAGCCGCGCGAAACGCGACCCGCCACACGCGCGGATAGATACGTTTCGGCTACCGAGAGAGAGAGACACTCGTGGTTTTTGCTACGTGTGTGGATCCCGAGAGTGATTGTGACGAGCTGCGCCTACCTTCGCGATTGCGCCAGGCGTTCGACCTGAGAGACTCCTATTGTACGAGTTACCGCTTCCTAGGGAAAGCCTATTAGCGACAGTAGTAATCCCCCCATAGTGGTGAGTCAAAACAAACCAGCCGCCGCCGCCACTGGTTGTGGTGACGCACCACTATGGGGGGAAGGGGGGGGGGGGCTTCAGCGCGCGGGAGAGAGAGAGAGAGAGAGAGAGAGAGAGAGAGAGAGAGCACGATAATCACCCGGAGAGAGTTAAACCATCACTGATGGCTGTTCTCTTCCAGAGGTGTGATACTCCGACACTTTCTTAGCCCTGAACACGTACGATCCCACGCTACAAGCACATCTTGCTCATTCTCTTTTTGCTGATGTTTCAAAATTCACAAACAATATCTTTGACCAACTCCCAAAACATTTGCACGTGTATTAGAGCCTGTACCGTACAGCTGCATTATCTTATTCATACTTTTTCGCTGATTATCAAATACAGAGAAAAAGGAATTCGGTAATGAAACTGCTTGAGACCCAGGACAAAATTGACCAAAATTCACGATTTTATTATGTCTGAACTTCGCAGGATATCAAGTGTCGTCGATAAGCTCGAGCATCGTGAAGACCGAGCTCAAGCACTGTACACGAAGTCTCTTTCTTTCTTTCTTATCGCTTCTTTCCAATTTACAATTTTAAAATTTCATAAATAGTTACGAAAAATTAATTTTACCCCTGGCTATGGGGTAAGCACCCCTACAACCGATTCTCGTAAGATAATGAAAATTTCGTTTTTTTTTCGATATCTCCAATATTCATGGAGATATCGCAATCTTTTAGCTTTTACCTGTTTAGCAAAAATTTAGTTTTCAACCTAGCGCAATGATTTTTGGACTGTAGGTGTATCTTAACGCACTCTATCAATTTCCATTGAAAAAAAAATAAATTTACTAAAATTCGCGATTTTTTTATGTCTGAATTTAGTAGGATATCAAGTGTCGTCGATAAGCTGGGGCACCGTGAACGACGATCTCAAGTATTTTTTATAGCGCTCTCTGTTTCTTACCGCTTATATCAATTTACAATTTAAAAATTTCTTCAATACGGATAATTGCGAATAGTGCTTAAATATCGATATGAAAAGAAAAAAAAAACAAGAACGTATTAGTGCATGTTTGCATCTGCGCTGTGTATCAGATTGCAGTTAGTTGTTAACAAAGTCATCACTACTCGTTATTCCGCGAAATTATTGCTTTCAGTTTTTTTCATGTCAGCTCTCTCACCATGTGTGGTGTAAATATATCTTCTACTCGACATTGTTGTAAATGTCATTCTAAGAAGTCTATAACCAGCGAATACCAGAAAATATATGCACACGTGCACATGTATAGCCAGTATGATCCCCCCGAGATGTATTGTCTTTTATTAGCAGTATCAGCAAAATAAAAGCGTTGCGTTTTATACTGCATTCCCACCATGTAGAGAGAGACAATATTTAAGGAGCTACATTTGCACGTTTCGGCAGTTCCACTTTGGATAGTCAAAGCATCTCTGTCAGAATGATTAGGGCAAGTGTGGCACATTTAGCCAAAGTTATCGGTCAGGCATTGAGTATCGCCGAAGATCGAGACTCACATATTCACACAATGTGTGGCAGAGTGTGGGCCTCAGACTTACAGAACCAATCAGCAGAGGTTTTATGCAGAAAGCTGCATTTTCTCTTGCTGCATTGTAGAATAACCACGGTATATTACATGTTTACCGTCGGTCTATTCCGTAATCCAGACGTTCTGTCGATTGCTCTCCAAACAATACGACAGCGCAACGATCATGGGCACCCGCTAGCTCGTGCAATGTTTCACTGTCAATGTAAGTATCAATTACTTTTTTTCACATCTAAACTCTTAGAATATTATTATTTATTTCAATATTTTTTCATCAACATTATTTCAGTGATTAACCAGATGATGAGAGACACCGAGGGTGACTCTTTCATTATGGTGTGTACTGAGTCGACAGGAAACGAGAATAATTGTAAGTATTGAGCCAATTAAAATACAAATATTAATTTTTCATTTTAATTAAATTATTTTAATTCTCTCAATTCTTAGTTTCAGAGCCACGTGCACGTATGACGGATCAACAAGACGCTGCACACTTAGTTACAGCCAATTGTAAGTGGTGAATATGTTATAATTAAAATTTTTGTAATTATTATTCAATTAAATGCACATTCTCCATTTTAGTTATAGACGCTGGACCATCAACATCTGGAAATTACCACTCACAGTCATCGGACCATCGAGGAGACTCATTATCATCAAACATAAATAATCGTAAGTATTAAGTCTGTCTGTATATAATTTTCATTTATTGTTTTTTCTGCAATATAAAGGCACGCTCTAATACTTAAGCTTCAGAGAGGTCAAGAGAGAGGCATCAACGTAATCGAAATGGAAACATTGACGACGTATCCGAAAATAGTTGTAGTGATAGGGAACGCAAACGCAGAAGGCTTACCCGCAGCAGTAGCAGTAGCAGCGAGAGTGACAGCAGCAGCAGCAGTAGCAGTAGTAGTAGCAGTACCAATACCAGCAATGCTAATAGCAGTAGCGGTACTGATACAGCTGACGAACAAGGTAAGACTCTTATTTAAATTTGTTTAATTTAATAAAGTACATGGATAAATCGGCTGATCTTATAGATGCTCATTTGCAGACCGGTGAAGGAGGAGAGCAACCTAGATTTGTGATTCAGAATGAGGCAATGTGTTTTTATCGATATTTTGAATATGAGGGTAGAGAGATCTGTGGAATCATACCGCAGCCACCAGCCAATGCCCATGTTTACAACTGGTTAAAGGGTTGCATGCAGAACCTTCATCGGCAGCTTTGTGATAGAGGTGGACCAACGGATTTTGTTGGCGTAACCATCAATTCGGACCAGTTCAATCATGGCCCCCTTTGGCTATCATTCAGACTTATACAGGATTTTCAATTCGAAGATCTTTGGGAAATATTACACAGTGCTATGCAAAGTGCGTACGAGTTCAATGTAAATAAACGGTTATCCGTTAATTGTGGTGTTGTCCGAGGTGTGGCCGGTCGTGGACGAGTTCGTTTAACCGAGGAGACAGTGAAAAAACAATCTATATTAAACATCAATAACGATGACAATCTTTGTCTACCGCGAAGTTTAGCTACTGCTTATGCCTATGCCGTCAGAGGTCAGGTGCGCTCAGGACTGCTTCACAAATATTGGAACCAGATTCGTCAATCACAAGGAAGAATTCAAAAAACTGTTGCCACAGATCTTATGAATTTGGCAAACGTTCAAGTGCCGGTAGAAGGTTGTGGACTAGCAGAAATCCGTAAGTTTCAAGATTTCTCTCTCTCTCTCTCTCTCTCTCTCGTTCTCTCTCTCTCTCTCTCTCTCTCTCTCTCTCTCTCTCTCTCTCTCTCTCCCGCGCGCTGAAGCCTTCCGCCCCCCTTCCCCCCACAGTGGTGCATCAGCACAACCAGCGGCGGCCCGTCAATTGGTGCTACAGAGATGAGGCTCTGTCATCCTCAGTATCGTCATCAATGACAAACGTGGTCCTCGCTGCTTTTACAACAGCTTATACACGTTTAAAACTGTTCCAATATCTGCATGCCTTGGGTCCACGAGTTCTCTACTACGACACTGATTCAGTATTTTACGTTAGCAGAGGTGAAATCGGTGAATACGAGTTGCCAATCGGTTCGTCGCTGGGTAGTCTGACAAATGAACTAGCCAACAAGGGCCCTGGTGCATATATAACGACCTTTTTGTCAGGTGGTCCAAAGTTTTACGCGTATAAATGTAAAAAATCGGATGGTGAAGAGGAGTGTATATGCAAGGTTAAAGGGATTCGGTTGAACTATACGAACAGTGAACAAGTCAATTTTGATTCCATTCGAGAGATGATCGTTTCTCCACACCTGGATATAGTGTTGACGAATTCCGCTATACGTAGAACGGCATTTCACGACGTGATATCTCAGAATGAGACAAAGACATGCAAACCTATATATAGCAAACGAAGATTTACAGAGTTAGACAAAAGTTACCCGTATGGCTATAAGATATCGGTAACTGACAGCCTGTAGTTACATGTGACGAAAACTTGTGTATAGACGAGACTACAAAAGAAAAAACTATTTATTGGCTGAGAATTGTGCTGACATCGTGCTGATTGGCCACGACACACTGATATAAGCGGGCCTGATGGGAGGAGGAGAAGGCGCTCGATGGCGCGGGGAAGCCGGCTGAGGCTGGTTGGACCCACTTAATCCTTCCTGCTCCTTGGCAAGGAAAGAGGTAGGCAAAGCGAAGTGATCCCTTCGTGTTGGTTCGCCGATCGGGGAGCGCTCGTTGAGGCGCCCTTGATGAATCCTTCGTCGGTTGCTGCTATGCTCGTCTCTGGCTGGGCAGTAAGCGCCCGCTGAGGCGCCCTCGGTGCAGTCGCTGCTGCACTGAATCCCTCGACGGTGCTTCCAGTTGCCTAGAGAGCGGACACTGCTCGGACCTCTCTAGGTGCGAAATTTGGATGATGTGTGGGAGGTTGATCTCATGGATTTGAGATCCTTGAAAACTTACAACGAGGGCTACAGTTATATTTTGACTGTCATCGATGTTGTCAGCAAATATAGCTGGTTGGAAGCGATCAAGCAAAAAACCTCCAGAAATGTCGCTGAGGCTTTTTTGCGTGTACTGTCGAAAAGCAATGGACGTAAACCAAAGTTTCTCCAGACAGACAAGGATAAAGAATTCCTCGGTCGTGAGACGCAGCAAGTTTTGCGCGACAATGACATCAATCACAGAGTGGCACGCAGTCCGGATACAGAGGCTGCCATCGCGGAGAGACTTATACGAACTATTAAAGAGCGAATTTGGCGATATTTCACTCACAAAAATACACGGAGGTACATCGATGTGTTGCAGAATATTATAGAGGCATACAATCACAGTATACACTCAGCGATAAAGATGACACCTGCATCTGTGACCTTGTACAACGTTGGAAAAGTACGGGAAAATTTACAGCGTCGCTATAATAATAACAATGGTTGTAATTTCCCCAAGTTCAAAGTCGGTGAGTTGGTTCGCGTCAGTTGTGCCCGATCCGTCTTTGACAAAGGATACGAGGGCGGCTGGACACTAGAGTTATTTAAAATTGTGCGAATTTCCCTGACACATCCACCACCTGTCTACCATTTGCAAGATCTCTCAGGTGAGGACATAGATGGTGGTTTCTACGCGGCGGAATTGAGCAGAGTTCGAAAAGATCTGGTCACAGAATCATTCAAAATAGAAAAAATTTTACGCAGTAGAGGTAAGGGTCGCTCAAAGGAGTATTTCGTCAGCTGGAAAGGCTATTCAGAAAAGTTCAACTCCTGGGTCAAGGCTAATCAACTTTCGCAAATATGAGGGATCAATTTTACATTATTCTTCCTAGCAACAGCAGTATGAATTATTTCGCGGAAAACACTACAACGCATTATGTTACACAGTTGCCACAACAGATCCGATTACAAGGTTCATGGCTGGTCGCGCTCACAGAAGTTCAAATTCCGCTAACGTTCCAACACGTGTCAGTCGACAAAGAAGAAATAAAATTTTCCCTGAAACGAACTCCCCCCACAAGACTCGAGACGAATGAGCTAAGAGTGGAAAATTTTAAAATCGCAGAATCGCTGATTCGCCAGGAAATTACAAAGACACTCACACTATCGTTGAAGAGATAAATAACTTAGAATGTATTAGTGGTAATTTGCGGCTTATAGTTGAACGTGGTGGTTATGTGACCGTCAGCAGAGTCTGTGGAAAGGATATCTGCTCTCAGTTCAGTCACGAGCTTTGCTTATCGGAGAAAATGCGAAAAATTCTCGAATTCGAGAAGGATAGGCAGATTCTCTTTGTTGACGATCAATACACCATAGAGGCTGATAGACCTGCTCGAGTTTCCAATGGTCTACCAGCCATGTTTATGATCTACAGCGACATCTGTGAACCGTATATGACAGGTGATGTTCAATCAAGATTGTTACGCGCTGTATCGATAAATACCGATAATTACGAATACGGTACTACCAGAATCAAAAGTTTCTCTCCGCCAATGTACGCACCATTGTTATTCAGCTCATTTCAGACCATTGAAATAGATATAAGAGACGAATGCGGACAATCGATACCATTCGATTATGGGACAGTGACCGTGACACTTCATTTCAAGAAAGTCGACTAGATGAATCGCTACGATGATTACTTCAGTTGCCAAGTTGGCAATGGCTACCGTGGGGTAGGAGGAGGAGGTAGGAATCCGTACACCGGAGGAATTGGCCATATTTACATCGGTTCTCCATACCAAAGAGGTCACGGTGGTATCGGCTCCTTCCTAGCCGGTATATTTCGTCGAGTTCTCCCGCTTATTAGTCGGGGGGCCAAAGCTGTGGGTAAGGAGGCTGTACGTACGGGTTTCAACATTGTGTCCGACGTCACGGCACGTAACACACCAGTTAAGGAGTCCTTTCGCAACCGTGTGAGAGAATCTGGTGAAGTTCTGAAAAGAAAGGCGGAAGGAAAATTGGACAGACTGATGGAGGGGTCGGGATATAAAATGGCACGCTACGGGAATCCAGCTCAGTTGCAGTTGCTCGGTGAACCCGTCACAGTGCGCAAGAGAAAGAGGGGTGTCGGTAGGAAAAAACGTAAAACTGACAGTAGTATAAAACGCAAGTCGAGAAGTGGTGTTAAAAAAATGAAAAAGAAGAAAAAGAAGAAGCAGACAACTCGAAAGAAGAGCTCCAAGAAGAGGGTCAAAAGAAGCAGAACGGCTAGAGATATTTTTGACAGTTAAACAAAAAAAATAAATAAAACAAAAAAAAATGGCATTCCTACACACTCATTCGTGCGAGTGTTTGAAGTCCGAGCTGCTATTGTTCGACATTCCACCAACCCAAAGCACAATCGAGGGATCGCATTGGGTTCAATACAAACCGATATCATCTTTGGCCGATGACTCACCTATAGAATTTGTGATCCCTGGCAATAGTGATGAATACCTCGATCTGGCTCATACAATGCTCAGTCTTCGTGTAAATTTGAAATCTACCACATCCGACGAAGATATATCTGAGGCAAATCGACCAGCTTTTAGACTTTTACAAGCCCGAGTAGGACTAATCAATAATTTGATGCATTCACTATTCAATCAAGTAGATGTGTCTTTCAATCAGAAGCCCGTGTCACCACCTACCAACGCCTATGCCTACAGATCGTACATCGAAACATTGCTGAATTACGGACCTGCCGCAAAATCCTCCCACTTGTCGACTGTCTTGTGGTGTGAGGATACGGCTGGAAAAATGAACGACACAGAAAATCAGAACCAGGGATTAGTTGAGAGACGAAAATTGCTTACTGCGGATAAATGTGTTGATCTTATTGGCCTCCTTCACGCTGATGTGTTTAATCAGGAGAAGCTGCTGATCAATGGAGTTGAAGTGAGAGTACGCTTAGTGAAATCTCGCGATAACTTTTGCCTGATGGATCCTGCAAGCTCTTATTCCATACACATCGAGGAGGCGAACCTTCTAGTCAGACGTGTAAAAAATAGTCCGGGCATATTGCTAGCACACGCTCAATCACTCTCGAAAGCAACGGCTAAATACTCTTTGACGAGGGTGGAAGTCAAAGCAATGACTATGCACAGTGGTATACGTATACGGTGAAACATTGGACAATATCATATTGGGTCAGCTGCCGAAGAGAATTATCCTGGGTTTTGTCAATAATAAAGCTTTTAATGGCGATCGGCTGCTTAATCCCCTTAATTTCGAGCATTTTAATATAAACTTTCTATGTTTGTACGTTGATGGGGTACAGGTGCCTTCGAAACCACTGCAACCAGACTTTGGAGCGAGAAATCTATATGTGGACACATATCAGACACTATTCTCTGGTACTGGCATACACTTTCTCAACGAGGGCAACCAAATAGCGCGCGAATCATACTCCCACGGATACTGTCTATTTGCCTTTGATTTGACTCCAGATTTATCGGCAAATGACTGCAGTCATTGGAATTTGGTCAAACACGGTAGCGTTGGATTAGAAGTACGCTTCAGTGCGGCTCTAACAGAAACAGTCAATTGTATTATATACGCAGAGTATGATAATATTTTGGAAATTGATGCCTCACGTCAAGTCATTGTCGATTTTAGCAGTTAAAACGTTCACCTCAAAGATGTCGCTACTCTCTACTACTGTACATATATACATCTAGCGAGTTACTTTGCAAATTCAGTCTCTCTCTAACACTGTTCTTATACACTTCATCCAAGGATGGACGTGATCATTGACATTCAGTTCTTCAAAGGCACCAGGCATCGAAATCTACCAAAAGAAGTAGCCGTAGTGGCTGTCAATAGTAATTTTAGTAGTCATTGGCTGGTAACACCGGCAATAGCGCTTGGTCATCTGAATGAAGATATACGGAGTCAGAATGATTGGCTCACCCAGTACCATCACGGGCTCGACTACTTTGTCGGTGAGGTGTCTTTCAAGGCGGTGAAAAAAATTTTAAGAGAACTTTCGAAAAGTGTGCGAAAAATATACGTTAGGGGTAATGATAAATGGCTAGTGTTACATAAAATAATACCTCGTCAAATTTGTAATCTCGAGTACGATCAGGATTGCCCGTCTTTCGATAAATTATCGTCCGATGTATACTGCATGCATCACGCTGACAAACCTTGCTACAAAAATTATCGTTGTGCACTAAATCAGGCTTGTAGGCAAAAATCGTGGCTACTCACAGGTACGATTAAAAATTCGAGCAGTGCTTTTGAAGACATTTGTAATGATAGACAGTCTTCAAATATTGAAAAACCTGTCGAAAATCCGCTCGCACACTGTCGGTGTATTCCCAGTCGATCAGATACCGAAGGTGTGGACGAAACCGATAGCGTTCGTTGTAAACACGGATCATCATACGAAATCGGGTATGCATTGGGTTGCCCTGTACGCTGACAAATTTTGCAGCGCATTTTATTTTGATAGTTTTGGTCTCCCTCCATTCATACCCGATCATATAAATCGGTTGCGAAAAAATTGTAAACAATTTCGCTGGAATAATATTCGACTACAGAGCGACTCTTCCAAAGTGTGCAGTCAGTATTGTATTATGTTTCTGCATTATATGAGCGCGGGTCTGGGTTACAATAAATTTCTCGAGAGTTTCTCTGATAATCTGCGTAAAAACGATGATGTAGTCCGGCAGTATGTAGACTGTAAAGAAAGAAAAAACGCTGACAAAAATTTTATCGGAAGCGGTGGTTGCATTGTCAGATGCTTGCAAAGCTGCAGTTCCAAGATGTCATTGTTGTAGCGCAATATGATACTGTGAGAGACAGCGTTTTTTTTTCTTCGAATGTTTGCTGCTCAATCAGTGTTAATGCACTCTCTTTGTTCCCCCTCCGATGAGTGTCGCATACGTGGCGGTTACCACCTCCACAGCCACCATCTCCACCATTGCCTATACTACATACCAAGCGCTCGGAATAGTTTAGTCGTTTCAAAGTGGTGGTAGAGGTGACAGCAACGACATGGCACACCAAAAGGAAGACCGGTTTCAGCTGCTGAATACTCTATACACTTTAGACAAGTCGTACTCAACGGAGATCATTGTCGGCCTGGAATAGACCAGCTTCAGAGACGAGTACTACGAGCCTGTGGTACGCCTATTGGGCGACGACTCCACTGGAATCGCTTTTACCTACGATGGATGGCTGCAATTCAGAGACTGCTTCAACGAATTTTTCAAGTATCTTTCTGGACACAGCAGCGAAGATATGACGGGTGAACAGATTTGCGGTACAGGATGGATAGCAAAATTCACACACAGTGGGAAAGACAGGGGTATCGAAATTGAGGATAATACTCCTCCTAGGATACTTGGAGTTCTCAGCAAACGCTATTGTGCAACTATTATTATGAATAAAGTTAAGTTTCTTCGTTTGAATGAGTATATTGTGAAATG
The DNA here is from genome assembly GCA_020010945.3 of Muscidifurax raptorellus. NCBI lineage: Eukaryota > Metazoa > Arthropoda > Insecta > Hymenoptera > Pteromalidae > Muscidifurax > Muscidifurax raptorellus. The sequence continues at coordinate 1,170,601 of JAHUUD020000027.1, forward strand.
TATTGATGCACGCCTAGAATATCTTAAGCTTGTAGCGGGAAGTGTAAGTTGTGTTGCCAGAGAGACTGTAGAATACATTAAGAGTGTTGATCTAGACAATATACCACTCATGAATACTAGTGTGTATACAACGATTTTTGTCAAACAAATTATTAATCTGATTGATGATAAATGGTTCGATATTATTACAGCCAGTGTGCAAACGCGGGCGGGAAAATTGAAAGACCAAATTCCGTTTAGTCGAAATGATATTGTCGATGTATTTTATCAGCTTGCGTCACAGCACCTCAATGTAATTGTCGACTTACTAAACAGTCACAACGAGTGAAATAATGTTTTTTTGTATTTTAAATTTTTGATGTAACCAATTTTATATATATATATATATATATATATATATATATATATATATATATATATATATATATATATACCCAGAAAACATCGCTCGGAAAATTGCAAGCAACATTCAGCCAATACGACGTTCTGCACGACGCGTGCGCGCCGGCAAGTAGCCCCGGCGTTTTGACGCATAATGGTCGTCAATTTGACAGATTTATTTCTGCCATGCGCATTCGGCGAGCGCTCCTAACCTATAAATTACAGGCGCAAAAATTAAAAATGACACAATGAATTTTTAAAACATTTTTTTATTTAAATAAAAACAATGGTAATAAATTTACAATTATAATTAATTTAAAACAAGTATATAAATTTATATATAATTATTTATCCATGGATGAGGTTTCTTCAGGTAGTATACAGCAAACCTGTAAAACAAATAATAAATAAATATAATACTAAAATTGTTATAAGATTATCATAATTAATATATTCAATAAAAATTACCTAATATATAGCATGCTAGTACGAAAGCGGACTGCGGATGGACTGCAAAAGGAAATCCTGAAATAAATTAAGAATTTATATTAATGTTTATTTTTTTGGGGGGGGGGGAGAAGGGCCCCGGCCTCGCCCTTCCCTGTGAGGCAAGTTATCATACTTTGTCAATTTGCACAATACATTTTGAAAAATATTTGGTTTTATGGTTTGAAAATAAATTGAATTGCAAAATGTCAAAATTGTACTGTGCAAAAATATAAAGTATTATAGCTTTCTGAATGTAAAAATGGCCTAGAATGTAGCTGTATAACTTATATACTTAACTTAACGTGCGTTCATTGTTGCTACAAGATGTTCACGTTGTCTAACATCATGGTGCACAATTTGACCAGCTCTGAAATTTAATTTAAAAAAACGTAAATTACTCTTGCATTGATGACGAAATTGTTATAAATATCTAAAGAATAAGTATAATACCTGCAACCACTGGATATAATGTGAGAGTTCCAAGAAAAAGATTCAACTCTTGCTGAATGTCCACTCATTACACGTACCCTTTTCATCTGACCACAATCCCATAATTCTGTATTACCCACGGTTGTTCCTACAGCAAGGTACAGTCCTTCTCGGATCCAAGCAACTGAACAAACGTAATCATTGCCTTCCAATTCAAAAAGCTGTTCAATAGTGCCAGTTCCAGCATTCCATAAATAAACATTAGCTCCTAAAGCAACAGCTAATATATTACTAGATGACCAGTCAACCAAATTTAAATCTGTAATTAAAATTTCATTGTAGAATAAAAATGTTGATTTTCCGACATATAAGCAATTCATAACAAATTCTCAATATTATTATCTTTGAGTTTAAAAAAAATTATCTAAGAGCATAACATACCTTGTAATAGCCTAATTCAAAATTGGTTGTAGATCTCGCTGGAATAAATCGGTCTCCGCCACAAGGTGTTTTTGCTGGTGTTGTTGAGCGGCCTAATTGTCTCTTATGGTGTGTATCCAAAATATTACTCGACCAATTGAGGTACGAGTAAAAATTTTGATCCAGTAAAAATTATCCTCCCTTTCTTTCCTACTTTCATCAATGATTTGTATAGCACATAGAGATACTTCAATGACTAGAGATTTACAACGCTAAGGATTTGGTAGGCTTTGTGATAGCAAAATCGGGATCGTCATCGCTTTCACAGACTCTCTTTTCCCTCCTGATTACTTATTTATTTTGCTAGTTATGAAAAAAATAATTCTCCAGATTTTGTTAACACCCATGACAATTGCTATACACGTATAAATATATTGATTTAGCATCGTTGATTAACTTTAGTTCCTTCTTTATCTCTTTCCGGACCATATTGTCAACATCTTTTAATTCTTCGTCAGCATTAATAATAGGATATGTTTTTAGTTGATTTTTTAAATTTTCGAGGCTAATTTTCGGCTTTTCGAGGCATTTTGTTGCCATGGTCGCAAATAAATGTATGGTTGAGTATTTTTCTTGCAAACATTTTTTGTAGCAAAAACTTATTTTTGCATGAAATAAAAATAATTATTACAATACTTATTTTTGATTTGAATTATGTTTTTGAAGCAGATTTTAGAGATATTGGACTAATGGTATGCCTAGCTATAGCAACAGGCAGCATACTATTTATTGTAACGTTCATCTATATGATAGAAGCAAAAACTTCGTATCAAAAGTTTGATATGAAGTGATGGTAGCAGATAGTTTGATGGGTCAATCAATGGCGTACGTATAATGTTCCTCGTTCCTGGTTCAAAATGTGTTCTAGTTGGCCATACTTTCTTAACGTAGTGATTTATTCTGAATCTACTACCCATAAACACAAGAAGCAGGAATTTTTAGTAAAACCTGATTTTTGTCTTAAGATCATGGTTGCAGTTTTAATATCATCACAAATTTTCCATTGATGTTTCAAATACTTTTTTTTCCAATACCATTTCTAAATTTTGATAAGTTTTTTTTATGTTTTCAGTTCATACCATTTCTAAATTTTGATAAGAATTTGTTTTAACGAATCAATAAAAAGTCTCCATTCCTCGTCTTTATATGTATTTAGTTTCATTGCATTGACTAAACCTTTAACATCTGTACAATATACCAAAGAATTCTTTTCATCGTTTGTCCCTATCTCGATAAAAAGAGGCCGTTGTTCCTTTTGCTAACTGTTTTTGGTAATCCTAAATTTCGAATAAGATCACTTAACTCTTCTTGGTTAAAGGTTTCTGGAGATTTTCTTGTACCAACTGGCAAATATTCTTTGCCTGAGGATTTCATCAAATTCTTCTTAAATCTCGGAATCTGCTTTGTCACATGACTCATCAAATTGCATTTCTTCTACTTCGACTGATTCATGGGTTCTATAGTAACAGTTTCATCCCTTAATTCTATTTTCACAGGTTTCGCTAGTGAAAACACACCTGCGTATACAATTTTAGATCTAATAACCGTATTAGAACCTTTGGTATTAAATATTTTTTTGTTTTTATCAATTGTTTTTTTGTTACTTTGGATTAAAGTCTTTAGCTATGTGGCTTTCTTTGTCTTTGTTGCGGGTTTGAATACATTATTTCCTTTTTTCTTAGTGTCTTTCTTTGGCAAAATTTGATATTTAGAACTTAAGGAGTCACATCACCTTTAAAACTCGAAAAAATAATTATTTTCAATTTCACACAGATAAGTTGGATTGAATTGAAATCTTTTATACATATGTAACACAACTTTATCTTTATTTGAAAATTTTTGGCCTATTTAGTCCTAATATACTCTAATGAAAAATCAAACACCGAGAAGCACTGTTCACATGATTCCAGGACAATGTACGGCCCAATCGGGCTGAAAATTCTTTGACATACTCTTCAAAGCATTAGTTTCGGTATGAATTGAGGAAATTTAATTTAAATCAATAAAAAACTTTTTGAAAATAAAACAAGTCAAAAATTTAGTTGTTTTAGCTTATTTTTCATTATTTGTGACTTGTTTTATTTTTAAAAAGTTTTCTATTTATTTAAATTAAATTTCCTCCATTCATACAAAAACTAGTGCTTTTAAGAGTATGTCAAAAAATTTTAGTCCGATTAGGCCGTATATTATCCTGAAATCTTCAGGACACTGCTTTTCGGTGTTTGATTTTTCATTAGCGTAAAGTAGGACTAAATAGGCCAAAAAAATTCTCAAATAAAGATAAAGTTGTTTTACGTAATTAAAAAAATTTATAAGTAAATATAAAAAATTTCAAATCAATCCAACTTATCTGTGTGAAATTAAAAATAATTATTTTTTTTGAGTTTTAAAGGGGGTGTGTCCCCTTAATCCTTCGTGCATATAGGAGTTACAGCTATGGGGTGGATAAGCTGTTACTATTTCCAAGTGTCCGACCCGCGCTGAATCCGAATCCAAGGTCAGATTTTCAAAATTCAAGATGGTGGATCCCATATGGCCGACAAAATCGTAAAAATCAATATTTTGCAAACAAATACTACCGTATTCTTTATTAAAAAATTATTAGAAACTGTCCCTGGTGTTTTTTTCGATTTTATGCATAGTTTCGTCATGAAACATTCAAAAACCCTATATATAGGTCGGAAACGGTCGGGCCAGTGTCGGTGTTATATAAAGTTTATGAATTTTTTACGCCAAAACTATGTATGAAATCAAAAAACACCAAGAATAGTGAAGAACAGAGGGAACGATTTCATCAAGATATAAGGGTAATGAACAATCGATATCAAGAAAGATAGAATGTCAACATGATGGCAGATTTTTGCTGGACGGTGAAGAGAGATATTAAAACAAATAACAAAAAGAGAAAAAGAAACACATTGCATAGGTCGTTTGAGAGTATAAAGTATACAAGGGAAAAAAGGAGTAAAAAAGACATCTAGATTACTAAGCTAGTGGAACAATATCAAAATAAGAAAAAAATATAATCGAAAGCAACTTTGCTATGTACATAAGGGAGATATTATATATAGTTCTCATTTCTTGCACAGACAACTTTAATTATTTTGTGTGTCGGTGAAATCATCAGTTTTGATTTCAAATAACATGTTTGTGATTTCATGATATACTGTCTTCAGAATTCACATTTTATGATTTATTAAATGTTGTATAACTATGGCGAAATGGCTGAATAAGATCCAAAACCACTGTTTTATTCTCAAGAATGATTAGATGAACTGAGAAAACATGAAAGTTTTTAGAGCAATGATGAAGTGATAAGAGAACGTATCCCGGTGTGTATTTGTTTAACAAAACAGATCGCAAATCTTAAGTGTCATTGATTCACGCACAGAAAACAGTCATGTAAAAGTACCAAATGTAGAAAAAATTTGACTTTCTATACAAAATGACTTTTTCTACAAAAATCTTTTTAGAGTTCATCGTGTGTTCGTTTACAATCTTCCACTGGTCAACAGAAGCAACAAATTTCATCTTAGATTTTGTACCAAAAATACACTTTTATTTTTGCAAAAATTGGATCTTTTTGCAAAAATTTAATCGTACTAGACGGATTAACTTTATCATTATATTGCAGTGAATTCAGTGTTTAATGTTGATATGACTTATGAAAGTTATTTAACTATATGTGCTTTGTACATAAAATTTAACAAAAGTGCGGTATTACCAAACCGTGTTATACAAAGTAATGTAAGACTTTTAATCATTAAGGTTTGTCTGCCTTGTATATATTAACGTCATATTTTGAGGTACAGAGATTAAAAAATGTTATAAGTAATATTTATAATAATAAAGGAATACCATGGAAGAGATTTAAACTGAATTCTTGAATATTTTCTATGAATATGTGCCAAATTTAAGTCTTACTTAATTATATGCATGAAAATGAAATTTTTAAATAAAAAGTTTATCATCCTGAAAATCACAGACCTATATGGTCAAAAACTATTGGAATAGTAAGAAAATACTCATGCCTAACATGTCAAGTGATTGCATGCCAGAATTTTAATAAAATTAAAATAAATTGTCTAGAATTAGTTGTAGATATGTGGGGGCTCGAGAGGTCGCGCCAAACCAGCGACGGCGCAAGCAGCACCTACAGCCTAGACTCGACTTTGACTAGCCGAGTACCTCGCTTAGCCGCCATGTTGAGACGCGGTTCGCCACGATGTGGTAAGCGCGAGGTTCGCTTGAGGGTTCACTCCAGACTCGGCCGCCGACTAGTTTAGACGCTTGTATCAATAAAGAGAAGATAATATATTTTTATACGTTTCTATTAAACTCGCCTTTTCTCTGACTACTCCTGCGTCGTACCTTTTCCTTTAGGAGACTTGGAGGCATGAACCTCAAGGACTTCCAAAGTGGTGACCCCGTGCTCAAGAATTTCGCAGTCAACTAGTCATCATGCGTCACCATTTTCGACGTCGCACGCTTGCCAGCATCAATCGCCTCGTTAACGAGCATCGCTACGCATCAACAGCTCTACTCGGCTCTCTCAACTTCGGCGGCCAGCCAGCAAAATACGTAAACATATACACATATATTTGCGCTCTGTCTAGAGCATCTCGCATCGTCGGTATTTCGACTCGACTCCGACACTCCGCTTCGCTAACTTCAAAGCGAACGCATCAATTAACCATCGTCGCCCTGGCCCATCTACAGCCAGCGAGAATTGCCGACCCATCTACAGCTGGCACGTCCTCTAAGCAGCGACAGCAACGACGGCCGCTCCGTAGATAGCGCTCATCACCAACGAGAGAAGCATTGCCACCTCGCCATCATACTCACGCCGTCTACGGAGTAGTTACGACGCGCACTCTCCGACAGTAGCCACGGCAACCTGCTTCATCATCTGTAGGCCAGTCAAATTAAGTCCAGAAGGTTGATTGTTTTACCAAAATTCCGACAAATAAGTTTGAGATTTTAAATGGCTCGGATAAGCATGTAGAATGATAATATAACATTGGCAGCGGCTAATTTTGTAAAGTAAATTAACAATAAACAATTAAAGTGTAATTTCAGCATTTTTTTTCGTATTTACCTCTTGAAAAATACTGACTTTAGCGGAAAAAGTTATGAATAAAAGTTGTTTGTTATTAAATTATCTACAAAAAACTCTGCGAGGGCACCTCTCTAAGTGCATTAGTTTATTGGCAAATTGAGAAAAACCAAGAAGTTTGTCAAAATTGAAAATTGTTAATAACTTTTGAAAACATTTATTTTTTACATTGGTACTTTAGGGAAAGGTTAAACTTAATAGCGCAAAATAGTCTGCAAAATGTCAAAGATCTAGCAATTATAGTTTCTGATTAAGAGGTACCAATAATTTCAAAATTTTTTGTTTTCATAGTACTGGAGGCAGCAGAAAAATTGAAGAATTTAGTTGTCGTGGCTTGAATGTGATCAAGAAAAGTTATATTTCAATTAACATTTAAAAAAAAAAAAAAATTTAATTAGAGATGCTTTTGGGTGCAAATGTTTATAAAATGCCTAATTAACATTATCCCCAGAGACATTTTAACCCGATCGAAATCGAATAAATTCCAGTGAAAAATTGCTATTTTTATCTAAATTTCGAAAAAAGCTGGTCCTCGGTAAGCATTAAGAACCAAAATAGTTTTTTTTTATAATAAACCATTGCTTCGTAAATAAACGAGATATTGTAATTTTTCAAATTTGTAGCTGCAGTTTGATACAAGCGGTCCTGATGGGAGGAAGAGAAGGCGCTCGATGGCGCGGGGAAGCCTGCTGAGGCCGGTTGGACCCGCTTAATCCTTCCTGCTCCTGGGCAGGGAAAGGGGTAGGTGAAGCGAAGTGATCCCCTCGTGCCGGTTCGCTGATCAGGGAGCGCCCGTTGAGGCGCCCTGGATGAGTCCTTTGTCGGCTGCTGCTGTGCTCGTTTCTGTCTGGGCAGTGAGCGCCCGCTGAGGCGCCCTCGGTGCAGTCGCTGCTGGACTGAATCCCTCGACGGTGCTTCCAGTTGCCTAGAGAGCGGACACTGCTCGGACCTCTCTAGGTCGGCTCTGTGGGAGAGCCTGGACGAGGGAGGCCGCCCAACCCGGTGAGAACTCACCACAGCTAATGGGGAAAAGGGGAAAGAGAAATTTATCTTTCTTTTGTTGCGGGCCAGCCCCAATGAAGGAACCGACCACACAAAAATGACTAGAGGACGCGAAGCGTTTTAGTCGTCGAGCGTCAGGTCGACTTGCTCGTCAGCCGCTGGCTTCGGAGCCGTCTTCCGTACCGCCAGGAGGAGGGGAGGTACCACGGGAGCGATGCGAACCAGCTTAGGTTTGCTTCGTGGTGGAGGAGCGGTGGATTTGCGTTTGAGCGGAGGAGTCGGCTTCGCCGCTTTCTTGGCCCCGATCTTCCGCGAGATGATCTCGAGCCGGGGTGTGGACGACTTCAGGAGTTCCCGGAGATCCGGCGAGGGCTGGCGGCTCGGGAGGTCGATCAGCTTTAGGTGCTCTGGCCACTCTGCACAGAGCGCTCCGTCATCCGGCGAAGGCGAATCCGCAGCGCTAGCGGGAACGAGCGGCGAAGTCCGCTGATCGTCGGTCTGGGTGCTGTTGTCCTGGTGAGGGCACTCGGTCTGGGTGGCGGCGTCGACTGGGCTGGCTCGGTGTTGCCGGCGTTCCAAGATGGTGTTTCGCCGATTGGCCACGGCCAGGTAACCATGAATCAACTCCAACTCGGCTCGGTAAGCCTCTCTCTCACTCTCTCTCTCATGGGCGTAGGATTAGAGGAGGTGGAAGGTGAGGGAAGGGTGAAATAATTACGATGGTAATTATTTAGAACAAAAAGAACGGTTTATTCCTCGATTGACTAATACTCGCACTTGCCTAGGTTCGGCTTTCTTTGGTCGGTGAGGACCGTTGGGGGAGGTGTCTTGGCCGTCTCGGCCGGCCTCTTTATATGCCCCTTGCGGTGCTGCATTGCTAGTGGGCAGCGCGCCGGAGGAGCGTGGCCACCTAGCGTCGGCGCACGGTATTAGCGGCGCGGTGTTCGGGGCTTGTCGCGAGAGAGCCTATGGGTGGGTTATTACAAGTTAAAGGCTTATACTTTTTAGATATATCGCCGTTTTTTTGCATCTTCGCACTCATTGTCATTTTCATCACTCATCTCGCCTAAACGTTCATTCTCGTCTATTGTATATTCATTCGATTTTTAAGCTTTTTTTTATGATTTTGAGAGTCTCATGAAGCACACCAAGATCAATCTTTACTCCACAGATAGCGATTTCAAAGCATCTATTTGAGAACGTTTCAATCGCACATTATTGAACAAAGTGTGTATGCAATTCAGTCTCCATGGAAATTACAAGTGATAGGACATACTACCTAGACTAATTGAAGCTTATAATTATAAGAAACATCGAACTTTAGATATGAAACCTATGGACGTTACAGCTTCAAATGAAGCTCAAATTCCAAATAGTCTCTTTTCCTCCATTAAAGAGAAAGCTCTAAATAATACTCAAATTTATCGGGTTACCCGCAAGACTCTTTGCCAATGTAATTGGAAGCGAATAAAGTTGACAAACGCACTTGCAATTTTAGTTGCTATTAATAAGGCGTTGGTATGCACATCGTGTGGTCATTGTAAATTGTAATTACTCATTTTCCAATTCTCTACATTTGTCCTGCTCTGCCACTGAGTTGGCGAGTTCAATGAGATGCAAAATTCCATGCGAAAGCGCTAATTCCGGTAACTTAACATTATCTGCTCAAAGACCGCATTACACATACAAATAGTCAAATCGTTCTTTGCAGATTTTTTGTGGAAATCTGTCATTATCAACGGTGGGGGTGAGTCTAATTGTAAGTGGGTGGGTCGGTTGTGCTTATTGTAAGAAAGTTGGAAATTAACAGAGGAGGTGAGCTTTTTAAATATAACAAAAGTAAACGAATTCGACATTATTGGGGGAAGTCACAGGGGTGGAGGTTAACGAAAACAATTATATAATAAGGGAATATATACATACATACATACATACGTGTGCGTGCATATATACTGTATTAGACACTAAGCTTTATTTATACAGTAGTTGTTAATTTACTGATTTTATTGTAATCTTCTATATTCTTTTTAGAAGACAGACAGTTTATCCAAACTATATGAAATGGATGATTCAATGGAACGGCGATCTTGGCTGGACAAACTTGTAGGATTCATGGAGGAACGCCGAACACCGATAACCAGTTGTCCCACCATCTCCAAGAACCCCCTCGATTTGTTTCGACTGTACCTTTACGTCAAAGAGAGGGGGGGCTTCATGGAGGTATGCAAGGTGCAGTGTAGTTCCATCTAGCCCTCGGTGTACTTAATATCTTACTCTTTATTACTATATTGTCCGTTTCAATGTATTGGCTTAGTTCAGATCTTTTCACTCTGTCCTTACATTATTTGCATTTAATATTTATTTGAGCTAGTAATGAAGATTTTCGCAGCAAATTTCTTAATAGTGCATGCGTATATGATAATTATGCGGATGTAAATCCGTTGTGATTTTCAAATAAGGCCTTTAGATTCTATAATATTCGTATTTTATTTTAGTTTAGTATAAAGGAATGCAATATTTGCTTAGCAGATATTCTAATTAATCATTAATATTATTTTTTAGATAAAATTATTAGTTCTATTACAAATTTTCAATAGCTTCATTACATCGATTTATTTTCTTTACTAAAAATAAATGCATTATATTACAAAATTATTGCTACTTTCAACATTGATCCTATAAGGAAATAGCGTACAGGCTATTTGTATTATTGCTAAAAAGTCATTTAATACACATTCTTTAATCCTGGTAATATCAAAAGACCGCAACATTATTTATTGTTGTAAAACAGGTACGCAAATGAAATAAAATTAATATCATAGAAAATGTTTGATTATTTTTCAAAATGGTTTTAAAACTCAGAATTTTGTAATGAGTAATTATTTTCAATAAGATATTGTTATTGCATTATTTCAAAACGCGCATGAAAAAATCCTTTTCATGCATGAAATACGAACAGGAAATCAATTTTTTATATGCAGGGGAAAAATATGTTGCTCAAAAATCGTAATAATATTTTGTAACTAGAAGCGGGGAAAAGGGTGATTTCATCCGAGCTAGAAATTTCAATCCCCTCCCATCCCTTATTAATACTGTATTTTTTTGACAAGTGCATGTGAAACCCCTTTTTCATGATAAAATATTAATTTTAATAGTAATATAAAGAAGTTGCGCGGTGCGTTCTACTATCGATTACTGGAAGCGTAAAATATATAAAAATTCGGGATAAAATTCTTTTTATTTTTTGTGTTATTAAAGTTACTCGTACAGCAGATTTCACATTTCAAAAGATAGTTTCAGAAACGCTTTTTTTTAATAATTTTGACGCGCTGCTCACACTTCCTATTACAATATTATGACGAGTGACTATATCTACATAATTTTTTAATACTACACTACTCACAAACTAATTTTTAGATTTATAAAACAGTTATGATATACATGGATTTTTAGCAGATTTGAAGCCGCCTCTAAGCTAATCTTCAACCAAGCTGGCTGACTGAGGAGGGTATTGTTATATAATCCTAGGTACCGCATAAAATCAAAATGTCAGACTTTAGAAAATGTTGCAAAAAGAGTTTTATACTCGCTTCGTACGCCAGAAAACAACGAAAACTGTGTATGTATAACAATAGGCTATTACACCCTACATCCTAAAGGGAAGAAGAAGTCCTCTGGCTCCCTGATCCAAGTTGGCAGTGGTTCTATTCAAGTTGGGGTATACATGTACCGGACTAACACTGTCACAATGTACCACGATTGAATATCTCTACATTAGTTGTTTGCGTTGTGGCGTGATACCGTTCGTGCTATGAAATTTAAATGGCACAATATTAAATTCAAAAATAAATCGTAGAAAAGTATTTTGAGATATTAGGAGTTCGAATTAGCAGTTTTTAGAGAATGTCAATACGGATGGCTGTGTGCGCGCATATACCGGAATTTGTAACAAAGTAGGTTGAAAATAAAATAAAGAACAAATAGAATCACAAATGTGGTGCAGGTGCCTTAAAGAGGACTATGGATGTCAAGGATAGGGGAGTTCCCTAGCACCGCGCACCGGCTCCCCTCTTACGGGACTAAATCATTATCAAAATAAAGTCGGCAACAATTATCGGAAAAAATATATTGACGTTTGGTATACTGTAAACTAACGTATTTTATTATGAGTTTCTACTTATTCTTTGTATTTTCGTGACTCATGAACCTCCTTACGCCCATATAGAGTAAAGTAGATAGTGCAGATTTTTCAGAAAGCTATTCGCAAGTGACGGAAATCATTTATACAGTGAAATATCATAAATTTTGGTCTGTAATTTTGCAAAGTATATATAATTTTTTTTTAAATGACGAATTCATATATATTTTCATAAAAAGGAGGTTTTGTAAAATTACACTGAAAACAAATTAGCCAAGTGAATATTTTCTCCTATTTTATAACAAACAACAATTTCTAATTTGCAGCCTATTGCCGCTCCTTATAGTTTGTAATTATACATAACTACATAAGCAGAACAGCATCCATGCTAAGAGACATAGTTCATGTCTTAAGATCCTGAAGATAATAGATCGAATCCTGTCCTCCTAGTAAGCTCGATACGGAAGTATGAGGTGAAAATTAGAGCGAGAATACTTAAACTGAAAAAGCTGTTAACAATATTCATAGAGCCAATACCGATGGTGGCGTGCTATAGTGCCAAACAGACCGGCGCTATGGTTCAATCAGCAGGAGCAAAGTTTCTTGAATGTTGGAATGACGAGCGAAACCAACAAATTCAGCAACGTTTGCAACAGCTTGGATCCACGGCACGCATCATCACCAAGAACCTTATCAACGACCCACCAGCTGACATGCCTTTCACCACGGCAAAGACGGAACTCCTCAAATGTCTTAACGTGTCACAGGATGGTAAAATTCGCAGGCTGCAGAAAGACCACATACTCGGCGATCGTAAACCAATAGAATTTTTGCGATGCCTACACTATCTTGGTTGTGATGGCGTATCCGAGGCACTATTACAGAGCTGTGGCTAGGGCGCCTGTTGACAAATGTGCAAGTGATCCTAGCTATACAAGAGGACTTGGCTCATTGGCATTGGCGATCAAAAACTTTCGTTACATGTTGGAGGTTGATACCATCTATACAGACCACAAATCGCTGATCTTTGCTTTCAAGTAGATAGTGCCTCTACACCAATCAATTATGGCAGAGTGACAGTAGCTCAATCAAGCGACGTAGAACTTCAGCAACTCATGATGAGGGATAGCGGTTTACAGTTGAAACTGGTCCACATTTCCGCGACCAACGCACGAGTACTTAGCGATTTTTACTCGAGTATCGCACGGCCTTCACAGCGGTCCAATACTTCTCAACATGTTACATCAGCGATCGGAGATTTAAAGTCGCTGACAGCCAAGTTTCACGGATATCATCATCCTGAAAAAATCTGACGGCCAGCGATTTTACTAGACATGTGTGGATGATTACACATGACGGACAAGGAGACAGAGACCGTCACATCCGACACCTACTACTAACGGCGTGTCGAAAGACTGCACCGACAATTCAAAGCTACCATCCGCTGTTACTAGGACAATCGATACACTCGTATTCTTCCTACACGACTCCCGGACATCGGAGAGGCTTGGACAGACAACTTGCAGGCGAATGTAGTAGAATTCACCCATGATGAACTATTGCAACTATCTAGGAAATTTATGACATCCAGTAACCGCCAGAGCGACGACAAAGCTACGTTGATCGTCGCACTGCACTGTCATTTGCAGCAGCTACGCCCCGCCGACGTTACGCGCAACGTAACGATAAGTATATTCGTATTCAAATATCTAACAACAACGAAGTATGTTTTTATATGCTATGATGCTGTGAGATAGTCACAACATTCGTCATAAATGTCAACGGCAAGGACATCACGGTTTTTATGGACAGCCTGAAATCAACATACATCCTATTAGAGGACGAAATGGACAAAGAGAGACTACCCTCAGAGATACAGCAGCGATGATACATCAGCGATCTAACCAAAGCACCCACTACCCATTCAGATAGAGAGGCAAACTATGTGCCGACGCCGCTGCATTACCACGTAAGCCATAGTAGTAAGTAGTGCATAAGTAGTAGTCCGCTCGAGCGCGAGGAGAGAGCGCGTGCGCATACACCATTGGAGAGAGGGGCTGCCACGAATATAAAAAGAGCATCGTAGGCTGCAACATAGTCTAGACACCCAGGTCCCCCAGACTCTCAGCATTATGAGCTACGCTCTTCCAGTAGAGACCTGAGCAAACCAAATTATACAAGGAAGTTAAATAAACAAAAGTTCAATCAACTTAACACTTATTTGTTCTTAGTTATAATATTCAAACCTCTCCCTGCTCCCTTGGGAGTAACGACCAGATCTCCGCCAGCTCCGTGAACTAGTTTTATAATAAATAAATAACTTTTTCGGCTCAAAAAACTAAAACTTCCGCAGTTTTTTGCATTGCATTTGCAAACTCTGCTGGCGAATCCGCAATTATGGACATTTTTTAATTATTAATTTTTGAAAATCAACCACCCAGTTCATGGAACTATCTCCGCCTGACCCTTTGATCTTAAGTGGAAACTCCTCTATCGAGGATGTAGGTAGGGCGTTCGCGACCCCACCTTACTGTCTTCGGTCACGAGATCTTAGACCGCACGGATGACAAGAGAGATCTTCCCCTCTAACGTTAGCCCAGATACACGTGAAGTGACGCCCCCCTAGTGGTATAGGACAAATGTATTCGCTATATCACTTGGGGGTAGGAAACACCTGTGAACAGCGGACTCGAGGGCACGCCGGTGTCGGTGGAATATAGCCCTCTACCTGCTGCAAGTGAACCTCCTAACCCCACCCTTTTTTGAATCCCCTCCACACTCACTTCCCGGATCGCAAGTTGGTCCATTTTAGTAGCTCCCAACGTGGGGCCTCGAAAAAAATTTGAATTCAAGGAAAAAGCAGGAAGTTATCACCAGCAATTAACACACAGATATAAAGTTTTTTTTCTTTTAATCTATACAAGCCAATCAAAAAGTTTTTTCTTTGCTTTCGTCCACTACATTAAAATAAAAAAATTGTTTATCTCAATGATACCTACACTTACTTTGTCCTTCGAGGAATAATGGGTACATGCCTGAATTGAACAATTAAAAGTAGCCGTAGAGTTACTCATCCAGGGCGATGAGCGTCGTAATGAGCAGATTGTAATAAATGTCACAATAGTGTAAAAAACACTGAACAGACGCTCAATGATTGGTGGGAGATTTTCGACAAGGCTGTAGTAAAAATAAACAAACAGGAGAAGATCGTATCCAAATGAGTGGTACCATCCATTATTGAAGTACCAGATTATTGAAAGTAGAAAACTGTGTGAGAACGCTGGAGTGACAAGTTGATGACATCACCCTCGGGATGCAAAATCTAAACATATAACCGCAACGTCTCCGGTATCCCCTCCTTTGAAAGCAGAGAATGGTCTAAAGATAGCCTATACTTATGAGTTTTCTTTAGGAGATCGATATAAAAGATGCCCAATTTTTCGCCTTAGACAAAACAGATTATTGCATTAACTACAAGTAAAATAAATTTAAAATATAAAAAATGGCTTCCAATACAAATGACTTTCCTGGAAAAGGCCAATGAAATTTTTAAAAGAGTTGGAAAATTACGTTGGAATTGTCAAACCAGAAAACCACGAACTGCAATGCGTATTATCTCAAGCACTTGAGGGTGATAAATAAAAACAAACTCATCCACTCTCCCAATAACAATAGTCCGACAAAAGACAATTCAAAATATCAAAATAACTAGCGAAAAACCGTGGCAAAAACAAAAAACTTGGAAAGAACACAACGTACAGACAATGCAAAAAATGACAGACAAACAACGGGACATCCGACAAAATTACAGTATACTAACCAGAGGAAAAGTCAAAGACAATATAAACATTTTGGAATGCTTAAGGGAAGATAGTACATTGAAAACGGGAAACGAGGTGTAGTTACGTCGCTCAAGGATGCGCTTCCAATTCGGAAGGAAGACGTAACTATGACAATCGCGTCCATCATGGAAGACCCGCGTACCGCGATACAACATTGCCCGAAAATTTCAATCGAAATTGAAAACATGAAAATAAACGCACTTGTAAATATGGAAAGTAAGGTAACAACAATCTTAGAAGAATTCTATTATCAAAATTAAGAAATGTTCAAATCATGTTCAACTCTACCAATAAGCGGTAAAATGATTAAAGGTGATGAAAAGGATGATTTTTAAATCTGCTAGATTAAAAATGCACATCCTACTAAACACGCCGTTCGTAAACCTAACAGAAAAAATTATATTTATTATCATCCCAAAATTAATTAAGTCATACATCATCAGATACAATACAATCAAATCTTTGAAAATACGAATCGACTCGGTAAATCAACAAATTCTCTTTTCAATAAAAAGCAACGACGGAATAATATCGTACATAGACAGAATAATACCGCGTAACAAATTTACGTCACTCGCAATTCAGAACACTAACAAATACATCGCAGAAGGGTATTTAGCAAAACCTGAGAAATTAATTGCAATGCAAGAGATGGGTGAATAGTTACCACCCGGATCTTGATAATTTCTATGAAAATTACGAAACAAATGTAGAAAACCCATACGAAATCACACTTGAGGAGATCGATGGAAAAATTGAATCATGCAAATCTTTATATGAGGCACAAAGAGAAATATTGAAAAATCTAAAAAAAATCTATTAATCAAAAGAAAAGAGGTATTTGAAAAAACTAATTGATAATTAGAGACACAACGCCGTGGTCGAGCAAACCATATCGTATACCGATAGCCGATCGACAAGACGCGCTAAATGAATTCAGACGAATGCTAGAGTTGAATATAATTAAACGCTCGTATAGCGTATATATAAATACAATCAAAATCGTGAGAAAACACGATGGAAGATAATTACGAAGGACCTCCCGGTATCGACGAGGTGTTACAAAGGTGCACAGACAAACCGGAAACCAGTGTTTCGGATTTCACGGCCAGTTACTGGCAAATTAAACTCGCAGAAAATTCGCGAAAATACACAGCATTCAAAATAGGCAGTCACGTATATGAATTCAACGTCGTACCATGTGGAATCAAAACAAGCTGATTGGCGTTAATTCGAGGGCTTGCATAATCTATAGAAATATAATCTAAGATTAAATTTCAAAAAATCTAAATTCTTCTGTGAAGAAATAGAATTTCTCGGGCACTTTATTTCGGTGGAAGGAATACGACCGGATCCGGAGAAACTGCGTACAATAAAAAATTTCAAGCCACCACGAAATTTGAAACAATTGCAAAGTCTCGTAGGCTTTATAAATTTTTACTCAAAATATACTAAAAACTTCGCAAGAAGTCTTGTGTTATTGTTGGATCTAATGAATAAAATCTCGCGTTTCGGTGGACAGACGTACATCAAGCGGTGTTCGAAAATATTAAAACGCTGTTTGATGACAACATTTTTTTAAAATACGCAGATCCAAAGAAACCCTACATTTTAATCATAGACGCATCTGATTATGCATGCACTGCAGCCCTTTCTCAATTAAATAAAGAAGGGGAAGAAGAAATGGTGTGCTTTATAAGTAGAACACTCAAGGGCAGTGAATGTTCATATTGTACAACCGAGAAAGAAATGCTCGCCCTCGTGTGGTCGCTAAATAAGCTAGACACCTTCCTGAGGGGGGCTATAGAAATTAATGTCCGTACGGATCACGAGGCTTCATAGTAACATGTACATTTAATAACCAAAGATTACAAAGATGGAACCTTGCGATCCAGGACTATAAGTTAAACCCGATATATATACCGGATAAACAAAACGCCGTCTTCGATTAGCTAAGTCGGACGGATGAGGGCGAAAGAACAAAAACGCAGAGCCATTCCGAAATTATAATCTCCGCCCTTGTTTGATAACCGAGTCGAGAACTCATAAACATATGTAAACACATCGAAAATAGCCAATAACGCGACACAAACACGAAAATAATTATTGATATGTTTGAAAATGAGGATGAAAAAAATTAGCAAACGATACAAATTAATTAGTAAGGCACTATATAAGAAAATAAAAGATAGATCTAAGATCATAATACCATTAAGTATATTAAATAATTTTATAATAGAAACACACGAGAGCTACGGCCATATTACGGAGCGTAAATTATACATAATGTTAAGCCAACATTTTTTCGCAACAGGTTTACGCAGAAAGACAGCGCAAATTCTAAAAACTTGTGACATGTGCCAACGTACAAAACATCTAATTATAAAATACAGAGAATCATCACAGCCTATTTTGACGCGAAAACCTGATGAGTTATTATCAATAGATTTCTATAGACTACTGCCGACGTCTGCGGGAGGTGTAAAATATATTCTAACAACAATTAATGTATTTAGTAAATATGTAGTATTCTACCCGTTACGCATCTGACACCCGTAAAGTAACATTGTAGAGCGCGTACAGAAAGAACTGGGTAGATTCTTTCGTATCAGACCGTCCCAGAGACAAACATAAAGGATCGTCACGTTATGTAAAAATTTATACTAAATATAATGTACGAAACTCACCACGAGACGACGAATTACACACCGTTAGAATTACATTTCGATTGAAAGCCTAAAGGAATATGGGAAAAACATGTATTCATACCGCCCGAAAGACAAATAACACGCGAAAAGCGTATCTCGCTCGTATGCGAGCAAACACACCATATAGCACTAATTGTAAGTCGCTCAGTGAAGAAAAATGCTCGCGCGGAACATTTTACATTAAATATAGGTCATAAGGTTATGATTAAAGCGTTAAATGTATCTGATGCCGAAAATGGAAAAAAGCAAAATTTTTTTATATATTTGAGGGACTATACGAAGTCTACCGGAAAGTAGACATAGATACCTACTTATAAACCCGATCACGAAGGAAGAACGTGAAAAATTCCACATAAACAACTTAAAGCGATATTTTTAAAATAATAAAAAAAACAATATATCTAAATAAAAGAATGTAAGAAACTAAAAAAATAGCATAAAATCACTCGAAATGGACAAAGCTAGGACTTGACGCCGAAAAAATTCCTCACATGAAGTCGTCAAAAAAATTGCTGGCGAGGCTCAGTCTATCGTGAACAGCTATCGAGGGAAGCCAGCTAGAAGAGCAGCGAAAAATCACGGCCGAGACAGGTACACAGATGGCCCCAGTAGCCCTGGTGGCACACATCTACTTTAGTTCACATAGATCCACTCATATATATATATATATATATATATATATGGGTGGATCTATGTGAACTGGACGACAAAATAAATGAATGTAGCTATAACTCTTGGTATAAATTCTATAGATTCTCAAAGAGACCCCTGAATATTTTCTAATTTTTTCGATCAATATTCTTTGAGCTACAGAGGGTCAAAGTTAGCCATAAAAGTACTTTTTGTATTTTTCGCTATTTCAATTAATTTCTAACTTCTCAAGGAACCATTTTTTCCTAAAAACATGAAGATACTTTTTTTTGTAAAATTATATTAATTTTGCATAAAAAATATTTTGAATGCCACATATATGAGTACATGCTTTAACTGACCTATTTGCAATGCAAATCTTAGAATGCAGATATTTGAAAGTTTGATCCAGAGCTCGACAACCAAAAAATTCATGGAAATGGCTTTTTTGAGTACGAAAGTACCTGTATAAGTTAAGAAAAAATAGCATGTAAGGACTTGACAAAAATACAATTGAATTTTATCAAAAATTTTAAGAATAAAAGTATTCTTGATATTTGTTTATGAATTTACTCATTTACCGAGCTAAAAATCGATCAATATCGAAAATACTATCAGTTAATTTTGTACAGAAATTGGACATTTTAATCGATTTTTAGCTCAGCTAGGAAGTAAATTCATGAAAAATACAAAAGAAAAATTCTGATTAAACTTTTTGATACAATTTTACTATATTTTTTTCATGCCCATACATATTATTTTTTAAGACTTTAAAAATATAATACATTTGTTTAGGTTATAAAATGGACAAGACTCATCATGAAAATTACTTCCTTACTCAAAAAAGCCATCTTTCTGAATTTTTTGGTTATCAAACTCCGGATCAAACTTTCATACTTCCCCATTCTAAGATTTGCATTGCAGATAGGTCAGTTAAAGCATGTGTATATGGCATTAAAAATATTTGTATGCAAAATTCAGAAAATTATACAACAAAAGTATCTATATGTTTTTAGTATAAAATGCTTACACACATTACACACGCATACACGCACACACGCACACACACACACAACCACACGCCCACGCACACACACGAGTCCCAGATAAAGTTATGATAAAGCTACTGATTTGTCTAAAATAGCATATGGAAATTTAAAAAAAAAAACTTTATTTATTTGAATTACAAATCATGTTGAAGCATGCTCCGTGCTAATAAATGGTCAGCTGCTTTTTTAATTCTTGTTACATGAAAATAGTCATTCTAATAACGAACATGTCGTCTAATAAAAACGGAACAAATTTATTTAAAATATATTATCAAAATATTTTGCAATTAGTAAAATCTATAGGCACGGTTTTTGAGTTTAGAAAATAAATGCAACGTTCAATGACGTCTTCAAAACATACGGTCATAACTTTTTTAAACGAGAAAAGAACGTCAAAAGAACTTAGCAATGGATATAACAATTTTTGTTTACCCGTTGCTGACCTTTTTCACTGTAAACTTTTTTATCAATAGAGAATGGGTACTTTACGCTTGCTTAGTACTTACGAAAAATCCCAAAATTGTACATGTGTTGTAAAAGAAATATATTGTGTACGAAAATCTTAAAGCAGGTTTATTTAAACCGAGTGTGGAGTTTGCAGTAGATTTGAGGAAAACTAGAACGGTTCGAAGGCGACTCTTAAGCAGTTCTTGGTGCAAACCATATTTTTTATGACACAAATTATAGCTTTTTCGGGCTCTAAAAATTGGGGAATGATGAAGCCGTTTCGAGATACAACAAACCATGCGGTTGTTATTATAATTTCATGAATTTAGGGCAGCGAACAACAATGATTATTTACCGCTTCCATTTTTTTGCGTGCCAGTATATAAATGTCTACTTTAGAGAGCGAAAAATCGTAAAAATCGTGCATGTTATATAAAAAAGGCAAAATATTCCAAAAACGTAAAATTTATTTATTTCAAAAGGATGTTAGTAGCTTTATTCTATTGAAACTAATGTTTCAGACTTGAGTAAATCTTTTTTTCGAGGCTGAAATTTTAATAAATTGATTATTTACAATGAAAATAAATTTTTAAAATAAGATTTTTTTACAAATTAAGAAAAGTCTCTAATGTGTGCTTGTTTAAGACTTACACTCTAATATCTAAAGAGTAAAAATTGAACTGCCACTTTTAGTCTTTGTAAACTAGTAAATAGTCGTATTACTCTTTTAGAAAGACTAAAGTTATAATATATAGGATGCTGTAATATTAATGAGCGAAGACTTAAATTCACCTGAACCAAATAATATTGTAAAGTTACAATTATTGGTACATAACCAGTTTTCATCTCCGCGCTATGTAAATTTATTCAAGTATTCGTGGTTTAAAAGTGGATAATTGGACAAAAAATTCAAAACATTTAAAACTCTCGTTGATTTTGCATTTAGAAATAACTGACGTACATTGCGAGTTAAAAGGTTGTTCTAATTTTGCAGCAGTAAGATGCGCGTAGTCTAAAAAATTGTTGTGTTAAAAACATTTTTTTAAGGAATATCATGTATGTTCTGACTATAAACCACAAAAAAGTGGCTTTACAAGTACTTGCGTTCAAAAATTTTAACACACACACATTCTCCTTTCAATACTCTATTAAAAGCGGTAATAATGAAGATATATATTAATTCTTTTGAGATTTCCTTGTATTTACATGATCAAATAAATAAAATGTTTAAAATTAAAAAAACTAAATAAGTTAAATGTATAAGATTAAAATTAATTACTTTATCCGAAAAATTCAAAGTAGTTTTTCAAAAATGTGCAACGGTTGCGTTCCCCTTGTGCCGAATGTTTTAGTCGGGAACCAGGATTCAGAATGGGGAAATGGAAAATAATAAAGTTTATCTGTAGTAATTAATGATCATATATTTACAGAGCTTAAATTACATTTGGAGTTTAGATGTTCTCTCCAATCTGAAACAGATAAACGAACGCGTGTGGTTTCGAAAGATTTCGTTTACAATATATTTTACAGAGTCTCGGTACGGGATAGTTTTACAATATCGTCGGTGCGGTTCGGTACGCTGCAAGTGTGTAGCTGTGTGTGTCGATTAACGTCTCATCTGTTGGCGGCGGAGACGTGTGCGCATGGCTACGCTGCTTCTAGATGCTTTCCGGTAGTACGGTTCCTGACCACCCGGTGTGCGCACAGTGGTGGCTGGTACGGTAGACGGTGATTATGTGTTGCCGTGTGGTGTGCAGACGTGTGCTCACTACTACACAAACTCTTTGTTTTCGTGGGCTTTGTATTCCCTTTGTTATGTGTGCGCAGAGTGAGAAAGATAATACGGTGCTACGATGTAGTGCGAGTAGCGGTGTCCCACCAAGACGTGTGCGCACGAGTTGGTGTGACTCCTAGTTTCCTTGACTCGGAGTTTTCCTTATCCTGTTTGTTCTCGCTTGGTCATTCTACACAGTGTCGTGTGCGCACGGCCTTTTATAGATTGAACGTTCGAGCTGAACTGTCTTCCAAGTCTGGCGGCTGGTCTTATATAGCCAGCCGCTGTGCGCTAGTGTATACGAAGCTGTTGTCTGTGTGGCCCTGTGTTAGAATTTGTGCGCGCGCGCTCGCTCCGCTTCGTGCGGATTCGCCTTCCTGTTCGTGCGGGTTCGCCTTTCTGTTGTGTTCGATCTCGTGTCGGTGTGCGCGCGGCTGAGTTGCTATATGTGTTTGCACGAGACGGCTGTCTCGTTGCAAATTAAAAAAAAAGATATTTGGCATTCAATGTAAGGGAGAATTATCCGTTTTTAAGTGTTTTTAAAAAATCCCAAGTCGTTTCAACTTTATTTCTTAATTTGAATAATGAAATATAACTACATCATTTTAGGGGTAGTTTGCTCCCATTAAGGGATTTTCCTGAAAAACCCCGAGACACGTACACTTTAGTGTTTATTTCATTCAAAATGCAATAATTTTTGTTAGATTCAACAAAATTTACTATTTTTATAAACAAAAAACTATAAAAAATATAGTTTTTCATTTATAACAGAAAAGGGTTGCGCCCCTTATGAGTAAAAATATTGTATAAATATGTGTTGTTGATCAACAAACAATATCTATTTGGTTTTATTCAGAAATCCAAAGTAGTTTTTGAGAAATTGAAAAAAAATTTACTTTTTAGGGTGAACTTTGGTGGTAGTTTTTAACCCTTAAATTTTGACCCTCTGCAACATATCACAATTTCAAGAAAATCGGTGAGGTACACCTGAAATACTTTCCTTGTAAGAACCTAATCATTTCTCCATAGCGCATTTTACGCCGAAGATGTTATTTTGTACCTTAAAAACTTGCAATTCGATTTACGAAAAGGATAAGTTATCAGCATGCATAATACTTACATAGAACGGAGTTCAGATTGCAGTCGTAATAGAACTAATTTAACAAGAAGTAATACATTACAATCATTGAATCTTGTGTCATATACATAAAAATATGAAATTCATTGTAACTATACCAATACTTGTCTTTTAAAGAAATTAATATGGCGAAATTCATATTGAGACATACTACAGTGACATATTATAGCTATATAGTTTTAGTTAAGTATTTTTTATACAGTATTTTTAGATGTAAATTTTACAAAATAACTTTATGGTATTAAAAAAAAAGTTAACTTAGCTTTAACAAATTATTATTTTTTAGAAAAACGAAAATTAATTAAATGCAAATTAATCACCAGTAAATTGGTGACGGTTTTAAATAATAAATGATGTTGCTGGTCTATATTAATTAAACTAAGAGTGCCATATTATAAAGCGTTTAGTACACTTTACAGAAAGGGTTTATTCAATTACGGTGTTACAAACTTCATACTTCTATTACTATATTGATTTTCTTTAGTTATGCTTTCAGTTATTAACGCGAAAATACCAACGGATTTTTTAGTAAGTAATATTTTGGTCTGATAATGTTACTAAGTGCTTATTATAAGGTAGACCTTGGCGCTATATGGAATTATTTTGATTTATATTTATTTTACATGATTTTGGTTTCTTCTATAAGAAGCTCTACGATACTGAAAAATTTAAGTTTTTATAAACTCATGTTAAATATGTGTTTTATGGTGTTCGAAAACTGAGTATTACGTTTTTTGAACAATCATGGACATGTGAGCTTGAGTATATAAGCGCACATGAGTGTGTCCATATCTATATGTTTGCATTTGTGAGCGTATCCGTTGAAATCTTAGCCTTTTTTCGGTCATGATTTTCCTTTAATTTAGTACATACATTTTTTAATGGATCATTATACTACTAACATTTCTAAGAATCTACTTATGAATTTCACACAGCCAACTGAAGAAATTTGTCATCCGAAAGAATTGTTTCCACATAAAAAAATACTGTGAAAAGAATGTATTTAGCCCTACTGCAAAATCTCACATAAGATCTCACACCAACATTTCGTGTAAAAAGGAGGCTAAAATTGGTTATAGATAAAAAGTATAATTAATCAGTCTTAACCCATTAATGCCGAGGTGATCAGAATGTTTACTAACTTTTCAACGTGTTTATTTATTATGTTATCGGACCAAAAAGTAATGCAATAACTCTATACCTACGCAAAATTTGATGCTCCTTCATAATCTGAGCTCAAAATTTCGATTAGACACCGAGAAAAAAAGTATGGCCAATTTAAACGTAAAAAACGTAAAAATTTTCGAAAAAAAAATTTTGCTCATTTTTTTTACAATGGTAACGCAAAGGTATTAACTTATTACTATGATCAGAAATAATCATGGCACTCAAATATTAAGAGGATTTTTTTTTTCAGAAAAATTCATCAACGCATTTTTTTGAATATCGGTGAGAATGAAAAAATGTTCTAAAAATCTAAATCTTTTGTTTCCTTAAGAATTATAAACTTTTAAAAAAAATTTCTAAGAACAAAAATGTTTTAGTTAGTCAAGTAACACTCAAATTTTTTCAGAAGGTTTTGGTTTTTGGTTCTTAAAAATTCCAAAAAATCCAATCTTTCAAAATACCTGAAAAATTTTTGAAAAAATTTAAGATTTTTTTTAACTTATTTCAAGTTAAAATTAATGTTAAAGTTAAAGTTAAAGTTAAAGTTAATGTTTTTTAACTTATTTCAAGACCTTTTTGTTTCGAAAATTTTTTTCGTAAAGCCTATAAGTTTAGAGAAAAAACTTTTTCTTGAATTGTACTTTTCGATATCGAATACTGTGCAGACGCCAATTCCTCAAGTCATAAGGTGTGTTGTACTGCCACCTACATGTCACATCGTACATAAAATTTTGTTTCTATCTACCACTACAAAATTCATGTTCAAATTTCACATGTTCAGGCATGTAGTTCGCGAGTCACCGATAGCTGTCGACAGCATGAGTAGTGCTTTCACGCAACAAGATTGCACCGCCAAAAATAAATATATAAACAAATTAGCAAAATGTGCTTTAGGTAGTCGTGTAGTGTTGCATTTATTACAACCTTTTTTCGGCTAATAAATTATAATAAAATTCCTGCATTTCATTTGTACTTTGATAACTTTTTTACATATTTATTTTTATGGATTTGATTTTACACTTGCAAAAATTATGTTTAAAATGCACTGGCATGATGATGGAAAGAAAAAAGTCTGAATAAAAGAGTTAACTATTTCGATTGCTAAATATTATATTCAAAAAGGTTAAACAAGTAAAACATTTCATGAACGATCTAGTAGCGGCCTATTGAGAAGGTGTTCAATGGAAAAATGTCCAATAAGAACAAGGATCTATTGTAAAGAATGCAATCTATATGTATGCAATAATTGTTGGGCAAAAAAGAACTGATAAAAGAAATCTTAAAGGAAGAGGCAAGGGGACTCACAAAAAAGCACCCCGTAACGTGAGGGGCAAGGGGACTCACGAAAAAAAGCACCCGAAACGTGAGAGGCAAGGGGACTTAGGAAAAAAGACACCCCAAAGGAGACAAAGTTCTACCACGTCCACGCCGTTGTCTCTGGATAATGCTAAGAGTAGAAAAAAACAATCTATATGTACAGAATCAGCAAAAAAATAGTCAAAAAATCCTGTCAAATTTTTTCAAAAATTTTTTAAGTATTTTTAAAAAATTGGATTTTTAAAAATTTTTGAAAACCAAAAGTTGTCTCCAAAAATTCTGAAAAAATTTGAAAGTGTTACTTGACTAATTTGAAGACACTTTTGTTCTTAGAGATTTTTTTTTAAGTTTATAGGTTTTAAGAAAATAAAAGATTAAGATTTATAACATTTTTTCATTCTCGCCGCCATTTCGAAAAAACGCGTTGCTGAATTTTTCTGAAAAGAAATGCTTTTAATGTTTGAGTGCCATGATCATTTCTGATCATAGTAAAAAGTTAATACCTTTGCGTTACCATTGTAAAGAAAATGTGCAAAATTTTTTTTTCGAAAATTTTTACGTTTCTTACGTTTAAATTGGCCGTATTTTTTCGTCGGTGTCTAATCGAAATTTTGAGCTCAGATTCTGAAAGAGCATCAAATTTCGCGTAGGAATTGAGTTAATGAGTTAAACGAAAATTGACATGCCTATTAGTACTATCATTCGGTCGATTTCTTGGAAAATAAGTATATGAAACTACTTTGAAGCTAATTTTTATATTATATATTTTAGCAAAATATTTCACATGAGTACACAAGTAAGAAGTCATGGAAAATATTTTGTAAAATTTATAATGAAAAAATTAGCCTGATTTTCTGATGTCATTCAAATGGTAGCACCAATAAAGCATGTCAAATTAATTAATAGCACAGTATGTAACAAGGGGCCAAAGTAGCAGATTTTTCCCGCTAGTCCTTGAAATTGCACTATTTATGACGCATCAGTCAATCCTTCTGGTGGCAAATGATGATTGGTTGATAGCTGCCCGTGTTATGAAAACCAGGACCTGATCCACGCAGTGCCATTTTACATGAGTTTTAGGAACGAACCACTGTATCTGGTGAGAGAATAAGAGTGCCGTATCTCTATTCGCATCGTTTATTGAGTATTTTCAACCACTTCTGAAGTTGCGTGTTTCTTATGTTCTTGACTAATTACTTTTTAGAGCACTTATTAAGAAGGCGTTTTCCTTGTCTTGGGCTCAGGTGGATATTTACACTAGATATGGCCCTATATTTTCACCGTATGTAATAAATAAATCTTGCACGCGCTCGGTTTCACGGGCGGTGATTTACTTTTGTCAATTATGCGTCTGGAGTCGCAACATAGTTCGCAAGCTCATACTGCTGTTGCATTACGTTGTTTATCAAGTCCGCGTCCGTCTGAAAATAAACCTACAATTAATTTTTTTTGGATCACTCCAGCTTGTACTACACGATGTAAGCGGCACAATTTTTTCCCAAATTAGCCTAAATTTTTCTCCAAATACAAATGTTTTT
Organism: Muscidifurax raptorellus; assembly: GCA_020010945.3. Classification (NCBI taxonomy): domain Eukaryota; kingdom Metazoa; phylum Arthropoda; class Insecta; order Hymenoptera; family Pteromalidae; genus Muscidifurax; species Muscidifurax raptorellus. The sequence goes on from JAHUUD020000027.1 coordinate 1,198,246, forward strand.
TAATTTTCAACCTGCTACAAGCACAGAGCCTAAAAATCATACGATAGAAAAATTGTTAGCAAACGCAAGAGAAATCTGTGCAGCGAGGTTTCCGCAGCATCTATGCATATTAAGTAGCTTAATAAAACATTAAAAAAATGTTCTACACCGCGGACTTCGTTTCTTAAGCCATTGCTTCTTTGGCCAGACCGCTTGATTGTTCTATTTTGTTGATGTACACAGATTTTGTTATTACGCAATGTAATATTGTTAGTTTTTAGGTTGATGGCGCCTATTTTAAAAGGACCGCAGTACTCTATCGAATATCGCTTCCTTTGGTTCCTTTAGCAGAAATACGATTTCTCCTTCGCGGAAATGCTTAAAATTTAACTATTGGTCATATTGTAGTGCCTGTAGAGATACTTAGACTGCACCAAGATTACTGCGGTCATCGTCTGCTCTGATGCAGACCGCGCGAAAGGCTGTGGTGTGAAGCGCATATTGGTCTAGATGGACTTAATCGAGAATAAGCTTTGAGTACGAATTTCGGTACAAAACTTTGAGAACTGATTTTGGATTCTTAGAAATAAAACTAAATCACTACCAGTTTATTTAATGGTCTTCTGTGGTCAAAAATAGACTACTTTAGGTAAGCAATTGACTAAACAGATCATTCAAATTTCATTGGTAACTTTAATACAACGTTTGTTATTAACACGTATTACTGTTGTCAAAATAAGTATCGAGAATATAATACCACATTTTTATGGCGTATTTATCTAAATTAAACCATTTCTAACAACATAGGCCGATTGGAAAAAAATAGCCGTGATAACTCTCATTTTAAAACATCAGAAATCAGTTTTAGCCTTCGTGATTTCTGAGTTTTCAATCGAGTAAGGGTTAAGTCGTATTTACTAACTGCTCCCGTCGAGCTATTATTTGACCACATCGCGTATATTTAGTTTGTGTACATACAGTTTTAAAACTTGGTGAATAGCGAGTATAGCAGGTGTTTAAAAATCCAGAGGCCCTGTGGCTTGTAAAACCAACAACGATGTTGCAAAATGCACAGTTGCAGCCTTCTGCAACGTATGCCAACGTAGTGCAATCGGAGAAGTGTCCCACCAAAGAACAAGCTATTGTTCTGGACGCAATCGATGGCTTCACAATAGAAGATTACTGTGTTTATAACGTTGTATTTACTATTATTTTTCCAAGATTTCGCAATTTCGTAGACATGCGGTTTCATTCTCTCTCCCTCTCTCTCTCTCTCTCTCTCTCTCTCTCTCTCTCTCTCTCATTATTAATATAATAATCATATTGATTTTTTTTTGAAACTCGCTACATTTCCTTCGGAATTACAGTATCGGCGAGTATTAAGGATCATGTAATCTCAGATGATAGCGCGGGACGGTATACATAGGCATAGCGTGCAGACACCAATATCAATCGACGGCCTTTGATATAGGGTGTGGGTTTCGGTATAGGCTGGCAGCGCGGCTGTAGAGTCTCTTCTCTCGCGGCATGTGTTTGTCGGTGTGAGTGAGGTACTATTAAGTGATAGTGGCGCAGATGCGGTGAGAGAAAGTTTATTTATTGCTCGACGATTTACCCCGCCACATGTTGCAATTGGAAAAGAGGTCGGATTTGTTGATGTGCGATGCATCTCCAGAATATCTCAAAAACACATTTGTATATTATTAAGTTCTGTAGAATTAGCGGAAAAACTTACACTGGAGGTCAAACAAGTGAAAATCAAGAACGAGTGACTTGAAATCCACCCATTATATACCAAATCTAGACGTATCTTGATTTCTAACATTCAGCCACTCATTCCCTCTTCTATAATAGAAGCAGAGCTCGCAAGCCCACGATATAAAGCCTATATCTAAAATAACTCAAATCAAAGCAACATCAGTTACAACTCCAAGGTTTTCACACTTCATGAGCTTCCGGAGACATATATATATATATATATATATATATATATATATATATATATATATATATATACAACCGGAAGACGTATCAAAACTCCCTCAAGCTCTAAAAATAAACTACGACGATATGGCATGTTGAATTTACTTTTCTACAGACAGATTCATGTTTTATTTCTTAAGAAGAAGAGCAAATGCAGAAATTACAACGGAAAAAACAACGGAAAGAACACCTTATCAACCATCAAAAGAAATGGAAAATAATCCTTTAAACACTTCTCATCTCCTAAAAACGAATCATGGATATCCTAAATTCTAATCATAGATATCTGAATTGGAACTATTTTGGAACGCTAGAAGGTGTTGAATCGCGAAACAATGAATTGCAAAAGATTCTCAAAGATATAGACATTTTAATTTGTGTTGAATTATGGCTCAATGCTAATGATCATTTTAAATTGTCGGGTTTCAATACCTATAGAGGAGATATGACACATTCTCGCGGAAGAGGAATTTTATTGCTAATTGGTAAACACCTCAAATTCTCGATTGTATCTCAATTAACATCGGCAGTAACAGACGTAGAATTAGCTGGCATACAAATTACAAACACTGGAAGTTCACCATAGCAGGAAAGATGGAATTCAGTCTTACGTTGCGCCAATGACATCAATACGATATTCGTCGGCATTTCAACTCTCACAATAACAAATGGAACTGCAAGAATACAGATCCGAACGGTATGGCTCAAAAAAACTTGTGATTCTCTTACACACTTCGACACGCGTAATAATCAAAAATCGAACATTGATCTAATATTTTGCACTATGAATATTGTGGATAGGATCAATATAAATATTTACGACGAAACCTTGGGCTCAGACCACTTATCTAGTCATATTAAGATCGGTATGCAGAGGTAATTGTATCATAAACCTTCGTACAAATTAAGATCACTTAAAACTAATTGGGGAAAATGAACTAACATTTTGAAAAATAAGTTCTCTTCTTTTTTCTCTGCGGATTATGATAAAATGACACCGGCTAATAAATATGACTACTTAGTTAAAATTATTTCAGAATCAATTACAGCTACCACGCCTCGAAAAAATTATAATAATTATATAAAGCGAATGAAAACCCCTGTACCTTGGTGAAATTTTGAATGTAATAAAGTCAAAAGGCTTAGGCGAGCTGCATATAAAATGGGAGTTCACGAAAAATTAGGCCGACCATATAGAATATAATAGAAAATGTACTCTTGCTATACGACTATTCAAAGATTAAAAATAATAATTACTTTAGAAATTTCGCTAGTACTATTAATATTAAAACTAAACCCAATTATTTTTGGAATCTTTATAAAATATTAAAATATAGTTGAGTGAAAGTAAAAAATAATAGTTCAACCGATCAGGATACATCCAAAGGAAAATTCGTGTAATATTTAGACAAAATTGCTCCACCTTCGGTAAGCCACGATCATAACTCCATTCCGGTTTGCCCAGAAAAACTAATCAAATTTATTACTTTTGCTTCCTCCTAGAGGAAGCTTCGTAATAGTAAAATTTTCAGTTTCACTAAAACTTCATAGAAACGTGTTTTGAGGTGTTTGGAGTTCGAATCACGTGTTTTTAAAAAATGTCCGTGCGGATGGCTGTGTGTGTGTATGTATTTATGTATACCGTCGTATTTCTAAAACTACGGTGTCTATAATAATAAAATTTGACATGCATATCTGTTTTTTGATTCTGAAATTCGGGAAAAAAAGATTTTTTGATTTTGGCAGCAGTAGCCATTTTTTGATTTTTGAAAATTTTTTGTTTCGTTTTTTTAAATGATATAATTTATACAAAAATTCAGCAATAGTGTTTTTAAAAGTGTATAAAATTTCCTACTTTTTCCCGCAAGATTTTCTAAATTGACCGTTTGTTCAATTGTTATGACAAAAAAGATGTTTTTTTTTTAAATTCATATCTTTCAAATTAAACACTCAATGGTTTGAAAAAATTCATGATAACAAAGAATAATAATGCCTACATGTTGTACAAATTATAAGTCATTTTGGTAATTAGTTTTTGAGAAAAAAAATTGAAAACCTAATAAAATCGGTTTTCTATGTCGCACGGTACGGGATTAAAAAAGCTTTAACTTGAAATTTTGGGAAAAGATAGATCTTTTGATTACCTCGGCTAAGTTCTTTTCGCAGCTTATGAAAACGATTAGTTGAAAAGATATTAAAATACAAATTCTTTATCTCTCACCCTGTATATCCTGTATAACTGAAAATTATTATTTTTGTTAAACTTTATAACTCGCTAACGAAAACTCAGAATGTTTTTACCAAATTCATGGTTTTATGAGGTTATGAGGTCTATTTGTGACATAAATTGCAATTCATTTTATTAAGAAGATCCGGAGAAAAAGAAATGCATTATTAAATTAATATACTTTAACGATACATACGAACAAGGAACAATAGATTTGTTTGGAGGAAGCTACGTGCCAATGAATTGGCAGCGGTTTTTAATTTACGAAAGATGGTGGGTTACATACACGTATTGAAGAACACGAACTGACTAAAGTTAGCAAAGGAGTACCACAAGAAGGTGTTCTGAGCCCGACGTTTTATATAATCTACGTAGCCAATATAACTGAAAATGTGCCTAAAATGTGACGATCTCACACTTTGCAGATGATACTGTTATATATTCTAACGTTATTCCATTACGAGACTGTATAGATACTATTGGAACATCGATTTCAATCATTTAAAATAACTTAATCACGATAGGACTAGAATTAGCACCTCAAAAGACTGTGTTAATACACTTTAATAATAAAAATATCGAACCAGGAACAACCAAAATCTATATAAATAACTGTGCAATAAACTCTAGGGGTAATGCACGTTTTTTAGGCATCATTTTCGATTATAAACTGAATTTTTCTGCGCATATTAATATGTTACAGACTAAACGTAACAAATCTTTGAACATTGTTCAATTTTTGTGCGGAACTTGGCGGGGCCCAGACCCAGGGACTCTTCTCACTTTGTATAAAAGCTTCGTCCGTTCTATATCAGATTATCATAGTTTTCTATATTCTTCACTCAATCAAAAATACACGAAAAAATTGAACAAATAAAATATTCCGCTATAAGAGGTCTGGATACAGACCAACTACTCCTGCTAACATCTTGTTAGCCGAATTAAAAATGTATCTAATCAGAGAACAATCTAAGCTTTTAGGAAACAAATTTGTTATCAAAATTTTAACAAATGAAAAAAGTTTCCTCTTTAATGAATCGCAATACATGAGTATAGTAAAAGGATTCTTATACAATTGATAGAAAACACGTAAAACATTATTGACTCAGTTACCTTACAAGAAAACCTTACTGCCTTCACTCATGATTATAATACTTTATTTACCTCAATTTCTCTATTTCGTGTGCACATTATTGCGGAGTTGTGAATGTGGGCATGAACTGCAGGACCTTAATCATATTTGGATTAACTGTCCTATGTATAATTTACAAAGAGAGCGTTTACTTTCCAATTTAGAAGAACACAACGAATTCCTACTCACAATAAAATCATTTCTCGCAATACTTGATCCTAAAATCCTACAAATAATATGTGAATGCTTCGATACATGCAGCCCGAAAATATAGTATTATATTTCCATAGATTTAAACATGTAAGAATGTAGTGATAATAATTCAATTAATCATAATTGTATTGCTGTATAAGTCCCGATAAAGGCTTGGGTAAGCTTAAATTTAAACCCACCCAATTTAAACGGACACTGCTAATAACTCATCAGGGACGGCCGCAATCAAAAAAATGATAGACACGAAAATTGTAGGATATTGAGGGGGTAGTCGGGTGGTGACCTTGGATTGACCTTAAACTCTTTGTTCAAGGTTATTTGAAAGTTGACATTAATTTTTTTAATAGAAAGTCTATTGCTTCCTCCTAGAGGAAGGTTTGTAATAGTAAAATTTTTGACTTCGTCAAAAACAGGTTAGAAATCCATTTTGAGATGTTTGGAGTTCGAATCACGTGTTTATAGAAAATGTCCGTATGGATGTATGTGTGTGGGTGTTTAGATGTGTGTGTATGTATACCGTAATATTTCTGGAAGTACTCAGTCAATATCAATAAAATTTGACATGTATATCTATTTTTTGATTCTGCATTCGGAAAATGCAGTAATTTTTTATTTTGCTAACTAGTTTTTGTTTTATGGCCATTTTAATTCTTAATATTTTTAAAACGAAGCAGTAGACTGTTTAAAAAAAAATTTGGTTATTTATCATAGGAAAAAGTAATTACTGTTAAAATTTTAAATGATTTTGTCGATTGGTTCCTGAGTGATAAGCTAATCTCTAAAATTCGATTTTTCTATAGTTTTGCTTCCTCTTAAAGGAATATTTGTTATAGTAAAATGTTAAATTTTATGAAAAACATGTGTACGCGTTTTATAAATATCGTGTTTTATTTTAATACCTGACCGAACCTAACCTGAATTATATTCGAATATATGCAAAAAAAATTTAGACTAGTAGGCAATCTTATTCGAGAAAATGAACATGAAATGTACTATTTTTGTTTGTAACAATATAAAATTCTAATAAATGTAACATTTGAATGTTACATATATTTAATTATTAGATCGGTAAATATGTTCATTATAATCGTTTCATCATATATTTCGAATAGTTCACTTCAAAATAATGTATTGAGTGCTATTTGCGTTAAGGCCCGGACCACGGTATAAGAAAGAGTGGTGGACTGACGACCCTGTGATCTTATTGAAGACCTTCGATTCGTCTCTGCGGGGCGTCGCCACAGAAACAGTGTACTATATGATACATACCTACAGTTAGCCACTGAACACGTGCGTTTGTGTGAGTGAGCGACTCTTCGACAGAGTACGGCACGTTTGTGTGTGTGAATTTGCTACATTTTCTCTAGCGGTGTTCGCGCGTGTTCTGGCATAGCAGCAACGCATTTGATTACCAAATGTTTTATGTTATCTCTATCACTGTTAAACAATTAAACAATTAAATACTTTTTAAAAATATGTACAATATTGTCATTTTAGCAACTAATTTATTACATTAGCCTCAGAAGAAATATGCGTATATAATGGGCGATTAGATATGGCATTGATATATTTAATATTATAAATTGTAATCCAAACATAACGAAATTAGTTAATTGCAAATATTGCACTCCACTGTTAATACTAATAATAAACATTTATTAGCCGAACCTTATCTACCCGCCTATACTTACCTTCAGGATATTTTTACTAAATATTGATTTATTGAAAATACAATATTTTAAACTTAAGCTTTAACTTATAGTTTAAGTATAAACTTAAGCACCACCAAAGCCCTCACAGGGGGCGATGATCATATGCAACTTTCGATCTTTTTCCAGTAACGATGTTGGTGGCTAAGGCGCCACGCTACCTTTTGAAGAAAGATATTCTTTCAACTATATGTTGTAGGTTTTTATTTATAGTTATACGCATTAATAAACATTTAAAAAAGCATGTAACTTCTATCACATTATCTATTCGCGCCGTGTATATTACATGGATTTTTTACAATATCGATTTATATTAAAAATTTGTATCACAATTTTTTAACGGCTTTGAAATTTAAATTATTAATCTATGAACTTAACAAAACAACTTATGGGTAGTATTTATATGGTACATGTAAACTGCTGGGGTCATTGGTACAAGAACTGAAAGGTCTCGAAGGCTGCGCCGTTTTGATTTGGCTGTCTCTATTTAAGGGGACAAAACAGTTCTATTACCTGAAAAATAAAAAAAATAAAATTAATATATAAATTAGATTTTATGAAAAGATGTTTTCTATAATAATAGTAGGTCAAATTACCTACAATTTAAGCGATCATAGGCATCATATTCACCTACCTGATATTGGTGACAGTACGTATACGTATCGAGGTATTTTGGCACTGTTCGTAAAATTTCAAGTGAACCGATGGATGAAATGGGTTCAAATTTGTTTACAAGTTTTATACACCTGTTATTTTTATATGAATGATGTGATTTTGATTTGAATGCTTAGAAGTTGTTTTACAACCAAAATAATATATTTTTTATTCTTTGTCGACAAATTTTACTACTAATTATTTTACGAAACAACTTCTACACATTCAAATTAAAATCACAACATTCATATAAGAATAACAGGTGTATAAAACGTGTAAAAAAAATTTGAACCTATTTCATCCATCGGTTCACTTGGAATCTTACGGACAGTGCCTAAATACTTTGATACGTATACGTACTGTCACCACTATCAGGTAGGTGAATATGAACTCTATAAGAGCTCAAATTGTAGGTAATTTGTCCTACTATTATTAAAGAAAACATTTTTTCATAAAATCTAATTTATATATTAATTTTACATTTTTTTAGTTTTCAGGTATTAGGACTGTTTTGTCCCCTTAATGCTTCCAATTGCGGAAAAATATACACTAGCTACATGTCATTTGATTAATTATAAATGCGTAAATTTAAATAAAATCTAAAAAAAATTTTTTTAATCTCCAAACATATAATTGAATATATATCTTTCTGCAAATTATATGTATTAAAAAATCAAACCGAGCGTTGGATTTCAACTTGCGCACAAAAAAAGGTCACGTAGCGCCTTAGTCACCACAGCCATCAAAATCATTATTTGAAAAGGATCGAAAGTTACATATGATCACCATCACCCTGTGGGGATTTTGATTGTCATTATGTTTAAGCTTAAGTTGGAGCTACAATTAGTTATGTTTAATAAAAATATCGTGATTGTTGCAAAATTGGCCGAGCCATATAATGGTATAAGGAGAGTGTGGTTATTAAGTAACCCGATAACTAATAAATGATTGACATGATGTCAAATTAATTTCTAAAAGTTGACACCGAACATATTGTATACAAAAATACCCTTCACAAACACAATTTCCTACACGGATAAATTCTACACAGATATTTTCTATACAAGAAAACTCTACACAGGTGTATAACCTATTGTTACACCATTTTACAATGGAGTGAAAATAAGCAAAGACTTATATAGAATTTTCTTGTGTAGGAGATATGTGTGCACAGCTTTTCCATGAACAATTGAGATTGTAAAGGATATTTATGTGTATAATATGTTTGGTGTTTAAAAGTTGATTATTCTTTATGATTTGATACACAGATATAATAAAAGTTAAAATTAAGTCACATATACAGCAGGTAGAAGTAAAGTAACTAACAAAAAAGATGAAATGGGAGGGTTCAATCTTGCTCAAACGTTACCAGCACTACTACTTTTTCAAAATAAAACTGATATAGTCTACGACCTTTTATAGGACTTGGTTTGTGAGTTCCAGCTTATTTTAGTTAAAATCATTAAAAACACGTATAATATCTACGCTTCAAAAAGACATTATTTTTTTGCGAATGTACAACCAAACTAGGCTGTAGCTTGCAAATTAAGTATTAATTTTATGTTGAAAAAAGAGACCTGGAAAGTTTGAAGCAAGATTGGGCTCCAAAACTCGATAATCTACTCTTCTAGATCCCGTGGTTACATGGCTCTTGGCGATGATTCCACGATTTTTAAATTATTGTATAAAAATTCAAAGTTAACAAAAAAAAATAATAATAATTTTTCTCTCAGATTCACAACATATTGAAGTATTTTTAAACAATAATTTAAAATTTAAAAAAATCAGACAAGGTAACAGTAGTACCCCCTTGGGTGGTGTGGAAAACTGCCTTTAAAAAATCAAGGAGGGTGGAGTGTGGAAATATGTGGAGGTCCCAGTGGAGGAGTTAGTGAAGGGTCCAGTGGAGGGTCCTGTGAAGAGGCCAGTGGAGAAGCTGCAGAGAAGGGTGGAGGGGGGTGGAGCGGGTAGAGGGGCACTGACAACCAAAAATTTTGAAACGATTTCACGTTAAATAGTGGAGGGGCCGTGGAGGAGAGTGTAGAGGGTAGAGGGGCTTTTGACACAAATTCACACTTATAACTACATAATATAAGAAGATATACATATATATGTATACGGTTGCACGTTATGACGCATCAGAGCGCCCGACTCGAGCGCCGGTTTGTTTACATTTAGCTATACCTAGCTTTTGTCTTATTGAGAACAATAGAAACATGTTGAATAACGAAAAACAAGATCATCATTCAAATAAAAATATACCTGTAAATTCAAATACCAATTTAAATTCTTTAAAAAATGTACCGTTTATTCATTGCAATTTAACAATTAATATTAATAATGATAATAATAATAATTAATGTAAAACGTATTTTATACATTTATTACATAATAGTGTTCAAACTACTTTTTAATTTCTTTTTCTTATGCCGCAGACTTCGCTCCATCTGCCCTCCGGACCCCGCCCCTGAACCCTCCGCCCATGCTAGCGCTCAAAGGTGTTGAACTTTGCGCACTTAATAGGAAAAATAGTATACGATACTTGTGCGCACGTAGATCATCCCGCACTCGTTTCGCTTGTATGGGAACGACCTATTTTGCGCACTCGTATCGTAATGTATTATTTTCTTACTTTATATCTTCCTATTCTTTATTCTCCTCTCAATATCCTTTTTACTATTTTATCCTTCCTGGAAGACTTTTCCGATGAGGACATATTTAAGACATGCACCGCGTTGGTTAAGCCAACGCATTACACCCTTCACAGGGTGTCGGGTCCGACTCCATGGTAAACCGAATTCGGAGAAGATCTATGTTTCGGGAGCCAGCGTTCCCTGCCTAATGCATCGGATTGGCCTACCTACTTTACCGACCTCTCTACAAGTCCCTACCACTGTTTCGCATTCGTCCAGGCTTGCGCCCATGAGAATTTCAAAAATAGTGAAACTAACCTACCGTGCCGACAAACAGCATCACACGGAGACATGGGTATCATGTATTACAAAACTCATGATTTTCTTTTCTTTCTTGTTCTTTTGTCTTCGAATGATCGTTGTAGGAGATTCTGCTTTCATTTCTTTCCGTCGAGTATTTTTCTCAAATACTAATTTATAGCACATTCATTAAGATGTAATGTTTTCCATTTTTCCTGAATCTGTAGACAAAATTGCCTTTTTTATTAAAAAAATGTAAATTTGACCTTGAGATGACCTTAACTCTGACCCTGAGGTACTAAGCGGTCTTTATGTTTGAATTCAGTGACCCAAAAAATATGTCAGAATGATAACTTGACTGGATTTCACTAATTGTCGAGGATTTTACCTTCAAACAACCTCCAATTTAGTTTAACCAAAACAAACGGACACCGGATTTGGATTCAGCGACCCTGAAAACATAACGACATAGTAGTTTGCTCCATGAAAACCCATTACCTTTTGTCATACGAATCTTCCATTCAACAAGATTAAGTGACCTTCATATGACCTTGAGAGTTATATTAAAAAAAAAATGAATATCTATCTGGACGTGAATTTTCCCGCTCTTTTAGAATCTGCAGTCAAAAATTTATTTTTCCTAGAGTAAACGGCTTTGACCTTTAACTGACCTTCAAACTTACCTCATGGAGAAAACCAAAAACCGGATTTGGATTCAGCGCCCCCCAAAACTTAACAGATAGATATCTTGTATTAGTTATTGCTGATTTCTGCAATTTGACCTTTAAATGCCCTTGAACCCGATGTGATGAGATTAAATGAATATCAGATTCAGACTCAGCGTGCAAAAATACATAGGAGTACATGAGTTTTATTGATGGACATCCAAGTCCTTTTTTTTATGGGCCTTTTAATGTGTAATTATCATTAACAAAATATTAAATGTTATTAAATATATTATGAAATATGAATAAATGAACAAAGGAATTTTGAAAATTCTAATTTTGATTGTGGACGAAGTAATCTGAGAGTAGAGTTCTGTATTAATGCTCGGTTCATTCTCTTCTCGTCATTATGTTAATCTTACTAAGCTTATCGTTATATCTTTTCTTTACTCCGAATTTAATATTTTAGTATTATAGAAAAACTGAATCATCAGAATCTTCTATTTCTTCTGTATAATTTTCATCTTTAATAAATACAACTTCATTTTCATGTTGACCTTTCTGTAAGCTCTTCCTGAAAATAAATTATTATAGTTTTTTTAACATTTAATCTGTTTTGATGGGACACAACACCTTTAAACCCTGCAAAAAAGAACATTATGTAAAATCCAGAAATTTGAAGTAAAGAATTTAAAATTTTGTATAGATATATTTAGCATAAATGCCTTTAATTTCAGCATGCTTAACCCTTCATAACCCCTGCTGCCCGATTGTGGTACCCGGTGAAAGAATTTGTGAACTTTTTCACTATCCGTAGGATTCCAAGTGAACGAATGGTTCTTTTTGGCTGAAACTCAAGGAGGATACTTTGTACACTTGTAGTTTTGGTATGAATGCAAGGATTTTAATTTGAATGTTTAGAATTCTTCGCTTATTCTAGCACCTTTTTGTGCATAGAGCATTTTCTATAGATTTAAATCCAAATCCCTGCATTCATATCAGAACAAAAGGTGTACAAAGTATCCTCCTTAAATTTCAGTCAAAAAAAAACCATGCGTTCACTTGGAATCTTACGGACAGTGAGCTGAAATAAGCAAAAACCACATTTAGAGAAAATCAACTTTAATGTTTATGAAAATTGTTGAAAGTGTAACTTAAATTAGTGTTTATCAAATCCTTTGGAACCAAGTTTTCTATCTTCCACACGCATAGGACTTGATTCTCAGCAATTATGAAGAATATTCACTTATATCTCTGGCTTATATACGGCTTTTCTTATCTGCAAATAAAAAAGGCATTTTATGAATTTTTGACAAAATTTGATAAAAGGGATATTTTATCCTTAATAATAATAACACTTTATACTTATCTTTTTTTGGTTAGTGTGTTTAACCTTTCAGTTGAAATTGATAGAAAATTATCAGTCTAACCTCCAAATGTTACCAAGCAGCCAAGGTCAGCTGAAAAAGATAAAATAAATTAATATTTCAATTTCTTAAAAATTAAATGAAATAATACAGAGAAGTATACTTATCTTTTTTTGTAGTCATCACAAGGCATTTTACTTTAAAATACTTCAGTGCATACTGCCTATTGTCCTTCTGCAGCGTGGCAATCCTCCTCTGCAAGCTCGCTGGCTCTGCTTCTGAGGGTTCTTGCTTCCTTGGTGCTGGCCTGGACTTATCGCTCAGAATGAAAAATCCTCTGGGCATCCGCAGAGTTTGCCCACTCTGCAGCAGCGTGTCCAGGTGCCACCTCAAACTGTTTCAGAATTCTAAGCAAACCAGAACAACCATCATTAAACATGGTTACTGCTGCATTTACACCAATTTTGAAGACTGTCAAACCATTGAATGATGTCTTGGGGACGAATCTCCATACACAATTATTAAAACTCTCATTAGAGTTTTGTGTAAAACCACCAATCTTTCAAGTAACTCTGGCCATAATCCTCTTCTGAGCGTTGGAAAATTTCACAGATGCCGTCTACTTTCATTTTACCTGCGCTATCTTTGTGGTTTGCAGTGCAGTCAGGTTCATGCTTCTCGTACTACTCTTCATATTCTGCAGTCTGTAGACGGTTCTCCTACGCTGAGCATGCCTTGCAGAAGCTATTTTTTATAGCAATATCCAAAACCTTGCCTGTGTAGTGTCACACGATGCTTGCAAATCCTTGCAACGATTAAAAGCCTTTTTTCCTCCAGGAACCATCTCCAGAAACATTCAGTCCAGGTGCTCCAGTCTCTGTCGCTGTTTTTTCTTCTATCACTGCAGTCTTCATAGAGTCTTTGTCAACTTTCTCACACACTTCACTAAATTATTCATTGATGGCATCATATGCAGACTGAGCCATGGGTTTCAAGCAGTCCATCAATCCACAAAATGTTGATAGACCAGCGTGCCCATGCCCAAGAGCACGAAAAGTAATCACTGCTCTTCTGTTGTTCTCCCAAGCCTGGTTCTTAACACCAATTTTCTGCATGAGTTGATATCTGCTAGCTCACCACACTCAATGTATTCTACTTGAATCTTGAAACCTAATCCTTGAGCTTCAGATTCGCCAAGTTTAACTTGACCATGGCATTGTTTGCAAATCAAAAGTTCCTCGAGAGCAGGAAATAGAATGTTGATATCAATCAATCTATTTCTGACCTTAGAGGTACCTTTCGCTGCTGGAGTTTGAATCTTTCTTGCTGAACTTGAAGGTCTTATCTTCTTGGCAGGTTCATCGTCGCATGTTTCTCCTAGAAATCTTCTTGACCTCTTCTTGTTTCTTCCTCGAGAGTACTTCTTGTCAGGATGGGTACTCGCAAACCTTCCCTTGGCATCTCGACCATCACACATTTTTAAAATCACTATCACTTCACACTTTTTTAAAAAAACTTCACTGCTCTGCTTTTACTCTAACACTTCACTTTTAGTGTAGTAGTACTTTATCAGCTGTGTTCAAATATTTTCAGTCTACTATAGAGAAACCGCGGAACCTTCGCTCTGTCTTTCTCCGACACATTGATTATAACCTGCCCATAGGTGGCGCGCGGACGCGCGATATTTGAATTCCAATATATGTCCCTACGTATCCATCGGAGCCTCATATAAGAAGCGAAACTAGCATTTTATTTATAAAATAACGCAAAAAAATCGTATCAATACGCACTAATTTATTTACTAAAATATGTATGCGGAGCATAATGTACGTATATACTACGGTAAAAAAATAGTATTTTCAACATATACAATAAAAATTTTATTCAGATTGATATTATAAAATTTAAAATTAAAATTATAGAAATTTTGTTTTAGTATTTTGCTTGTAACTTTGCAGGAAAATTTTTATTCGATAAATGGATTTCAGGAGGGTATTCTACGGAACATTTCCTGTAAAAATAAGCAATAAAAAATCGATTTTTTCGAAATTTAAAGGTGTTTTGTCCCCTTAAATTAATTTCAAAATTTAGTTTTTGAACTGTAAATTACTACAGTGGAGTAATATTATTCAAATACTTTTTAAAAATATCATAAATTATCTATTTACCAACCATTTTTTCATAAATTTCTTTGTATCATGAATCAATTTTAATTCATATTTCTTTGTGTGATCATTAATATTTATATGAGAAATTTTCGGATCGCTTTTATATATCATGTGTTGAAATGTGTCAATAATCGGGAATTTACGACATTTTTTGGCTTGTTTTTAGAGCTCTAATAATGGAAATTGCTTTATAATGTCGCATCTATGCACAAGTGAGTTGTGTATAGTGGAGCTCATGCGCGCTCTTGGATACAAATTAAAATAAGTTCTTATTGTATCATTAGATAGTATATCAACAAAACTTAGATTTAATGATTTTTTGTATCGATACAACGATATTATAGTTATAGCTAATTTACAAACTAATCTTTTATTAAGTTTTAGATAATTTACAAATTCTCTTGGATAATTTAAACATTTTCGAGCTAGATTATCCGTATTAGTTTTGCCATGCCCTTAAAGAACTTGATCAACTCTGACGTCAAAATTAATTTAATTTTTTCTCGTACTTCTTTTTTACGAGCTTCGAATTCTTTTACATTATGAACAGATTATAATATGATTTTATTGTTTTTAGAAATAAGCTATGCAAAAACGTATTATTCTTTTATTTAAGTTCAAGAACTGTTTCTAATAATGTTAATTGATCTTAAATTGGAAAGCAATAACATTATATAATAATATTATTTTTCAGTTTGAATATATCTCTTAAAACAGCCATTTACCAGTTATGGGCAAAAATTTATAGCATGAGATTTAATTTTTGGCTATCACTGTAGCCATATGGCACACAGTTTTATATTTTATTTATGAAAATTATAGGCAAAATATAATTAATTACTAAATATCGTCGCTAACATTAGGATTATACAACTAACTTTTAACTAAGAAAATTTTGCTTTCTTCTATAAAGGAAGCTTTGTAATAGTAAAATATTCGACTAAGTCAAAAACAGGTTAGAAATCCATTTTGAAATGTTTGGAGTTCGAATCACGTGTATTAAGAAAATGTTGGTATGGATGTATGTGTGTGTGTGTATGTATACCCTAATATTTCTAGAACTACTCAGTCAATATCAATAAAATTTGATATGTATATTTGATATCTATTGGATATATGGATTTGGAATTCGGAAATAGCAGGATTTTTTTATTTTGCCTACTATTTTTTGTTTTATGGCCATTTTTGATTTTTGAAAAATACTATTTTGTGATTTTTGTCAATCATCCCATTTTACAAAAAATTGAGCTAGAATGCATTTGAAAGAGAATAAAAATACCTACCGTTTGGCAGCAAAATAAAAATGTGATTTTTTTTTTAAATTCATATCTTTGAAACTACACATCATAACCTCACGAAACAAATTCATGTTGATGGGTCACGTATCGAAGTATATCCCATTAAAATTTCAAGTTATTTGACTACATATTCATTTAGTAATAAATCGAAAACAGAAAAAAATGAGTTTTGTTTCTCGATGACGGATATCAAAAGGCTTGAATGCACTTGAGATTTTGGGAAAAAGTAGATAGTTTATGTGTCTTGCGCTAAGTTCTTTGCATGGCTTTTAAAACCTTATAGTTCGTAAAAAATGGTTGATTAAATTAAAAAAAAATTTTTTTTTTGATTTTTTATATGTTTAACTAAGAAGTCGACTGCTTCAAAAAAATTTGGTAATTTATCATAGCAAAAAGTAATTACCGTTAAAATTTTAAATGATTTTGTTGATGTGTTCCTCCTAAAGTAATCTTTGTAATAGTAAAATGTTCATTAAAAACATTTTAGAAACGCATTTTATGAATATCGTGTTTTATTTTAATACCTGAACCGAACCTAACCTGAATTATATTCGAATGAATGCGAAATAACCGATGCCAAATCATAAAATATTTTTTGAATATACAGTATGTGAATACTAATTTAAACACGTTGAAAAGTTAATAAAAATTCTGATCACTTCGGCGTTAACGGGTTAGGACCCATAGTGTTCTGAAAGTTGTGCAAAAAACTCTTACAACATTTACAGAAAGTCTACCTTTTTCCAAAGTAAATTTCAATTAGTTTACATTCGTAGTCGTATGTTAAAGAAAAGATTCAAGTTTTAACAAAAGATTTAATAAAATATAATGATTAACAATTATACAGGGTGAAAAAAAATTGAAATTTTCGTATCTACGATTTTAAAGGATTTTATAAGCTGCGCAAAGAACATAGCCGAGATAAACAAAAGATCTAACCTTTCCCAATATTACAAGTTAATTAAAGCTTTTTTACTCCCGTAACCGTGCGACATAGAAAACCGATTTTTTAGGTTTTCAATTTTTTTCTCAAAAACTTATCACCAAAATGACTTAAAATTTTTACAACATGTAGACATTATTATTCTTTGTTATCATAACTTTAGTCAAAACATTAGATTGTTTCATTTAAAAGATATGAATTTAAAAAAAAAAACATTTTTTTTGTCATAACAATTGAACGAAACGATCAATTTAGAAAATCTTGCATGTAAAAGTAGGAAATTGTATACTCTTTCAAAATCACTATTGCTGAATTTTTTGTATAAATTATATCATTTAAAAAAAAAACAAAAAAAATTTTTTTAAATAAAAAAATGGCTACAAGTGTCAAAAAAAAAATTTTTTTCTCGATTTCAGAATCAAAAAACACATATACATGTCAAATTTTATTATTCTAGACGACGTATTTCCAGAAATATGACGGTATACATACATACACACATACATACACACACACAGCCATCCGCACGGACATTTTCTAAAAACGCATGATTCGAACTCCAAACACTTCAAAACACGTTTCTATGAAGTTTTAGCGAAACTGAAAATTTTACTATTACAAAGCTTCCTCTAGGAGGAAGCAAAATTTAGACTAGTAGGCAATGTTTGTAAAGAGAATGAACGTGAAATGTACTATTGCTAACTCTTAGAGGAAGCTTTGTAATAGTAAAATTTTCAGTTTCGCTAAAACTTCATAGAAACATGTTTTTAGATGTTTGGAGTTCGAATTACGTGTTTTTAGGAAATGTCCGTATGGATATGTGTGTATTTATACCGTGATATTTCTGAAACTACTCAGTGAATATCAATCAAATTTGACATGCATATCTATTTTTGGATTCTAAATTCGGGAAAACATTTATTTTTTAATTTTTTCAATTACTTTTTTTTATGGCCACTTTTTAATTTTTGAAAAAAATTTTTTTCTCTTTTTTCAATTATTTTATTGTTACAAACAATTCAGCTAAAATGTATTTAAAAGATGATAAAATGACCTTTTTTTCTCCGTTTGGTCCTCGGAATTGACCGCTCCGTTCGGTAGATAAAATGAAAAAGATGATTTTTTTTTAATAATTCATATCTCTGAAACTAAACATCATAACCTCGTGACAAAAAATATGTTGATGGGTGACGTGTCAAACTATATATATATATATATATTTCGTTTATTTACATGTATAGATTTACAATCTGTTTACATTTTTCCCACTTTCTCTCCCACACATACAATTTTCAATATACTTAATCTAAAATAAAAAAATGCTTATTATCTAGTTTCGCCCCCTTATATATAATCCGCCGTTTACTTCACAATGCTTATTTTTACATTCTTTTCGCAATATCTATTTTTATTTACATTTGTTTAGTTATTTCCATTTACACTTTTCATTCTTCACAAGACTTTATTTTATTTTTCCTTGAATCCTATTTCCTCTAATACTTCTTCTTCGCTCTCTATATACCTAGTCTTTTTCCCTTCCCCGTCTTTTTCAATTTCCTTCCCCAACTCAGTGCTTGTCTTGGCTATCTCCTCAAATTTCCTGCTATATCTACATATTTCTTCCCTCGGTTCACCTCTCATAAGTTCTATTAATCTTACTCCAATTGTTTCCTCTTCCCCTACTAATCCCAGTTCCTCTATTTCCTTCACCCACTCCAGTTTCATTGCTTCTTTTGCTACTGGGCACACTCATATGTGCTCTAGTCTCTCTATTCCTACCTTGTATACTCGACATAAGTCTTTTTCGAACACCTTCCCTAAATTTCTCCCTACACTTCCGCATCTTAACCTTGTCCATTGTTCCTTAATTTCTCCCCCCCCCCCCCATCTCCTGTCTTGCCAATATCTTTCGCTTCCTAGCTCTGTTTTCCAACTCCCGTATTCTCTACAGTAATTTGATTTTCCTATCCTAGCCCAGTCTCCCTGTATTTCTTGATCGATTTTTACCTTTCTACCCTCCTCCAACTTATCCCATGCCGTCGGATACTTGTTTCCTATATTTCTTAACTCCTCTTTCAAGCATATTTTCGGCCATCTCTCCTCGCTCATTTTTAAAATTTCCATTATATAGTTCCCTGCCCTCTTTCTCGTTTCTACTTCTAGACTACTTCTTCCTGCTTTCATCCTCCAAATGTACCCCGGCGTGTTTCCATTGACACCCAGAGCCATCTTGACATATTTGCCCTGTACCCTCCCAATTTCTTCCCACCTTTCCCATCCCCATATTTCTGCCCCGTACAAGCACCCTGCTTTTACTATCGTGTCCATTAAATAAACCCTCCCCTTTAGATTGTTTAGTTTGGCCCTTTTCCATAAACCCCACACTGTACCTATAGCCTTTTTGACTTTAGCTGTCATCTTTTTGATATGACTCCTATACGTGTTCCTAGAATTAAACCAGAATCCCAAATATTTATATTCCCTCACTACCTCTATTTCATTCCCCTTGTACTTCCATTTTTCATTCTTTTTCCCTTTACCCCCTTTTTGGAATACCATGACTTTGGTTTTCTGTGCATTCACCTTCATCCCATTCTGGTCACGGTATATTTTTAACCCTTTAAACATTTCCTGCAATCCTTCTCTCGTATCCGCTACCATTGCTACGTCATCCGCAAATTTCAAACAATATATTTTTGTGCCTCCTATCACACTTCCTTCCTCTTTTTTCCTTTCCATTGATCTTCTAAATCCTCCAAGTATATATAAAAAAGCGTAGGACTCATCGGACACCCTTGTCTGACTCCTACCCCTGTTTTAAATTTTTCCGTAATTCCTTCCTCCGTGATTACCTCATTCTCCGTATCCCTATATATTCCTTTAATTAAATTTAAGAATCTTCCTCTTATCCCTCGGCTCCCAAGTTTCTCTAATAGTATCTCCCTATCTACTGTATCAAAAGCTGTTCTAAAATCCACAAATCCCACATATAATTTCCCTCCCTTATTTTTTAATCTGTTATTTATCAGACTATTTAAGACAAAGATATGATCTCTTGTTCCCCTCCTCTTCCTGAACCCCGCTTGACTTTCCTTTAGTCCTTTGTTTTTCTCTAGTCAGTTCCTCAGTCTTCTTGCCATAATATTCGTCAATATTTTATATCCTACGTCTAAAAGCGAAACTCCCCTGTAATTCTTAACCTCCTCCTCATCTCCCCCTTTGTGTATTGGAAATATTCTACCAGTCTCCCACCCTTTTACAAGATTTCCTTCTATAAAAATTTCATTAATTATTCCCGCTATTTCCTCTTCCCACTTAACCGGAAGTTCTTTTAAGAACTCTAATTGTAGCTCATCCTCCCCTGCTGCCTTGTTTTTCTTCATTTTTCCCCATGTTATCCTTACCTCCCATACACTTATCTCTTCATTTAGCTCTTCTATACCACCCTCCACCTCCATTTCCCAAATATCTATCCCTCCCTCCCTACTTTCCCTTCTTCCTACCTCCTCCTTTACTCCCAACAGACTTTTGAAGTGAGTTAGCCACTCATGTTTCTTTATGCCTCCCCCCTTTATTTTCCTTCTCGTTTTAAATAATCCTATAGCGTTCCAAAATTCAATCATCCCCCTGCTCTCTTCTAGTTTTTTCCATTTTCTTTCCTTTTCCTCCTCTTTTCTTACTTTTCTAATTTCCCTCAGTTTTTTTCTTTCCTCCTTTACATTTTATTTCTCCCCATTATCCTTAGATTCTAAGTTATAACTTAAGTTATAACTTAAGTTATAACAGATAAGTATTCTGGTTTTCTTTTTTTGTTCAAAAACTTCGGGGTCTTCCTCCTTGTCTTCTCTACTACCTTTCCTTATGAATTTTATCTTTTTGCTTATTTCCCGGACTATTCTCATAAATCTGTCCCATCTGCCTTGTACTCCCTCCGCCCTTTGAGCGATTTCCCCTGTCTGTTCGTCCATTTCATGTCTGTACTCTCTCGCCCTTTTCCCTATCCATCTTAGCTTCTCTTCTACTTCTCTTTTTGCTCCCTCTCTATCTTCCCTTTCCCACTCCTTTTCTACTCCCAATATTGATAACTCTATAGGCAGATGATCAGACTCTATTCTCTCCTTTATTATTAGATCCTCAATAATACTTCCCTCTTCATTTACTTTTTCTAAAACCAACTCAAGCACTGAGTGGTTATCACTTCCCACAAATGTTTGTTTTCCTTCCCAGTCCCCCTTTATACAACCATTTTTTATCGTACATCCTAGCTCTTCGCAACAATCTAATAATTTCCTTCCTTCCCTATTGACTATTTCGTCACTCGAATTCCTGCTTCTCTACCTTTCCCCTTCCTTTCCTATCTGCCAATCGCCTATTCTAGCGTTAAAATCTCCAATTATTAAAATTTGCTCTCCTTCCATTTCTTCGACTAGCTCCTTGATTTCTTTTAAAACTATCTCTATATTTACATTTATATACACTACAATTATGTTTAGCTTCCTCTCATCCCCTATATTTATTCCTTTGATTACTAATCCATGTCCCATTGTGAAACTCTATCTGTTTTTATTTGTTTCTTAATTCCTACTAAAACTCCTCCTTTACTTCTACCTTTCTTGTTCCGTCTTATTGCCGCTTTCGTATCCCATTTATAATTCCTACTTAGCCTATTTAGCCAGTCTTTCTCTTTTTCCTTTTCCAACCATGATTCCTGTAGCATTATTATGTCAAATTCCTCTAAGTAATCCTTAACCCCTCTTATTTTACTAATCCCAGCTATATTCCAAGATACTAACCTGATCCCATCTCTAATTTCCTTTTTATTCTCGAAAATTCTTTTCCTCAACATTCACTATTCTTCCCTCCTTTTCGTTCCATTCGTATGATTTGCCCTTTATTTTTCATTTTCTGAAATCCTAATTGCGCTTCTAGTCCTCTTTCTCTTTCTTCCGCTATTATCATTCCTAACCAGTCTCGTATCTCCTTTTCTCTGTTTGTTAAGTCATCCTCTATCCATACATCTATCCCCTTTAACATTTTTCTTTTCCTCATAATCTACTTTGTTTTCCATCGACTCCAACTCTACCACTAGCCCTCCTGCTATCGCCCTCGTTCTTTTTATATAAATTGCCGTTACTAACTTTCATTTCATTATCCCTTTAATCTCTTCTTTAAGTTTCGGCCCTACCGTTCTTATCCCTTTGATGACTATACTTTCTTCCTGCTTCTTCTTTCAGCCATCTCCCATTCCAGCTCTTCCTTCCCTAACCCATCCGACATCTTTTTCAAATATTCCCTATCTATTTGTCCTCCCATATTATTATTTGAATCCAGGCAGGGCTTTACACAATGATTCTCCAAGTGAATCGTACAATTGATTAATATCAATAACATTTCTTTTTGCTGCGGTTCCACATTCAATCCAAATCTTACTTTGGCTTTTCATATTTTTTATGTTTCCCAGCAAAATAACCAATATGTCCGTATCGGAACATTTTATTGTAATATTCGCGTCATAATTAATGTTAAAAACATAAAAAATAATTTTTGTATCAGCTTCTTCGTGAGCAATACATGAAAAATCATCACGTATATTTTTGACGACATTGTTACTTTTATTTACCTTGAACATGTAACAATAATGAAAATTAACTAATACAGTTCTTTTTCCAATAATAGGAGCCATTTCGTCATTATTCCAGTTCGTAATTAAAAAATTGACTAATGCCTCTTTGAATTTATTATTTCGTAGTTCCTTGATGAACTCGACTGGTCTTATCTGTCCTGGTCCAGAAATAACATAATTACGATCTGACAGTGCAGCTGACCTCATTGAACGTTCGTAATCTTTGATTGACGGAGAAAAGTAACGATCAAAGATAAGATGTATTTCATTAGCTGTAGTGTTTGTGATCATACCTAAAATTTTTTTTTATATATTACCGAGGGTTTGTGACACGTCTTTGATGCAGTGTAAGAAAAAAAATCCATCGATTAAGACAATATCAGTTTGAGTAGGCAAATTGCTATCTGTTTTCAATTATTTCAATAAAACAGATTAGTTTGTTTTACAAATAGTGCCATCTAAATTGCACAATGACATCGGCAGAGGCGTTATTGGATAAGATAATATTTTTTCGACGTTGGTCTCTTCTGTCCTCGATATTCCGAGCATACGTCCAAACAAATCTCTCTGTAGTCTAATTTCTTGCACTTTATTATTTTCATTACTTTTTTTTCTGTACACGACACAAAATTTTGAATTTTGCAGGTGGTGATTCGCTCTTCAAATCGCTCAGCTTTCTTGGCACATTCTTCAATAAACTTTTTTCGTAAAGCTTCTCCATAATTTTCTGCATTAATTAAAAAATCTACTACGGCTGGAGATGCGCAACGATCTGTGCTTATGTTATACAATTTATTGCTATCCATGTCAGGTGAATCGAAGGGATTGATATTTTTTTTAATTTCTTCAATAAACGCGTTCAATTGTTTTGTATCTTTCGATATTTGATGTTTCTCTAAATCTGATGAAACGTCCTGGGCCTTTTTCAATCCACTTTTGTCAAACACGTGTGATATAATCGTCGATCGAATGCTATGACTTTTTGACCAACGTTGAAGTGCTACAATCGAATTTGTAAAATGCGTTAATCCAGTTAATCTTCTAGCAGCGCCCGCATTTACAGTTTGCTCCAAAATCAATCGATAAGACTACGTGAATACGGCTTCTCGGTTCTTTTAATGCCAAACATTCCTGTTTTTAATTCAGCTGCGAGTTGTGGATGTGTTTCATCGACTCCTAAGAGATTATCATGATATTTCAATAACCAACGACAATAATTAATTTAATTAAAAATAAAAAATAAATTACAAAGCTTTGGCGTTGTGTGCTTATATAATTCAAAATTCCCTATTCTTATACTTCTAGTGAACATGAAATAATAGTCGATGAATTTGACGTACTGCATATAAAATTGTGCAGTTTTCCCGTGTTTTCCATTTTCTGTATCTTCTTTAAACTTGTAATATTCTTTTAATAATTCAGCAAATTCTAAATCTTCAAATAAATCTGAATTTGATAGTGTTACTGTTTGTATTTCAGTCATTTTTTGTATAACTGCGTAGTCAACAGTAATTTCACGCTGTTTCAAAAACTCTTGTATGAGCAATATTTGTAAACCTAAGGAAACTAAAGGGTATAAGCGTTTACATCTATTAAAATGTTGACCATCGATAAATCCATTTACTGATCCACTCGCTAAAAGTCCACTTTCCATCATAATATGGGTTAGTCCACATTCTTTTATAAATTTAACGACAGCTTTGAAGTAAGCCATCATGACATGGAAACTACCCATGTGTATAAATAGATTATCAAATAACGGTTTTTCAATTGATTGAATTTTATATGCAACCTTTGCAATGGCTAAATCATACGTTATTTGCTTGTAATTTTGTTTACACTCTTCTGCTATTTGTTGAGCTTGCCTCATCGTTTCATAAACAACAGATTTATCCGTCGGCCACGCATTTAGCGGTGTAAGATAAGAAATTTGTTGTTTAATACTATTGTCTTATACAATTTTACTATTGAATCCTACTCACATTGGCGTGTTATCTATTTTATAATAATGTGAAAAAATCCACGTAACATCAACTTTCTTGAAACAGTCGAAGTATTTTACATTAACTTCACGCAATGGACTAGAAAGTGGCAATAAACACTCACGTAGTTTTGGAAATTTGCTATAAATGGTTAATTTTGGAGCAATTGAATAAATGGTTCTTCTTTTTTCACGAGGACACACAGGCTCATCCATGTCAGTATAATCGCCGTCATTTTCAATTGATTCATCGTTTTCATAAATATTTTGATAAAAAATACCGATCGTGTCATGCAAAGTATCTTTACCAGTAGATGTTTCGACATATCTATCATAATTATCAAAAGCCAGCCCTGTGCAATAGTTTGGAAACAATTTTGCATTTTCAGAGCAAATTTTTGTTTTTTTACCAGAATATATCGTAGCTTCGGTTTCTAATTCTTCAATCACATTATAACTTACACAATGTCCAAATCTGTTTATAAGATCTATTACTTTTCTACTGCTTGTTATACTTTTCAGAGTCATACCAAGAGTAATGTGCTTTGAAGTTTTTATTTGGCCATGATGTACTGCATAAATAATATCCTGCGTTAAGGATTCAATAATGCGCATACACCGAGGGCTGATATGTTTTCGTCTATCCGAACCACAGATTAAAAATTTTAAAAAATCCAGGAGGTTTTCTGGCACATCACGTTCTCCGGCCAATAAGTCGGTCACTTTCAAATTTTTAGACATTGGTTTTTTTTAATCGATAAAACAGTTTTCCCCAGAGCGAATGCATTGCGTTGTAATAATTGACTGTCATGTAAAACACAAAAAACGTTTTCATCGATTACACAATCGCTTTTTGGTCCAATAATCTTTTTTTATGCATAACGATCACTCGTATTTCATTTCCGTAGAGTCCTTCTAGCTTATCCAACAGATGCTGCGCTGTGAACACTACATCACATGAAAAATTAATTTCAGCTAATTTTTTTTCCAAAAATGCCACATACAAATCTGTCAGATATTGTAATAAACAGCAGTGTTTGTTTACTATTACTCGTTCATTAATTATTTCGCAAACTTTGTTAAATGCTGTTTCGTGAATATCACGCCTTATATGCCAGTCTGTACGAGATCTTTGTGCCGCATCAGTGTGCTTTTTGAAATATAATAATTTGCACGAATTATGGTAATAAATGGGCTTATTTTCTTGAATTAATTCTAATTTTCGTAACATGTCAGAATCTTCTAAAGCTTTGGCGTTATTCAAAATATCGCCATACAATTTCTTTTGAACGGATTTATGAAGAGGTATTTTTTGAGAATGAGCCCTTTTGTTAGAAATGTCGCAAAATAAACAAACAATATCTGAGATCGTTTACGGTTGCTCTTCTGTACTTGTCGAAGCTTCAGCTTCCGCAGGCCCTGCAATTCGTAAAAAAAATGTTTCATTTACAGTGCAAAAATTTACAGTATACATTTCAAAGTGAAACTGAACATTTAAAGGGACAATTGAGTGTTTAAAAGTAAAACTGAGCATTTCTAAGTGTTTATAAAACAGATAGTGAGGGCGATGAACTCTGTTCAAAACAAAACATGAACTGAGCGCTTATAAGTGTTTACGAAACAGAGCTAGAGCAATAACCCCAGTTTCAAAACAACAGGTTCTATGCATAAAAACATACAGACGCTTTAAATTTCAAAAGTCGTTGTGTACAAGTAAACGGTCAGTTTCTATCTAGTGGAACAGCGAGAGGAGAAGTAGAGAGGGAGAGAGATAATGGAAAGGGACGCAGGTATACAAGAAATACCCGATGGCAGATGTATTCTCAGTCTCAATATATATATATATATATATATATACATACATATATAGAAATAGAGAGAGGGGAGAAAGAAAGCGACGCTATACGAATTGAAGGACTCTCAGAAAAACGTTGAATTTAAATAATGCTTGGAGGTTTTATTCCAACTGTATACAGTAACCGGGTAAACAAGGGTTTCGCTTCTATTCTCCCTCTTTCTTCCTTCCTTTATACATTCTGAGAGCTGTAGTCGACACAGGAAGAAATTCAATTCGTATACCTGCTCTCTGCTCTTGTACAGTTGTCATACTTTTTTTTCAACTTTTTCTATATTAAATTTCAATTTTCACTTCGGCCAATTTGCAGATAGTTATTACATTATCTAATAAGTAAATATGCAAGTTGGCAGAAGTGTACCTTATCACGTTTATTTTCACGATTTTTTTCATGGCTTCAATGCCTTCTGCAGCCTTTTCGGCAAACTCTACGCTTCTACCTTTTTTCCCTTGAATATTAACACAAAAAGAACTTAAATATAAATTAACAGACTTGTACCTTATCACGTTTTTATTCCCGGAAAATCGCACATTTGTTGCGTCACCGCCCCTTTCTGTCAACAAATTGACTTCTGCCTTTTGAAATTGGTCTTAATTTAGGCTTATACTACTACTCTGGATGAAAATTGAGCTTGTACCTTATCACGTTAAATTTTTGTCGCTGGATCTTAGACTAATAGATTGTTTCAGCAAGCAGCCAGCGGACAACGAATCGAGTGAGAACGAGAGAGAGAGAGAGTAGAGAGAGACAGAGAGAGAGAGAGAGAGTGGAGAGAGAGAGAGAGAGAGAGAGAGAGAGAGAGAGAATGAGACGGAACAAGTAGCACTGTTGACACCTGACCTCACATCGTTGTTAAGATATGACAACGATGTGCCGATGGATCGGGGGTCATCTTCGCGCGGGAGAGACGGTAGTCAGTCTCTCGTGAGCCGTTAGCCCCGCAACTGTAGCGAAGTTTTGTGGAGCCGTAAGCGAGTGGAGCAAAGTGCCAAGGAAAGTGAGTTACTTTACACAATAATATCCTGCCGTTTATATGCACTTTTTAGAATTTCATGGCCAATCACATACCTGCTCGATTGAGATGAAATAAAAACACATATATTTGAAATTTCACTAAATATTACATAAAATATAGTTTGTAATATTTATGTAATTACTCATTGTTTCTTGATCATAATTTGAAAGCAGCGTTCTTCTTCTTCATAATCTTTGTCATAAGATCATGACACCTTGTTGGAACGGTTGACTTATTCAGGATTCTTTCATGACAGTAGAGGTCATCCTTGTAAAGTAGAATGCTACTTTCAAATTGTGATGTAAAAACAGACATTTACATTTTGTGTCCGTAAGGAAGAGATGAAAAGGGTGTAGTGTAGCATCGCTTTTTCAACACTATACTACAACTCTTTACCTCTTCCCTCGTGACTACGGTGTGATCGGGCATTCTTTTTATTGAATTAACCTCGTGCTGTCGTGTAAGCGGCAATAACGACGCTAGTATACAGCGTCGAATCTACAGCGTCATCAACGTATTGCCAGTTAGCGTACAGCAATTCCTCGTTTACAAGCAAATAACTGAGGACCCCCTTATCCTCTGCTACAAGGAATCGGATGCATCTGAATGAAGCTGCATCAAATCTGGTCCTCGCACTTTTTTATTACGACCGTCTGTTTTAAATTACTCCTCTACCCGAATGTTCCTCAAAAGGAGTTCAAGCAGAGTTTTTAGCGATTTTGTTGCGGTCAAGCTCTTGCGGTAACTTTACCCTCATTTTCCCGGTACTCCCAAATGTAGCACTCTTTTGATGCCTCCTGCTTTAGTCGCAGAAACCCGTCAACGTACTCTGCGAAAAGGCCGTCACTTCCCGTCAAAGGATCCAGTTCGGTTATGTTTTACTGACAAACTACGTAAATTTCGCTAACGATATAACCGAGCTCGATGGCTTCTCGAATTTCGTCGGCCACCCACATACCGGTAAATTTACGATCTCTCGCCTCGTCGTGACAGCAATCGTCCTGCCTTAACTCTTCGAAACATGTTCGACATAGCTCGAAGAGCAGTTTGCCGTGCATCTTCACAGGCAAGAGGAGCATGAATAAATTGCAAGCTGTTAACAGCTTGCATTTCAAAAGGTCCTCTATGGCAGAAAAATTATTGTTTGTTACCATCCTTCAACGCCTCGCACTCTGAACCCTCGTAGACAGCAGCGAGCTGAATCAGAAATCGACCACGTTTATATATGTAAGGATAGAGCGAGGTATATCGTAATACAATATAAGCTTGTTCTTCTTGGAATTGTATATCGTAACGAAACTTTTGGTTCGACGTTCGTAAAATGCTTTGCGTGGATTCAGAGTTATTTTACTCATTAACGGGTATTCGGTCACGTATTTCGCGATTTGAAGGTGTTCGCGCTTTACTCGGTGGAACGCCCAGTCCCACACTTTGCGCACCTCGTAACCCAAATCGCAAATTCGACCTATCTTAGCGCGCGTACTATCAAACGATTCATTGAATGTTCGACCCCACGCGTTAACATTGCTGCGATTATTTTTAAAGCAAGTATAAATCCCTTGATCATTATACCGTTGTAGAGCCAGTATTCACGCGGTCTTCCCGTATGGATTATTTCGCGATCCACCTCCAGCTCACACTGCAATAACCACTCGTCAGCTTTTTGTGAGTGTTTATCAGCGCGAGGGTACCCGTGGGTACTATTTCGATAGTTTCGACTTTCAGGGAATTTTTCCTATAAAGACAAGAACATGCGGACGCTATCGTAGTTGCCACTAGTTTGCACTCGTCCATCGACATGATGTCGGGTGAATAATAATGTGCATCCAATTACTGTCCTACGTAGCGTGCGTACTGAACATATCTGGAAACCAGCCTTTCTTGTTAGTCTCCACTAGAATAAATGTAGCTGGTAACGCACTCTGCTTCATTTGAAAGTAGCTGAGACTATCAATAAATTTGGCACAACCATAACGAATACACTCTATTTTTTGACCATTCAGGATAATGCTTAGTGCCTGATATGTTTTATGCTCGACAAGTCAACGTAAAATAAATTAGGAATCGAACCCTTGTGCGTTGTGAGTGATGAATATTACTTCCTGGAATTTTGTTTTCTCGACCACTACAAGCTGTAGTAACTGCACAACGGAATCCTCTGTTAATATGTGCTCGCGCACACCACTCGAAGGGCACCAGTCCGAAATATCATCGCACTCGATACTATCTGTGCAAACGAGCTGCGCAATGCATAAATTCGGGATATGCATCTTTATGTTTTCACCGTCTTGAGACGTACTATCCTGCTGCGTTTCGAAATCATAGAGTGCATAAAGGCGCTTTTGCTTGGAACCCTCATTTTTCCACTTTATTTGTTGAATGAAGCAGTATTCATTAGACCTGTGTGTTGACATGCATAGCCGGCACCAATTTTTGCCGCATTCGTGCTTGCGGAATGCGTTCATGCAATTACAGCAGGTACGATATACCTTCAACACATCGCATAGTTTTTTATTATTAGCTTTGTATATGCTCGCAATCTTGTGGTTCCAAAAACATACATTGCCGAAACAATTGCGATTACACGCGGGACGCTTTTGTAGCGGCTCGTTCTCGCTGCATGATGGCGACACAAAGTAATGAGAACAAAGCTGTCTGCATTTATAGTCCGCAATATTTTCGTAACCGTGATCGCAATAATACGAATCAGAATGTATCAAAAATATAACGTCTGTACTGATATTAGTATGCCCGTCGAAAAACGGAGATTCGCCGCTGCCGAGATTTTCTTTTATATACGCTACTACAGCAGTATTGCAAGCTGCAAAATAATGCTAGCACTTTTCGAGTTCGCGTACATCACAGACGTTCTGGGGTACGCAAACAGTAGCGTCCTTGTACAATTTTACAGCACACTGATGCTGTAAGTGTCGACGACCGTCGCCTATGATATCCTACTCCGCTCGCATCGCGAGGGTATCATTTCTTTTCAAAAATATGTTGGCCTCCCGGACTACAAGCGCACAAGGCAAACATAGGTTGTCGCGGTTTAAAATATTAATAATGTAGCTCTGAGCAACGGTATCTACCGTCAAATTATTTTGCCCTGCACCCACTGGAAACTTCATCTTCATTGAGAGTGGCATTGCTCTGCCGGAGTCCTTCAACCGACCCCCATAAATTGATGGTATAAAACGTGCTAACGGGTCAAAAAGAGAGGCCTGCGAAATCGAGCGCAAATTGGTGACTAGCAAAAGTAACTCCGACCATACCAGTCGCATTTGCGACTAATGATAGCAAGTACTCGTGGGAATCATGCATTGCTAATTCTAGTCACAAGACCGTATTGACTGCACGTGGTAGCTCGTTTATTCGAATACGAAAGTTCTACATACATAAACAGCAGCGATAGCACAATTCTGCCTCGGACTTCTAGACGCAGCAAGCACCATCACTGCCTCCCCATTCATACTTAGCTAGGTTTGGAGCTTATTTTACTCTACAAAACCCAACCACTTAGAACATAATTATAAGATTTTTAAACTTCAATAACTTAATACAATCTCGCTTTTTACAGTAATACCCTATTTATAAAGTTATCTATGGCTCTTAATTCTACGATTCTAAATTGTTTCTATTTTTAATACCTATTTGAGATTATATTGCACATGTATAAGATTCTATTATTTGTTTGGCCGATTTTTGTATTTTATTTAATATATATTGATATAAAATTGATCACCATAACCTCACTAGCATTCATCTAGCAGTTGTGAAAGCTTCAAAAGTTGCATTTCTGTCTGTAGCATATAGTTTTCTTTCCATACTACTGAGTCTGGCAAGACAAATTAGTCCGACTGCACAAGTAACTCTATAGTGGGGAAACATTTTTTGATCTTGTTTTGCTGAGTCACACTTGCAATCTGATGTAAATACTATATCGTCTATCACTACAATATCTTTGTGTGCAGGTTGTTTTTTAATTGAGTTCATCGAGTTCGTAAAATTCTGAATTCCTCTGAGGCTTCTATTGAAGTAGAAGATCGCTTTATTTGAACCTAGGTAATTCATATCTCTGTATGTCATTCTATGCTTGTTCAATTGATATATTTTATTTCCAGGGGCCTCGGGAGACTTTTTACTTCTTGCTTTAACACTGTTTATTTCTGCCATTTTGTCTATCTTCTCGAAAACCGTTTTGATGGGTTTATATTTTTCTGCATTTAGTACCATTGTAATGTCTTAGTTATTTGAGATTTCTTAAACAAAATTTGAGATTAATAATTTTGGTTTTGTTTTTATCGTTTCTGTAATGCAGGGTAGTTCAATTCTTGCGTTATATTATCTATCTTAATATTTATCTTCGTGAATGCAGTAATGATTTTATTGTAGTTATATTGGGGAATGCGTTTATGATTTTTAAAATTCTCGATTGAACTGACTGCAGTAACTGCAATCGATTTTCATATGCACCATCCCAGGCAATTATTCCATAACCGATGATGCTATGAAAAAGAGGAAAATATACTATTTTTAATGTGTTATAGTCCATATATTTCGCTATTCTTCCGAATATAAAAAGCAGATATTTTGTTTTGTTTATTAGATATATGTGTTTGCTCCATCTCATGTGCTCGTCAAAATTAATTCCTAAGTATTTTGTTTCATTGACGCTTTATATAAGTTCATTGTCTATTTTTATCTCAATTTCTTGCGGTATACTATGACTGTAATGTCCAAAAATTATATAGACTGTTTTTCGTATATTAAGCGTCAGCTTGTTCAGCTTAAACTACACAGACACACTTTCAAGATGTTGGTTCATTTGTTATTTGACTTCTGATCACGTGTGCCCATCTGCTATAACTGCCGCATCATCTGCATAAGACAGAATAACCCTACCTGGTATTTTGCTTAGTAAGTCATTCACATAAATGATAAAAAGTAGAGGTCCAAGTATAGTTCCTTGTGGAACTCCAGTATTTATAATTTCAAAATGGCTTACACTCGTACCAACTCTTACTCTTTGCTTCCTGTTACTTAAATAACTTTGCAGCAGCTTATAACAATTTCCTCTTAACCCATAAGCATAAAGCTTGTCCAACAGTATTCTGTGATTGACCGTGTCGAAAGCTTTCGCTAAATCCAGGAAAGTTATAGCAATAGGCTTACTTTGGTCCATGTTTTCATAAATTGTTTTGGATATTTGATTGAGTGCATCTTTAATTGCGATATTATTCCTAAAATTAAATTGTTACTTACTATTCTTCTACGTATTATTACTTACTTACTTACTTAATATTCTTATATGTATTATTTTTTCAAAAATCCAATATTGAAAATTAGCGATATCGGTCTATATTACTCATCTCAGTTTTCTTTCTTGCTTTATATATTGGGATAACTTCTGCTGCTTTAAGCGTATCAGGCCAAATTGATTCTTGAATACAGACGTTGAAGGCATTGGATAGCACATCCGAGATAACCATTGATATTACTTTTAGCGTTTTAGCATTAATCATGCCTATTCCTTCGTTTTTGAGTTTGAGATCGTTAATTATTTTTATTACTTCTTCTTGATTTGTTGGTTTAATAAACATAGTCTTTGGATTGCTTGTTGGTAGTTCCAGGTTTGTATTATTCTATTGATCAGCGTTTCTCCTAGTTTACAGTAGTATTTATTTAGTCTACTAGCAATCTCCGTCTCATCATTCATAATAAAATTATCTTTTAGCTTTATTTGTTATATAGAATTATTTTGCTTGTCTACACTTGTACCAATTTTGTTGTTAATACAAGCCCATAATTTTCTTGGATTATTTTTATTTTCTTCTATAAGTTTTCTATTATGGTTAAATCTTGCTTCTTTAATGATTTTATCCAAGGTCTTACTATAGTTTTTGTATTGTAGTTTTATTTCTTCGTTATTTGGATTTTGTTTTACTCTACTGTATAGCATTTCCTTCTCTTTGCATGATTTTAATATTGCTTTTGTAATCCAATCCTTTCTTGCAGTTTTCTTTGAATTTTGCCGTTTTTTCGTTGAAATTTGGCCTTTTCTATGCAAACTTGAATATCTTTTCTAATATCTTCAAACATATCATTAGAATCTTTAATAATTTTATGTCTGGACCAATCTATTTGTTTAGCCGTTTCTAGCATGACTTTATAATTATAATACTAACAGTTTTGATTCGATTTCATTGCGTTATAATTGACTTTTTCATTTTTCATTTCCAAAAATAATGAATAATAATCAGTTATCGAAACTTGTAGTGTTAGCCCTTTTACTATTGGAAAAACAGTCAGACTAGGAGATATTGCCAAAAGCCCCATGAGTCCAGTTGAGGACACTGTGGAATATGGTTCTAGCGGCTGTCGAGGCTTCAGACGAATTTGTACGAGCAGAGGTCATTTTAGCCACGATGACGAAGCAATCCTCTGTGTACCTTTTAAGGACATGTCGGAGCTAAAAATACTTTTTCTCTACTCCATATAACTTTTTAAATGAAGCATGTATTGAAAAACTAAAACCAGAGCGCTATATAGTGTTACGTTTAATGAATCATTCTACCAAAAAAATGTCAATCGGATTTTTAGTATTTTTGATTGGCATTTGAAGTACTAAATTTTTGAAACTATTATTTCTTTATTTATTTGTATTTATTACGTATATACAAAAATTGTAAAAATGACGTATCGCACGCACGCGGCCAAAATCTAACAGAAAAACAACTTAATGAATCCCAAAAGATAATCAGTTTTCAATACTATTAGATGATAGTAGGTAACAGATTAAAAAGTCGCTTCATGCGGTTAACCGCTGAGTAAAAGCCTAAGTTTAAGGAATAAGTACCCTCGCGCAACGGATGATTGAAACGCAAATTGTAGACCATGTTCCTACCTGCAAAGAGACGGGTCACCTCCGGGAAATCAAACAAAGCCTTCACAGTCTTCTACGTATGCAGACAATCATAGAAACGGTGAAGGGATTCGACTATCCGGATGCCAAACAAAATGGCCAACCCGTGTAGTTATGATGCAGTCTGCTTATTGGGATATTTTTGAACGCAAGGATTTATGCTGCACAGATTGAATTTGTTGATATGCAGTTTAAGAAAGGAGATCAAATCTGAGAGTAATTGAGCAGATTAGTCACGGTCAAGGCCTTGTACAGATGAATTACAGAGTGGACGCAGGCAAAACCAGAGGTAGTTTGTCTGATAAAGTCAACAAGAGCCGAAGTCTTAGAAACCAAATGGTCCGCATGGAAGGAAAAACTGAGAGGCGAGTCAAAGAAGACCCCCAAGTCTTTAACCACCACTACTCTGGACAGCATAATGCCGCTCACAAAGTAGTCAGGTAGAGAAGGGGCTTTCCCTCTGAAGAATGAGATAGAATCTCTCTTTCTAATTTCCTTAATTTTATAGTTTTTTAGCCATATATCTAGTTGTTTTGAGTTCTTTAGCTAATTTCAAAATATTACAATTCTCAGGTGCAATGGTCCAAATCGATATAGGATACGGATCATTTTTATCCAACAAATCGAATTGTTCTTTGACACGGTCAAATATTTGTTCCAAATCGACTTTTTTTCTGACATTATACTTTTAGAGCTAATATATCTTCATTTCTAAAAGAGTCTTATGAATCTTAACTTAACGTTGAGTCGAGATAATTTTCTCTGTAATAGCATGTTCTTTTGGTGAGTGATTTAGATACATTTTGATCTGAATCTCGTGATCCTAAATGAGTAATGTTTTAAGAAGTATTTGAATTCTGAGAAGTACGAAAATGTTGCTTATTTTTCTTATAAACTTTATTTTATTTTATATCAAAAATTAATGTGAACATCTCTCTCTCACTGTGTTCCTTCCTCATTCCCTTTCTCCATCCCTCCCACACTCGCTAAGTTTTATTACAATTTGAAATTAATTTTTTTTAAACCAGTGTTTAAATTATAAGGTCCCATAGCCTATTCTTTTAATTATTTCAGGTAACCAAAAATAAAACATGGAAAGATATAGCTGGTCTTTTGGGTATTGGAGCTAGCAGTAGTGCTGCTTATACCTTACGCAAGCATTATACTAAACATCTATTAGCCTACGAATGTCATTTTGATCGTGGCGGAGTAGATCCTCAACCAATAATAAACCAAGTTGAAGCTGGAACTAAGAAAAAAGGAGCTAAAGGTACTTCATCGGTACCTTCTCCAGGTATGTGCAGATTGTTTTATAATATATTTATAATTATACTTATTTATATATTTATAATTAATTATACTTAATGTTCTTTGAAATACCGTCGGGAGATTCCTAAGGTTGCCTCTGGAAATATGTTCTCAATATTTATTTTATACACTGTTTTCTGTTAGATAAAACATTGTACAATTATAATTTTGAATTTAAAATAGTACTTTTCAAATCGGAAGGTGAAATCGATTTTAATTTTCATGTACGATGTTTATTTACAATTTGTATGTTATATGTTATGAATGTCTACTGATTCCTATAAAATAAAATCGCGCTTAAAATATTGCAAGCTCACCGATTCCGCTGTACGCGGCATTTATTCAGTCAATGCTCCAGAACGTTGAAAGCAGTTTTTGCTGAGCGCAATGCATCTTTCATTGTAGTCTTAGAATTTTAATTGACATAGTGACTTTTCCAATTACTTGATTGAGAATAGTGCACAAATTTTCGATTAGACTGATCTTCTTCTTGTCTTATGTGTGCGTTCATACGTGCGTGCGTGTGTGTGTAATGATTTGACCTTGAACTCTTTTTTTTAAGGTCATTTGAAGGTCAACTTTGAGTTTTTAAATAGGAACCCTATTTTTTTATTCCCGGAATGAAAAGGGCGGGAATCTTTACGTTCAGAGTAATATGTTTGGTTGTGGCACTGAATGTTATCTCAATCAGGCAACGCCAGAATCGAAAAAAATGATAAACTCATAAGTTGCAGGATATCGATGCGGTATCGAATGATGACCTTGAATTTGACTGTCATTTCAAAGTCCAATTTATTTTTTTTCAAACAGTACCCACTTTTTTTTCTCCGGATTCTAAATGCGCGTACAATTTTGCGTTTTAAACGAAGTTGCCAATTTAAAATAGAAGAAAAGATGTTTATCATTTAGCGTACCATTTCCTGCGTTTCGTCATCATTATAAAACTTGATGTCGAGGACCCATGACGAGGACTTGGTTGGATAGATTCACACCATGTTTTTTCTACTAGTAGAAGGTTCTGCATACATGGTACCTCTACAGATAAATACTTAAGTGGACAAGAGACTTTTAAATCCCAAAAAAGAGAACCATTATTAAAGTATCACTCATAAAAAATTTTACACTTAAAAAAATTAACTTTACCTACATATCAAGTAAGTGATTATTTTATTATTAAGTACGTGATTATTTTAAAAAATCAAATAAATAATAATTGAAAGAATGATAAAACTTTAACTTGTTTTATTTTTAGAAAATGTTCTGGTCATTCAAATTAGCCCGTTTTTTTCCAGGCATCGTCCAAGAATTGCGTCGACAAAAAACTAAAAGATTTGACACTTTTAATAAAATTTTTATATTTATTTTACACATATTAATTATCTGAATCAGAAATAAATTGCATTGTATTTTAAATGACATTTTTGTTTTTCCATTTAAATTATTTAAAAATTATTATTTTTTAAGTATATGTACAGATATATGTACGTTTGTATACATATGCTATACACACACACATACACATACATATACTCGTAATGTATACGCGCATGTTGTAAATACATATGTATATGCAGAATTATAAATTTTGTAATACATACACAGTTTACTGTAGAAGATTGATTTTTTGCGGATTCTTGAGCGAGCGCAGCAGATCTTATTCTATTGAGAGAATTTAAGCTGACTTCGGTTATTACAATATCATATTTTTTCTTGATGATTTGAAAAATCTTTTCCTGCATAGTTTGGATTAGCTGGTTCTTTGCATAGGGTTTAGTCAACTATTGTAAAAAGAAGTCAGAGTTAATACAAACTGTGGCTTTCGCGTATTTACGTGTGTCTACTATTTCAAGAGCATTTATTATGGAAATGCATTTTGCTTCTGTCTCTGTATACAAGTTATGCAGTGGAATTGTAATTTTATCACCTGGAGTAATTATACCAACTCCGGTGCCTGAATCATTTTTTAAGCCTTCAGAGTATATAAAAATAGTATCTGAATGGTCGTGGATCGCGCCGTATTCTGGGTTTACTGATGTCATTATATCTAACGTTACTCGCTTCCGTTTGTCTTTTGACAACCGGAAGCGAGTAACGTTTATTTATGCTTTCACAGTTGGACAAAGTATTTATTTAACTGTCCATTTTGAGTATAGCTTTCGCTAAAACTCAAGATGGAGTCGTTCACTCGAAATTCAATTAGAAATACGCGTTATAAAAATGTATAAAAATCTGCTCAAACACCATTAATCCCAACCTAGTTTTATCAAATATTTTATTTTTACTTACTTGGATAATTTCTTACTTGGAATTGATGTTGGAATTGAATTTTTAAAAAATAATACTTGAGGGGACAAAACAGTCCTATTTGTTGAAAAAATCTATTTTTTATCTGATATTTTGATAGCAAATTGCACGTAGAATAAGCTCCCGAACCCGTTTTTGAAAAAAAATGTTATTTCAAAGTTATAAGCTAAATGCTGAATCTATCTTTGTAACGGTTTTTCGGAAAATTAGGTATTTTTAATTTTTCCTTGATAAACGAATAAATAAACAAACAAAAAGTATGACTTGCAATATATTATTATTAATACCTGTAATATATAAGTCATATATATTTTTACGTGTATTTTAATAAAAACTTACACGTGTACACGTTTAAATAAATTATCATCTAATAGTCTGAAAATGGAAATTTGAATATCTGCGCGCTGCATACCTCCTCTTGATAACTGTTAGAGAGCATGCGCGACAGTATTTTTGGAAACTCAGTTTATCTGTGCGCATGTAACCTAACCCATCTGGCACAGGCGCTATATCTAGAAATATTTACAAATATATCTACAATATACTTGTGATCATTTGTCTCAGTAATTGTAGCGTTTTATTTAAATATTTAAAAATATAATTAAAGTGTAATGGAAAAAGTATAGTGAAAAAAGTGTTGTGAAAAAAGTGTAGTAAAAAAGGTGTAGTGAAAAAAGTGTAGTAAAAAAAGTAGAACAGTGAAATTTGTGTAAAATTATAAAATTAAGTGTAAATTGTTAGTGTGAGATTATTGTGTAATTGACAATGGCTTCCAATAAGGATGCAAAGGGAATATTTGCATCTACTCATCCGGATGCCAAGTACTCGTTTGGCAGGGCAACGTGCTGGCTTCCTGAAGATTATGAATATAATAGCCTGCTTTATAATTATACTTATCTGTATTTTTATATATTTATTTATTACAAGTTAAGTTATTACAAGTCAGAAATATTCATTAATTTTGTTTTTCAGCGGAAGAGTTTGCTATCTGCCACTCTCTATAAATCTGGCAGTTGAGGTTATGTATGTGTGTATATACACATGGATAGTATGGTGCCAAATATCAATATTGACCAATTCATTTTTATAAAAGATTAGTATAATTTTTCCAATTTCACCCTGAAAATTGTCGTACAGACCTGATATGGTATGATGTTGGTCTTGAGAAATGGAAAAAGATATAATTGGGCCGACTTGATTTACTGGTTTGTAAGTAAATTTATAA
Source organism: Muscidifurax raptorellus (assembly GCA_020010945.3). Classification (NCBI taxonomy): domain Eukaryota; kingdom Metazoa; phylum Arthropoda; class Insecta; order Hymenoptera; family Pteromalidae; genus Muscidifurax; species Muscidifurax raptorellus. Next base: position 1,237,751 of record JAHUUD020000027.1, read on the forward strand.
CTATAATTGTAACTCCAAAATTTAACGTTGTTTTTAACTAATATTTTTTTCCTGATTTCAGCTCACTGTCCGTAGAATTCCAGGAGAATGGATGGGCTGAAAATTTTAAAGGTCTACATAAAAAATATACTTTTTTTTGTTGTAAAATAACTTCTACGCATTCAAATTAAAATCACATCATTCATATAAGAATGACAGGTGTGTAGAACTTGTAAAAAAATTTTGAGCCTATTTCATCCATCGGTTCAATTGGAATATTACGGACAGTGACAAAATATTTTCATGGGTGTCTGTACTGTTACCGCTACCAGGCAGCAGTACATGAGGCCTATTAGGGCTCAAATTGTAGGTAATGTGACTTAGTTTAATTATAAAAAATATCTCAATATAATCTTAAATTTATATATTAATTTTATGTATTTTTATTTTTCAGCTCATAAGACTGTTTTGTCCCCTTAAACAGAAATTGCACACTAAAACCAATTTTTTTATTTTCAAACAACTAAACCAAAATTCTTCTGCAAGAAAACTAATTGAATTTATACAGTTCTTCTGTGGTTTCTGCTCAACCAGGGAGGTTTGCATTGCTTGCATTTCTAGGTCTTGTAGATGGAATTTCCAGCTTTATTTAGGATCAAAGGTACATCCAAGAATTTTTAATCGGTCAGTCTCTTTGACTATGTCATTTTTAACCAAAAGTTCGATGCAGGATATTTTTGATAATTTTTTGTAAACACAATGAATTCAGCTTTTCTAATTGAGAATATGAATCCTGATGTTTGAGTCCATTGTTGCAGTTTGTTCAAAGAGTTTTGAAGAATTTTTTGAGTGGATTTTTTCCTGAGCAATAGATAATTAAATCATCAGCAAATAAGCAGGATTGCACTGGGAAGTTTATATTTTTTACGATATCATTTATAGCTGTGGAACTCCTTTTGTAGGTTTTTTGATTTGAGAAATAATACCTTTTACTTTGACTTGTATAAGTCTATTTTTTAGAAAATTTTTTATAAACTCTAGCATATTTCCTTTTACTCTTGCTTTAAGTAGAATATCTAGAATACGGTCTTTCCATACCATTTCAAAGGCCTTTTCAATATCAAGATTCTGGAACGCCGAACAGATTTCATTTTCTTGTATTATTAAATGGTCATTTGTGGTTCTATTTTCTCGGAAGCCTCTTTGTTGGGGAGCGAAAAATTTGCTTGACTCAAGGAATGATTTTAGTCGTTTATTAATAACTTTTTCCATCAGTTTACATAAGTTGTTTGTCAATGTAATCGGTTTATAATTTTTTCGGTTAGACTTGTCTTTATCGGGTTTTGGTATGACTAGTATGGTAGCTGAATTCCACTGATCAGGAAAGACTCAGTCAGATCAAATTTTATTGAAGATTTTATGAATAAGTACTATTGCTAATTTTTTAATATAATATTAGGAATCTGGTCAGGTCTACGGTTTGAGTTATTGCATGATGCTAATGTATCTGAGATTTTAACTAATTCTAAAGTTTTGTTAAAAATAGAATTATCTAGATCTTTGAAACGTTGTTAATTGTGTTCAGTTAAATAATTGTTTTTATACTATAGAAAGTCTTGATCGTAATTTTGGTTACTCGAATTTTTAGCAAACGTTTGGACGAGTTTGGCAGCGATTTCTTGTCATTTAAAGATCATCTGGTTATTATTTTTGATCATGGAAATTTTGATAGATTTAAATTTACCTTATATGTGTTTTCCAATCTATGTTCAATTCTATTTTCTGAAGTTTTATGTTTTTTGAAGCGATTGAAGGCGTGTTTAGATTCTTGGATCGCTTTTTTACAGTCTGGATTCCATCTCGGTACTTGTTTTTCGTTGAGTTTGATTTTTTACCGGTATAGTTTCGTTGGCCGCTGAGAGAATAATCGCGTTAAGATTTTCTATTTTTTCATTTATTTTAAAATCTAAATTATGCGAGTTTTCTTGGAGCTCCGAAAATTTATTTGTAATAACTGATTGAAACAGTGGCCAGTTTGCTAACTTATAATTGTAGATTTTTTGCAGAGTTAGATTTGAGTCGGTTATACTGGGAATCATTATGGACATTTTCAAACTTATCGGATAATGGTCGCTGTCATATAAATCATCGAGCATTTCCCAATATAAATTTCCCGTTTCCGAGGATGTGACAATGGACAAGTCGATTGCACTAGAATTGCTGCTTGTTTGTTCGAATCTTGTAGGTTGATTAGTGTTAAGTAGCGAAATTTCTGGGTCGTCCAAAAATTTGTCTACAATTTTTCCTCTGTAGTCAGTATTGACGCACCCCCAGAGGGTATTATGGGAATTAAAGTCACCAAAAAATTACGTAATTATTATAATTGCGTCAGTTCCAGTGATATAACCTTATAGTTTTATTTGTTTCATAAGGTGTATTTTTGATTTTTGTTTATTTTTAAAGAAGCGATTTCGATTCATTTTATTATTTTTGCAAAAGTCGATTTTATACCTCTGTTTTGAACAGAGAATGATGAGAAAGAATCTTTCAGAGAAGATGAAGATGTGGATACAGTTTTCTCATAATTGATGATATATTTGTGATTTCTAATGAAAATTTTGAGGCTAATCAATTGATATCAGGGTGACCTTTCGATCTATCAAGGAGGTTCAAAAGTCTGTAGCTCCGAAGTCAGGTTGCTTCAATTGATTTTGTGTCTTGATTATTTCTTTGTTTGTTATTTCAAATTGATCAGAATTATTAGACGCAGAAGCTTGAGTGAGCCGTAGTTGCCTGTTTTGATTTGCTTCACATTGCCGGGCAACGTGACCTTCTTGTTTACATATGAAGCATTTGAGAGTATCGGTAGACGCGTATATCCAATACGTAGAGTTATCATAGTCGACGTTAAAGGAATCTAGTAATTTCTGTATATCTTCTGGATTTACATAGATTTGTCGCCTAAAGCTGAAAATGTCCCCAAAGCCTGGTCCTGAGAAACCGGCTTTGATAAAGGTCATTTTTGATTCTAGTTTAACCTTCTAAGCAGTCAAATATTTTTCTAGGACATCGTGCAGTATAACAGAACAGACATTTGTATTGGAGCATCTCTTATTGTTATTTTTTTTCAATAAGATCGTCAGCGATATATTTAGAAGCTAGGTATATACAAATTCTGTTATTTCAAATTCCAGAGTTGAATCTAATGTTAGTTAGTGAGGTGAGCTCTGAAATTTCGTTTACGTATTCTTTGATCGAACTTCCTTCTGTAGAATCAATTATAATAGCATGATATTTTTTCAGGAAATAATCTGATTTAATAGCACCTGTATAGTTGAGTTGCGACAGTTGAGTATATTGTGTAGATTCTTGATGTTGGTTCATCTCGTTGAGTTTGTTGGTTGATGCACCTCTGTAGTCAGAAAAATGCATTTTAGAGTTTCAACGCTGCAACTGCACCTGGTGCACTTACCAGCGTTGGAAATCACTAGCGCGTAGAGAAAAAGCGACACTAATCACTTGTGATTTTATACTACACACTTGGAAATGGGACTCATGATCACTGTATACAGACGGAACGTAAACACGTCCGATCTGTATGAGGACTGTGAGTTGTCTGAAGTTTCAAATATCGGGCGTAAAATTGTACAATATGTAAGCTATAAAATATTGTATTTAACACGATAATAATTAATTGATAACAGACCTATTAGTACAAAATATAGCAATTATGCTAGTGTAATACATTTTTATCTATTGTAAGAGAACATTATTTTTTTTTCAATAAAGATTATACTTTATACTACATTTCTTTAACATTAAAAATAATACGAATATACATTTTCTATTAAAATTTTTGTATAAATGTCTTGTATAAATAAAGTTTTTCAATACCTAATAAAGGTATTTCTTGAGAAATTAAATTACTCAAAATTGAAAAATGTTTAATATAATCGTAAGATATAGCAATTATTCTAGAAAATATTGTTTAAAAACTAATAGTTCGAATCATTATTCATATTTTAAATGTATACGTTTGATTATACTTCATAATATTTAATAGGTTGAAATAACTCTTTTACTAAAATACGAAATCTACATTTACTAAAATAAAATTTTATTTATTTCATAAGTTATCTATTACAATTTACTTTTAATACTTTTGGAATTACAAAACATTTATTTCATATCTATTTCATAAAACCTTCCTAATCAACAAATTATCAAATAAATCTGTTAGAAGATGGTGATATACAAACCAGAGTGTGTATGTGGCTTTAACATGATAGTACACCAGCTCATAGAAGTTTAGATATTTAACTCTTTATAAATCAAACATACCATAATCGATGGATAGGTATTATACGTGGTGCAAATCATGTTAATTGGCCACCACGATCCCGAGATCTCGCGAGCCCAGATTTTTAATTATGGGGCTTTTTGAAAAACAGCGCGTATACGAACGCCCCTACTACTAGAGAAAATATGATGCAACGAATCATTAATGCTTACCGAAGCATAATAAGGCATGTGCTTTTATCGACTGTTGAAAGCTTTGAGCGAAGAATTCAACTATGTATTAAAAATCATGGAAGGATTTTTAAATACTTAATTAGGCAAAGTTTAAACTCTATTATCGAAATGATTTTTTCCAGGTCTTGTCTTCATCGGCCGGTATTTTCATGTCTTGCCTTCATCGGCCGGCCTATATGATTCTTGCCTTCATCGGCCGGATCAAAATGGGACCTGAAAATTGACCTTGCTACGTCCTCGTTATGGGTTCTGGACATCCAGTTTTATAATGATGACGAAACGTAGGAAATGATACGCTAAATAATAAACATCTTTTCTTCTATTTTAAATTGACAACTTCGTTTAAAACGCAAAATTGTAAGCGTTTTAGAATCCGGAGTAAAAAAAAGTGGGTACTGTTTGAAAAAAGATGAATTTTACCGTGGAATGACCTTAAAGGACAGGGTCAAATTCGTGGATACCATTCCGTATTCCCTCAATATCTTACAACTTTCGTGTCTATCATTTTTTCAATTATGGCGTTGCCAGAGAAATTACCTCAAGAAAAACAATTTTATAGAAATTGTAGAAAATCATTTTTATAGAAATTATATATAATTTGAATACGAAAATGATTCTATACAATTAGACAGAATTTGTATACAATTTATATATAAATGTTCTTCTTCAGGACAATTACTATTATTTTCATCATTTTCCTAAAAACATTGAAAGAATTATTTAAGTATACATTGTTGTATCACGTATTGTATCATTCACGTATATATGTATTGTTTACTTTATCCTCTTCATCGGAATAGATAATACGACTTTTTCTCTTCATCGAATTGGATGTTTTAGAGCTCAGTATCTGAGCTCTAAAACATCCATTTTAAGACCTTTTTAAGATTCCTTTTTAAGACCTTTTATCACAACATTACAAAATTTATATCCGAACGGCATTGACTGGATTGATAAGCATAATAATATAATCAATTCCAGCCGCGTATCAGCTCCAATTGCTACTTTAGACCTTCCTGCGAGAGCCCCAACTCAAAATCTCACATTATTCAACGGAAGTTGCAGTTGTACATTTTATGAACATGAAGGCGAAATGTGTGTAACTGGGGAGGGACATACCAGAGTCTATCCACGGATAACGTATGCGATACCGCGAAAAAAAGAACGAATGCTTATGCAAGCATTAGAAGCAGTCAATAGTAATGTATCACAAATTAACGGTGTAAAAGGCCCTTCCGTTACTGCTCTAAAACTTGGATTTGATACAGCAATTTTACTAGGACTTTTCCGCATGCTTCTTTCGCTATAGTTCGACACAAAGAATCATAAGTTCCCTTTTTATATTAAAAATTTTTATATTCAAATTTCCGGCCCTTTTCATTCCAGCAGTAAAAAAAGGGTTCCTAATTAAAAAACAAAGTTAACCTTCAAATGACCTTGAAAAAAAGAGTTCAAGGTCAACTTCAAGGTCACCATCCGATTCCCTCCTCGATAGCCTACAACTTTCGTGTCTATCCTTTTTTCGATTAGGAACGTCTTTGACGAGTTATTAAGGGTGCCCGTTTAAATTGGGTCACCCTGTATATAAATAACAGCAAAGAGCCTAAAGAAAAAAAAGGAAAAGTTTAAGGATTAAACAAATTTTTTTTTACTCAAAATAATATTTAAAAAATGAAAGTATTCTTGTAATTTTCCCATGTTATGCTTAGATTTGAATCTAAAATTGATTTAAAAATTATTTTTATCGATTTTTAACTCAAAATTTAAGCATAATGTAATAAAATTAGAAAAATACTTTTATTTCTAAAAAACTTTTTTAAGTAAAAAAAAATTTTTTAATTCCTTAATTGTTTATTTTTTTAGGTCCCTTGCTGATGTTACATAGGCAAATCAAGGCGAGTGGCATCCTGAAACTACCGTGAAACGTTGTTCCTATATCCAAGCTACTTCCATAATTTTTTGTAGACTGCAATTCGGGATCAAACGTTCTGAAATCCTAGTTTCAAATTTTTTTTTGGAATAAAACATAGTTATAACATATAAATAACTTAAAAAATATTTTTAATGAAAAATTCAGAAATTTGTTGTTTAGCCACATAACACCTCGGCCCGGCAATCAATCGCTTTTCTTTTACACCTTCTCTTAAAAAATGTGTCTTTCATGTTCTTGACAATGTACCTTAACGGATTAACAAATAATAACATGGACATTATGGCCTGCAAAAAGGAGGATAAAGTCTCCGAAACGTCACAACGGCCAAAACACAAAATTGCATACTCGTTGCGCATGTTTGTTCTCAATCCTTAAAAATTCTGAAAATTCACAAAAAAAAACATTTATGTTTATAGCGAAAAATGCTTCCCTGAAGAGCTATAAATTAATTAAGTTCTGTAGAAAACTTAAAAATAGACAAAAATATATTTTTAAAATATTTACAACAATTGTAAATATGAATAAAAAATCTGGAAAAATTCAAATGTAATGGAAATGGTATATCAAACATATAAAAAATAGTTTTGGTTAACAAAAATATTTTGCTGGCTGATCTTACGGAGAATCATCTATATATATATATATATATATATATATATATATATATATATATATATATATATATATATATATATATATATATATATATATATATATTGTAACTGGGCTGTTTCTAGGCGGATGAATGCCTATGGCCACCGTAGAAATGCAAAGTGCTCCTGACCTTTGTTTATGCGAGATGCTGATCTCGCTTGTGTGGTCGCTTACCTGCGACGATGCCACGGTGTAGTACACCTCTGGGTAGTGCCCGCGGAGGCGGCGGTTTGAATAGGAAAAGGAATCGGGACGCTAATCAAATGAACACACTTCCGATTCTAATAAAAAGGCGTTTATTCAATAATGAACTTGTCGTCCGCGTTGCGCGAATTCGTGTCGCGAGAAGGCCGCAAAATATATGACCGGATCAGCGACTGGGACCAAATGCCTTGCCAGTCGATCGCGCATAAATAAATGGAAATAAAATCCTACTTGCTTATCGCGTTGATCTACGTCGTCCTCTGGCAAGGTTGCTGCGGTTGCTGCTGTCGTTGCTGCTATTGCTGCTAGGACTGCTGTCTTGTTGCTGCTGATCTCGACAAACTTTTATCGCGCGTCTTAAGTCAACTATTCGCGAGTGCGGTCAAAAGCTAACTGTCGCGAATTTCCCTCAAATTGCGAGTCCTCTACTGGACTTCCCGCGCTTCGGCTATCAGCGCCGATGTGCGCGTCTCGCCGCTCGTTACAATATATATATATATACACACACTAGGCGGGTGCCCCCTGCTTGCTCCGCTCACTAACCCCTACGTTCGTCATAGTGAAAATTTTAAGTTTAGCTAGTATCCGAAAAGCGTATATATGGGCTGTACAAGAGTTCATAACAATACTTAACAAAATAATACCAAGTTTTATTATTTTTTTTTAAGACTTTATATAGATGTTAATATATAATGTATTATATTAGCCATAGGAACAAAATATTTCATAACATTCGATTGTTATTTATAATAATATTTGGTAATCGTTTATTAATTTTTACTTAATATTTTAAAATATTCAGATTGTCTTAGATGATATCATTTGAAATCGGATCAAAATCAGTAAACGTTTTAGATTTATTATTACTTTTCCTATTTAGCTCCATTTTATCATATAACTGTTTAATTTTATGTTCTTGTAACTTTTCTAACATTAATTGACGTAAATTTAATAAATATTCATCGTATTCTTGCTCAAATTTGATATATTTATTTAAAATTTCGTGATCTATATTTAATTATAAATTATTGTTCGTGAGTCTACTGATAGGTAGCAAAGTATCAACTTGTGCGCATCCGCTTATTGTTGTGTAATTTGTGTCTCTACCAATAGGTAATGAAAGAAGCCGAACTGTTACCCATGATTTAAAAGTATTTTACCATGTGATTCGGCTATAATCTTACTTAAAATTCACCAAATTTTGGAGACGATTAACAAACTCGTTCTTAATTTATTTGTATGTCCAACTTTTTATAAACATTTCCACTTACAAGATTTGTTTCCACTATAATTTATGAAAAGATTTATGCAATAAGCTATAATATATGCGTATGATGTATTTTCTATTAAATTAATGGCTTAACCATAAATTAGACTCAAAAGAAGCATTTCCTAGACTTAATTCTTTTTTCTTAATTTGCTGATTTCCTCAATAACCTGGCATTTTCCGATTATTGCCGATTATAAGCAGTGAAGCACCCCCTTATTCTGGCTCAAACTTTGGATTTTATATTTTATTTATTTACTTCATAATTCCATGTATTGGCTACTGCTATTTTACATATTTCCCTTCTTCGAAACTTCTCACGCTGTTTTAAAAGCTACTCCTTACACATTTAATTATAGCATATACTAGGAAAATCAACCGTGCTTCGCGCGTTTAATATCGTTAACACGTTTTTCTTTACATTCTAAAAAGAACTGAAACGTTAACATGTTCCACACTCTATGATATAATACGTATGTATGTATTTGCTTAATTTTGTATCTTTCTAAAAATTATATATCGCTCAATGCAATGTAGTTTATGTGCTCTTCTATTTTTGAGGTTAGATATTCGCTATTTATTTTATGGCATAATAATTAATTGTTACAAAACTAATCTCAAAATTTGATACTAACCTAAATACTATCGTTTTTTATTATTTTTATTATATTCTATACCATTCACATTCAAATATTAAATTTTAAATGTTGGTGCCATCTAACCCGGATATATCTGTCGACCAATCATCGTTCAACGCGAATTTCATTTATAGGCTTCACAACATCCGGTCATGACTTTTTTAAGAGAGGATTTTACGTTTTTCATTTTTCGTCGTATTTACACTTTTTAATTTATTCTCAATACTATTTAACAGTCTCGTTTCGACCACCTTTTTTTTATAATACATTTTACATTCCATATCTACATTTAAACGCTTTTACATTGATTTCTTACATACTATTACGCCCCGCCCCTTTCCTAATTCGAACTCCCTACTGTACTCGCACATTGCTACGCATAATTCCCCTTTCAGAGCTTCTATCATTTTATTCCTTAGTACTTGCTCTCCCCTGTTAATCCCAATTCCTTTATCTTTCCTACCCTCTCTCTATATTAACTCTTTCGCCATTTTGCATACCCATATATGTTCTACCGTTTCTTTTTCCTTTTTGCATAACCTGCACCCCTCCTCTTTGAAGCCTTTTTCTACCGACCTCCCTAAACTTCCACAACGTAACCTAGCCCACTGCTCTTTCTGTTTTCCCTTCTTTTTCTTACTATTCCAATATTCCTCATACCCTAGTTTTATCTTTCATTCCCCATATCCTCTGAATTTCCTGCTCCGTTCTTCTTTCCTTTCCTTCCTCTAGTTTTTTCCTAATTTCTCCTATCTCTCTCCCCTCACACATCCAGCTTAATCCTTCCCCATCCCCAGTCACTTCGAATGCTTTTTTCAGTTTTTCCCCCACTCAGATAGTCACCAATTCCTTATACTCCATCTTCCATATTTTTAATAAATAATTCCCCTATTATCCATCTTCCATATTTGTAATAAGTAATTTCCCGCCCTTCTCTTAGCTTCGATTTCTATCTACCTCTACCCGCTTCCATTTTCCAGATGTAGTTCGGTGTATTCTCGTAACTCCCATTGCCATTTTAACATACTTTCCCTGTGCTCTCTCTTTATCTCCTCCCTCCTTTCCCATCTCCATATCTCCGACTCATACATTACCCCTGATTTAATTATTGTATCCATAAGATACAATCTTCTTTTTAAATTATCTAGCTTAGCCCTTTTCCAAATCCCACATACTGTATTTATGGCTTTCATTCCTTTCGCCCTCATCCTTTTAGCGTGTGTCCCATACGCATTCTTTCAGTTGAACCAGAAAACTAGGTACTTATACTCATTGACAATTTCTAATTCTTCTCCTTTATATACCCATTTCTCCGTTTTCTTCCTTCTTTCTCCCTTTCTAAAGATCATCATTTTCGCTTTCTGAGTGTTCACTTTCAGTCCTATCCTATCGGTATATTTTCCCAGCTCTCTAAACATCCCACGCAATCCCTCTTGAGTGTCCGATAACATGACCACGTCGTCCACGAATTTTAAACAATATATCCCCCCCCCCCCAAATCACCATACCTCCTATACTCTTCTCTTCCCATTGCTTTTCTATGTCATCTATATATAGGTTGAATAACGTCGGGCTTAATAGGCACCCTTGCTTACTCCCTTCCTAATTTCGAACTCCTCCGAAGTCCCCTCCTCGGTGATTATTTCATTCCTTATTTTTTTATAAATATTCCTTACCATATTCAAGAATGTTCCCTGTATTCCTTTTGCCCTCAATTTTTCTATCAAATTTCTCTATTCACCGTATGAAACGTCTTCCTCAAATCAACAAAGCACTCGTACAATTTCCCTCCTTTGTTTTTTAATTTATTATTTATTAGGCTGTTCAGCACGAAGATGTAGTGCCTAGCTCCTCTTCCCTTCCTGAAATCCACCTGGCTCTCCCCTGATATCTTATTGTCTTCTATCCACAATCTCAGCCTTGTTGCCATAACGTTCGTTAACACTTTATACCCCGCACCTAAAAGAGAGACCCCTCTATAGTTTTTAACCTCACTTTCATCCCCCCATTTATGAATTGAAAATATTCTTGCCGTTTTCCACCTTTTACCATCTTCCCTTCCTCGAAAATTCCATTCAATATTCCCGTAAGTTAGCTCTTCCATTCGCTCGACACATTTTTCAAAAATTCTGCTACCAGTCCATCTTTCCTTGCCGCCTTTCTCTTTTTCATCATCCCTATAGTCCACTCTAATTCTCCTACACTTATTTCTCTGTTCTACCCTTTTAAGGGAAACATTACCTTTGAAATTAAAATCAAAATTTTTCATTAAAAATTTTTAAATGCTCTTGCAACGAGACGTCAGTCTCGTGCAAAATACACACAAGCCGAGTGCTCATGGATAGCAACACGTGCTCGAGCAATGTAAACACAGCCGCGAGCAAAACCGACGAAGGGCGCAAACAACCTAACACATACCATACTCTTATAAATAAACTATTTTTGTAAATTTGTAATACCATTATTGCACATAATTACCTTTATTATGATGGCTTTAGTACCTCTGTATACCTCTATAATAGCTATGTATAGTAGGTAGTCCATAATTCACTAACCCAAAGATTCCAAATGAACGAATGGTCCAAATGAGCTCCAACTCAAGGATATTGTTTAAAAGTACATTAGTTGTGGTATGAATGAGGGCATTCGGTTTAGAATAGAAAAAAAATAGAAAAAATCTTATAAGCATATTACTAATTTTTTTTTATCAATTTTAGATTAATTTTAATACAAAAAATTCAGCAATAGTGTTTTTGAAAGAGTATAAAATTTCCTACTTTTTCCCGCAAGATTTTCTAAATTTACCGTTTTGTTCAATTGTTATGACAAAATATATTTTTTTTTTAAATTCATATCTTTCATATTATACAGTCTAATGTTTTGAAAAAATTCATGATAACAAAAAATAATAATGTCTACATGTTGTAAACATTTTAAGTCATTTTGATGATTAGTTTTTGAGAAAAAAAAATCGAAAACCTAAAAAAATCGGTTTTTATGTCGCACGATTATGGGAGTAAAAAAGCTTTAATTAACTTGAAATTTTGGGAAAAGATAGATCTTTTGTTTATCTTGGCTAAGTTCTTTGCGCAGCTTATAAAATCCTTTAGATACGAAAATTTCAATTTTTTTTTTCACCCTGTATATCCTGTATAACCGTTTATCATTATATTTCATTACATTTTTTGTTAGAACTTGAATCTTTTCTTTCAAATACGAATATGAATGTAGACTTTTTTTATTGTTATTTTATATTGTTATTGTTTACTTGGTTCTTTACGTATCAACAGTCCAGTAGAATGACCGCCAGTTTTATTTTGTATAAAGTTTTATTTATTATCAATGTAATATACATTTGTATTTTACAATGCTTTCTTAACATATATATAGACATTTGTGTGCTTTAATACGCCTCTTTATTGTTTTTTTATTTTTTTATTTTTTTATTTTTTCTTCTTCTTCTCTTTTTTCTTTTATCTCTCCTCCTATTCTTCCTTCTTCCTCCTTTCTTCTCTCACCTCTTCTTCACTCCTGTTTTCCTCTCTTACCCTTCTGATCCTTCCCTCCTCCTCCTTCCACTCGTACATGATTCCGTCCACTGTCACCTTTGCACGCTCTCTCTCTCCCTGCTATAACCTCTCTACTCTCCTCACCATGTGCTCTCCTTTCTGTTCCTCTCGTTCCTCTTTCTTCTCCCTGTTCCCTCCGTCTAATTCCTCCTAGGGAATTTCCCTAGACTTCCCCGCATGCTTTGCGCGCGCTTTTCAAATCTCCTTTCTGCTTCGTCCTTACTTTCCCTTCCTTCCTTGCCTTCCCCTCCTTTATTCTTGCTGCCTTTCTTTATTTTTCCTCTTCCATATAGTGCTATAGAGTTTCCCCACTTGCGTTCTTCTCCCTCCGACTGTCTCCTGCCACTTCTTCCCCTCTATCTTCGTCTCCACACATTCTTCGAACACATGTTTAAGCGTCTCCTCCTCACTCCCACATAGCCTGCATACCCTTTCTTCTTCCTTCTTCCAGTATTTGTTCCCTCTTGTCTCACACCCTAGTCTGAACCTTGCCGTAACGCTGAGCGCCCCTCTTCTGTGTTCTCCCACTTCCATCAGGTACTCTGGTATTTCTCCCTGCTCCATCATTACCTCCCTTATTTCACCCGCATATCTGGACTCTTTTATTTCCTCTCTCCACTTCTGCCATTGTGTATCCTTGTTTATCCTTTCTATTTCCTCCTCCACTCCCTCTTCCTCCTCCATTCTTCTCGTATAATCCTCCACCGATATCCCGCACTTCTCCAATTCCATTCTTCTCACGTCCTTCCCTCTTCCCTTCCATTCTCCCCTTTCTCCCTCTCTCTTCAGCAGCCTCCAGCATTCTCCTAGCAACGTATTTTCTTTTGCTCTCCTCAGTTTCCTTTCAAACCTAACCGCCCTTTTTCTTGTCCTTGTCTCTAATTTAAACCTTTTCGTCTCCCAGTGAATCACATGTGCCGGCGTGGTCCTATCTAGGTGCAGCACCCATTTGATGTACCTTCTCTGTATTTTCTCTAAATCCTCCTGCCCTTTCCAACCCCATATCTCCGCCCCATATTCTATTACGCTCTGCACTAGAGCGTCGAACAGCTTCATCCTCATCTTCCAGCTGTCCTTGAACGTTGCCTCTCCTAGGCCCCACAGGGTACTTATCAGCGCATTTGCCCTTCCTTTCACCTTCTTCACCTGTTCTTCTTCTTTCCCGTTTTCTTTCATCGTGTATCCCAAGTATTCAAATGTTTTCACCACCTCTATCTCCCTTCCATCCCATTCAAATTTCTCTTCCCTCCTCCTTCTTCCTCCGATTCTAAAAATCATGATCTTCGTTTTCTCTGTGTTTAACTCCAATCCCTTTCTTTTGATGTATCCTTTGAATCTTCTTAACATTTGTTTCAACCCGCTCGCGTTTGTTGCTAACATTACTACGTCATCTGCATATGAGATTGACCATACTTTCCTTCTCCCTAATATTATTCCTCCTTCTTGCACCTTTCCCATCTCTCCTTCCAAGTTTGCCATTGCCACGTTAAACAACAGTGGACTCAGCGGGCATCCCTGTCTCACTCCCTTCTGCGTTTCAAAACTGCCTACATTCCTTTCCCCTATCCTTACTTCACACTCCGTCTTCTCATAAATTTCCTCCACCCTTTCCCTTATCCTTCTAGTGACTCCCAGCTTCCTCATCATCTTCCACACTTCTTCCCTGTTTACTTTGTCAAAGGCTGCTTTCATGTCCGCGAAGCACGCGTATACCTTCCCTCCTTTCTTCCTTAGCTCTTGTTCCACCGCCTTGTTTACCACATCTATAGCGTCCGTTGTACTTCTCCTTCTTCTAAATCCCATCTGCGTGTCGCTTAACTTTTCCTCTTCTTCCAGTTTCTTCTCCAATCTTCCCTTTATCAGTTCCGCATATATTTTGTATCCTGTGTCCATTAGTGTAATTCCTCTGTAGTTCTTACACTCCCCCTTATCTCCTTTCTTATAGATTGGCGTGACTTTCCCTCTCCTCCACTCTTCTGGCAGTCCTCCTCCTTTCCAAATCTTTCCTAGTATCTCCGTTAGTTCCTCCACAATCTTTCCTCCGCCCTGCTTCCAAGCCTCATTCTGGATTTCATCTTCTCCTGGTGCTTTCTTTTCCTTTAGCTTCTTGATTATTTCCCTTACTTCCTCTATTTCTATCTCTCTCTCCTCTGTTTCCTCTTCTTTCCCCGTCTCTTCCTCATTATCTCTCCTTCTTTCCTGCGTTTCTCTCTCTCCCAGTTGCCCTTTAAAAAACTCTAACCAACTCTATGTATTATTGTATGAATGCAATAAAGTTTATTATTATTATTATTATTATCATCAATATAATATTATATTATATGCGTAAATATCAATATGAAAGCTATTTACGATAGCTATATATGTATGAGTTTGTGTAATCTTTGGTAATAATTCTCTGAGGACCGCTTGACGAATGCACGAAAATTTTACGCGGTCCCTAGAGAATTTGTATGGGAATTCCCTTCTGATTTCATAATGGAGATCAGTGGGAACGTCTGCAATGTAAATTCATAATGGAGATTAAAATGTGATTATGTAGACAATCAAATGAATACGTAAACCACAGCAAAATAATAAAGATTGGAAATATTTAAAATAGTATTCACATACTGCATATTCAAAAAATATTTTATTAATTGGAACTATAAATTTAGTTGGAGAAAGCTACGGGTTTTTCTATGGGATCTAAAACAAATGCCCTCATTCATACTATAACCAATGTACTTTAAAACTATATCACCAAAGCTGAGCTCATTTGGTCCATCCGTTCCTTTGGAATCTTACGGTGCAGTAACTGAAATTGAGAAAAATATAATTAGGAGAAAATTAGCATTAAACTTTTTACTTACAATACTTATACATAATTACAGTAATACTTTCCACCCTAGTTTTGACCCATTTCTTTAAAGCTTCCCACACCCTCTTCTTTTGTTCTATAATTACTTTCCCCCTCTACTCCTATTCCTTTTCGATTCCCTGGTTAGACCTAGTTCCTTGCTCATTTGGAAATATTCCAAATTGTGTTGAAAAATCTATCCTATCTTTCTTGCACCTCTCTTGTTTTATCGTTTTCGCTTACTGTTCCTAGGCTATCCTCTCCATCGCTTCTTATATCTAATACTCCTCTCAATTCCCTTTGTAATAATTCTTTCCTACCCCTATTTCATCGCTTATCCTTCTCGCCTCTTGAAGGTCCATTTTTCTATTCAGTCTCTTTCTTGTATCTCTTTCTAGCTGTTCTTTCATTCGCTTTAATTCTTCAGCATTTTTTGCGTTTTCCGCTATAATCCTACTAACCAAACTTCTAAATCTCTTACAAGCTTAACTAACCTCTGAATTTCTTCGATCTCTTCGGGATTGCCTGCAGTTATATCCGGTGCTGATCCCGTGCTGCTCTCTGCTTCTTCCTCTTCCTTTTCGATATCGTCCTCCTTCCTGCTGCTTCCTTCTAATTCATCATCTCTTCTAGTTATTGTCTCGTCCCTGTCTCTCCGTACCGGCGAATGTTGCAATCTTTCTCTCCCTTCCACTTTTGGCCTGCCTCTTCCTCATTTCTTATACTCCTCCAACACTCCTTCACCTTCCTTGTTCTTCTCCGGCTTCTCCTTTGTCTCCTCAGATTTCTCCTCCATCCTAATCTCGTTTCAACCCTTTCTACTTATCTTTTCTTTTCTCGTCTTCTCGTCCTACTACTTTTGTCACCTATTATTCTCGTACCTTCCCAATACTATCCTTCAGCTTTCATCGTCTTTCTTTACTATATTTCACTTTCACTATTTATTTCCTTATGGTTTTTCTTCCGAGCTATGTAACTTTTGAATTTTATATAAATATGTCATATTTGGATCAATTGTAAAATAATATTTTGAATAAAAACTAAAATAAATATTATATATCTTGTGTAATCAATATTTTTATTAATTAATTTTATTGAGTTGTAATGATGTACATTCGATGATAATCATAAAACTCTTATGTTTAGAAGCACGATAAGTAAGAGTTGTATTTATCATTAAGAATTTTATAATGATCTTCATTTTTTACTTTGAAAATGTAAGTGTTACCTTGTAATTATAAATATATACTGTTACGTCCAGATTACAAATTTTTAATTACAAAATCTAACACATTAATACAATTACATGAATTCCTACCTGAATTGATAATCGAACTTCATGATACGTGAAAGTTATAATAATTTAAATGATTAAATGAGTGAATGATAGGAAATCCCTTTTGGCTACCGCGGACGCGGTCATTGCCTACCGGGGAAGGGAGCCGGATACGAAGTCACTTAAACTATACATTATTTCTTTTTAAAATCGACACACATTTATTTCTATAAAAAGAGAAAAGTACCTTAATGTGTAAGTGTGCGTGGTTGTTTGTATATATGTGTGAAGAGGTTCTTGAGTGTCTGCAGCTGTCAATCCTTGGCGCCTTCCAGCCTAGGCTCGGTGGTTCAGGTTACAGCGGTGGCTAGATGCACTTAGATGTGACGGCTCGTCCTTTCGATGTGCGCAGTGTAGATCGCAGGGAGTCCATTGCCTCTGTTGCTTCTTCTTTTCATCAGGGGGTGATATTCGGAAAAGTGCCGACGGATGTACTTGCTCGACTGAGCGACCAAGTCCGGTATGCTCTCTACTTTTAAACGTAAGTGTAGCGTATAATGTGTGATACTTGTTTCAAGAATGATCTGGCGACGAGCAGAGTAACGTTCTCCGAGAGATTTCGGATATTACTGACGACGCTTGCCCTTTGCTCCCGGGCTTTATATACTCGCATATCCCCTTGTTTTTCTCGGGCTAGCGATTTCCATATTGGGTCACCTCACTATTTTGTATTTTCCTCTCTCAATTTTAAGGGAATCGTAGCAGGTCAAGTCATAAACATCATAGTTTATGACTACCACTTAAGAATTTGTCTCTTTTAGAACTCTCCCGCGGTCTCTTTTTTTCTGGAGATCGCACACGTGTTTCCAATGGATTTCCAGATCGTCGAATATTGCGCCTCGGTTTCTTTCTCTCCTCGCTAGTTTTTTTCTCATAGTTGTGCTCATTTTCCCGCGGTGGTTTATCGCCGCATTGCGTGGAAACAGCTCCCCCCGTTCTCGTGCTTCGTAATTCATGGCTCTCCGTTTAAAAATACGAATACGCGGTTCTTATGAAGTTATCATTGAATCTAAAATATCCCTTAGCGTTTTTATGGCATTTTGAATTTACTGCGTGGTTCGTTGGAATATAGCCTATTTTTGTGAAGGTGCCGCTCGCATGTATGAGCGAATCTCTCTCTCTCTCGCGGTTTTTCTTCTTGGGTGCCGCTTGTACGTATGAGTGACTATCTCTCTCTCTCTCTCTCTCTCTCCTGGTTTTTCAGATCCACTTCTTATGTGCTGCTTGCGCTTATGAGTGAATCTCTCTCTCTCTCTCTCCTGGTTTTTTTTTCAGCTCCACTTCTTGAGTGCTGCGATGACGTGCTAGTGAGTAAGTGTGTGCGTGTGTCTGTGTGTGTAGATGTGATATGTATAGCAATCGTAATGTTTTGGATGCGCAATGGAATCGGTGATTACATTACAATACCAATTTAAATTTATATATTAAAGCAATTCACATTGAAAATATATAGAATTCATATTTACCATTTTCTTGAACATCGCCTTCAATTTCTAGTTTAGTGCCTTTATCAATATTTACATTCATGCTATCGCTTATATTTATTGATACATCCAATTTATTTTTTTTAATAAAATTATTACGCAAAATCCTTGAATTTCTAGGCAGATTTATATACAAGTATTTTAGTATCAGTACAAAAATAAGTTATAATATAACTTTAAAATAAGTTTTTGTTTACTTACTTAAAAATCCTTTTTATATTGGAATTCCAAAAAATTTAATTTTCAACAATCATTTTTCAATAAATTGAGTTTAAGACTTCCTAATTTAGATATAGTTGAATAATGTTGTACATTAAGATGATAAAATATATTTCCATTTGTATATTTTTAGGCCTTAAGTTCTTAAAGATTAAAGGCCTTAAAGTTTCTACAAAATAATATTATTATTGATTAAATAAAAATTTCATAAATAAATTATTATTTCATAAATTAAATAGAAATTAAATAAAAAAAACTCGGAATTCATAGAATTTATTTTAGCTCATTATATTTTAACTCTTTAATAAACTCTGAAATTATTTCATCATACATGCTACGTTGAAATCGCACACCATCATTATTTAAAAGAAACTTAAAAATTTTAAGTCTTCATTTTTTTGCTTAAATGTTTTTAAGAAATCGTAATTTATGAACACTATTCTACAGTACTAACAAATATACTTTTCATCAATTCTGTATAAATAGTAAGATTATTATATTTATGTGTACATAATAGAAATACACATAATAAAAAGAAAATTTTAGTTCTTCATTTTAACCAGATAATTTTTGAATATGATCGTATGATTATATTGGGTTCTGCTGCTATTAATACAAAATATTAAACAGTTGCAACTACTCAATTTTTTAGTATTTGTTATTCAATAATTTATTAGCAGATGGATATTCGTCAATTACATGTTTCAAAAAAATCAAATTTTCTAAGTTTTACTTTTTTGTTTTACATATTGCATTGTAACCTCAACTTGTTTTGTCTTAAGCATGAATATTGTTTCTGTTGCCATATAAATATAAGTTAAAACTTGTATACAAAAAATTGCATAAAATTGGGCAGAATATTTTTAATTGATATTAATATAAATTTTATGTATACATAGATGTTTTATATAATCAATATTTTTCAATATTTTCTTGTTCAAAAATTAATTTTTGTTGATTCTCCATATAAACATTTAGTTGAATAAACGGTATTCTTTGAAAGGTTTTACACACCGACGATTTAAATATTTCACAGGAACGTTATTTATGTTTACAACAACAAGGCATTTGTTTTTTTCTATGGTATTAAAAATATTCTTATTCATTTTAACAATAGCAATGTCGTCGGAATTAATAATTTTTTTTTTTAGTTTTGCATCGAGATAGAGTTACATATAACTGACCATGAGAAAACAAAAATCTGTGCATATAAATTCCAACCATTTTAAAACTCTCTCCATGAGATTTATATATAGTTATTGCAAAGGCCAAAATTATAGAACTACTATCGACGACGTAGACTGGCAACGAAATATATTCTCCAGTTTTCTTCTTTGTTGCCTGTTATAATTTCTGCTTTGTTATAATTTCTGCGAGAGAGAGAGAGCGAGAGAGAGAGAGAGAGAGAGAGGGGGTGTGACAGAGAGAGCGAGGGGGAGAGAGAGAGAGAGAGAGAGAGAGAGAGAGAGAGAGAGAGAGGTGGAGAGGGGGGAGGGAGGGGGAGGGAGGGAGGGAGCGACAGGGATAGGGATAGGGATAGGGATAGGACCTTGGATGATTCAGATTCAGCGACCCGAAAAACATACAGTATGCATATTCAGACCATAACATAGTTAGACCCCGGACCAACAAATTTTTGAATTTTTTGTGTGGCTGTGTAATTTATATACACACCTAAATCATTAGGATTATTTTATCTTTTTTAACATTTTGTGCAGTTTATACGCCGATTTCAATGTTATAACCACAGTCATAGTTGTTTGAATGGGCTGCCAATAAAATACATAAATTAGAAGTTTCTATAAATATTAAGTTCAATAATTTATGGAATTACTCATCTTTTCGTCGTTACAACCCGAAATCAGTGTTTTCTTCGCCTTCGCAACCTCCATTATCGTTTTGTTATTATTGTATCTAGAATTTGTTACGTTAGCAAATAAATAAAATGATTAGGTTTGTTTTTCTCATCTTATCTATTGGGATTATTTTATCTCTAGTGTAACTAGTAAGTCAATTAAACAAATATGCCCTGCAGTTTGCACACGATTTTTAAAATTTCAGGACCCATCTTAGCCGCATGAGTGAAATTTCAGTAAATATTACATAATATATAATCTGCAATATTTATCAAATTACTCATATTCTTTTCATTATAATTTGAGATCACCGTTCTTTTTTGCCTCCCTAATCTCTATCATGAGATCGGACTCGTTGCTCGAACGGTTGCATTATACAGGATTCTTTCAGAACAGCAGAGACCACACTTGCGAAGTAGAACGTTGCTTTCATATTGTAATGAAAAAATATGTATTCACATAAATATTGTATTGAAATACGGCTATGAATAAGTCCATTGATTTCATCATCAAATAATAATCACCACTTTATTCTCACATGTAATGTCTTCGTGTATCGCAGTACACGGTGTCTGTATTTCGAGGATAGGCCAAAACAGCGAGAGCAACAGTCGTCGTCGGGAGCTGTCCATTATCCAAACATCGTCTGTATTGAAGCGTAGAATTTTCGATATTTGCTGTTGATTCTCTTGAGTATTTACTTTCGCCTGTGAGTCCGGTATCGTAAATATAAAAGCTGCCGCTGCTTGATTTCCTCTATTCTCTTTGTTTTTGTTATTGTTCGACCACTTGCCTCTTCTAGACGTTCTACAATATTTCGCGATATGGCCTGGCTTACCGCATGCATGACATGTAAATCTTACCGATGACCTTGCTCCTTCGCTCGACCCCGACGACGCTGCTGATTTTTCTTCAATCTTATTACCGCGAAAATTATTATATACTACAAATGCTCCGGCTTTATCTTCCTGCTCGGAAAGTTTTTGCTCCTCCTTGATTAAACGCTCTTGGAGTGTGACAATGGTTTGTTTCACCGAATCAACGCTATCCCATGCAGTAACAAAAGCATTATACTTTTCGGGCAGGCTTCCTAAAATCTTCGCTATAACACCTTCACCCGAGATGAACTCGTTCAAATCACGCAGAGCATGAGCAATATTCATAACTCTCGTAATATACTGTACGACCGACTCATTCGTCGTCATTTGACTTGTGTAAAACTTTTGTAGTAGCGTAGTCTTATTTGTTGCTGGTTTCTGTTCAAAAATTATCGCCATCTTATCCCACATTTCCTTTGCCGTCTCACACGTGAGGTAATTCTCCAATTGGGAAGGTAACATCGATGACGATAAAATGTACATGCTCTTCGCGTTGTCTTTTACCCATTTCTTGCCCTCGGAAGTAGTCAAGTCTGCAGGCTTGGTAACTGTTCCATTTACCATGCCATACATTTCGTACAACTAGAATGGCTTTCACTTGGAATTTCCAAGCCTGGAAATTAGTGCCATCGAACTTATTCAAGTGGTTTCCCGAAAAATCTGTCGTCATGTTTGTTTGATAGTGTACGTGGCGTGTTCTAAAAAATTTACTGCACACTTCACGCAGAGCGTGGAATCAAAAATAAAGTTGTGTAGTAATAAAAAGTATTCCACTCACCAATGACTAGAATAACGCCCTGGGCCCATGACCTATTGAAATAGGGCTATGAATAAGTCCATTGATTTCACCATCAAGTAATAATCACCACTTTATTCTCACATGTAATGTCTTCGTGTATCGCAGTACACGGTGTCTGTATTTCGAGGATAGGCCAAAACAGCGAGAGCAACAGTCGTCGTCGGGAGCTGTCCAGCAAAGCAATTAAGTGTTCCCACAGTTACGCATAGTCGCTAGAGCGACTCGTGAAACACACACACTTTAACACACTTAATCCATACGCGTATTTACATTTATATCGTATCTGTCTGTATGTAATAAGAGGGGATATTACGATATTATAACATAGAATTTAATATATTGTAACCAATATTTGATGTATTATTTATTCAAATTTCTTAATATTTGTCAATTACTCCATCATGGAGTATTCCCCTGTTTGTGTCTCCATTACCTTGTATGCTGTTATTACGGGTCTCTGTTGGCATGACTGAAAGTCTATCGCCTTTTCCTACTCAGTGATAGCTATCAAACAATTAAATGATTAATTATCAAACTATTAATGATTTGAAATGATTTTTTATATAAATTCTTGATATATTTTATTCTTTAAATATTATCAATATTATAGCAAAATATCTATTCTATTTATTCAGGATCTTCAAACTCGCAAGATTCTTTTCCAGCTGGAGGTTCAAATAATCCTTCTATTGATAGTTATGGAAATTATCCAAATAATTATTCAGGAACTGCAAATACAGGAACAACTGGAGATTATAATCCTCCTCCACCAAGACCTCCAAGTCAAAGTAGTACAACATCTCATCCAAGTAAGTATATAATCAGTCATAAAAAAATGTAATAATAGAAATGTATATGTTACAACAAACAAACAAACAATGATCGGTTAAGTAAATTATTGCAATCATTATCTATTTTGTACATTCTAAGAGTTTGATTACGTACAAGAAAACATAAATGTATGACGTTAAAGTAAGTAATAAAGGCATTATCATAGTGCACAGAGATAGTGGCGCAAGCTATGGCGCAAAATACTGAGATCAACTCTTAATATTCCGTTAATCCTTTATTAGACATATTTAGGCTTAGATAGCGTATATATATTATTATTTATTACCAGTAAAAAATTTACATATTATATTACATAACAGTAAACTGTCGCAGAGATAAACGTAGTTATCTGTTCGCGACACCAGCATAACCTTGTATACTAAAGTGGCTTACAAACTAATCAACCTCATAAGTTTTGTATAATCAAAATATAATATTCTATAATTACTTTACACTCTAGAAAGATTACAACAAAACATATATTCACATATACTCATTTTAATTTTGAGTTGAATTCCCATTTTCTATGAGTTATTCCTAATCCATTTTTTTAGTATTGATTTATAATTCTTTGTATTAATACTCTTTAATTCATTTGGTAAATCATTAAACGTATTGATAGCGTTTACATAGCTATTTTTATTACTTATAGTTTTTTGTCTTCGCGGAACTTGTATGCTTTTTTTTCTAGTTTTACTGTTTGAATTGATGTATTCCTGCTTTAAGACTTCATAGTAATATATCAGCGATTCATATGCAAATATCTGTCTTCGATTCATAGGACTATCTGCGAGTATAATTTGATTTTGTTTATATATTTCAAAATTATCTTTTGTAAAGATTGCAATAGATTTAAATTATACGAGTATGTTCCTCCCCATTCTATTATACCATAACTAATAATACTGTGGAATAGCGCATAATATATCATCCTTAATGTTCTTATATCCATAAATTTAGATGTTTTTCTCATAACGAGCACTAAGTATTAGGTCTTATCAATTATATACTCTATATCACTTACCCATTTCATATTATAATCAAAGATTATCCCGAAATACTTTGTATCTTGGACTCTATTTAATGCTCTACCATTGATTTTTATTCGTATTTCATTTGGAACGCTATTGCAATCATTTCCAAATGTCATGTATACAGTTTTGTCAACATTTAATGATAATCTATTAAGTGCAAGTCAATTGTCAATTTTTGTAGGTAATTATTCATTTTTGTTTCTACTGCTGTCCAGTTACGATCCGTAGATATTATAGCTGTATCGTCCGCATAGGAAATAATTGAATGGTTTGGCATACTAGTTAATAGATCATTTACATAAACAATAAAAAGTAAAGGTCCTAATATAGAACCTTGCGGTACTCCAGTCTCTACTTTCTTATTAATGCTTTCACAATCATTGATTTTTACTCTTTGTTGTCTACTGTCCAAATAACTAGCTATAAGTTTATTTGCTTTGCCTCTAATTCCGTAGTTATATAATTTATCCAGTAGAATTTTATGATTCACTGTATCAAAAGCTTTTGCTATATCAAGGAATGTAACTGCAATTGGAGTACTTTTGTCTAACTTTTCATATATAAGCTTTGTGCTTAACGTAATTTTTCAAAAATTGTCGCTATATTTGAGATCAAAGATATTGGTCTATAGTTTGACGCGGTTTTCTTATTTCCAGCCTTAGGTATTGGTATTATTTTAGCTTCTTTTAGTTTATTTGGCCAAATAGATTGTGTAATGCAAAGATTAATAATATGTACTAATGGCTCTGTAACGTAAACTGCTAAAAATTTAAGCGTATTGGAATTTATATTGTCCGTGCCTCCATTTGTTAGTTTCATTTCCTTTATTATTTGAAATATTTCCCTATCATTGGTTGGGTAGATAAAGATAGATTTTTGATTCATTTGAGGTAGTTGTACTTTATCATTGTACGGTTGCAAAATTGTATTACTTAATTTTTCGCCAATCGAACTAAAATATTCATTAATGTGGTTTGCAATTTCCTTCTTTTCTGTTATTTTATTCTTTTGTTCATCATATAGATATTCAATGCGGTTGTCCCTCTTTTTATATTTGCCTAATTTTTTATTGATAATATTCCAAAGTTTTCTCGGATTACCACAATTATTATCTACTAATCTACGATCATATAATAGTTTTGCTTCCTTTATTACTTTGTTCAAGATTTTGGCATAATTTTTGTATTCTGTTTTTAGCGTACCATTATTAGGTTCTTTTCTCCACATTTGATATAAAAATTCTTTCCTTTCACAGGAAATTAATATTGTCTTAGTAATCCAATTACTTCTAGGAATATTTTTACCCTGTTTTATACTAATATTTTTATAAACAGTTGCTTGTTTCGTACACTTATTTATTTTCTCTATTAAATTATTTACTGCTAAGTTAGGATCACTCATTATTCATATCATTATTATAATTTATAGATATTTTTGTATACTTAGATTTTACTTTATCATTTTTTTCTAGTGACATGAAAAGTGTATAATGATCTGTTATCGAGTTTGTTAATTTAAAATGCTTATTTTGAATTTTTTGTGCTTTTGTGAACATATTATCAATGCATGTTCCCCCAGCAGAGTTATTCGAATTATTTGTAACAGATGGCCTAGTAACACCCTGGAAGCCAGGTTTGTATCCCTTATCCAGGGAATTCAATAGCATTTCTTGGCTAACTCCATCTATATTTAACAAATTTAGATTAAAATCTCCAATGATTATATGGTTCGTAACCTTTCTCTTTAGATTCATTAACTCTTTTAGGTTTGTTAAAAAATTAGTTTTTGTAATATCTTGCGATCTATACAATGCTGATATTTCTAGATTATCATTAGTAGTTTTAATAATTGAATTTAGTGTTTTCATGTGCCCAATTTTAATTATTCAGTACTTTCAGTAATACCATCTTCCAAGTATATTACTACACCATCTGACCTGTTTATTTTACTATTATTATAGTACATTTTATATCCCGGTAAAAAGAAATAATCACTATGCTCCAAAACCCACGTCTCCACACATACTATAATAGTCGGCTTAGTATCCAAGCCCTCAATAAATATTTTTAGTTTTAAGAAATTTGCGTTTAGACTTCGTATAATTAGATATAATAAATATTTTTTTTATTTTTTAAATATTTATTGAGAGTTTTAATACCATGGAATGTACTTACCTGTTCAATTAGCACATTGTGTATCTCTTCTATTAACTGGATTTCTTGATCCATGTTGAGTTTTATTTTGATTTTAAATTTGTAGTACTAACGGCCGTGTTTACATTTCCGCCGACACTGCTTCTTGGTGATAGCGATGCTAATGATGACGTAGATGTTAGTCTCGGACTTTTCAGTTTATTGCCTTTCGTTCTTATAATATCTACCTTGCCGATGTATCTGTCGATAATTGGACTTATAGAATAATCTGTCTCAGCTATGTATTTCTTAATCTTCTTTTGTAGTGACGTGCAATTCATGCTATCATTAGCCGCGTGTTTACTATTATATTGTGTGTTGTATCGATTATTATTATAATTACAATTTATACAACATAATTCAGCTGTATTTTTACAATTAATAGTACTATGGTTTCCTGCACATTTTAGGCACACTG
Source organism: Muscidifurax raptorellus (assembly GCA_020010945.3). Lineage (NCBI taxonomy): Eukaryota > Metazoa > Arthropoda > Insecta > Hymenoptera > Pteromalidae > Muscidifurax > Muscidifurax raptorellus. The sequence continues at coordinate 1,264,414 of JAHUUD020000027.1, forward strand.
TGTCATTTCGACATTTATTTCCATTATGACCAAATCTACCACAATTATAACATGGCTGTAAATTCAGATGTCGTATACTTTGCAGTTTTGGTATCTTACAAAAATTCTATTTTTGTTCTCTCGGATGTGTTGATATATTTCCGATGTTACTTTCATTATTACGCTATGTAATCTAGTTTTCTTATTTACAAAAGTATGTAAGGCTATCGCTTTCGTTTCTTTCTTTTTAAAGTTCCTTTAAAATGTCTTTAAATCCATGTTTTCATTATTATCTATACCGACAATTTTTATTCTTGCTTTTTTAATTTCTTCTCTTGCAATATTACATATACTTGATAGTTTTTTACTTAATAATTTTTCTGCTTCAATTGCACTTGTTTCATTCATACAGCTTATAATTATCTCACTATCATTTTTAAATATTACCCTTTTTGATTGTATTGCTTTTATCTTGTTTAAGTAGTGTGTAACGTATTTCTTGAGATCATGTCCATCAGCTCTGTTTTTCTTTGTTATTGCAATTTTTGGTATACGTTTTTCTATATTCGGTTTAATATTTACTGCTTGCGCATGTTTTATTTTTTACTTTTTGCACTGTTAGTAAATGATGTTTTAGAATTTTATTTTTATCTTGCACCTCCTCAATCAATGTTTTTAACAGTCTATTTTCTTTTTTCAAGCTTCTATTTTCAGTGATTAGATCATTATCGTCCTGCGTACTTATATCACTACCGTTATCAGCATCCTAAATTTCCTCTAATATTTCTTGTCTAACAGTTGTTTTCAAGGACAGTCTCATTTGTACGAAGAGTTCCCTGGCTTCTTCGTTTAGTGTCGATTCATCACAGTTTGAGGTTATATCGTGCTCCGGACATATTCCCATGTGTTCAGTAATATATTTCTTGTTGTTGTATCTTTCAAAGCAACTTTGATCATACACACCACCACATATTATGCACATCACTATTGCAACACTTTTGTTTTTATGACATTTGTAGAAATTTAGATCCACCATGTCAGGTGGCTTACTTTCAGGCGGCACCATGTTGGCGAATATGATATATATATATATATATATATATATATATATATATATATATATATATATATATAATGCGTAGACATGACAGTCTCTGGGCTATCCAGGCTATAGCGGATGATACATCTCCCGCTCTAAGGTTTTTTTTGTTTCCGAACTTGCTAGTAACCTGTTTTTGCTGGATTGTAACTATGGTTATCATAAAAAGTTGCGGGCTAAAACTAGTGTGTTACTGTGATATAGAACGTATTCTGTCTATATTGGGTCTCTACATTGCATTTGTAGATTCATTCGGATTCTATACTTTTACTTTTTATCTGACAGTTTGGTTACTTTGTATATTTTTCCCATTTAATTATTGCTTGTAACCACCTTTAGTGAGTTACTGAAGAAGGACGCAGGTAAAAGGCGGGAGAGTAGAATAAGAGTCCATTTCACCTTATACTTAAATAAACTTAACGTCGGAAGATTTATTATAAACTTGATTTGTTAATATAAGCTATGTTATAGGCGCGACTACCTCTCGCAAGCGTCTTGGACGAATTAAGAGCGACTCGCCACGAACACTATCAAGTCTCTCCGATTTGGTAAGGTATCTAACCGGAAACTATAAGCGGCGCGAACATTGCTTCTGTTGCAATTGAATATTTCATTCATTTTATATTGCTAATGAGTTTTGTGCATTTCTAGTTTGATATGAATATTATTATGAGCCAGAATGTCACGTTCAATTAGGACCATAATCTTTGCATTCTAGGGTCGGAATATACCTGTAGGCTGCAAGACCACTTTACGAAACAGCTAGGCGATTATTCGCTCTTCCTAAAACTTGGCCCTGACAACGCCCATTTATATTAGCTATCTTGAAACATGTTTAATTTTCTACAAATTAGCTTGATGACTTTGTACAACAGCGGCAACCAACAAAGAGTTGGTCGGGTCCCAGCCAAGGTCAATCTGGGTTGTCAGATTGTGTATGCTCTAAGAAATTCATGCACAAATTTCATAACTATCCTCAATTTTTGTTGTATACATCATTCTGATCATATCTGCATGCGACTGAAAGGAGCTTGTAAATAGTATGATAAAAGCTTATGAACTTATAACTAAAAGCTCTAGAAATATTACGAAAAAATTAGATGGATGTGCTAACGTTAAGTGGTCAAGCACGTTATGTGATATCCTGTTAAATAACAATAAAAATTTCTTCCTACTAACATTTTATTCTTGATTGTAATTTGAAGCATTTTTTTGTACTGCTGTAATATATATATATATATATATATATATATACTTTGTACGCAATGTGAAAGATATCAATTAAAACTATTAGCCACACATACAAGGTATGGTTAACAAGGTCTTTCAGAATGCTGTGGCAAGTGACTAACCACTTATTTATGTAGTAGAATGTTACAATTTTGGTAAGTGATTAAATGCAATATATATACATGATTTTTTTGGCAAAAATTGTATTATTTACCTTTAGTACAAAAAAGTTCATTCAAAGTACAATTTTAGTAGGAAGAACATTTTTTTATAGAATCGAACCCAGACTTCACACCTTAAGAATTTAAATGACGCCTTTTTCAAATAGGATATTCTTTCAATATTAAGTAAAAAGTGTTATTCAGTTGGATATAATCAGCGATTAAAACACGTGGTTTATGGCTACAGATCGAAAAGAGGTTCCGACATCGGAAATAAAGCTAACAGAAAAGCAAGAAGAAGAAAATTCAGAACATGAAGGAACGTTTGAAAATAATAATATGAAGAAGAAGGATGTTTCTATACCGGTTTTTTATGGGGAAAACTATAGTTTGTAGAAAATAAAAATTAAAATGTTTCTGAAAATGAAAAAGTGTCATGAAGTAATAACTAGAGAACAAGTTACAAGAGATACAGAAAGTTGGGATGAATAAAATTTGAAAGCTATAAATATTATATTGAATTCAATCTCGAACAAACAATTAGAGTATGTCTGTCAAGAAATAGTAGCATATGGAATTAAGAATGGTAAAACCGGTCATTTTGCAAGAGAATACCAAAATGGCGGACAAGCAACACAAAGCGACGAAACACGGTGAAGCTCAAGACGTGGCTGAGTTGTTATATATCCAGTTAGTTATGGTAATTGTCTCGCATCATATGTTGGACTCACCACGCGCAAGTGTAAACAACGCCAGAATGAACATAGGACAGATGTTATTAATAACAAGAATCAGCTCTTGCGTTACATGTAGATGATGCAAGGCATAATATTAATTTTGCTTCATTTAAAATTATAGATCAAGAAAATATAAAAAACAAAAAAAAAGGGAGTTTTCAGAGATTCTAAACATACACTATTGTAATAATATGTTAATTAGAATATAAGATACACAGAATTACTACAAATATATAAACACACGTTAGATACACTTAAACATAATATCAAACAGTACCTCGATTTCTCGAGCCATTTTGTGGTACATGCATGGCTAGGCACATTGCGCGAAGGGGAAGGCGAGACGTTTCTTTTTTCTTTGTACGCTCCAGTCCACTGCTGCACCATTTATAGTATTCCTTATACTGCAGCTTTCCTCTCCTTTCTCCCTCCTATCCCTTTTTATTACGTTATTCTAGTCTGGCTTGGGGATTCATAGCCATCGGACGTCTTCCACCTTAGTCTGATTCTGTTATATCCCTTTAACATCTTTAACACAGTTATGCTGCAAGTTGGTGAATTACTTCTGTAGTTTGATGAGTTTTATATTATTTTTTTAAATTCATTTCATACACGTTTATTAAACACTTTTTTCGCCTTGCAATTACTGTTTCATCCAGACTCAGTAGAGCCGCAAACTTTGTTATTTTGCTACATAAAGTTTTACGACCCACGCAGCTACCCACAGAGCTAAACACAGCTACCTGTTGGCGGGACTACTAGCATTTTCACTTAACCAGGAATGCAATGAAGAAGAGGGAATTGAAGATAAAGTAGATGGGGATAATGTGTAAAGTAAAATAGGAACTGTAAACGAAGAGGGGTTAATAAAATCAGAAATAACATATTGGGGGTCAAAAAATATGGTATAGTATATAATATAGGTAATGGGGAAAAAATATGGAAAAAGCTCGATGATAAAGAATTTGCAGAAGAAGGGGATGTGATAATTGGAGAGATTTCAATATCCAGAAAGGGGATGAGGGAAAAAATTACAACTTAGATGGGAGGGTCGGGGTTGACAGGAGTGTTAAGCAATGAGGGTAAAAGTGGTAGATTTTATAGAAAATAAAAGGTGGATTATTTTAAATCGTAGAATCACAGGGGATGAAGATGGGGAGTTTACTTTTATAGGACCTAGAGGAAGCTCGTTAATTGATTACACAATATTTAATGAAAAAATGACGGAAGGAATAGTCAGTTTCAGGATAAAGGAAAGAGTGGACTCAGATCACGCCCCTGTTTGTATACTGGTTGTAAGAAGTAGTTCGCACAAGGGACATAGAAAAAAGAAGGAAAGAAGAAAAACTTAAAGAAACAGAGGAAAAAGGCTTTCATGGAGCGAAGAGGATTCAGCGGTATTTAAAGAAAAAACATCAAATGTAGAAGGGGAAATAAAAAAATGAGGATTCAGCGCAATATACATGGGAAGAAATTACGAAAGCTATAAAGGATTCAGTCATAAAGAAGAAAATAGTGGGCAAGGAGCTGCGCCAGAGAAAAGAGGGCTGCAAACAGAGCAATAAAACAATAGACAACAGGGTTTTATCCCTAAAGAAAAATATATAATGAAAAGAAGAGAATGGCAAGAAGACTACAAGGAAAAAGAAAAACAGTAGAAAAGACTAGAAATCAAAGGGGCATGGAAAATGTTAAAAAAGAAAAAAGCAGCGGAAGCAGATGAGATTCCAAACAAAGTTTGGATTCTCGGAGGGGAAGATCTGACAAACAGATTGATATGTGTGTTAGGACAAATCTGGGACCGATATGATATACCAAAAGAATGAAAGACGGGATTGATAGTGCCTCTTTTTAAGAAAGGAGACGCTAACGACACTAAGAACTACAGGGGAGTATCTCTACTATCAACGGCTTACAAATTGTACACGGAAGTGGTACAAAAAAGGCTAGAAAAAGAGGTGAATGAAAAAAAGATTTTGCCGGAAGAACAAGCAGGTTTCAGGAAAGGAGGTCGACTTTAGACAACATCTAGGTTTTAAACTAACTTGCACAGAGGGCAAAAATAAGGAAAAAGAAGTTATCCTGAATTTTTGTGGACTTAACAACAGCTTTCGACAAAGTAGACAGAAAAATCTTATGGGAAATTATAAAGAAACTAGGAATCAGCAACTATCGAATAGAGAGTCCTTAGCATATGCAGACATTGTGATGTTAGACAGAAAAATCTTATGGGAAATTATAAAGAAACTAGGAATCAGCAACTATCGAATAAAGAGTCCTTAGCATATGCAGACGACATTGTGATGTTAGCGGAAAATAGAGATGGCCTAGTAGATATGTGCGATACACTTAAAAGGTTTTTAAAAAATAGGAAACTTATTTTAAGCGCGGAAAAACAAAAGTATTAGTTTTTAACAAGAGGAAAAATAGCAAAAAAGAGAAATGATTATGGGAAGATAAAAAAATCGAAGAAGTCAGGAGAGTTTTATATATTTAGGATTCGTTTTCTATAGGGATAGGAATTATAAAGACCATATCGAGGAACTAAAAAAGAAAGGATTATGTGCAGCACAAAAAACATGGGAATTAGGAGAAAAATACAGTAGGGGGGATTTTGAGAGGAGAATAAGACTGTTCAATTATCTAGTGAAAAGCATAATGGAATACGGTGTAGAAATATGGGGTTGGGAGGTTAAAAAAGAGTTAGAAAAAGTAAAATCTGATTACGTTAGATGAATATTAAAACTTGAACTTTGGACTACAAAATATATATTCTATAAGGAAACGGGTACAAGAAAAATGAATTTAAATTGTGGGGCTAGAGCTGTCAGATTCAAACAAAAAATAGCGAAACAGGTTAACTAAAGTATGCTGGAGGGAAATGCAAAAAGAAAATTACGAGAATTTGTACAGTATAGAAAGAAAAAGGTATTATAATGAAGCAGGGCTTAGTGTACAGTACATTATAGATAAAATTGCGCCGAATATTGATGTAGAAAGCGAAGTATTTAGAAGGAAAGTTCATATAGAAAACCAAATGTTAAACAAGAACATAGATAATTCAAGATATAATGTAAGATACAAAGAAATAGTATGTGACAAGCTACCTCTGTACCTAAAAAAAAAGGAAAAAGCGGAAAAGTCATGTCGGTAATAGCTTCAGTTAGATGCGGCAACTTCGAAAACGCGAAAAATATTGGTTAGGCGAAAAAGAAAAACTATGTTATTTATGCGGGGAAGATTGGGAACCCTTTAATAATTACATAGAAGAATGCGAAAAAACGATAGAATGGTCTGAAAACCTACCAGGGGGAATATACGAAAGATTTAATGTATTGGAAATATTGTAAAAGCGATAAAAGAAAAAGCGGACAAAAATCAGGTATACTGCATAACTGCGAAAAGAACTTAGCTGAGGTAATCAAAAGATCTATCTTTTCCCAAAATTTCAAGTCCAATAAGGCCTTTCTACGCGCGTAATCGAGACTCAAAAAAAAACCATTTTTATCAGTTTGCTATTTATTACTTAAAAAATAGCAAGTCAAATCACTTGAAATTTTAATGGAATATAGTTCGACACGTAACCTATCAACATATTTTTTTTCGTGAGGTTATGTTTGGTTTCAGAGATATGAATTTAAAAAAATAATCACCTTTTTCATTTTATCTGCCGAACGGGACGGTCAATCCCTAGGACCAAACGGGGAAAAATAGGTCATTTTATTATCTTTTAAATGCATTTTAGCTGAAGTATTTGTAACAATGGAATGATTGAAAAAAAGAAAAACAATGTTTTTCGAAAATCAAAAAATGGCCATAAAAAAAATAATTAAAAAAATTAAAAATTAAATGATTTTCTCGAATTTAGAATCCAAAAATAGATATACATGTCAAATTTGATTGATATTAACTGAGTAGTTTCAGAAATATCACGGTATACATACACACACATCCATACGGACATTTCGTAAACACACGCAATTCGAACTTCTAACATCTAAAAACATGTTTTTATGAAGTTTTAGCAAAACTGAAAATTTAACTGAAAATAAATAAGTTAAAAAGATAAGGTGTAAAAATTGTAAAAAGACAAGCAACGTCAGTATGCAGGTATACACTTGTAAAGAGATATCATTAGTATTAAGCTAAAAAATAATACAATAAGCTAAAAAATATTTTTAAAAAGTGAGTGAGTGTAGGTTTGCAAGTAGTCCGCGTATAGCAAATGAGCAACACTATTCGTTAGGAGTTCATCTGGTCCCTCCGATCTCTTAGAGTCAGTTAGTAGGTCGTTGAGATCATTTATGTAAAGACTGAATAGGAGAGGTCCCAAAATAGAACCCTGTGGTACGCCAAGGTTGGTAGTTAGCCAACCCAATACTCCGTTAGATGTAGTAACCACTCGCTGGTTTCGTCCCTCTACAAAGTATTTGTTATATTCTGTAGAGCGTCCTTAGCTCCTCTATTTTTAATAAACCCATACTGATTATTTGCTAAGATGTTGCAGGCCATGATTAAACTATATAGTATATTGTAGATTATTTTTTTCCAAGATTTCAGCCAAATTAGATATTAGGGATATTGGTCTATAGTTTTGAGCACAATTTTTATTATTGTTTTGTATATGCTCATAATTTCTGCATTCGTTAGGACGTCCGGCCTCAATACATAAGTAAAAGTCTTAATACATAGATTAAATGTATGTTCAAAAGGCTTTATTAAAAAGAATGTCCTGATAGTTTTGACATTAATATTATCAACGTCATAATTTTTCTGTTTCATATTATTAATAATATTTGAAATTTCTATATAATCAGTTGGATATAGGAATACAGATGTCGGCATTTGTGTCTGAGTATTATTTGGAATCTCTATTTTATCACTGAATTCTAGAGCAATATTCCTAAAATATTCGTTCATTTTGTCTGCAATCGCTTTAGAATAATATTTTGTTATTTGGTTTTACTCAATCTCCGATTTATTAAATTCCTAAGTTTTTTTTAAAATCATCGCATTTCTTTCTACTTGCAATTGGTCGTACATGAACTCAGCCTGTTTTATTATTTTACTTAATATTTTGTTATTTCTTTAGTATTTATTTTTCACAGAAATATTATTAGGTTACTTTTTTCAGACTCTGTATAGAGTTTCTTTCATATTATTCGAAGTTTTTTGTTTACTCTTTAGCTTTGGTAACATGTTCAACGCAATTCTTAATTTTGGATATTAATAAATTCGTCATCAGATTTGGATGACGCATTGACGAGACCACATTCTAGTTGCCTCTTGAAGTTAGTTTTTTAAGTTTAGAGTAATCCGTTATAGTTATTGCATGTTTCCAATCATCAAAATAAATTGTTTGAATGCCATTTATATTGGATAATGATCAGTTAGTTATATTATATAGTAATTTGCAACTTTTTATTTTTAGTGTGGAGGTTTATTATGTAGAGGTTATTATGTGCTACTTTTTATTTATTATTTTTTATAGCCTCAATGAGGAGCATATAATATGTTCGAAACGTTGGCTTAATAATTTTTTTGGCACCACTGGGCCAGACAATAATTATCCGCGGAGAATATTTTCTTCGAACATTCTAAAATAAAAATTTTGGTAATGAATATTAGAGTCTTTTACAAAACTACAATATGAATTTTGCCTGAAATTGGAAATGAACTTGGCCTAAACTTCGGAATATAATAAACTTGCTTGAGGTTGGCAATGTACATCGTAAAGGCATCATATATTTTAACACACAAAATAGAGCCTTTACATAGTAGAATTATCTGCAATATTTTCATTTGAATCTATTTTATAAACATCAATCAGTTTTTCTTTTACACTCTCATGTACAAAATGATAATGTATTTCAATGGATTTTGATAAAGTGACCATTATTAGCAATATTTATTGCTCCTGAATTATCTTCATAAGTTTTTAAAGGTTTATCTATATCTACGTCGAATATTTTGACTAATTCTCTCACATATTTTATCTCGCTTACTACTTTAAGTTATGCTCCATATTCTGCATATGTCAAAGCTTTTGTACACATTTTTGTTTTCTTGATTTCCAAATTATTACATTCTCAAATATTTTTATTACATATCCTAATGTAAATTTACCATCTCGTGGACCCAATCAGTATCAACATAACAATCTATAATATCGCAATTCACATTATTTATACATACTTCCAATGCATTTCATTATAACTATTTTGATATGAACTAAGATAATTGACGCTGTAACGTATACCTGGCCTCTTACTTGAACTAATATATAATGAAGTATCAAATTTCTATACTTTACATTTAACTCACAGCTTTGAGCCTTTTCAAGTTTTACATTTGTTTTCATAGAAGTACTATACAGTCTACTCTTTATAATTTTATATTTATCAGCTAACGACTCTACATATTTCGTTTGACTTACAAGGAGGGTCTCTCAACCCGACCTCACTGATTTCAACTATTTCGTGATATATTGTAGTACTCGGAAAAATAAGAGAAACGTATTTGTTTTGTTGCACCGACATTCACTTTAAAAGAGTGAAAAGCACCCCTAAATATTAATCCAAAAATCGTTTTCTACATCTCAGCTTCTAATTAATATTTTTGATGAAACCAAGTGCAAAATTTTAGCTATAATAAACTTAAGATATTAGACATGTTTATAACCATCATTTGGGATTGAGAATGTGTATAATTCAGATCAGAATGGGTTCCAGTTGGAAATGCATTCTGGAAGAACATTAGCAGTCGAAGGAGAAAAACAAATGCAATACAAGCTTCGAAATCGGAAAAATTAAGTACAGGTGGGTCGTCTTTTGTTTATTATAGTGCCATCACAAAGAAAAAAGTTGATGGATCTATTTTTTAATTAATGATCTCTGTAAAGTTTGGTTAGAAAAAGTATTTAATTCAAATGTAGACCCACAGTCTACATTATTACTAGATTCCTGGAGTGGACACTGTGATAAAATTATAGAACAAACAATGCCAGAAAAAAAACTGCCAATTCATTGGCACGTAGTTTCTTCCAAACAAATCTATTGTTCCTTGTTCGTATGTAACGTTAAAGTATTTTAATTTAATAATGCATTTCTTTTTCTCCGGATCTTCTTAATAAAATGAATTGCAATTTATATCACAAATAGACCTCATAACCTCATAAAACCATGAATTTTGTCAAAACATTCTGAGTTTTCGTTAGCGGGTTATAAGGTTTAACAAAAATAATAATTTTTAGTTCTACAGGGTATACAGGGTGAGAGACAAAGAATTTGTATTTTAATATCTTTTCAACATCTTTAGTAAATCGTTTTCATAACCTGCGAATGAACTTAGCCGAGCTGAAATTTCATAGAAACATGTTTTTAGATGTTAGAAGTTCGTATTACGTGTTTTTAGGAAATGTCCGTAAGGATGTCCGTAAGGACGTGTGTATGAGTATGTATAGCGTGATATTTCTGAAACTACTCAGTTAATAGCAATCAAATTTGACTTGCATATCTATTTTTGGATTCTGAATTCGAGAAAAACATTTATTTTTTTATTTTTTAAATTACTTCTTTTTTACGGCCATTTATGATTTTAAAAAAACATTATTTTTTTAATTTTTCAAATTATTTTTTTTATGGCCATTTAATGATTTTCAAAAAACATTATTTTTTGTTTTTCAATAATTTTATTGTTACAAACAATTCAGCTTAAATGCACTTAAAATATAATAAAATGACCTTTTTTCCCGTTTGGTCCCCGGGATTGATCGCTCCGTTCGGCAGATAAAATGAAAAAGGTGATTTTTTTTAAAAATTCATATATCTGAAACTAAACATCATAACCTCACGAAAAAAAATATGTTGCTGGATTACGTGTCAAACTATATTTTATTAAAATTTCAAGTGATTTGACTACTTATTTTTTTAGTAATAACTAGAAAACTGATAAAAATGAGTTTGTCTGAGTCTCTATTACGGGCGTAGAAAGGCCTTATTGCACTTGAAATTTTGGGAAAAGATAGATCTTTGATTACCTCGGTTAAGTTCTTTTCGTAGCTTATGAAAACGATTAGTTGAAAAGATATTAAAATACAAATTCTTTGTCTCTCACCCCGTATACCCTGTAAAACTGAAAATTATTATTTTTGTTAAACCTTATAACTTGCTAAGGAAAACTCAGGATGTTTTGACAAAATTCATGGTTTTATGAGGTTATGAGGTATATTTGTGATATAAATTGCAATTCATTTTATTACGAAGATCCGGAGAAAAAGAAATCTTATATTATATTAAAGTGACATATCCAAATTTTCTCTGGTTCTCCGGTGCATTTTTTTGAAATCTTATATTATATTAAAGTGACATATCCAAATTTTCTCCGGTTCTCCGGTGCATTTTTTTGAAAGTCATATTTTTTTATAACTATAACGACTATTCTAATAGGTTTTTGGATTTGTAAAGCATATAGTCTTTGAGTAACGATTTTGGAAACGTCTGACCGAACGCCGAAGCGAACTGCGAACCTCCACTGAAACTCATCAGACCAACCTTACAAATCATATTTAATTAAATTCTAATCTAATATTATTTTATTCTGTCTAAACAATTTTATTAAACCTAAGTATCAATTATACGCTAAGTATCAAATTAGTGTATTTTAAGCAGAGCTGTCGATCTGAGGAGCTCCGACTCGCCCAAGACTCCGCTGTCGACTGAGGCCTGCCGCGTTGTGCTGCCGCTTATATACGGCAAAACTGCAGAGTCATCTTCAGAGCCGCACATCCACCTTCAATTATTTGATGATCCTGAAGAGCTCCGACTCGCCCAAGACTCCGCTGTCGACTAAGGCCTGCCGCATTGCGCTGCCGCTTATATACGGCAAAACTGCAGAGTCATCTTCAGAGCCGCACATCCACCGCAAAGTTTTTGATGATCTTGAGGAACCGCTCAAGACTCCGCTGTCGACTATGATTACTACAAAGATTGAAGTTATTACAAACAAATATTTAAATATATTAAATAATTAATTTAAAGTTTAACGTTTTTTACTTTATACTACTTGTAGAAAAAGTTTCATTATACACGGCAAAACGGCAGAGTCATCTTCAGAACCGCTCATCCACCTTGAATTTTTTGTTGGTCCTGAGGAGCTCCGACTCGCCCAAGACTCCGCTGTCGACTGAGGCCTGCTGCGTTGCGCTGCCGCTTATATACGGCAAAACGGCAGAGTCATCTTCAGAGCCGCTCATCCACCTTGAATTTTTTGATAATCTTGAGGTGCTCCGAACCGTCCAAGACACCGCTGTCGACAATGATTACTACAAAATTTACCGAAAGTGCATTTAAAATTTTGCGAATCTCTGTGAATCTGGATGAATCAAAATATAAATAAAACGTGTGGAATATGACCTTCCAGCGTTTGCCAATTTATTTACGTTGCCCGACTCTCACGACGGGGACGTACTGGTAAGTTAAATTTTCGAGATTTATGTGTTTCTTTCAGCGCTGCATTTTCATATATCTATAATTTTCATATATCTCTGCTGCCGATTTTACTTTGTTCCAGCGCTGCACTATAAAAAGGCTGCTGCCGATAGTTTTGATTTCAGCGCTGCACTACAAAAATGCTGCTGCCGATAATTTTGGTTCCAGCGCTGCACTACAAAAATGCTGCTGCCGACAATTTTGAATTCAGCGCTGCACTATAACATATACATGCATGTATATCATGTATCTGAGCAAAATTTGTATGTCCGTTAGTAACAATCATTAAAAAAAATTAAAAATGTAATTATTTTTTTCTAATACAATAGACAATTAACTTTAGTTTTTGTCATTCAATTCTACTTATTTTAATAGTTTATATAGTGACTTATATCACTACTGTGGTCCATTATTATGTAAGGATCCTAAGTAATGATGCAAAGGACTCAAATAAAATGGAATTAGTAAAGATAATACAAATAATTATTATATAATACTATAATAACAATAATTATTATACAAGGTCATAATTATTCGGAAGTACTACATTATTTTTATTAAAACGGCAAATTTAATAAACTCAATTCAAAGAAGTTATTTATTATAATTTATGTACGTTAATAAAACAACATTGAAGTACAACCGAGCGAGCGTTAGCGAGTGAGGTATTTATTGCTAGTGCATTATTAAATTAAAATACTTAAACGATACATACGAAAAAGGAACAATAGATTTGTTTGGAGGAAGCTACGTGCCAATGATTGGCAGCGGTTTTTTTATTCTTTGTCGACAAATTTTACTGCTAATTATTTTATGAAACAAAAAATGTAAACAATATTAGTAAAAATCAACATTACAGTTTGGAGTCACTATTATAATTATAACTTTACTTACCAAACAGTAAGTTAAGTGGACTAAATTATGTCGTCTTCCAGTTGTCGAGACCAATATTTTTACTATTGATATGGTATATTTGGTCATACCATACCAGGTCTGTACGACAATTTTTACCTGGAACTCAGAAAAGACATTTTAATTATATTCATCAGATATCTTAAAATCTTAATATGTAACTCAATAACTCAAAAAATTATACTTACGTATCTTTTGTAAAATTGTATGTTACTCCTGTGTGTATGTGTATACGTAAACTCATTGACTGTCAGATGACCAGGAGTACGTACTGCAATGACTAATCTGTTGTTAGTCGTATACCTCTGTATTTGTCGTATACTTCTATAGTTGTCGTATACTTTTGCAGTTGTCGTATACTTTTGTAGTTGTCATATACTTCTGTTATTATCATAAACTTCTGTTATTGTCGTACAATTCACCACACTTATTAGACACCACATCTATTTTCTTCAGGAGTTGGAAGCGAATGATATTTGTTGATCCTCAATGAAACTTCCTAAAAATCTTTTTGGTCGTTTCCTTGTCCTGCCAAAGGAATACTTGGCATCCGGATAAGCAGATGCAAATCTTGCCTTTGCATCCTTATCCGAAGCCATTGTTTATCTTTCAATTACACATTACACTTATGTTAACACTTGACACTTTTATTTTATAAATTCACACAATTTTCACTGCTCTGCTTTTTTCACTATTATTATACTTTTTTCACTACATTTTCTTTAATGCACTTTTTCATTACACTTTTGTCACTACTATTTAATTTATAAATAAATAAAGCACACTAAAATCAATGAGGCAAAGAATAAGAAGTATATTCCATTTAGAAATACTTGTAGAAATAGCGCCGTTACAGGATGGGTTAGGTTCAACGCGCAGAAACAAACTATTCTGTTTAACTTGTTAAATGCGTCTTATATAAAAAGCGCGTGATTTCTTATTTAATTAATTTATTTAAACGTATACACGTGTAATTTTTTATGAAAATATACGTATATATATATATGTATGTATAATTTTTTCAAAAATTTTCGCTATATTTGAGATCAAAGATATTGGTCTATAGTTTGACGCGGTTTTCTTATTTCCAGCCTTAGGTATTGGTATTATTTTAGCTTCTTTTAGTTTATTTGGCCAAATAGATTGTGTAATGCAAAGATTAATAATATGTACAAATGGTTCTGTAATGTAAACTGCTAAAAATTTAAGCGTATTGGTATTTATATTATCCGTGCCTCCATTTGTTAGTTTCATTTCCTTTATTATTTGAAATATTTCCCTATCATTGGTTGGGTAGATAATGATAGATTTTTGATTCATTTAAGGTAGTTGTACTTTATCATTGTACGGTTGCAAAATTTTATTACTTAATTTTTCGCCAATCTAACTAAAATATTCATTCATGTGGTTTGCAATTTCTTTCTTTTCTGTTATTTTATTATTTTGTTCATCATATAGATATGATGGAACAGAAGGACAACCGAATTCAATGCGGTTGTCCTTCTTTTTATATTTGCCTAATTTTTGATTGATAATATTCCAAAGTTTTCTTGGATTACCACGATTATTATCTACTAATCTACGATCATATAATAGTTTTGCTTCCTTTATTACTTTGTTCAAGACTTTGGCATAATTTTTGTATTCTGTTTTTGCGTACCAATATTAGGTTCTTGTCTCCACATTTGATATAAAAATTCTTCCCTTTCACAGGAAATTAATATTGCCTTAGTAATCCAATACTTCTAGGAATATTTTTACCCTGTTTTTTACTAATATTTTTATAAACAGTTGCTTGTTTCGTATACTTATTTATTTTTTCTATTAAATTATTTACTGCTAAGTTAGGATCACTCATTGATAATATTATGTTCCAATTTTCTTTATCCGCAATTCTACCTAGTTTATTATAATTTATAGATATTTTTGTATACTCAGATTTTACTTTATCAATTTTTTCTAGTGACATGAAAAGTGTATAATGATCTGTTATGGAGTTTGTTAATTCAAAATGCTTACCTTGATGACAAGGTATACCGAAAGTATACCTTGTCATCTTTTTTCGTTTTTCTACCACTTATCTCGACTGATATAACTTTCTTTTTATAGTGGTCAGGACACCATGACTTATAGTCTAAAATATCATTGGTATTTACCATTTGAACTTGAAATTTGCTCTGATTATTACAACTCTTAATTATTGTTTTCAAAATCTGCGGCATACTATAGATTCTATCTATTTTTTGAAATTTCCTTTTGACTAATCCAAAGTCCCTATCACATGGCATAAAACTGTGGCCTCTTATAGGAAAGTACTGTACAATTTCATCAAACCTATTCAATTCTACTAAAGAAAGCAATAATCTTGACAGGCAGTTATTTTTGTTCTGTCCTGAGCAATTGTCACAAAACAAATGTAAAATTTTTGCATCAGTTGTTAGCTCGGTTTGTAAATAATCTACAAGAAATGAAGAAACTTCATTGGATCCTTTTTTACCTTATCCCTCGTGATAAACATAGAATTTAGCAGTATTTTTTTTATGTTATGAATGCTGAATACGTTAACCTTAATTTTGCGTAAATAATACGCATCTTGAACTGGTATTACAGGAATGCTCAAATTTTGCATAAAATCGAATGAAAGTGAAACGACTAAAGAATCGGAATTAGGTTTAGAATCTTCCCTGAGATTACTATAAAATTTATTTGCATTTTCTAAATGCAATTTGAGATCTTCTTCAGCTTTTCTTCGAGCTGCTTCACTGACATGGGGATTTTTTATCTTATTGATTTTTTATTGATTCGCATTCACAACATACATCTACTTGTGGTTGACCAAGTCTTAAATTAAATTTTTCTTTGAAGTAATTCAAAAATAGTTGATATCCCACTTTGCACTCTGGGTGTTTATTTTTAAAGGTTTGTCACAAAATTTTAATATTTAATCGTGCATCTAGATATTTAATAATTTTTGCAGAATAATGACTTTGTTCTGTGGGAAAACATTCAATATGATTATCAATTTTGATTAAAACATCAGCAGGAGTAGTATTGGCTTTTCTCCCTGTTCCCCTCTTATCTTCTGGACAAGTTGCACCTTTAGCAAGTGAATTGAGTCTTTTTAATCGTTTTGACGATATACTATAAATAGATGAAAAGGCTTCTTTACAAACGTTCTTAGAGATTGAACCTATTAACACCTGATATTGCTAAACCAATCTGCTGCCTGCACCTGCTTTTCTTGGCCTTTTTCTTTGTGCTGGTTTTCGTAATATTATACTTTGTAAAAAAAATATCCTGCTCATTTTTCGTTTTTAAAGAAAGCAAACGTTGTAGAACTTCCGTTCTTTGCTCTGCGGGGATAGACTCAAAGCACTTTTTTTTGCATCTGCGAAATAAAAGATAAGAGATAAAAGAAAAAATACAAATCCCATTCTATTGTAATTTAACACATTTTTTGCACGGAAAATACATGATAAGCTCACTCGCATGCTGATGCGATACATTTTCCTGGTATAAATTGCTTTTTACTATTCACATAAGGGATTCCAGAAACTTTAGCTCTTTTTCTCACGTTACGGCTCCACATTGAAGGGCATCCTCTTTTTCTTCGTTTATATTCATTATCACTATCACTACCCATTTTTAATGACTTTATGACTTAGCAAAAACAAAAACGTATACTTTGAAATTCTGTTAATGCTGTAACGGTCAGGACATAAGTCGCTAGAATTATAACTAAAAAGAGAAATATACAAAATATCAAAGTTTGATAAAAATAAATACAAGCGAAATATCCAGAACACCGAGTGGAGGGGGAAGAAAGCGGCGGCCAGCGGCGTCGGCGCTGCTTCACCAAAGTGAATAAAAGACGGCTCGCTCAGCTCCTCAGCTTCACTCGCTCGACCGAGCTCGAACGGTACGGAGCAATAAGTCTCCCGACCTAGTAGGCTCAGAAAGCAATATTTTTGTGAGCAGGTCTCGGGCATTATGTCCCCAGACATTGATTTGTCTTAAATTAAAATTAAAATTATTTGTACAAAGTATATTTTAAAGTTTTACACGTAGAACAAAATAAATTATAATTATATAATATAATTTTTATTTTTTGTATTCTAATCAATTAATTCTTTTCAGCCATATGTTTAGTACTACTTTAGAAGCATTACGCTTTCTAAAGGTTAACTACCAAACAATATTTTTTTATTGACTGCGGACTATCAAATCGAAAATATAAATTGTAAGGTAAAGCAAAACTCATATTATACGATACGAAATACGTGGAAGAAATACCGTAGCATGTTATTATTTACACATCTTCTGAGTTTCACAACAGCTAAGTACGCATAGTATTTTGATATTTTCTGTTGTGTAAGTAGGTGAATTGGGATCGGATCCTTTGAATTTCTTACGTAATAAAGTAACTTCACAAATCACATATAAAAATTACGTGACATGATATGATATTTTAATCCATCACTAAATCTCGTCAATATTTTGACTAGGGAGTGATAACCAACGCAAATATTCTGAATCGCGTTACAAAAATTTGATAAATTTGAATTTCTACAAAAAGGGACCTAAGTCCTGGACTTAGGTCCCTTTTTGCAGATTTTAATATTCAGGAATGACTTTTATTTAACATTTGACCTTTGCATCCGATGGAGATTGGAACACCATAACATAATCCGAGTCTAACTCAATTTGGCTCAAAATTGGACTTAGGTCCCTTTTTGCATGCACCGATTCATATACGCTCTGTACATATACCTTTTTTATTTATAATAAACAAGAAAATATAGATGTAAAAAGTTTGAATTATTTAATCGTAAAAGATAAATCGCAGGGATCTATACCTTTAAAAAGTATTATTCTTAGTACTCTAGAAACACTTGTTCATTTCCGAAACAACAAGGTTATAAGAGTTTTAAAGAATAACCCTTGAATTTATAAATTTTATTGAAATCGGTCCTTATAAGGATTACTATATTTTTACAAACGTTGTACAAGCTAATAATAAAAAAAATACCTACATTCCTTATCCTTTACCCAAAAAATCATTATAAATTCATTAAAATATATAGTAAAGATTTCTCATCTTATAAACAAAGAAGGCGCCAGCGGTGATGTCACATCATAATTATTTGTTTATATAAACAAACATGATATCTTAATTATTTGTTCATATGTAAAGATAAGTATGCGACATTGATTACATAATTGCTTATGTAAATAAGATATCTATGAGAAAATGTTTATTCTTATTACATTAACACATTCCTTATCTTGTAAACAAATAATTAAGATATCTAATAATGTAAATAAGTCGTTAAAATAAACATACAATCATATATATACCTTGACCTTGACCCTAATCTTATAAAAAACCATTAAGATACCTTATCTTGTAAACAAACAATTAAGATATCTTAATCACTTGTTTATATAATAAGATAACGGGCGCCAGTGATGACGTGATTTGTTATGTCTCGCCATCTTGGTTTCTTACTACTTGTGTATCATCTAGAACACTGTTTCTGTGACGTCGCTCCGCAGAGATGAAGCGGAGGACTTCATTATGATCACAGCCGTTTAGGGATAGGGGTAGGCTAGTCCGTCCACCTTTCTTTTTTACACCGTGAACTAAAGTGTCAAATTTTACTGATCAAATTAATAAAAAGAATTCATTGGAAATTTATATATCCGAGAAAGTCAACGGATATGTCAACTGTTTTTTCACTAGTTTAATGTAATTATGAAGAAAAAAACAAATAAAATATAATAATTAAATTTTGACAAATTATGAGTATATCATTTACCTGATATCTTTCCATTTTCTATCAAAGATGTCCTGTTTTTGATAAATATTAAGTTGGTTTCACGAAAAACTATTTATTCGCTTTATCACTCAATGAGCCAAGTATTTTCATTCGAGCGATAGTGGAAGGGTGCGCTCGAGTATAAAAGGCCACGCACTGCCTGTGCTGATCACTTCGATTTAGCACAATTCAAATGCAATAACTCTCTTAGCGTGTGACATATAGGGAGATTCTACTTAGCGCAACTTAAGCATAACATAATCATTTATTTTCTAAAATTATGTAAAATAATGCAGTTATATTTATTTTTCAAAAATCTAATCTTTATGAAATTCACAAGATTTTTTGAAAATTTTGAATAAATCAACATCATTTATGCAATTTATTGTAAAAATATCAATTGTTACATTATTGACAAAAGTCTCTAGTTAAGATCTCTTACATTGCGATTTTTAGATTAAAATTTCTACGTATTAGTTCTTAGAGTTTTTCCATGATGGATTGCTTTTATTTCCTTTGATGTATTCTTTGAATTTTGTTTTACTTTCATCTTACAACCACATAATTCTTTCAGATCATTTCTTAAATTGTTAAAAATCGGTACATAGTAACTATTCTTTGTAACTATTGTCTTAGATATTTCAGGTATTTAAATATTGTTACTTCTAGTTTCGCTCATCGAATTAATATATTTTTCTCTTAGATTATTATTATGGTACGAGATTAACTAAAAAAGGCATAATTGTTTTACATTTAGCGGATATTTTTCTTCTATAAACTTATTTTTAAAAATAATTTGCATGATTTTATTTTGTACTCTTTGAATTAATTTAATGCATGTACCATAGGCTAGTATACAGTTCCTTGAGGTACTCCAGTTGTTCATTAAGTTATATAGGTTTTATTTTGTTTTGCTAGAGATCGTTATTGCACTTGTTATCCAGTTATTACGTGGTATAGACTTTGTTTACAATAATAGCTTTATTAACACTATTTTGTATTATTTCTATTAAGGATTTCATCGCATGATTAGGGTTATCAAGGCTCAAGACGAAATTCCAATCAAGCATACTAGCATCTCTCCTTAGTTTTTTGTAACTAATAAATTTAGAACATGTATAGTTTTTTATCTGTACAGTTTCTTGTTCAATATTGGTCATATTATTTAACTTAATAAAAAAGTTATCTATGCATGTACTCCGATTATTGTTAATGGAGGTCCTCGCTATAGTTGTGAAACAAGGGCTATATTTGAACTCCAAAAAATTATTTATATATTCCTGGCTAAATATTTTTTTGCATATGTCTTTGTACTTAGATTACCGACCAGTATATCTCCATTAAAATCACTCACTATACAATAGTTTTTTAATTTTCTCTGGTCTAACATGAATTTTTTAATGCTATGAATGAATTCCATTTTTGGTAATTCATGTGATCTGTAGATCGCGGAGAATGTAAAGGCTTCACCAGTTGCTTTATTTGTGCTTTATATTAGTTTTATATTTGTGCTATCTTTAGTCTATCTATCTTATCTATGCTAGTACTTCCAAATATGTTATTCTTTATATAAAGCATTACCCCATCAGATTTATTGATTACACTTTCATCATAATAATTATTGTAACCACCTAGGTGAAAGTATTCTCGATATTTTAGATTCCTTGCTAGTCACTTAATATAAGTCTCCAATTTCTCAAAGTTTGCATTTATACTTCTAACATTCGCATATAATATAAAGGTTTTGAGGTTATTATTATGATTGAGACTTTCATTGATGATGCGCATGTTACTAAATTTAATTTGGATTATTACTTTGTTAAATTTTTCATTTACTATTCCAGAATTGAAGCTATGTAGACTTGTAGTGAATAATCCAGCAGATAGTATTGCCGTCGTCTGGTAATGCTGTTGTTCTAGTATGCCGAGAGATCTGGGTATAATAAAGATTACACTATAGTTAGTTGTTTCGAACATTTTCCTTATTTTAAATTTTAGCACTTCACATTCATGACTGTCAAATGCTACATGTTCTGTATTGTATTTGGTGTTATATTTGTTATTAGTAATAACAAATATAACTTATAACTATGTAGGTTTCCAGAACATTTTAGGCACATAACATCATTCCGGTACTTTGTGGAAAACGAGGTCTTAAACTAATGTGGTCAAATACTCTGCAGCTTTGATTACCTATGAAAAATCTGTTATTGTTTTCTCTGATGTTTTTGTAGATTTCATCAATTACCTTCAAAATAAGCATTCGGAGGTTAGTTCTAGGATTTTTGTATATGTATAGGATTGAAGTTTCTAGTATTGATATCAGATTCTAGGGAGTCATTACCTAAATTTTTGCCAATAGGTCTTATTTTCGGATTGAACATTTCTTCTTTCTTTACTTAGCATATGCTGGTTAGCTCTTCTTCGTCCTTACAGCTAATTATTTATTCCTCGTCATTTTTGTATTCCTCTTTTTGTTCTGATTGACTTATCTTTGATTAAATAATGATTTACTCTATCCGTAATATTTTCTAATTTATCCTCTTTTATCGTTTTTTTGGCAATAATTTTTGGTACGCGCTTGTAAACTCTTTTTTCATCTCCTGCTGTTATTTCAGCAGCACTTTTTGGTCTTAGCGTTGGAATAATAGATTTCTACATATTAATCTTTGTTCTTGAAAGTTGGCTCTTTTCTTTCAATTAGCTGATAAGATCTTTTAGTTATGAATTTTCCATTCTTACTTTTTCATTCTCATTTTCTGATTGAGATTCATTCCCATCTTCACTATCATATGTTCATTTAGTATTTGATTCTTAATTTCACTTATTGACATTGTATTTATTAGGTTATTGGGTTATAACTTCTTTGCTTTGCAATGAGGCATATGTCCCGTACAAATACACACACGAACATAGCCATCACGAACATAATCCACACCTCACTTATAATTTTTATTTCATCAATTCTTTCAAAATAACTTACGTAGTATATATTCTCACAAAAAATACGCACAGTAATTCCACTTATCTTTCTAATATTACAAGCGAAGGATTTATTTCCTAGCCTGAATATGTGGCCTCATGGGCGCCATGTTGGCTATATCTTTTAACACAGTGAAATATCAAGGTACTAAAACTATAACGATCTCAAGCCCAATAGTGCTGGCAAGTATTGGTAACGCACTATACTTCATTTTATTCTTATAAAATAAAGTATAATATAGAGACGCCCTCATTTGATCGAACTCTCTTATGTTCAATATTATGTACCAACTACGTGTTGAAAGAGATATCAACGCCAGTCCTCCCCTCCAACCGATTAACGAATCCTCTCCACAGAGCAAATATAATATTGTTAGTCGTATTTCAAAAGTAGAACAAAGTGAAGGAAGTAAAGGGTAATTGAGAAAAAAAGTAGGAGTAGACAAATTTTGAAAAAAATAACGTAAATTTTCAAACAACATAACGTTTTTATATAATTAGAGAATAATTAGAGGAAGTGGAGGGGGTGGTGCGTATAAATTACAGTAACAACTATATAATATAGGAACATATGTATCTACCTATATATACAATTGTTTTGATAACTTTGTAATATATATATATACATGGTTTTTTTTTTTATAGAGTGAGAGGTTAAGGGCAAATCTATTATGGACGATATGGCACCGACTGGTACCACCTGTGTGGGACTCTCACTCAACGGTAAACCCTTCGTTTACCGTTAGCTTTTGAGTTCCAACAGCAACCGAATCCTCTCCGTCCTACTTACCAACCCTAAGTAAGTTGGACCTCGCTCTTTCTCCAATAAGTCCCCTCCGCGGTAACACCGTTTGAGTATTGCTTCGGCCTTGATGACTAAGGCGTCAGGTCTAGGAGGTCTTGCTCTTGCCGTCCTACTTTTTCTGGTGCCTTTTTGGTCTTGGCCACGAGCACCAGTGTTATCCTTCCTGTTTACGCTTTTTTCTTTTTTCTTCTTTGCCTTCCTTGTCACCACCTCATGCCACGAGTCTTTCTCCCTCTGGCGGACATTGTCGTCGGCTACACTTCTTGCAGAGCTCGCCCCACTAACGCGACTAGCCTGCTGTGGTTTCCCCTTGCCGACCGGCTTAGGGGTCACTTCATTCGCCTCTGCTTGGCTAATTGCCCTTTCCTGAAGGCTAGGGGTTGTTTGGGTCATCTTGCCTTTAGTCCCTGGCCGTTGGCACTGCATAAGGTTATCGTCTGCAGAGCAGAGAGCCCTGTAGCTGGCCCTTATGCTCCGGGCGAGATCCTTAATTTGTTTGTGCACATTGTGTCTGTCCCTGACATAATCGATCAGCTCATCGATTTTGCTGCCAAGGCGATCTAGGTGCACGTTTTTGGAGGTCGCGATTTCTGCTCGCTTGTCACCATCTGCGTCTACCTCCATATTCTCTGCCTTCTTTCCTGTAGCATTACCATTGCCTTCCCGTGCCAGGTTACCTACAACGGGGCTGGTTGTGTTGTACATCGAAAGCGTACTTTCGCCTCTCCCAGATCCAAGGGGTTTATCCCCAAGGAGGCGAGCGTCAACCACCGGGGCTGATACCCGATCGGAATCGACGGCAGGATTAGTAATGCCTGCCTGGGTACTCATATGTTTGAGAACGCTTCTTGATTAATTGTCCTTGCCACCCTAAATACCTGATGTTTCGGTAATTCTAAGCAGTGCTGGGGTGCCGAGGACTTTCGTGGCAGCACCGTTAGCTCCTGTACCCTAGGAAGGGGCCCTTTAACAAAGTGCTAGCATCCGGGCCAGATGCACCTTGGTTTTTTAAGCGGGGTTGTTACTCCTCCCCCTCCTCCTTCCCCACCTCTTGGGTAGTGGGGCCCCGGGCTTGGGACCGGTGTAGCGGAGTTCTCTTTTGCTGTGTGTGTATGTGTGTGTATGTGTGTGTGTGTGTGTGTGTGTGTGTAGATTTAGCGTTAATTTCTGATCCCCTTTCCATTCCTTCACTAATTCTTAAAAAAGAGCATATTGCAATTTACTTTAATTGGTTTATTAAAATACATGATATCTTTAAAAAAGAATAAAAATATAAGAAAAAATAATGTCAAATAGTTAATTTACCGTGCAAGCAGTAGCAAGTGTGATCTTATACGCTATTATCTTATACGCTACTGGTCTTATACGATAACATTGTAATTTTATTATATTTTTCCAGGTAGCTATCAAAATTCAACATCTTTCCAAAATTATTCGCAAGATCAATATATTCGTCCACAAAGTGGTACCTTAAATCAACAAAGCGAATTTAATCAACCCTATTCGACTCGAGCACATTATCCTCCTTATGTTCCTGATATAGAACGGTAATAAATATTAATTTATAAATATTCATTTAGATCTATTAATAAATTTTTAATACCAAAAATACTTTTATTAGGAGTTACAGTAACAATAATCTTGGTCAGGGAATCTCAGGGAATCAAGATATTTATAATAGGTATAGTGCAAATCAACCAATAGGAACATATTCTAGTGGAGCTGCATCTGGAATCAGATGTACATATTCCACAGCGTCACAAGGCCATTCAACTAATTCGCAACAGTTGCCAGTCTCATCTCAACAAACAACTTCATTGACACAATCGACTACTGGAAACACATATTCAAATTCTCAAGACTACTACAGACAAGATCAGGTATGCATATAATTTGTACATACATGCATAAAAAATGAATGAAAATTTTATGCATCGGGAATCTTTGATTCTAACTGCTCAAAGATATCCAAAATTCTGAAATGAAAGCTTTTAAAACTTAGCGCCGTATTATAGGAAATATTATAACAGGAATACCTTACGATATTTTATAGCACTATATCGCATAAATCCTCTGCCATGCATATCCATGATAAGCAATCCATTCTAGCACCGTGAGGTTTACACGAAACCGTGATATATAAGTGATCTCACAAGTAAGGATTTATGCTACACAGTGCTATAAAAATATTTTTACATTTAATAGTAATGTTATTCATATCCCATTCGTATTCTTTCAAAAAGTACAAAGTTCATAGAAAAAACTAAATATATGTCTCTGATTTTATATAAATCAAATTCTTTAAAAAATTGTGTACTTTCTGACATCTTTCTTACTTGTGTATGTTGTCGTACTGATGTTCGGCTCGCCGACGGGTGAGCAAGTGTCGGTGTTTAGAAATCCTTACGGCTACTTAACTCTTTCTGTAAATCTTAACTGTTAACTCATATAAGTCTAACCTAATGTGAGCATTTTATAGGTATATTTAATACTTAACTTTACATTTTACTGAACCTATACGATCAATTTAAATTATAGTTCTAATTTAAACCTATTGTAATTGCTTTTTAAAACATTGTTCTGAAGCTATCAATCTTCCCGAGGCACCGTAGTTGTGAAGGTTAAGGGAGAGAAACTTTTTTGTCTCTTTCACTTCTTATACTCCGACGTTTTCGCGAATAATGTCACCTTCTTCAAGGAAACTGTTGAGAGTGTATTTATTTAGACAGATGGATTATAGATTAATAGACATTAGATTTAATTTATAATTATGGCGTCGAGATTCGTAGTACGTTAATCGAACTTTTTCTCATCTCCACTAACGGTGGGTAGAGGTGTTTCTTGCTCAGCTGTACAATTTCGAATTCATGCAATTGACGGTATCGAGACACTTATATAGATAAAGTTTTGTTTAAATTTTGTGTATACAAATATCAAAGCTCTGACGTCAAAGCTCTGCTCTCATACTGTTAATATTTGTGTTTCCTCTCAATTTTAATTGATTTATTAAGTGTGTATATACACTATTAAGCTGCTGTGTGTCTCTCCTATTTCTGTCATTGTCTTGTAGCTGTATGTGTACATCTCAGAAATCAAACGTTTATTTGAATTCTGTTCTCTGTCTTTGATGGTAAAATTGAATGTTTATGTGCAGTTTTTCATACATTCAAAAATTACATTTTTTTCGATTTTTTTATGTACTTTTGTTACGTATACAAACTTTTTTTTTCGTTTCACATATATATGTTGCAGAGCAGTCGTTGCATTTCAGTTTATATACATTATTTTACAAGATTCTTGTCTTTATTCTCTTTGCCTCTAATTAAGATATTACACATGTCGCTATTTATTTTTGGAACTGTTGCGATTTTATTTCTTGTGAAAGATGACTAATTTGTTTATAAAATCCGTTGACATGGTATGCGTACAATGTTTCACTTTTCATTAATGCTTGTTTATTGTTTATGCTGTTTGTTCAATTTTATTATAGCCAATCTTTTTCGTACGTACTTATTGATGAAATTCCTAGGATAATTATTGACAAAAAGTATTTCTTTAGCATTACAGATATTTTTATTATGAAATTTTTATTAGAATTTTATTGATCTATTAAATTCCTGTGGATAAATAGAAACATGTGTACACATATTTCATAGTACACATATTCCATAGATAAATATAGTACAGTCCTCTTCGATCCTTCGGAGAGAGCGGTTGTGTTTACGAGTATATTGTAAATAGTCTACCGTAACTATCAGCATTGTATACGCGCCTAACGGGCCTTGGTGCCTAACATTTTGCTCCATCGCGAGTACAAATCACAATCGTGATTTCTCAAATGGCCGATAATAAAGGCCAAGTTTTTAATACGAAGTTAAACAATGTCGTCATAAACAAAGAACTAAATTCAACCATACAAAGTGTAAAAAGTGCAACAGTAAAACGTACAAATTTAAATAATCCTAAAGAAAAAGAAACAATCGCAATGAATACCAACGCCATTAGCTCCAAAGAAATGCAACCGTAACCAATCCAAAATCAACAAGCTATGCCGCAATCGCACAAAGACACCATTCTCCCCCCAGAGAACAGGGCCTTATCATGGATTGTGTGGATGGCCTCACGCTGACCGACTATGTGTCTGCCATAGGTGATTTAGTACAACCAAAAGACATACACAAAGCATCAAAAATTTAAAACAACAGAATTCGACTTTTCTCGTCTAGCTAAAAACTTGTCGACGAAATTACAAATAAGTATTTCAGTCGGTGAAATTACAGTTACGATTCGCCCTTTAGTATCCAAACAACAAATAGTGATAATCTCCAATGTCTGCCCCACCATTTCTCACCACATTCTTGAAGAACTTTCTGACAATCTTAATATTAGACGCAACTCTCCTATATCAATTTTAAGAGTTACTATAGCCAAAGAAGGTTACTCTCACATACTCAGTGAGATCCAGACGATGTCAACAAACTTCTCGATATTATTAAAATAAATTTTGACGATACCTTATATTATCTCTATCCATCGACAGATGCTATCAAATGCTTCGTCTGCAAACTAGAAGGACACATAGCGAAACAATTCCCACGTGCAAATTCTATTGAACAAAACAAAATTTTACCTTTTCATGACACAAATAACTCTACAGCAGCTGATCCCTCGAACGAACTGAGCATACTGGATAACTTCTATAAAGACAAGGTTTCAAGAGAACACACCAACAAAGGGGCATCTAACCAGCCTTTTAGCATGGAGTTGGCACGCTCACAATCTACTGAAATATTATTACCTTCACAAACAGCTTTGGACTCACAACAACAAAAAATTCTTAGTAGAACCAGCCACAAACGCGTCCTTTCGCAATCATCGTCATCGGCATCGACACTCGGACTTAGCAAAGCCTCGCATCTATCACAATCCGAAACAAGTCTCGAATCTCTTACCAAAATAAAATCTCCGTCCACTCATAAAGCCAACACACGAAAGAAGGTCAAGTCAGATCAGAATCAAGAAACCAACGTAATGTCTAAATTAGACTCTCAACTACAAGAATTGAAGCACACAATAGATGACCCTGCCATGAATTTTCCACTAAACTTTCAGAAATTTTGCCACTTTATTGAACTAGCCTTTTCCAATCCAACGGTAATAGAGGTCGCAAAATTATTCACCTACACCGACAACATTAACGACATTGCCGACGTGATAAGCACTCTCCATCCAAGCATACCTTCTAGCTCTTTAAAAAGAAAATTTACTACGGTCATAAAGAAACTCAACAACTACATACCAAAGACAATCGACGATCAATCTCCCGCCGAAACTTCAAATATAGTCAACCAAAACCAAATTTAACAAATATATAATGGCTTTTTTCAACAAGGATCTAAAAATAGCATTCTGGAACTGTAGAAGCATCAAAAAACGTAAAGAAGAACTCTACACAATTCTTAAAGACTTGGATATCTTCGTAAGCGTTGAATCCTGGCTGATAGATGCAGATCACGTTCACTTTCCGGGTTTTAAAACCTTTTGAAAAGACCGCATCCACACCAGAGGAGGAGGTATATTAATTTCGATAAGGAATAATTTAGCATTCCTCGAAATCGACAACCGCACTTGCTCCGATCTATCAGTCGAACTAGTAGGTATAAAATTTACTAACATTAAACCGGGTATAGAAATTTTAGTTTGTTACAGAGCTCCAGGTATCACCCTCTCCCAAACTGTCTGGGATGAAATATATAATAATATCATCAAAAGCAAATTCACACTTTTTATGGGCGACTTTAATGCACATAAGACGATCTGAAACTGTCAAACAACCGATACCAACGGGGATAGACTATACGAAAGTCTAACTAATTCCAATATGTTCTTGCATAATTTCAATACACTTTCACATGTCACACCCGGATCTGGTACTCGATCTAATATTGATTTAATACCCTCATCTACCAACCTTTCCAACAGAATAAATACTAGAGTAATAGACGATATCTTGGGCTCTGACTACTACCCGATAATGATTGACGTACATATAGAGAAAAGTATCTACTTCAAAAAATCATTCACCATTAAATCAGTAAGAACTGATTGGGGTAACGTTGAAGCAGTTCTCGATAACAATTATATTCACTTCTTGTCATCCGAATTTGTAAAATCTTCTCCAGCGAAATATATACTGCATTTACTAATATTATATCTAACGCGATAAAATGTAGCACCCCAAAGAAACGTAGAGTGAGTACTAAAGGGCACCGGAGTCCCGTTCGCTGGTGGGACGCGGAATGTGATGAAGCAAAAAGACTTCGCAAAGCTGCCCATAAAAATGGGAATTTCTAAAAATAACGATGACTTTATACAATATAAAAAATCTTGTGGTATAGCAAAAAAAATCTTTAAAACAAAGAAAAAAGAAAATTTTGTTTATTTTTCAGAAAATATTGACTTTAGATCGGATCCAAATTACGTTTGGAACATTGCCAAAACTTTAAAAAATGCATAGCTTAAAATTAAACCCAACCACTACTCCGCGAACCACCAGGAACGAGAAAAAATTGATTCTACACTTAGTAAAATAAGCCCCCCTTGGTGCCCGACAAATCCAGATTAGTTACCGTCTTGTGAAGATAACGAATTTTTAGACTTTCTATTTAATCTAGTTGAATTCAATATTGCTCTTCTTGCGGTTTGGATGGTATTGAAATACTACAGAGATTGCCAATTAAGTAAAAGTTAATAATGTTAGATATCTTTAACGAAATGTTCGAAACCGGCTCATTTCCCAGTGAATGGTAAAAATCATACGTCCATTTTATAAAAAAATCGGATGGCCTTAACGTCAGACCAATTAGTTTAACGTCGTGATCATGTAAACTTTTCGAAACCATGTTGAAAAATAAACTGCAATGGTGGATAGAGTTCGATAACATTCTTCCCAAGAGCCAAACTGGATTTCGCAAAGGGCAATCTACCATCGACAACTTGACCGGTCTTACCTTAAATGTGGAGGAGGCCTTTAGTAATAAAAAGGATCTTCTTACTGCATTTATGGATTTAAAGGGCGCATTTGACAATGTGAATGTTGACATTCTCTTGCAACAATTGACAACAATTGGGTGCCCTTCAAGACTGGTCAAGTTTATACAATTTTTGACACACGAACGCCATATTTACTCCG
The DNA here is from genome assembly GCA_020010945.3 of Muscidifurax raptorellus. Lineage (NCBI taxonomy): Eukaryota > Metazoa > Arthropoda > Insecta > Hymenoptera > Pteromalidae > Muscidifurax > Muscidifurax raptorellus. The sequence goes on from JAHUUD020000027.1 coordinate 1,294,818, forward strand.
AAATTAATAGCGACCGATACAAAGCAATCTACAAAGGTGTCGCAAGGCGGAGTCCTCAGCTCTCTTTTATACAACATATATGTGTCAAAAATTTGTAACAATTTACCGAAAAGCGTAATGGTATCTCAATTTGCCGACGATATAGCGCTTTATTGTAAAAGAGGATCCTTAGACTCGTGCAAAAACATACTTGAAAAAGCTATCTCGACCGTGTATTTCAATCTCAATAATTTAGGGTTAGAATTAGCTGCACATAAAACTGTACTATTACACTTTAATAAAAGAAACATAAAGCCAGGAGAAATAGAAATTTTCGTCAACAACACTCCCATCAAGTCCAGTGAAACGGTTCGATTTCTGAATATTACTTTTAAGTACAAACTAAATTTCAAACTGCACATTAATTAATCAATCAAAATTAATTAATTAATTAATTAATTAATTAATTAATTAATTAATTAATCAATCATCATTAATTAATCAAATTAGTAACAAAGTCTTTAGAGCTTTGAATATGATCAAATTTCTGAGAGGCACCTGGTGGGGAACTCACCCTACCACGTTATTAATCTTTTACAAAAGTTTTGTAAGGTCAATCATTGACTATGGGAGCTTTATATATTTTCCCACACAATCTCAGCTCCAACAAAAACTCGAGAGAATGCATATACAGCCATAAGATTAGCTTTAGAATATAGAAGAAGCACTCCTACTAATATTCTTTTGGCAGAATCCAAACTACCCCTTATTCAAGAAAGAGCCAAATTTTTATGCAATTTATATTTGAACAAAATTTTCTCCAATAAAGGGCTTAATATCTATAAAAGTATTATGAACTTCTTTAAACTAATATCAAACAAAAATAACAACCGAAAACTTAGTTATAGAATTCTCCAAACCTGTATAGAAAATATATATTTTTCAAACAATAATACTTATTCACAAAACAACTATACTATTTATATCTTGAACTATGAAATTTTGTCTTACAAAATCATTATCGACACCGAAACAGGAAAAACAAATGAAAAAGAGCTCTCATCCCAATTCCCTATTTCAAACATTAATAAGTAACAAACAAGTTAATAATTTCTGGACAGATGGTAGTAAATCACCAAATACTATATCAGTAGGATCTGCTTGCTTCTATGAAAACGAAAATAAAGTAATTGTACTAAGCATTGACAAAAACGCGTCAATCTTTACTGCCAAATGTATAGCTATTAATGATGCCGTTGATATTGCGCTTACGTGCCCTAACCAAAGCTCGTTTATATACACCGATTCACTTAGTGGTTTACTCTCTTTGAGAAATCCAAGTAATAGCGTAACGATTATAATAACCCTTATATACTTGAAATTAAGAACAAAATACTAGAACTTTCGCTCCAAGCCTCGGAAAATTGCGAAATAAAACTCTTCTGGATAGCAGCTCATATTGGAATTACTGACAACGAAAGAGCAGACTTACTTGTAAAAGAAGCGTCTAACTTAAAATCAACTTACGACTTTAAAGTCCCCTATACAGATTTTAAAGAATCGGCAAAAAACCATGTTTTTTTGTACCTAAGAATTCGCCAAAAACCAAGCATTCACAAAAGGTAAATAAAAGCTTACTTTTTATAAAGAAAGCCTCAAACCATGGTTCGCAAAAATTAATTCACCCCGCAAAACAATCTCTACTGTTAATAGGTGCAGAGCTGGTCACAACAATCTTGCCGCCTCCCTAGTGCGTATTGGGTTAAAAAAAAAACTCTCATTGTGAATGCGGCGACGAAAGTCAGAATATTGATCACATTCTGTGGCAATGCTCTGCCTTTAATGAACAACGAATATCTTTCATTCGAGATTTGTACAAACAAAAAATGTATCTTCCACTCTCATGCGCTACCCTACTGGCCAATTCGAATATACAAATCTGTAAAACCTTACACACCTTCGTTAAAAATTGTAATCTACAAATTTAGTATGTATTTTTGCTAGGCTAAATTTATATTTTTTTGTTTTCCTTGTACTAATTCATGTAATGTGTAAAATAACTTTCTCAAGAAAATTCAAATTGCTTAAATAAAAAAAAACACATATCGAATTGGATTATACATTATTAAATCGGAATTTATTTTTTAATTTTTACATTATTATTGACAGTTAACTGATATAAGTCCAATTTAATGCATGTAATTTACGGGATATAAGTATAATTTAATGCATGTAATTTATATAATAATAATAACTTTATTGTTTTTATACATTAAGTATTTTACAATATTTTCTTAACTAAAAATATAAAACATTTGTGTGCATTAATACGCATCCTTTTTTTTGCTTTTTTTTTTTTTTTTTTATCTCTTCTTTTAATCTTCCTTCTTCCTCCTTCCACTCGTACATTATTCCATCCACCCTCACTTTGAAGTCCCCGTTCTTTAGAAGCTCCCCATTCATTTTCGCTTTCTCTCTCCTTCTCTCTCTTATCCCCATGGCTTCTTTTTTTGCCTTTCTCTCCTCCCAACTCATCCACTGCTCTAATCTCACCTTTCCCCCTTCATTTATTTCATCTCTCCTCTTCCATATCTTCTCCATTTCCTCTTCTGCCGCGAATATTATCTTTTTTGTGTCCTGGTTTGCCGTCTCCTCCAACTCCCAACTCGTTCCCTCCAGGATCTCGTCTAGCCAGTCCTGCAGCACCTCCTTCTCGCTCCAGTTAGTCCCTTTATGTATTATCACACCTCTCTCTCCTACTTTGCTCCTCCCTCCTTCCGTCCTCTTTCTCTTGTTGTTCACGATCCTAACCTCACTTTTCACATTTATCCTTTCCCTTTCAATCCCTTTTCTCTCCTCTCTCCTCATTTTACCTTCCAATTTTTCTATCATTCCTTTTAATTCTTTTACTGTTCTTTGCACCTTCTCCCTCTCTCTCCTTTCCTCACTCAGTTTACCTTTCAATATTTCTACGTCTCCTTCTATATCCATCATCTTTCTCTCCGCCGCTTCTCTTCTCCCTCTCTCCAGTTGCAGCTTCACCTTCCACTCTTTCATCTCCTCTCTCATATCCCGCATCTCTCTCTCCACTCTTCTCTCGTGCTTCGACATCTCTCCCTCTTACTTTTTTGTCGCCTTCGGTTCTTTATCTTTTTTCTCACTTCTGCCTTTACACGCTCTCTGTCTCCCTGCTATAACCTCTCTACTCACCTCACCATGTGCTCTCCTTTCTGTTCTTCTCGTTCCTCTTTCTTCTCTCTGTTCCCTCCGTCTAGTTCCTCCTAGGGACTTTCCCTAGACTTCCCCGCATGCTTTGCGCGCGCTTTTCAAATCTCCTTTCTGCTTCGTCCTATCTTTTCCTTCCTTTCTTGCCTTCCCCTTCTTTATTCTTGCTGTCTTTCTTTATTTTTCCTCTTCCATATCGTGCTATAGAGTTTCCCCACTTGCGTTCTTCTCCCTCCGACTGTCTCCTGCCACTATTTCCCCTCTATCTTCGTCTCCACACATTCTTCGAACACATGTTTAAGCGTCTCCTCCTCACTCCCACATAGCCTGCATACCCTTTCTTCTTCCTTCTTCCAGTATTTATTCCCTCTTGTCTCACACCCTAATCTGAACCTTGCCGTAACGTTGAGCGCTCCTCTTCTGTGTTCTCCCACTTCCATCAGGTACTCTGGTATTTCTCCCTGCTCCAACATTACCTCCCTTATCTCACCCGTATATCTGGACTCCTTTATTTCCTCTCTCCACTTCTGCCATTGTGTGTCTTTGTTTATCCTTTCTATTTCCTCCTCCACTCCCTCTTCCTCCTCCATTCTTCTCGTATACTCCTCCACCGATATCCCGCACTTCTCCAATTCCATTCTTCTCACGTCCTTCCGTCTACCCTTCCATTCTCTCCTTTCTCCCTCTCTCTTCAGCAGCCTCCAGCATTCTCCTAGCAAAGTACTTTCTTTTGCTCTCCTCAGTTTCCTTTCAAACCTAACCGCCCTTTTCCTTGTCCTTGTCTCTAATTTGAACCTTTTCGTCTCCCAATGAATCACATGTGCCGGCGTTGTCCTGTCTAGGTGCAGCACCCATTTGATGTACTTTCTCTGTATTTTCTCTAAATCCTCCTGCCCTTTCCAACCCCATATCTCCGCCCCGTATTCTATTACGCTCTGTACTAGAGCGTCGAACAGCTTCATTCTCATCTTCCAGCTCTCCTTGAACGTTGCCTCTCCTAGGCCCCACAGGGTGCTTATCAGCGCATTTGCCCTTCCTTTCACCTTCTTCACCTGTTCTTCCTCTTTCCCATTTTCTTTCATCGTGTATCCCAAATATTCAAATGTTTTCACCACCTCTATCTCCCTTCCATCCCATTCAAATTTCTCTTCCCTCCTCCTTCTTCCTCCGTTTCTAAAAATCATGATCTTCGTTTTCTCTGTGTTTAGCTCCAAACCCTTTCTTTTGATGTATCCTTTGAATCTTCTTAGCATTTGTTTCAACCCGCTCACGTTTGTTGCTAGCATTACTACGTCATCTGCATATGAGATTGACCATACTTTCCTTCTCCCTAGTATTATCCCTCCTTCTTGTACCTTTCCCATCTCTCCTTCCAAGTCCGCCATTGCCACGTTAAACAGCAGTGGACTCAGCGGGCATCCCTGTCTCACTCCCTTCTGCGTCTCAAAACTGCCTACATTCCTTTCCCCTATCCTTACTTCACACTCAGTCTTCTCATAAATTTCCTTTACCCTTTCCCTTATCCTTCTATTCACTCCCAGCTTCCTCATCATCTTCCACACTTCTTCCCTGTTTACTTTGTCAAAGGCTGCTTTCATGTCCGCGAAGCACGCGTATACCTTCCCTCCTTTCTTCCTTAGCTCTTGCTCTACCGCCTTGTTTACCACGTATATAGCGTCCGTTGTACCTCTCCCTCTTCTGAATCCCATCTGCGTGTCGCTTAACTTTTCCTCTTCTTCCAGTTTCTTCTCCAATCTTCCCTTTATCAGTTCCGCATATATTTTGTATCCTGTGTCCATTAGTGTAATGCCTCTGTAGTTCTTACACTCCCCCTTATCTCCTTTCTTATAAATTGGCGTGACTTTCCCTCTCCTCCACTCTTCTGGCAGTCCTCCTCCTTTCCAAATTTTTCCTAGTATCTCCGTTAGTTCCTCTACAATCTTTTCTCCTCCCTGCTTCCATGCCTCATTCTGGATTTCATCCTCTCCTGGTGCTTTCTTTTCCTTTAGCTTCTTGATTATTTCCCTTACTTCCTCTACTTCTATCTCTCTCTCCTCTTCTTCCTCTTCTTCCCCCGACTCTTCCTCATTATCTCTCCTTCTTTCCTGCGTTTCTCTCTCTCCCAGTTGCCCTTTAAAAAACTCTAACCAGCTCTTATCTTCTATCCCTTTATCTATCTGCTCCCTTTTTCCTTTCCTTCTCCTTTTCACCATTCTCCAGAACTTTTTTCCTGACCTATCCTCCTTTGCCTCCCTTAGCTCTTTTTTCATCCCTTCCTCCTTTTTTTCCTATACATGTTCCTTAACTCTCTTTTCGCCTGCATGAACTTGTCTTTTCCCCACCTATTTATCCCTTTTTTTGCCCTTTTCATTTCTGCCCTCTTCTTCCTGCAATCTTCATCCCACCATCTGCTGTCATCTCTCCTTTTTCTTCTCCCCCTCTTTGTTTGGATCGCGTTTCTTATTTTTATCTTTAAATCCCTCCATGTTTTTGCTTCCCCCCCTTTATCTAGCCAGCCTCTATACTCCCTGCTGGCCTCCTCTGTCCACACTGTTCTTTTTATTTCCTCTTCCAACTCTTCCGAACTTTTCCCTGTCTCTATTTCCACCTCCAGTGCTCCATGATCTGACTCCATTCTATCTACTACCTTCATTGACGTTACCTTTCTCCTGCCTTCCTCATTTACTATCCCATAGTCTATTGCCGAGCATCCCATTCCCCCCACGTACGTGAGTTCCCCTTCCTCATCCCCTTCTGTACTTCCATTTAGGATTGAAAGCCCCCACTCTTTTAACCTATTTAGCAGCTCTTCGCCCTCTCTGTTCACTACTCTATCCTTTGACTCCCTCCTTTCCTCCACTCCCTTTTCGTCTAAAAAACCTCCCTCTTGCCCTGTTCTCGCGTTTAGGTCTCCACACCAGAGTATCTTTTCCCCTCCCGCTCTTTCTATCATCTCCTCTATTTCTTCATAGTTCCTCTCCTTCTCCTCCCTCATGTAAGTCGAACCTATCCACCACTTTTCCCCTTTCATAGTACATTTGCCTCCTATGACTTCTCCAGATCTTCCTCTCAACCATTCAACTTGCTGCCATGACCATTCCTCCCTTTAATCTCCCTCTGCTCCCCCCCTTTTTCGCCTCTCTTACCTCTGTTTCGAATCCCTTCATTCTCCTCCTTATTCCTTCCTCCTCACCGCTCTCTGCCCATGTTTCCTGTAGACAAATGACGTCGAATCCTAGTATGTATCTCCATCCTTCCTCTTCTATTCCTTTCAGTCCTGCCACATTCCAGCTCAACACCTTCAAATTCTCCTTTTTATTCCTTTTTCCCCTTTCATCCCTTTTCTCCTTCTCACCTCCATCTTGCCTCCCCCTCTCGAAAAAGCCTATCCTCTCTTTCGTTCCAAAAGTATGTCATGTCTCCTACCGTTAACTTGTTTCTTCCTACTTTCACTGGTTTTCCTTCTCTTCTCCATTCTCTTGCGAGCCCGTTCAATCTTTCTCTATTTCTCCTCTCTCGCCACGTCAAATCGTGGTCGATGAAGCAGTCTGTCCCCTTCAACTTGCTCTTTTCCTCCATCATTTTCTCTTTCTCCTCTCTATTTTCACATTCCACTCCTATTTTACTCTTACCTTTTCCTCTGATGACCCACGTCCTTTTCACCTTTACCGTAATCCCCAGCTTCTCATCTACCCATTCTTCCACCTTCGCTTTGTCCCATTTTCCTTCTTTCAGACCTGATACCACCACATTGTTCCTTTTCCTTTCTCTCTCCCCTTCCTCAATTCTCCACTCTAGCTCTTTCAGTTGCTTCTTCTCTTGCTCCCTTTCCTCTGACCCCTTTTCCCCTCTCTGGTCTCCTCCTTCTGTCTGCCTAGTTTTCGCCTCTTCCTTCATTTTCTTTATCTTCTCCTCTATTTCTCTTTCTCGCTCTTCCCTCTTTCTCCTCTCCTCCTCGTTTGGCCTCTTCATCTCCTCCTCCGCCCTTGTCCTCTCCCTCTTCTCCTCCTGCACTAGACTTCTCACCTCCTCCAACTTCTTATTCATCCTTTCTTCCGTTTCTATCCATTTTCTCTCCCATTCTGCCCTGTCCTTTCTCCTTTCCTCCTTCTCCTCCTCCAGGGTCTTCAGGATCCTTTCCAATGTTCCTTGAAATTTCTTCATCTCCCCCTCTTTCTCGCCTTCCTTTCCCTCCTCCTTCTTTGACGGGAATCTCCCCGTCGGTCCGTTCTTCTCTGACGTGTCTCTCTCTCTCCTGTCTTCTTTCCTCTCTCTCTTCTTGTCCTCTTTCTCTTCCGGTGACCTTTCTTTCCTTTTTCCCCTTTCCGTTTTGTCTACTTTGAAGCTCTCTAAGAGCTCCAATTGCCTTAGCGCTCCCCCTTTTCCTCCGCTTTCCTTTCTTCTTCCCTTCCCTGTCTTCGGCGTGCTTTCCCACCTGCACGTTTGAGTTTCCCTCTCCGGCTCCCGCTCCGGTCCGCTCGGCGTCTTAAATTCCTGTTCCTCCTCGTTCCTTTGTTCTTGGTTCCCTATCGTCACCTCTGCCGTCTCCTCTTCTCTATTGTTCATGGCCCACGGCTTTGCCGCTCTCTCCTCTATCTCCGTCCTTTTCTACCTTTCCTAACCTCCTCCTTGTACTTTCTCCTTCTCTTCCTTCTCTCCCTTTTCCCTTTCTCGCCCTTTCTTTTCCTATTGTCCTCTTTTATTCACCTTTCTCTCCACTTTCACTTTGTATTCCTCTTTCTATTTACCTTTTCTATTCAAACCAAAAAAAAGTCGCGTATTATGCACACTCCCTATCTACACGTCTGACCCTGCCAATGGCTTCGTCAGACCTCCCATGTAATTTATATAATTAATTAAACCTATATCAGTAATTTCAATTATAGTTTCATAATTGTAGAATTCACATAGTTCATCATTTCTTCCAGATTGCAATTTGTGAGGGGACACACCTATGGGACTTGTAACGTGGGGTTTTGTTAGGCGTGCCGCTGATCAGAGTAATGATAATAAGACACCAGGCGCTCATCGGTGAGCGCCAGAGTATTGCAACTCTTTGTTCTACGGATTTTACAGAACGCGGGATCGTTCAGCTAACTCAACCCCGTAAACCTATATAGGAGAAAGGTCGTTTCGGGGATAGATTAAATATCCCACTTTGAACCTTAATTTATTGAATAAACAAATTTCTCACTATTATTTACACAAGTTCTGCTCATGAATTTTCCACTATTCTACAATAAAGACAACCTTTAGACAATTGTTAGATAACCAAACAGCCCATAGATAGCCAGACAAGTTTTAGCAGGTTAATATTTTTCCAAAATATATCGAAAATCTTTCAAAACAAGTTTTTTTCATAGTAATTTTGGAATAAAAAAATTAAAATATCTCATTCCTTACAATAAAAAGAAACTGTTAAAACTAGAAACTACTGATTTAACCATACATTTTTAATTTTAACTATCACTCTCGCTACCCTTATTCACAAAAGATAGCCATTATTTATAATTTAGTTGACAAGACCATCCTTCCATAAGATTTTTCTTAGAACTTTCTTCTATATGAATGCTAATTAAGATGTAGCACTTGGTAGAATCCAGATCCTTAATTTGCATCCTCTGAACAAGATTTTATTTCTTAAGAACAAAAATTACAAATTAGATAATCGATTGGTTTTAAAGATACGGGTAATCAAAAAGTTTTCATGAAAAAATATTGAGGAACTTTTGAAGCTGCGAACAGAAGTCACACAAGATACATAAAAGGTCTATTTTGTTCTCAGAATTTCAAATGATTAGAAGTCATTTAATGTGAGTTTACTCTCGCAAACGTTGGACGTAGAAAATCCATTTTTACAACACATACATGTTTCTTCTGTTATTCTGATCTAAAATATGGGACTAAAGTTACCGTTTTCCGACCGATGGGAGCAAAATAAATCATAGTTTACAGTTTTTTTCATAACAAGTCAATTTAATTTTATCGTGAGGGTGTGATATTGGAATGCAATGGTTAATTGCACAAATCAAGTAGTTTTTTTCACCTTTTACTTTTTCATCTATATGTAGTCTTCTCCGTCCACACCCACTCTTATATCGATTTCTGAGAACTTTGACGCCCTATCTCGGAGCCTGGTTTGAGGACGCCCTATCTTGCACCCACTTTAAGATCGTCCTATAAGGGTGCACTTTGAGAACGCTCTATCTCGCAATCCGCTTCGAAAACGTCCTATCTCGGAGAAAGCGTGTTTTTAAAACTTATATAGTCCTGCGAGCTTTCAAAAAGTGTATAACACTAGCGTCTGTATACATAATTTATATATAAAAACAACGTATAAACAGTGAATAATACTGAGAAAGGGCTCGTATATATAGCTGATTGGGTAACGGCCGACACATCGAGAGTTACCCCTCCTGTATAGTATATATATTATCCCTCCTGGACGCTTCATACACATATTTAAAGCGATCAGGTGATCGGTTACGTAACCGCACCAGCCGAGCCGTATATTACTGAGCTTCAATATTTATCAATACGCCTGTTCAGTCAGTCTCATATTCGCAAATGCTGATATGCGCGAATAACCTACTCTGCAAAGACTGACATAACTACTGCAAAGACTGCCGTAAGGTTTTCCATCCGGGTTACGTCCCCGCGTTCGTGATCAAGAAAACAGCTGATCCCTACTGCAAACGTACGCTCGACTCGATCGATAACAACGTACGTGATAATAACACTGATGCTCAGGCGCCCCCGTGTAATCAATTGATCGCGATCGAAGAGTAAAACGAAACGCTCAACGATAACGTAAAATTAATATTGAAAATTACGTTCGAGTCATCGACTCATAAAACCAGGTCCTTTTTTGTTGAAAACAGGAAAACCGTCGCCGAAGGTAGCTAAGCCGCGACATCAGTGGCCATCGTGCTAAATAAGCGCCCTCGCTCTACAGCATCTCCGTCGGATGCTCCTAGTTCCAAGTACCAGCGTTGTTTTGATCTTGCCGATAACCATTCGTCCGACGAGTCTGACGATTCGACAAACATGAAGTTCATGACGGAATTTCGTGATTTTTTTAGAGAGCAAACAGAAAATTTCACCGCCCTCTTAACTCGTGTTATTCACTTCTAGCTATTGTTTGTCACTCCAGTCAAGCGAGCACATGGGCGGTAACAGTTTAGTTTTAAGTGCTATTGGTCGCTAACGAATTTACGTGCGTTATAAATTAAGATTGTAGAATAAGATCTACTGTGTTTATACGACGTTCCTAATGTAGATTTTCTTCTACAAGAGGTTTTCTCTGCGTCGTGGGCATAAGCCTGAGCGAATGCGGGAACCTCGTAATATATTGTTTTGTGAGCGATAAAAAAGGATCCCTCGTTTCGCGTCGCGCGGTTTATGGTTTAACATTGTGCTAAGCGTGGGGTTCCTTTTCGGAGCGGTAAGAGTATGTACACATAATATATACGTTATCTGCTTTGACTCAAAGTCGACTGCGATGTTAGGACCGATGTATATATTTTCAAGAGGGTGTTTGTTTTTCATTGCTTACCGCGGAGGAAAGTCGAGATGATCTTATTATCAAATAGATCACATGTAACACATGTAAAAAATCTAATCAATTTTATAAAAAAAAATAAATATATTCAAATCTTTGAAAATAAATATAGCTGCTTTATTTTGCAGCTTTATCTACAAAATAAAGGAAGAAGTGTTTGGACTACTGTAAGAGTAGTTCTGCGCTGGAGCAATAAAAAGAAGAGTGTCCTCAAATAGCCCGCGCCGGTTCTAATTCGTACAAAAAATTACTACATTCGTACATCCACAGTTACATACACACCTATTTAGAAAGCTCATTCATATATGCGTTCAGTGATGCGTGCGCTGCGCCGTCGCTGCGCCATTACTCCCCACTCTCACGCGCACTGCTGCGATTGCTGTCTCGGTTGCTTCTTCTCGGCGCTGTTGCTGCTGTGGCCCCAAGAATCAGTGACTCGATAAAGGGGGGGAGGGGGGGAGCTATAGGCGCGAAATACTTCTAAGTGAGTCGTGACACTTTAGTGGTTTTTATAATATGAGTGATTTAATTTATTGAATGCTACGGAGCGGATATGGGGTGTTACAGAGTGTCACTTCCCTCATTCTGTTCGACTGAGGGAGAGAGAGAGAGAGAGAGAGAGAGAGATATTAGATTAGATAATTTTTTATTTCTGTACATTTTGTTGTACAAATAAATATTAAAAGTGATACATTGATAGAATACATTGAGCTTTGTAGATAAATGAATGGGTGATGCGACAGTATGAGAGAATGAATGAATGATGAGATTGTGGGATGAGAGTAATTGCACAGTTTTTAGGTGTTCTGCAGATTAAAAAAATACAACTTTGCCTGATGTTTGAAAGATGATAGTGTTCTATTGTTGCGAAGATGAGAGGGCAATGAATTCCAGAGCTATGATGCGCTTATGTGGAATGAATTCCTCAGCGTCTCTGTTACGAAAGTGGGGATATCCAGAGGAGTCACCTCACCCCTCACGGGGCGGAGTGCGACGTGGAACTCAAAAAGGCCATGATATAAGATGGAATGGCGGTGTTAAAAAGTTTCCTAAGCAAACAGGCCTTGAAGTACTTCCTACGTCCGGCGGTGGTGCGCCATTGCAGCTCACGCCTGTAGGAGGTAATGTGCTCATCCTTCCTTATACCATAGATATAACGAATTCCTGTGTTTATCAGTCTCTGTGGTTTTATGTCCAGTTCTTGCGTCAGGTCACAGTAAACTAATGAGAAATAGTCGATGATGGGGAACAATGGGGCTTGCACGAGATGCTTGCGCAGCTGAAGACCAGTGCTCTTTCTAAAGTAGTGTACGCGCTTACATAGTTGAGTAACGTACTCCTTCCAGGTAAGTTTAGAGTCGAGAACCAGTCCCAGACTACGCACAGACGACTGATATTCGACCCTGGCTCCTCCTATGTTAATGTAGGTGTTGGCTGTAGAAGGTAAAGCATTTATATAATAGGAGGAGCCAAGGACTATCGCCTGCGTTTTGAGGACGTTTAGTTTAAGATGATTCTGTGCAGTCCAGCCCATAATACTCTCGGCAATAACACTCATCCTAACGGAACAGGAATCGAGTTCCTCAAGGTGGCATTGGCTGTAGATTTGCAGGTCATCCGCATAAATGAGATGTGATACGTCAATGTCTAGACAAAGGCCGATATCGTTGATGTATAATGAGAATAACAGTGGGCCCAGAACAGACCCCTGTGGTACTCCCATGTTTAACAATAGAAAGGAGGAGAGTTCACTGCTGTCAATAATGACAGCCTGCGTTCTACCAGTGAAAGTAAGAGGCGAACCAGCGGATAACCTGCTTAGAGAAGCCGAAAAAGGTTAGCTTTCTGAGTATCAAAAGCCTTGCTAAAGTCAAAAAGAAGTAGAAGTGTTACCTTCTTTTTGTCCATGCCAAGCCTGACATTATCAGTCAACCAGGCCGGACTGTGTGTTGATTCGAGATATTCAGAGATTTGCCTGCGCACTAGCCACTCCAGCGCTTTGGACAAGAAACATAAGAGGGAGATCGGACGATAGTCAGTCAGAGTTGTTGGAGAACTGATTTTATTCAGTGCGTGCACTAGTGATTTTTTCCAGTCCGAGGGGAAGCATGACTCGCTCAAGAATAGATTGAAAATACGACGTAGGAATGGAGCGAGTACCGGCAGTGCTTTATAAATGACAACCTGTGGGATGCCGTCGCTGCTCCTGGCCTGGGAGTCAAAGTTCATCACTGCGTCAAAGATGTCCGGTTCCGGTGTATCAGTCTTCCAGTGCGACAGCAGGCGATCCTGCTCGTCTATTAAGCAGAGGTCAAGCCAGGTGTCTGATTCCGGTTTATGATGTGTAGCGCCATAGGGAACGGACTGAAGGGAGTTCTCCTCGATGAAAGCCTTGATGAACTTGGCATCTTCTGATCGAGAGAGTTGGTCTGCATTGAAGTCACCCATGATTATCTTTGTGGAGTAGTTGTGCATGTAAGTAGTAACTTTTTCGATAAAATCATTGCCTTGAATGAAAGGGGCATGAGGTGGACGATACAAAACACCGACAAAGATGGGTGAGAGACCACTTGTAGAGATTTCACAGAGAAGATACTCCGGCTTCCCTGGCTTGCCCGACCAGACACCGTCGGAGGATGTTAGAACTGTGGCTGTAAGTGAATGATGAATGTAGAGAGCCACACCTCCACCGTTTCTGTTCCTGTCTCCCGTCTAACAAGGAAGGTACCCGAACCCGACCTCACCGATTTCAATGATTTTACAATATGTTGTAGTACATGTGAAAATAAGAGACACGTATTTTTTTACGGCTCATAAGCGTATTGAGGGGATGAAAACGGCCCCTAAAGTTAACCCCCAAAAAGCGTTTTTTTTAATATCTCGCCTTACAATAAATATTTTTTAACGAAACAAATTTGAGGTTATTTCTTACAACTACAGCAAGTAATCCATGGTAATTTGAAGAAGAAGGATGGCATCCCCTATTTTTTAGGGGTCAAAAACATTTTTTTTGGCATAATTTAACAATAAAAAAGTTTTAAAAGCCTAAAAAAAGTTGGAAACAATTTGAAAAAATCCATACTAAAAAAATAAAGTTGATGTCATTCGGCTTTTTAAAAAATATTACTCTAAGGGTAAGGGTAAACCACCCGTTACACAAAATAATTTTAAGTACGTACTTTAATCCATAAAATTTCGTAGAAAGTTTGTATATACGGGTTTTTGAGGTCGCTCTTTACAAATCTCTTATCAGATTTTAAAAATTCAAAATGGCAGATCAAATATGGCGGACGAAAATGACAAAAAAAAATTTATACATTAAAAAAGATATTTAAGGACTAAAAAAATTCCGAAAAATGTGTTAACATTCATAATAAACAATAAAGTCTTCCGATTCTTTCATAAATATTACCCCTAAGGGGGTAAACCACCCCGAACACAAAATACTTATTAGTGGTACTTCAATCCATAAAATTTCGTAGAGTTTCTATATAGGGGTTTTCGAGGTCGCTGTTTATGAATCTTTTATCAGATTTTGAAAATTCAGAATGACGGATCCAATATGGCGAACGGAAATGACAAAAAAAATGTATTTAATAAAACAATTTTAAACGACTAAAAAAAAATTCGAAAAAATGTGTTCATACTAAAACAATAATGTCTTCCGATTCATTCATAAATATTACCCCTAAGAGTCTAATATTTATGAACCACCTCTAATACCAAATTATTATAAGTATGTATTTTAATCCATTAAATTTCGTATTTCCTCTGTTGCGTATTTAATGTATGTTATTAAATAAATTAATTATATTCAATATATTTTTAATACGTTTTTTGAAAATTCAATCATTTGTTACAGGAGCTAGGGGGAACCCACGGCGCTGAAAATTTAGGAATAGCCGTTTTTTCTAATGTACTTTCGCACCAATAATCGACGCGTCGATTAGTCGAGCCCCCCCTCCGACGCATATATATATATATATATATATATATATATATATATATATACTTAAATTATATAAAATTGAAGCATAACAACTTTTAAAATTCCCGAACAGAGATTATTATTCAAATTTTATATATATTGTTATTTATAGTCTGTGTGGGTGTGCGTGGGTATGTGTATATATAGATATGTATTCCATTACGTATCGGACATCGTATTTGGAAACCAATGAATCACAATGACTCACTTATTTACAGCTTTTATCTTATTATAAATCGACTTGAATTAAATTTTGTTGCATTGGATTTCGTTCAGTCAGTAAGTATCTGCCGAATAGTCTTACCGTATTCTTTAAAGATCGCGATTAGATTTTGTAGTGTGCAATTGTTTTATTATTATACAATGACTATCATGAAGATTTAAGGACTCATGTGTAAATAATTTATGGCTTTTCATTTTTTTGTAAAGAAAGTAAGTATTTTATCAAACTTTATATCATTTATTTTGACAATTATTTTTATTGAAATCGAGATAAAAAAACATTAATGAATATTCTTTAATAATATACAAACTTATTTTATACGCATTAAGTTTTTTCTAACACAAGCTTTTTTAACTTGATCAATATGAAATTGGCACAGTGCAGTTTGATAAAGAATTTTATTGCGCATCTATTTTTTTCGAGTAAAATGTTTTAATATTTTTTATTGCTTTTGAATCGGTTAATCAAAAATTCGTTTTTGGGAAAGTAAATTTTAGTGCTTTTTTATTTATTAATTTTTTTATTTATTACTTAAACGGGCACAAGCCCTTACATAATGTCAGTACAGTGTCTAGTGGCAATTATACATATGTGAAGTAACAAATTTTTCTCTAATTTTCCAGTTTATTCGTACTTGTTCGTATTATTCGTATTGAGACTTGCTTCAGGCTCAAAATACGCGGAAAACATGGAAGTCAACTGTCTGAAAAATAGAAAAGTAAATATTAATATTTATGTCGAGTTCAAGTTAAAATAACATTAAAATGATTTTACCTCAAAAATGTCTTTTTGTTTGAATCATTCAAAAACAATAAAAAATATCAAACATTATTTATTTGAAAAAAAACTCAATGTAATTCAGTATCTAGTATTGTATATAACTTACAAATAATCATTGAATTACGTAAAAAGTCAAAACCCAATCATAACATGTTTCAGATGATATTTGTAGAATATCAACGAGCTGACAGAATCGTGACTTGTCTTTTGACCTTGAAACCTATTTTAAAATCAGTAAGGACAGAAAACTTTAGGTTCAGACCTTAAAATAGATTTCAAGGTCAAAACAAAGGTCACAATTAGGTCAGGCCCTTGATACTCTACTACTTTCATTCAAAACATTTTATGATTGGATTGCAATTTTTTGTACAATTAAACTGTGAAAAGTAAAATGGTACACCCTGTATATCCCACTTCACTTTTGGCCGTCTTTGGGCCTCACAATCAGTTAATATTGAAATAACCTATGTCATTTTCAAAAAAAAGTTTAAAAATACTCTACCGAATGTTCAGAAATAATAAACATTGGAATTTATTTATATTATATAACAAGGGGAAAGTGGCCCGTACATTTTTTTTCAGAAGTTTAAAAACTGTTATTTTTTTCATGAAACATACTAAAATCGATTTTCTCTTCAATTCATAGGCACCGAAAGGGAATTTTTATACGCATTTTATAGAAAGTTAAATTTTCAAATTTCAGATATTTTTATTAGTAGCTACTATCTGGGACACAGCAATCAAATTGGAAAATTAGATATAGATGCGATATAGAGGGATGCACCAATGTTGCTATTATGCGTTGTGCTTGGTGTAAAAAATGGAAAATTAGAATATAGGTCGTATACTTATAATAAGAAATGGCTGTAAATATAAATTCTGTAAAACTATATGCATTCCATACATGCACTGGAAAAATTCAACTAAATGCTTTTACCACGGAGATTATTATGATATTTATCATTAATAATTATTTCAAATAACTTATGCAATAAATATTTATTAACAAGTGTCGGACGACTATCAATTTATATTGTCTAGATCATTTTATCATACATGTTTTGCGAAAAAGCAATTTTTAACACTCCGTGTGTGTACTTCCATATATGCTTATAATTATTTTGTGTTAGGGGTGATTTACCCCCTTGAGGGTAATATTTATGAAAGAATCGCAAGACTTTATTGTTTTATTATGAATGTTAACACATATTCTCGAATTTTTTTAGTCGTTAAAAATCTTTTTTATTATATAAATATTTATTTGTCATTTTTGTCCGCCATATTGGATCTGCCATTTTGAATTTTTAAAATCTGATAACAGATTCGTAAAGAGCGACCTCGAAAACCCCTATATACAAGCTTTCTACGAAATTTTATGGATTAAAGTACGTACTTAAAATTATTTTGTGTAAGGGGTGGTTTATCCCCGTTAGGGGTAATATTTTTTAAAAAGTCAAAAGAGGTAAACTTAATTTTTTTAATATGGATGTTTTTAAATTGTTTCCAATTTTTTTTAGGCTTTTAAAACTTTTTTATTGTTAAATTATGCCAAAAAAAATGTTTTTGACCCCTAAAAAATAGGTGATGCCATCCTTCTTCTTCAAATTACCATGGATTACTTGCTGTAGTTGTAAGAAATAACCTCAAATTTGTTTCGTTAAAAAATATTTATTGTAAGGCGAGATATTAAAAAAAAACGCTTTTTGGGGGTTAACTTTAGGGGCCGTTTTCACCCCCTAAATACGCTTATGAGCCGTAAAAAAAATACGTGTCTCTTATTTTCACATGTACTACAACATATTGTAAACTCATTTAAATCGGTGAGGTCGGGTTCGGGTACCTTCCTTGTAAGTAGTGTGTAGTTATCAAGTAAGGGAATGGTTTTTACCTTGTCGTCCAGCCAGGTTTCAGTTACTGCTATTACGTGAAAGAGGGGACGAGTGGACAAGAAGAGCCTCACCGCCTCAATGTGGCCCGTGAGGGAGTTAGCATTGAAGTGACCGATCCTAAGACCCTCGGACAGAGTTACTTTAGAAACGGTTGAAGCTGCAGGCAATGATAGCGCAAACAATGATGGTGGTGAGGGTTGTATGATGCGAACAAATTTTAGCGGTCGTTGTTGCTGTTGCACGGAGGTCTCTTGGCAAAAAAAAATATTTAGATCCTCTTCAGTGGTGATTATGGTAGCCTTTCCTCCGTCCTCAGCAGCACGGATAAAAATCCTTCCGTCCCTCACGTAGGTCCTACAGCCCTGTTCCCGCCTAGCCTCCTGCCTGGCCCTTACGCGTAGCTTATGCATGTCTGGAGGGAGCAGCTCGTTGATGTTGATAAGCCCCGAATGATCTGCGGCTAGAGCCTTAGCTTCCTCCAGTAGGTCCGTGCTGAGCTCGGAGAAGGGCAGCTTACCCTTTTTATTTTAGCTGCCAAGGTAGAGCGAACAAGGGCATGGGAGGACAGAGTGACAGCAATCGGTGGTAGTCTGCTGTCTGCAGCAGAGGTGTTGGTGGTTGCATTAAGTCTTCCCATGATCCTACTGACAGCTATGTCCCTCCTGAGGACAGTAGGGTCAAGGGCAGAGAGTACTGAGTAGACGAGTACGTGAAGAGAGCTCTCCTGAGTGTAGAGCAGCCCAGTTATCACGACAACATTGTTGTTCGAAACCTCCTGCCGATGTTTTATGGCCTCGAGTTCCCTACGAAGACTAGCGATCTCAGAGGGAACTATGGCAACAGGGGAAGGTTGATCGACGATGCTGTTGCTGCTGTGTGTTGAGGCGGTGTTCAATGGGGCCCAGCCTAGCCTCCAGCCCGGAGATTCTCTCTGAAGTATCTCGCTGCGCTTCCACCGCTTCGTCCTGCTTGGCACGGATGTCCGCCAGCGTAGCAAGAATGTTCTTCAGAGTACACACCATGGTGGTGGTGGGCGGTGCTGATGCTGCGGTGACTACAGTGCGAGCAGGAGATTGGCTGCGAGATGGGTTAGCGGAGATGGGTGCAGACTGGATCTTCTTCTACCTGTTGTTGTTAATGGCTTTTGATGTCATATTATGCCGTTCAAAGAAGACTCCAGCCGCTTTCTTATGTGAGCATCTGCGCAGGCAGAACACGCGAGAGTAGCAACGGTTCTCACCGTAACGTACCTGAATGTGATGCATCTCGTGTGGTAATGATTGTTGCAGATATCACACTTTTTTGGGTCTTTAGTCTGGATGGCTTTGTCACAGGCCTTGCAGATGGCGGTAAAGGCTTCCGTAAACTTCTCTCCACTAGTACTCATTTTTGCCGGCAACTTACTGGCAGTCGATAATATGGAGGACACGGGGGTTACTCTATGATGTAGAGTTACCGACAAAACAAATGAGCTTGTTGGGCTCGTCAACAGATGGTTCTAGTAGTGCGAGTAGAGAAAGAGCACACCGACCTGTGAGAGACCGTACTATGATATTGTTCCGCTGTCTCGTAAGATGTCTCCATGCGGCTGTCCAAGAGTGCGAAAAGCAGGCCAAGTAGGAAAGAGCGATGCCAGGTAATTGGCAGGTCATGTTGCAGAGTAACAATTTCAACGAGTGATAGTGGTGTAGCAAAATGCAGCCTCCAGCAGAATAATATCTCAGCTTGAAGATTGCATTAAGGAGCGTGCAACAAACTGAAAGCAAAAGTGCCTGAAGGCAGAGTGCGGCAGAAAAACAGTAAAGAAGCGGGAGCGTGCAAAAAGAGCGGCAAGCGTACTCACGTGAGACCGAAAGAGAGAGAGAGAGAGAGAGAGAGAGAGAGAGAGAGAGAGAGAGGGAGAGGGAGAGGGAGGGAGAGAGAGAGAGATTAGATTAGATTAGATTAGATTAGATTTATTTGCTGTACATTATGTTATACAAAAAAGAGTTAAAAGATATACAATACAGAAATATTTACAAAAGTGTTTGTAGAAAAATACAGCTTAAAAAATTTAGAAATTAAAATAAAGAATGAGGATGCATGTATGAGTAATGGTGTGAGACGAAATGCTTTGAATGAGTGTGGTATGCATGATTGTATATGGGGTGAGAAATATTATGTAAGCTGGATTCGAAACGGCTATTTAAATTTTCTCGAGATTAAGGTAACGTTGCCTGATCTGACGTTTGAAAAGAGGTATTGATTCAATGTTACGGAGATGAGCTGGTAATGAGTTCCAGAGATATGAGGCGCTTACGTGGAATGAATTCCTCAGCGCCTCTGTGGCGAAAACGGGAATGTCCAGGGGAGTCACCTCGCCCCTCACTGGGCGGAGTGCAACGTGGAAGTCAAAAAAGGCCAAGATGTAGGATGGAGTAGCAGTATTGAAGAGTTTTCTTAGAAAACAGGCCGTAAAGTACTTCCTACGTCCGGCGGTGGTGAGCCATTGCAACTCACGCCTGTAGGGGGCGATGTGCTCGTCCCGCCTTATACCATAGATGTAACGTATTCCTGTGTTCACCAGTCTCTGTAGTTTGGTGTCAAGTTCTTGTGAGAGGTCACAGTATACCAATGAACAGTAGTCAATGATGGGGAAAAGTAAAGCCTGCACAAGATGCTTGCGCAGCTCCAAGCCAGTGCTCTTTTTAAAAAAATACAATCTGTACATGAGCGAGTGTGCACGTTTACACAATTGTGTAACGTGCTCTTTCCAGGTGAGTTTAGAATTAAGCACTAGCCCCAGGCTACGCACTGTCGACCGATACTCAACCTGGGCCTCTCCTATTTTAATGTAGGTGTTAGCAGTGGAAGGAAGAGCGTTTATATAATAGGAGGAGCCCAGGACGATCGCCTGAGTTTTGAGTACGTTCAGTTTAAGATGATTTTGCGCAGCCCAGCCCATTATCCTTTCGGCATTAGCGCTCATCCTCTCGGAACAGGAATCGAGCTCCTCTAGGTGGCATTGGCTGTAAATTTGCAGGTCATCCGCGTAGATGAGATGAGATACGTCCGAGTCCAAACAGAGGCCGATGTCATTGATGTACAATGCGAATAATAGTGGTCCCAGTACGGACCGCTGTGGTACTCCCGTGTTTAGCGGTAGAAAAGTGGAGATTTCTTCATTGTCACACCCGTCAACCTGCTTAGAAAAGCCGAAAAAGGTTAGCTTTTTGAGTAGTCTGGCGTGACACACTGTGTCAAACGCCTTACTAAAGTCAAAAAGAAGTAGAAGTGTTACCTTCTTTCTGTTTATTCCAACCCTGACATCATCAGTCAACTTAATTAAGCCGGACTGTGTGCTGCTGTTAGTGCGAAAACCAGTTTGTAAGTTGTCAAGGAAAAGTCTTGACTCAAGATACTCCGAGGTTTGTCTGTGCACTAGCCACTCCAGCGCCTTGGACAGGAAACAAAGAAGAGAGATCGGACGATAGTCAGTTAAGGCTGTTGGTGAACTGACTTTATTCAGTGCATGCACCAGTGACTTTTACCAGTCCGAGGGGAAACTTGACTCGCTCAAAGAAAGGTTGAAAATACCACATAAGAATGGAGAGAGTACCGGCAGTGCCTTGTAAATGACAACCTGTGGGATGCCGTCACTACCCCTGGCCTGGGAGTCAAAGTGCATCACTGCAGATAAAACGTCCGATTCCGTTATCTCTCTGAAATAGAAGTGTTCGGGGATGTTCAGACTCTCCAGGGTCTGCATGTATTCCTCCACATTGGGGGCCAGTCGGTCGTTGGAAATGCCGCTGAAATATGCGTTGAGGTCTTCACTGGAGAAACGAGAGGGAGGTTTTACTTTGGAGGTGGTGATTCCAAGTCTCTTAAGTTCTCTCCAGATCTCACCGGCATCGGTCAAGGAGGACAGGCGTGTGTGATAGTAGTTCAGCCTGGCATCCTCGACCTGCCTATGAGCATCATCCCTCGCTATTCTGTAAAAATACAGGTCCAGCGGGAGACGTGACCTGCGAAACCGTCTGTAGAGTCTGTTCCGTTCTTTCAAGAGGTCACGAAGAGAAGTGGTAAACCACGGGTGACGCTTTCGTCCAGGTGTCACTGTCCGTAATGGGGCGAGATGAGTAATGGCGTTAGTCAGGTTGGTGTTAAGGGTGGTGATGCAATCGTCAAGTGATGAGGTGGCGAGCGATGGCCAGTCACATGCACCGAGGTAGGCCTTCAGTCTCTCGGCACAGATTGCTCTGTAATTTCTGTATGTAAAAGTTTTTGGGTCATAGCGTGGTATCTGTACGTCTAGAGTGGCCGTGATTAGGTCATGTCCGTTTATGAATGGTGTGCCAGTTTTCCAGTGCGACAGCAGGCGATCCTGCTCGTCTATTAAGCAGAGGTCAAGCCAGGTGTCAGATTCCAGTTTATGATGTCTTGCACCATAAGGAACCGACTGAAGAGAGTTCTCCTCAACGAAGGCCTTGATGAATTTGGCATCGTCAGATCTAGAGAG
Organism: Muscidifurax raptorellus; assembly: GCA_020010945.3. Lineage (NCBI taxonomy): Eukaryota > Metazoa > Arthropoda > Insecta > Hymenoptera > Pteromalidae > Muscidifurax > Muscidifurax raptorellus. The sequence goes on from JAHUUD020000027.1 coordinate 1,316,964, forward strand.
TTGGTCCGCATTGAAATCCCCCATAATTATCTTTGTGGAGTAATTGTGCATGTGTGTCGTGAGCTTTTCAATGAAGTCATTACCTTGAATGAAAGGTGCATGGGCTGGACGATACACAGGTCCCGTCTGTGAAGTATGTAGTTGTCGAGTATAGGTATTGTTTGTACCTTGTCGTCCAGCCACGTTACAGATATTACGTGATAAAGGGGACGAGTGGACAAAAAGAGCCTTACCGCCTCAATGTGACCCGTTAGAGAGTTTGCATTTAAATGGCAGACCCTTAGACCGTCGGACAGAGTTGCCTTGGAACCGGATGAAGATGATGTGAGCGACAATGAAGATGATGGTGGTGTAGGTGGAATGAGGTGTGTCGTTTTTTGTTGCTGCTGCTGTTGATCAGGGGCCTCCTGGCTAAAAAATTAGACAGTTCTTCATCGCTGGTGATGATGGTGGCTCGCTCCTTATCTTCAGCAGTGCGGATGAAGATTCTCCCGTCTCTCACGTAGGATCTGCACCCTTATCTCCTCCTGGCCTCCAGCCTGGCCCTAAAACGAAGTTTATGTATCTCTGGAGGAAGCAGCTCATTGATGTTGATGAGACCCTGATGGTCTGGGGCTAAGGACTTGGCTTCCTCCAGTAGATTGGCATTAAGCTCTGATGTGTGGAGCTTACCCTTCTTTATTTTCGCCGCCAAGGTGGAGCGTACAAGGGCATGGGAAGACAAAGTGACAGCGATAGGTGGAAGTCTGCTGTCAGCTGCCGAGGTGTTGTTGACTGCGTTAAGTCTTCCCATGATCCTCGTGGCGACGATATCCCTCTTAATGAGGCTGGGATCAAGGGCAGAAAGCACTGAAAAAGCCAGGAGGTTGAGTGAACTCTCTTGAGTGTAGTGCAGTCCTGTGATGACCACCGCGGTGTTGTTGCTCTGCTCCTGACGATGCTTGATGGCCGCTAGTTCCCTTCGTAGGTTTGTGATCTCGAGGGGATCAGCGGCGGCTGGAGGGATGTTGCTGATGTTCGCTGAGAGCAAGGAGGCGTGCCCTGATGTAAGCTGTTGTAACTGTGCCTTCAGCTCGGTGATGGTTGTCTCAGCATCTGTCATGCGAGTTTGGAGCTGAGGCAGTACATCGAGGGCTTGAAGGCGCTGTTCGAGGGGGCCTAGCCTCGCTTCAAGCCCAGAGATCCTCTCCGTTAGGAGTCTCTGAGCCTCCGCTGCAATATCCTGCTTGACACTGATCTCCCTTAGAGCAGCGAAGATGTTTTGGAGGGTGGACTCCATTGTCGACGCCGATGTCTCTATAGTGCGCATCGGCAATTGACTACGCGAGGGATTAGTGGAAGGTGGTGCAGACTGAGTCTTCTTCTTGGCGCCCTTGGATGTTGTGCTACTGCCATTGAGAGAGGACTCAAGTCTCCTTCTTATTTGTTCTTCAGCACAGGCTGAGCACGCAAACGTTGCAACAGCTCTCACCATCACAGACCGAAAGGAAATGCACCTTGTGTGGAAGTAAAAATTGCATATTTCGCATTTTTTAGGGTCTTTGGTCTGGATGGCTTTATCACAGGTATGGCAGATGGTTTGATATTGCTCCGTGAGCTTCTCCACGCTATTGCTCATTTTTGCCGGCAACTTACTGGCAGTTGATAAGGTAGAGAGATAAGGTAGAGCAGGTAAGAGAGCTTGTAAAACTCGTCGCCCGATGGTGGTAGTGGAGAGTAAGTAGAGTGGAGCGCAACGACCTGTGTTTGATGGAGCGGGAGCTGTTGTTCCGTCGACTCAAGAGGTGTCACCACGTGTATATCCGAAGAGATAGAAATCAAGCCAAGCAGAGAAAAACGGCGCCAGGAGATTTGTAGGTTATGTTGCAGTGATGAAGTTTGAAGTGCAGAAAAGTAGTAAAAGCAAATGCAGCCTCCAGTGAATTTTACTTCAGCTTGAAAGTTGCATTAAGGAGCGTGCAACAATTGCAAATGAAAATGCCCGAGGGCAAAAAGCGGCAGGAAGCAGTGAGGGGGAGGGGGAGAGAGAGAGAGGGAGGGATGGAGGGGGGAGAGAGGGAGAGAGGGAGAGGGAGAGGGAGAGGGAGAGAGAGAGAGAGAGAGAGAGAGAGAGAGAGAGAGAGAGAGAGAGAGAGAGAGAGAGGGAGAGGGAGAGGGAGAGGGAGAGGGAGAGGGAGAGGGAGAGGGAGAGGGAGAGGGAGAGGGAGAGAGGAGAGAGAGAGAGAGAGAGAGAGAGAGAGAGAGAGAGAGAGAGGAGAGGGAGAGGGAGAGGGAGAGGGAGAGGGAGAGGGAGAGAGAGAGGAGAGAGAGAGAGAGAGAGAGAGAGAGAGAGAGAGAGAGAGAGAGAGAGAGAGAGAGAGAGAGAGAGGAGAGGGAGGGAGAGAGAGAGAGAGAGAGAGAGAGAGAGAGAGAGAGAGAGAGAGAGAGAGAGAGAGAGAGAGAGAGAGAGAGAGAGAGGAGAGAGAGAGAGAGAGAGAGAGAGAGAGAGAGAGAGAGAGGGAGGGAGGGAGGGAGGGAGGGAGAGGGAGAGGGAGAGGGAGAGGGAGGGGGGAGGGGGGAGGGGGGAGGGGGAGGGGGAGGGGGAGGGGGAGGGGAGGGGGAGGGGGAGGGGGAGGGGGAGGGGGGAGGGAGAGGGAGAGGGAGAGGGAGAGGGAGAGGGAGAGGGAGAGGGAGAGGGAGAGGGAGAGGGAGAGGGAGAGGGAGAGGGAGAGGGAGAGGGAGAGGGAGAGAGAGAGAGAGAGAGAGAGAGAGAGAGAGAGAGAGAGAGAGAGAGAGAGAGAGAGAGAGAGAGAGGTTTTTTCAGAACGTTGAATATCGGGGATATCGAACCATCCATAGCTAGTGCAAACGATAGATCCCGATGGATCCAATAAATATTGTGAAGTTTGAAAGACAACATGATATTTCAGTCAATGTATACTTTTTATAGAAGAAGGGTGAACAATATAACGTTTTGTCTTAACACTTGACTGCACAACAGAAGAATAAGCATATCAATTTATTCTCGTTAAAAGCTTTTATTATGACGAAGGCAAAGACGAAAAAGATAGAGATCCCAGAAAACATACGATTTTCATCATGTATAGATTAAAACTCTTTCTCGGCTATTAATGAGACAATTAAGTGCACACGGTGGTAGAATACACTTATGCGATCGGTGCCTACATTATTTCCAGTCCAAAGAAAACTTAATATCGTTTACACTGAACTGTATGAGATTAAATAAATACAAAGTGTTGCTTCCAACGAAAAAGGATAGTATATTGCAATTCAAAAACTCTGCTCACAAAAATGGATGTTTGTGGTTTACGCTGTTTGTGGGTTACACTGACTTGAGTGTTTTGGGTAACCAGTCGAACATCACAAACCTGCATACCAGCAGCATAACAGTGTAGAATTTTTTATCAAATACAGCTATAATGACGTTTTGTCTGTTTACAAGAGCTATCGGTAGGATACAGCGGAAAATACTCCTGCGAAGTGGTTCGACAGTAATCTCCATGCTCTCACTCTGGACTTGCAAAATATGCACAAGAATAGAGTAACGATGAGAGATTTGACATATCAACAAAGACTAAAATTCACCAGATTATAACTAGGACAGCGTGTATCTTTAGACTTCTTATTCCCAATAAAATATTGACTACACTGTCTACTCTTTTTTCCAGATACCAATCAAGATCCATCAGGACTAGTAAATTAATTAGTTATTTATATTAAGATTCTGAATAATAATACTGCTTATAATTGGCACCAAAAACGATAATTATTTTTGTAATCGAACTGCTCTCAACTATGATTCAAGTCTTAATAATTTCTGAGGAAATAGAATATTAAATGATGGAAATCTATAAAAATACAAGTCTGGCGAGTTGATTGTTGTATTTTGGCAATAAACTACAGAGCAGTTGTAATATGTCTTCTTCCGTTTCAGAGCAGATACAGTACAAACTCTTGCTTTGAAAATCAATGGTTATGTTAGATCATCGCGTATCCGTTTATTGTCATACGAATAATCATACTATATTTACTTATGTGACATTATTCTGTTTACGATATTATACAGATATTTTGTATTTGTCACTATTTTGCTATGTCAATAACTATATGAGTTAGTCCAGTAGTACCTTAAAATTTCGTTACTATCTCTACAGTCTTTTTCTTTCTTCCGCACATAGCGAATAATAAAAGTTAATATTCTATATGCGCTTCATAAAAACTACACATCTTTGGTATTTGTTTAGACCATAACACCGGTACACAAAATAAAAAAAGTTGTCTGCGCGAGAAATCAGACCTATCTATCTTTGTGTTTTTCGGGTCGCTAAATTCGAATCACAAAATAAAAAAAGTTGTCTGCGCGAGAAATCAGACCTATCTATCTTTATGTTTTTCGGGTCGCTAAATTCGAATATAAGGTCAGTTAGGCCCCATCACGTCATGTTCAATTTCAGTTGGAGGTCAAATTGAGAAGAAAAGGTTTAAAAAAATTAAAATGCCATACATTTATGCTTTTTTGGTCGCTGAATCCGAATCCGGGGTCACTTTTACCTGATCATGTCAGGTTCAAGGTCAGTTCGAGGTCAAACTGAGAAGAAATGGTTGAAAGAAATAAAAATGCCATAATTTTTCTCGAAACATTGTAGATATATTTCAAAATACTTGTAGATATAGCGCCTGTGCAGGATGGGTTAGGTAACATGCGCACAGATAAACTGAGTTTCCAACAATACTGTCGCGCATACGCTCTAACATTTATCAAAAGGACGTACGCAGTGCGCAGATATTCAAATTTGAATTTTCAAACTGATAGGTGCGTCTTGTATAGAAAAGGCGCGATCTTTCCAAGATTTTAGTATTATGCTTAAATTAATTTACTTATACATATACACGTGTAATGTTTTATTAAAATACACGTAAAAAATATATATGACTTTTATATTACAGGTATTAATAATAATATATTGCAAGTCATAATTTTTTTCTGTTTATTTATTCGTTTATTAAGGAAAAATTAAAAATACCTAATTTTCCGAAAAACCGTTACAAAGATAGATTCAGTATTTAGCTTGTAACTTGGGGACAAATTTTTTTCAAAAACTGGTTTCGGGAGATTATTCTACGTACAATTTGCTATCAAAATATCACATAAATCGATTTTTTCAAGAAATAGGATTGTTTTGTCCCTTTAAACTTTTAGAAGTTATAAAGTTCGGAGAGGTAAACTAGTAGTTACCACAGTTAACCACTTATATCAGACAATAACACGAGTTAATAAGTAGTGACTATTTGTAAGCAACAGTCACCAGTATTATTAAGCATAGATGAATCATAATCAATAACTATTATTAGTTTTTACATAAATTAATTTTCAAATTGAGCACACTGACACTGTCGAAGACAATTCAACTTTTTCGTTTTAAACAATTGTATAATTATTACAATAAGAATGCCTGATTATACTGCTAATGAAATAGTTGTCATTCTCCTTTTAAAGGATAATGTCGATGAAACTATCGAAAAGTAAGCAAATCGTAGTATCGAAAAGTTTGTATTGTGCTCAATTCCCTAAACAACAACATCCTAATCATACAGTAATACGAGACATTGCAAAGTCGACAAGAAAATTTCCTTTGAAGAAGGAACACATTTAATGAACACGATTATGAAAATAATTCTTGTTTTCTTGCTACACTCGCTATGATACATTTAAATGTTTATGTCAGTTTACACAAAATCAAGTTAATAATGCTTATTCTAAGATCTACGGCTAGCCGTTACTTACGATATGGGCGTTACCATTCTTACCATATTACTCTAAATCAAGCTTTAACTGAGGACAATCGTCGAGTCAATAGGCAATGCAACAAATTACTGATGATGAGAATTTCTTCAAAAATGTTCTGTTTAGCGAGTCGGCTACATTTGAGAGTACTGGCATGTTGAATCGATATAATTATCACTAGTGCCCGCCAGAATCCCCATTGGGTGCAAGAAGTTGATCATTAGCATCGCTGGAGTGTAACGGTACAACCTGGCATTGTTAGCGAATATCTAATTGATCTCTATTTTTTTTAAAAGAGAAGCTGCCACATTTCCTAGAAAACATTGATCTCTATACGAGGGCCAGAATGTGGCCACAACGAGATGAAACTTCTCTATATTATTCAATGGATGGATTTGTCGAAGTGGTCCCCTAGAATGGTCTCTAAGATCTTCAGATCTAACATCTACAGATTTTTATTTATGGTGCTGCCTAAAAGATCAAATCTACAGCAACAGGCCAACTACAAGAGTTGACATAATTCACAGAATTACACAAAACTGCTTAAGTATTTCACGTCAAACATTATTAAATTCAATGAGAAACTTCTAAAGAATAAAATACTGTCAACAAGTGAATGGTGCTACTGTTGAGCATATCCTTCAGTAAATCATGACTAAAACACCTGGATGGTATGGTTAAAGACACAAATGAACGTGAAAAAAGATTATCTTCTAGCGTAAGTTTGTAAGCAGTTTTTCCAATAACTGCAATTGTATTTAACTGAAAACTTTGACGTATTTGAAGAAACATATACAAAATGGCTAAAGAAATAATTTTTATTTTCAATGTATTCTAACTGAACAATGCGACATTCTGACAGGAGATGATTTTAGTTTATCGCTAAAAATATTCAGTTTATTATAAATCGCAAACTTTAAAAATTTTATATTTATGTTTTTTATTTTTACAATTATTTGCATTTTATAGAGCTTTTCATTTATAAGTATATCAAACTTTGACAATCGTAAATAAAATATTTAATGTCCTAACCATTCTTGATTAAAGGAAATCGCAATGTTAAAAAAGTATTGTATTTGGAAAGCAATTTTGCACATGTTTTGAACTCTGCCTCGTCCTCTCCTCTTTTCCTCTTCCTTCCTGGTCTTCTTAAGAATGTCTGCTGCATAGTTGCTGACTGTGCATCATCCATCCTCCGAAGTTAGCATAGCCGTCTTAATTGATTTAGTGGTTACTCTGGTTGGAAGGTAGCCTTCGAGTTCTCGTTCCTGTTAATAACATAAGCAGTCGCAGAAGACGTCGGAGAAGACGAAAAGACGAATCTCGCAGTCATGCGCACACGTGTCTGAGGACACTGCCACCATCTCTACACTGTATCACCATATTTCTTTTATCAGTGTGTGCACACAGGATAAAGAGAATACGAAAGCCGAAACAAGGAGTCTTGTGTAGTCATGCCCACACGTCTCCACACAACTCCTGAAGAACACCCCACCTACCGTGCCAATTGTCATTGTGGGCTCACAGGATAATAGGAACCGTAGAGTTGGATAAACATCTGGAAGCAGCGTAGTTGTGCGCTGCACACGTTCCGTCGGTAACAGATGAATCAGTAAGACACACACATACACCTCCACGCTGGACCGTACTGTAGAGCACCGATGCCTGCATACCGTTTCTGTACCGAAGTCTAACATTTCAAAAACCCGCTAAGTTCCGTTTAATATTGTAAACGAAATCTTTCTAAATCACATGGGTTTGGTTTATTTGGTTCAGATTGGGAGAACTACTAAACTCCACTTCTTTAGAAATACATTAAAATATTGATATAATATTTGTTACAAATAAGCTTTGTTATTTAACCATTTCCCTTCCATATCCTGGTTTCTAACTGAGATTTCGGCGAAAGGGAAAAGCTACCGTTATTCCTACTAAAAATAAGAAGAACTTCAGTTTTATGGCTGGTCAATTCCAGACCTGCTTCTGTTAGCCATTTGTGTATTACACGAATAGACTCGTTCGCTATTTCTGTTATCTCATCCAAGCTTTCCGATACTACGAATACTGCTATCTCGTCAGCGAAACCTACCATTGTCACCCATTTGGGTAACTGTACTTCGTACTCTATCATACATGACGTTCCAGGTTGGTGGGCCAAGTACCGATCCTTAGGGAACCCCTCTTGTTACTCCTTCAGTCTTGGTGCCATTCTCGGTATCGTATAATAAGAGTCCATCCTATTAGTCACAGAGCTAATAAAATTGAAAAATTGTAGAAGTTCAAATATGAAAAAAATGAGTTCCTTTGAAGCTTAGAAATCTTAATTACGTGTGATTTAACAAAAAATTCTAACAAGATCAAAAGTTATAACAAGATAAGAGGTAGAGCTCGAGAACATGGATATGAATTGTATCCATCTTACAACCAACGCTCCACGCGTGGTCTGACGGCCGCGGTGGCTTGTCACCTTGCATTGTTTCGCAATACATGGAACGCAAAACGCGAAGCGTTTTGCATCTAAGATACGACCGCTAATGCTCGCGCTTCGCGTTCGCCCTTCACACAACTCCATTTTCTAAATTACGCATTTTTTAATTAAATAAGTGGTTTAGTCTTGTATTTATGTAGGAGATAAAGGCCAAAATATAACTCTAAGCTTGTAAAAATATGGGAATAGTCCCATATTTTTACATTAATAAGTTGTTATTGAATTTATTTAACACAAAACGCTTCTAGGGTTGTTGTTTGTCTATGTACGCAAAACGCTTCTAGGGTTGTTGTTTGTCTATGTGTTGTATGTCTAAGTGTTTAAAAAAAATGTTTTCACGGTAAAAAGTTGAGTTTCAAAATATCTACAACTTTTACATTTAACGTTTTAATGTAGAATGTAGAGCTGCAAAGTTTTATAATAAATAACTGATTTATTGCTTTACAAAAACGATTTTGAGCTGTTAACTCGAGTCGAAAGCACTTTCACGTTTAGGTGTCAACAGGAAAAAGTTGTATTTTTCGAAGATCTACAACTCTTCCATTTAACTTTTTTTGTAGAATACTTAGAATTCAAGTTACAGTAAAAAACCGTTTTTAGCTATTTTCGAAGGTGCCCGCATTCTGCATATACATTCGGGATCAGGCTCAAAAAACAGAACCATAAGGTTCTAATGATGAGAGGAGTTTCCACAAAAAATTTTTGATTTACTAAAATCTCTCAGAGATAATTGTGTAACATCAAAATTTTTATTAGAAATACACGAAAAATACATGAAATCGAACAATATGTGCTTCCATTTTAAAACGAAAAAGATGATGGGAATAAAAATAAATAGTTTTTCAGTTTGTGCCAGAGAAGTGTTCTTATAAATTTTAGCCCGATTTCTTGAAAATTGTGTGAGATATCTCATCTCATACATTTTACGCTGACGAAAATAAAAGGCACTTTGCGTACCGCGACCGTGCCTAAGAACGTCTCTTTATTGCGTATATACGTAATATTTATTGTATTTACAGGTTCTGCTAATTATTACTTCAATTCCTAATTTCTCTTTTGCCTAGTTTCCAGCTTCTCTCTATTTCATCCTTGTCCTTTTAATCCTGTTATTAGCACGTTATTCTTCTTCACTTCTTTTCGTAAATAGTGTAAATTTAGTAAATTTCTTTAAGTTACTTGTTAATATATATTGTATAATTATCAAAAACAAAATCTTATATTAATTTTTACATAGAAAATACTTTCCTAGCTTACGTAAGCTAACAGTTTACTCGCTTTAAAGCGGATCAAGTGTTTAATTTTGAATGTATTCATCATTAATTATCGCAATGACAATTACATTAATTAATACGACTAATATTGTTAATCAATTGTGTAAATTTATATTTCACCAGAACTCAAGAATTGTAGGTGTAATCTATATAAACTATAACTTAAAATGCAATTATCATTTTACGCAGTACAATTTTAGAATTTCGTCTCTTTTCTACTTAATATTGCTCATCTTGAGTTGATAGCATACTAATTCAAAACACTATCCTCTTTTCTTATTAAATTTCAACTCGAAATTGATTACTTTTTATTGTATTTGTCAATGTCTAGTTAGTTAATGTTAATATTTTCCATTTGCAGACAACTTTTTTTATATTTTTGGTATTATTATGAGGAAAACGGAATCATAAAATATACCCCAAAAGTTGAAGCACGAATTTTTTTCATTAGATCCCACTATGCGTCGGTCGGCTCCTGACTTTTATAGCCTCGAGGACGATCAAGGCAATTACAAAAATAAATATTGTGAACAGCTAACATTTAATCAATATCTGCACGGGGAAAAATTTCGAAGGTTCAGCCTTTCTATATTATTTTGGTCGTACAGATCTCTTTCGATCGTATGTATTTATGTCTATTGTGGGATTGAAGTATACCTAAACTTGTACTCTGTGAGTTGTATAATTTACGGAGTATTCACACTTCGAATTCGAATGTTTTGCAGTCTATTTTCGTCCTTCCCCGATTCCGAAAGTTTCGGCATTCTGGCATTACGAGCATAAGCGTCTACCACTTCGGCTTTCGAGCTCTGAGACTCCCAACTTCGAATAACGCGAAGGACTAGAAAGAGGAGAGAGGTAAACACAGCCGCGTGGAATAGCCGACAGTCGGCACGCTAGCATACCAAGTTTCGAGATCTGAGACTGCGAAGCGTCGAGTGCCTGCGGTGCGGAGAGTTTCGGAGTCCCCACTCTCCCATTTTTGCGTCCATACATGCACGAAAATCGTTCAGTATCTATACTTCGAATTCGAAGCCTAATCATTCGTAATTAAATGAGATAGAGTACAATATTATTCGTGTTCCTGTAGTTTCAAAAGTATCAAATGCTGACCCTTCGAAATTTTTCTCCGTGTGCAACTAACAAGTTGATCGCATAAGTGTCTCAGTCGTATGCACATGAGAACAGCTTTGGTGTATGCTAAATCGAAGAAAAGTTGTACTTTGTTAGTTTGTGCAGTTTAACTGTTGCATAGATCAATATCCTTAATCAATCTTGAAGATATCCAAAATAAAAGAAAATTATGGAATTTTTCATGAAGGATTACCCTAATCTTCGAAGCAAAACATGTCTTAACTTCTTTTAGTGACGTCCCAGGTGATTGCGGTCACCTCCAACTCGGATACTTTTTTTGTCAGAAGGTACTTTACGCAAGCAATCTTAGTAAAAACCCCGAACTCCATCTAAACATATAATACACAAAAATATTATTCAAACGATAATAATAATTATAATTTGTATATATTCTTTATATTTTTCACTTTAATACTTTTTCGTGTAGCTAATCGAATATTAGTGGTTTCTTAGATGCTCTTCTTTAAGGACTTTCAACAATAAAGAAAGTGTTTAATGTCTTTTTTTCAATAGATTCCTCTTTTTGTTAATAGGTTCCCCTCAGTTTATAGAAAAACATTTGTTAAAGTCATAATATGACAACCTCGTCATTACCTAATCAACCTACCTAACCTTGGTTCTTATGGAATAAGCTTTCTCAGGCCGATATTTGTTTTTATTGTGAAGCGAGTATTTTCAGACTATAGCTGTAATTTAAGTATCGTATACATAAAATTCTGAGAAACAAGCGAAGACTTAGTAAGGCCGTACCTGAACTACGTGAGCACTGTAGCATATGATATAAATGCAGAAGACAAGTCACTTATTGTTGTATGTAAAATGAGATTATGAATTATTTATTAATCATTTTTGTTATAAAATATACTAGTATTATTATTATTAGATTATACCGAGTTCTGCATTATTTGCGATGTAATTTATTTCATAGTTACTTTTTTTGGTTCTTCCTAGAAAAAGCTTTGTGATAGTAAAATGTTCAATTTCGACAATAATTCTAGAAAATACGTTTTGGCGTGTAAGAAGTTCGAATCAAGTGTTTTTAGAAAATGTTGGTATGAATGTGAGTGCGTATGAGGGTGTGTATGCCGTGATATCTCCAGAACTATAAACGCGATGTTATTTAAATTCGGCATGAAGTTTTATTTGGATCGACTCACTAACGTGTTTTTCGTTTATGGTAAATTTTCGAATTTCAAAAATTGTTTTAATTTTTTTTAAGGAAAATATAGATATATAAGTGATTTCAACTAAGTTCTTTTGTAGCTTATTAAACAGATTAATCCAAAAGATATTAGGCATCAAATTTTGTCATATCACCCTATATACCCTGTATATCTGAAAATCATTACTTTTTTTAAAACTTATAACTTGCAAACTAAAGATCAAAATGTTTTAAGAAAATGCATAGTATTAGGAGGTTATGAGATCTACATGTGATATAAGTTTGAATTCATTGCATCGAGTCAATCCGGAGAAAAAATTAAATTTCGGAAAAAAATTTATTTGTATGTGAAATATAAAATATTATTTCCGTAACGTAACTAATAATTATCTTCTATTAAATTAAAGTTGAATCACTACAATTTCTGCGTTTCTTTGGACAAAACGGTGACGAGTTTTAATTCAGTTTATTTTTTAATTCTTAATTCAGAATTTAATTAATTTCATATTATTAGCCATACCTACAATGTGAAAACTATGAATGACAATTATTAACCATGCATCAATGTACGACTTATAATATTAAATTGTTGTGTAGTTATCTTTCAGAGAATTTGTGTAAAGCCTCTTCAGACTTACTACACTGGCTGAAAAAGAAAATACCAGAAAAATAATATATATATACATACATATTGTAATGGAGTGAGACTGTTTTCGAGAGATTTCGACTCTACACCTTAGAAAGTCCGGTAATTCAGGAACTCTTCTTAGCCGAGTAGCTCTTGGACGATGTCTCCAACCTCGTACATCCCCGCATCCCTGCACGTTTTTCCCGACGCATGTCGTTGTTCGCCGTGCTCCGTGCCACCGTTGCTGCAGCTGATCCACTTCATCCCTCATCCGCATATTACGTCACGCAGAAGGCAAGCCACAGGAAGATCTTGTTACTATATATATACATATATATATATATATATATATATATATATATATATATATATATATATATATGCAACGAGACAGTCGTCTCGTGCAAACACACATAGAAACTCAGCCGCGCGCACACCCTACGCCGCCGACAGATGGGACGTTAATCATTACACGCACCTACACTTGCACCGTACCGTATCGTACCGACAATATTGTAAAATTATTCCGTACCGATACTGTGTAAATATATTGTAAACAAAATCTTTCTAAACCACTTGCGTTGGTTTACCTGTTTCAGATTGGGGATAACACCTAAAACTCCAAATATAGATTGAGTTCTTTAAATATATGATCATTTACTACAGATAAACTTTATTATTTTCCATTTCCCCATTCCTAATTTTGGTTCCCGACTGAGACACTCGGCACATATATATATATATATATATATATATATATATAATATTAAATACTTTATTGTTTGTTAACCGCGAATTACTAGCACAGTACATATTGCCCTTGCTTTGACTCCCGTCCAAAAATTTGGGATCTCTACTTAGTTGGGAAGCTCTTAAGCTCCGAAGTTTTCGAGCTCCCGAGAGCAAGTGATCTGAAACGCGACATGCGCCGCCTTTAAGCAGTGGAGCAGGCCCGCGCCGATGGTGTTGCCGCCGGTGCTTTCCCCTTCAGTTGTCCGCCGCTGAGCACTGCACGCTGATTGGCTCGGCGCAGCTCCCCTCCGTAGAGGTAGTCTCAATTAAAATTTTCTTTTCACGCGAGCGCTCTCCTACGTCCGCCCTAGTGGTGTCGTGAAATCTTGCGCCAGTTTGTCATTTTTAAGACATAGCCTTAAAATTCGCTTTAGAGCACTTTCTTGATCCTCGCTATTATTTTTTTTTTTTCACGTCGCATGGGAGTCGTGGACGTTACAAATTTGCAGCGGTTTTATCTACTATTACTGTCGCAGCCTTTTTGGTCTAGCTGGCGGAGCCTTCCACCACCTTTGTACAGAAGTAGTGTCCAATCCTATTTCCTTACTTTTTACCTCACTGTGTCCTATACCTATGTTTTTTCCACCCGGTGAGGACCCTATTTTCAGACACATACCTTGCTGGTTATGCCTTCACTCTTTGCCCCCGGCAGGGCATTGGGTCTGCCTCTCATTGTTAGTGTACCTTTCCCCGGAGAAGCTCCCGTATTAGACCAGCTTCACGGTGGTAAGGCCTGTGCTCCTTGCCTAATGTATTGAGTTGGATATCTGCATTTCTACCTTACATGCAGAGTCCTACCACTGTTTCGCATTTGCCCAGCTTACGCCTAGACTTAGAATTAGATATACATTCTTATGAGCTTTGTGAGAAATTAAGATAATGGAGGATGGCAACACTTCCTACGTCAATCTATATAACGTTTTTTATTTATATCTCTAGGATTCGAATATACAAAAGTACACCTATTACACAGTATTATATTTAACAAAATTAAAATTTGTATAGTTTCTGATAAGAGTGGCATTAACTACCGAAACGTTAAAAGAAAGCAATCTTCTTCATTTATTTTCTTTTTAACATGCTCGAGGAGATCGATAACGTCAACCGCATATATTTATTAAGTGATAAGTGTTTTATTTTTATATAATTTGCATATTTTTTTCTTTTAAAGACTACTTATGGACCACCAATCGGAAGTCAAATTTATCCTAATTCTAACACAATTAATAAAAGTATGCCACCACCTCCATCAGGACCTCAGCAACCACGAAGACATCCGGACTTTGTTAAAGAGCAACAATATTCAGCATATAATCAGCAAAGACCAGGATATACAGGTATTTAAAATTTGTAATCTAAAGTATTTTTCTCATTAATTCCAAGAATGTAAAGAATATTAAATATTTATAAATGACGCACAAATCTGGAGAAAAGATACTCAATAGTTGCAGCCATTTGGGATCTAGCCAACGCCTCCGACATCGTAAATTTCAATACATGAACTAATTAAAGAGGCAAATCTTTAAACTAGCCTTAGACTAGATTATTGAATAATCCTAAATAAAGTCGCACACCTTTTTGCACCATATCGTACTACTTTTTAATTGCATTCTTCGCATGATGTGATTTGTTAAAAAGTACGATATAGGTTCATTTATATCGGTATTCATTGACAAATCTTTTAACAGAAATTGAAGTCGAAATGGATGAAATTGAAATTAATGTTATTTATTGTTTTCAATAGTAATGTTTTACACAA
Organism: Muscidifurax raptorellus; assembly: GCA_020010945.3. NCBI lineage: Eukaryota > Metazoa > Arthropoda > Insecta > Hymenoptera > Pteromalidae > Muscidifurax > Muscidifurax raptorellus. The sequence continues at coordinate 1,331,983 of JAHUUD020000027.1, forward strand.
CATTTTATTGACATATATATTGTAACGGGGTGAGACTGTCTTCGATAGGAGGAAAAACACAAAAGGAGACGCCGGGACCGCACGCTCTATCCACTGAGCCAGTGCCGCCCTATTCCGTCACTCTCGTTCCTGCTGCGATTACCGGCATATTACCGGCATATATATATATATTATAACGGGTTGCTGCTCATACCCACGCGGTAGTCGAGGCAGGTTGAGCGAGCGACGAAACAGGGCAGCATTGGCTATATGAATAGCATGCTTGCTTAGAGATCTCGGGGACGCCGGATCGATTCTCGGTCCCGGTGCTCCTTTTGCGTTTTTCGTCGCTCACACAAGGTCCCAGCCCCGTTACAATATATATATATATATATGATTTAAAAATTTAATTAACTTCTAGATTGGATTTGATTGGACATTTATAGTAACGAATATACACTGATAGATAATTTTGTTAGTTCCAATGAAATTTTCATTTATTCGATTAAATCCATTTAACTAAAAATAATTCATTTACAAAATAAATCATGTTTTTCGCCAATGAAATATATACATTGAATTTAGTAAGTCCATTATTACTTCAGTTAATTATTTATTTTATGTGACAACTGTCTTTCTGTTATGTGTTATATTCTAACATTTATTTCGAATATGGGTTTGAGAAAGTTTCACATATTAAAAGCATTAGCGAGACTCAAGGCCAAAAAATGTATGAGGTGGTCAAGAATCTCGCTACGCTACACAACTTCCCCACCAACGCACAGTGTTTAAGAAAAAAAGATAGGAGTACAGCACGATAATTCTATACATTTGAATACAAAATCAAAATTGAATTAATGATACCTATTTTTTTAGGTACTAAAGAAAGAATACTTTCTTTAGTACCTTTTTAAAATGTGATGATTTTTTAATTTTATTTAATTTGTTTATTCAAATACATATAATCAGTTAGCATAAAAGGGAAACGGAATCGGATACCTCATTACATAGAGAAATCATAATTTTTAATATTTTTTTCATGTCAAATTCGAGTGAAGCAGAAATTTGGATCCCTTTTTTTGCATCTCCACCCATTGTGCGACGGGTAGAAGCACACGTAGAAAGCTACATTGCACTTTTGACGCTTGAAACGTTGCTAGGACCCGTAAGGCCTAATGAGAGCGACGAGTGCCGACGGTGCAACGTGGGCAGTCGTCGCTCATTCATAGAATTTTAAGTCGATTCATTCATAAAGTTTTAAGTGAAGATTCAAATAGAGAGCACTTTTCATTTTTGCCACGTTAAAATCACGTTAAACGATTTCATAGATACTTATCGTACGATTTTATTAAGAAGGAGACATTTGTATTAAACAGGAAAATTATATTTAGCAATTACTGGACTGTTGAGGCATTTATCGTATTCAGAGATAAAACACATTTGGTCGACATTACCTGAAAGAGTCATTCTTTGCTCTACATCCATCACGTATTTCAGCCGACGTATAAATACAAGGTGAGAATCCCAGCAATTATAAATTTTCGTTAGGAAAAGTAAAATCTAGGTTGCGGTCTAAACAGCAAGCCAGAGCAACTCGCTGTTTCACCGTAGCTGTGTAGTTATGGAGACGCACAAACGGACTCAAAATAAAATATCATTGTTACAAGCTACTCGCTACTCAACAATTTCATTAAACTTTTTCAAAAATCAATCCGATTATATTAAGTAAATATTCGACTATTTAAATTAATTGTTTCTTTTTTTTTCAATACATTATCGAATAATAATAATTTATTATTTTGTTCCATTGCGCTGAAAATATAATATTTTTGTTTAATCTTTCTTTGATTAAATTAAATGCGTTTTCAGAAAGAAAATATTTAGTTAAATGAATATTTAATCAGTTCAATAAATTATTCAGTCAATTCAGTTAATAAATTTGATAAGAGAATTATTATATTTGATTTCAAAATTAAAAATATGTTATTGTTGCGATAAATATTTTATTATATTAATTAAACAGTTTTGTTTATCACCACCGCCACGTTGGTTGGGTGGCGGAGTCGCACCTCGGGTTATCGTAGAAGTTAAGCAGCATTGAGCGCGGTTGGTACTTAAATGGGTGAGCAGTCGCGGCTAATGATGTCAAGACTGGCGATCGCTTAGTTATTGTTTCGACTCAACAACGCGCACGGGAAATGTGGAATCTTCAAATTCAGTGTCTAAGCCTACGATATGTAACATAGACATCTAAGTAGAAACAATTAAGCACACCGATTATCCTGGAGCAGATTTTCCCTAATCAGGATTTATGCAACTGGATTTGCTGACAGGGTTTTCCATGCGCCCTCGCGTGGATGCGGGATGAGGGGTACATGGGAGTCGGCTAAAAATGGAAAGAAGTTAATAAAGGTATGAGGATATACTCTATCCCTATAAACGGCAGGAGTGAAAAATACCAAAACTTATTTATTTTTTTTATCGATTGAAACCAAATTTGACAAATTCTAATTAATTAATGTTATTGGAAGTAGCTAATATATTTATAAAATCAATCAATACAATTAATATGCTAAAATTTAATTGAAACTACCAAGTTTTCTCTCAGTATACTATGGTATTTTGTTTGTTCAAGATGTGTAGTTGGATGGGTCATGAATCCATTATCATTATTTTCTCTATCTCTCTTTTCCTCTTTATCTCTCCCTCTCTCTCCCCCCTCTCTTTCTTCCTTTATTTCCCTTTCTTTCATTATCGCTTCTTTTTTCTCTTTCAAACATCTCTTTCACATAATAGCCACTTTATTCTCTGAACAGCGGGACGAAAGTAGCACTTTGTTCCATAATTTTTTCCCCGCAAATTTACTTAATTCCCGCATCTTGCGAGAGTAAACCCTCATTATTCCTGCAAAATGATAAAAATTTGTTTTTAATTATAAAAAAATTAAAAAATTAAAAAAAAATTTAAAAAGTTTAAAAATTATGAAAAAAGGTTGAAATTTTTAAACATTAAAAAAAACATATTCTTTTATCATAATAACGGTGACTGTATAAGTCTTACTTTTCTAGAAATAAAGTGACTACACAGCTCAGTCGTGAATTACGAGAGTAAACTTTATACCGAATTTAAATAACATCGCAGAAACGTATTTTCTAGAAGTATTGACAAAACAAATAATTTTACTATTACAAAAATTTGTCTAAAAAATGTTTTTAGTTGATCACTCAATGGTAGTACTATGCAATAGTTTTTTACTACAAAAATGTAAATGTCATAAATGTATATATTTTATTATTTTCATAAAGGTGAAGATAGAGCATTATGTGTCAAACAATCTGGGCAGCTTCGGTGGTAGAGTGGGACAACCAAAGGACAAACCAAAATAGTCGAGTGCTACTGGAAGCAGTCGCTCTACTAGATTTGGTTTTAGTGAACCAGAGTTTCACCAGCACCTTCATTAGAGGTGAACTGGAGTTATAACAGATCTGACGTTTGTTAGCAATTTGTTAATTGACTCAGTTGACAAGTGGATCATAAGTATGATATAAGCGGGCCTGATGGGAGGAGGAGAAGGCACTCGATGGCGCGGGGAAGCCGGCTGAGGCCGGTTCGACCCGCTCAATCCTTCCTGCTCCTTGGCAGGGAAAGGGGTAGGCAAAGCGAAGTGATCCCTTCGTGCCGGTTTGCTGATCGGGGTGCGCCCGTTGAGGCGCCCTGGATGAGTCCTTCGTCGGCTGCTGCTGTGCTCGTTTCTGGCTGGGCAGTGAGCGCCCGCTGGGGCGCCCTCGGTGCAGTCGCTGCTGGACTGAATCCCCCGACGGTGCTTCCAGTTGCCTAGAGAGCGGACACTGCTCGGACCTCTCTAGGTTGGCTCTGTGGGAGAGCCTGGACGAGGGAGGGCCGCCCAACCCGGTGAGAACTCACTACAGCTAATGGGGCAAAGGGGAAAGAGAAATTTATCTTTCTTTTATTACGGGCCAGCCTCAATGAAGGAACCGAGCACACAAAAATGACCAGAGGACGCGAAGCGTCTTAGTCGTCGAGCGTCAGGTCGACTTGCTCCTCAGCCGCTGGCTTCAGAGCCGTCTCCCGTACCGCCAGGAGGAAGGGAGGTACCACGGGAGCGATGCGAACCAGCTTAGGCTTGCCTCGTGGTGGAGGAGCGGTGGACTTGCGTTTGAGCGGAGGGATTGGCTTCGCCGCTCTCTTGGCTGCGATCTTCCGCGAGATGATCTCGAGCCGGGGTGTGGACAGCTTCAGGAGGTCCCGGAGATCCGGCGAGGGCTGGCGGCTCGGGAGGTCGATCAGCTTTAGGTGCTCTGGCCACTCTGCGCAGAGCGCTCTGTCATCCAGCGAAGGCGAATCCGCAGCGTCGGTGAGAGCGAGCGGTGAAGTCTGCTGGTCGTCGGTCTGGGTGCCGCTGTCTCGGTGAGATCGCTCAGTCTGGGTGGCGGCGTCGGCTAGGTTGGCTCTGTGTTGTTGTCGCTACAAGATGGTGATGCGCCAGTTGGCTGTGGCCAGGTAGCCGTGAAGAAGTTCCAGTTTGGCTCGATAAGCCTCCCTCTCTCTCTCGTTCATGGGCGTGGGAGTGGAGGAGATGGAGGTGGAAAGAGAAAAAGGAGAAATAATTACAACTGTAATTGTTCGGAACAAAAGACGGTTTATTCCTTGATTGACCAGTACTTGCACCTCGCCTAGGCTCGGCTTTCTTGGTCTAAGGACCGTTGGGGAGGAGCTGTCTGGACCGTCTCGGCCGGCCTCTTTATATGCCCCTCGCGGTGCTGCTTTGCTAGTGGGCAGCGCGCTGGAGGAGCGTGGCCACCTAGCGTCGGTGCACGGTACTAGCGGCGCGGTGTTTGGGGCTTGTCGCGAGAGAGCCTATGGGTGGGTTATTACAAGTATATATCTATAGATATTTCTACAAAATTCTTACAAAATCTATAATATCTATAGATATACAAAATACACAGAGATGTTTTTAATATTGCCATAAGTAAAGTTCGGCACTCTCGATTTCTGTGAAAAAAATCATTAAATTCATTTTTAATAACACCTTCAAAATGGACCTAGTTTTATGTTGGGATGAGTGCATGAACGCAAGTTGTGTGTATATATATATATATATATATATATATATATATATATATAGGAAGACCCAGATCTTGCATTACACACTCAAATTACGCCAGGACTACAACTTACAGAATTAGCGCTAGCCAGCCCCACGGTAGTAACGATAGCTTAATACTACGACAAGAAAATTTAGTCCCCGAGGAAAAGAAGCGAATATTGAAAGTATATGATATTGACTGAGTACTTAATTCACCGCATCATAGTATGCTCCTTAATGGACATCCGAGCACAAACACATTCACGGAACCGACGATTTTAGACTAACCAGTAGATTTTGAAGGTCATCATTTGCCGGGAATAGAAAATTACTTCGATAATCTTATAAATCAGCAACACAGGCCTCCGGCGCAGACGTAGGATTTGGGAAACTGTACGAGCAATTTAAGAAGCGTATGCAGGATAAGATAGATGAAGAACTAGACGTAAACTTAAACCCAATTCCCATATTCAGACGTATACAGAATGAACAATCGCACAGAGACCGTTCGAGAGACGGAAGCTGGATGTTTTGCTACATCAAGCACTGAATACGTTTCCACCTTACAACGGAAATCCTTGAACCAGAAAAAATTTGAACTCATCGATCGGGAAACATTAAGTGATCTAACGGAGGAGGAAATTGATCACATTATAGAGATAATTCGGGAAAGACCGCATGTTTTAGGGTTGCCTGGCTAGAAACTCAAAGCGACAACATTGGTGTATCATAAGATACTCACCACTACGGATATTCCAGTCCACACTAACAATAAAGCATACAGATCAAGTCAAGATGAAAGGGAGGAATTAGCGCGATAAATAAAACAGTTGCTCAAGGACGACGTAATCAGACCATTGGATTCGCCGTACAGATCTACTACATACGTGATACCCAAAAAGGCCGCAGCGGACGCGACAAAAAGATGGCGACTGGTAACAAATTTTAGAAAACTAAATAAAATAACAGTGGGAAACTGCTACGCAATACCTAGCACCGCGGATATAATCGACAACGTCGCCTCAGCCAGATACATCACGGCCCTAGACTTGAGGACGGGGTTGTACCAGATACCAATGGACCTAGTGGATGCACAAAAAACGGCGATATAATTGTTTTCGCAAGAGACCTCGGGGAACACGGCAAGAAGTTTTGTCGTCTAATGAAACGATTAGATAATGCTAACTTGACAATTGAACCTTTGAAATGCCAATTCTTGCAAAAAGAAGCATAATTCCACCTACCCTACCTCAGCCTACGAATCTGGGGTACTGGGATTAAAGAAAATATAGAGGCACGTATTTTTAATAGCACAATCCGAAAATAACAATTATTTTGACTGTACCGAGCTTATCCTAAGAAAATAGATGCAGTGAATGCATTCCCGGTGCCAACTAACACCAAGAAAGTAAAACAATGTCTATGTCTCTCGGAGTATTACAGGAGCTAGATAAAGGACTTCACAAAATCAGCAGCCATCTTACCCAAGCTACTAAAAAAGAATGAATCCTGTGTGTGGACAGAGGAATACAAACCGCACTACGACGAACAGCACTGTGCAAGGTACCAGTAATGAAGGCCCTAGTCCTAACGCAGCCGTTCCTACTAATAACCGACGCATCGAATTATGCAATAGGAGCCATGTTAAGCCAAAGTCAACTAGGCAGCGACCAGCCTTGCGGATATGCATCACGTGTTCTTAAGGGAGCAGAACTAAGATATTCTACCTACGATAGAGAGCTATTAGCTATAATATTCGCTAAGGACTAATTTAGGAACTACCTCGCAGGGCGAACATTTGCAGTGGTGGCGGTCCACGAACCTTTGAAGCACTTTCTCACTATCACAAAGCTGGATCTTAGATTCAATTGAGTAAAGGCTGAAACTAATAGGCTACGAATTTGACATCATATATAGACCAGGTCCTCCCAATGGTAACGCAAACGTACTCTCTAAAAATCCTATATTACAAGCGGGAGAAGAAAATTCAAAGTGACCGAAGGCAGAACTATACAACCTATCCGAAGAGCTAGAGAACGAAGCAACCGTATTACCATTCATGTAACCACGAAAATGGCCGAAATCTATAGCAATTCCTGAATCAGATGACAGGGAGAGAGTATCTACAGAGTCAGAAGACTCCAGGAATCCGAGGGAAAGAAAACGGCGGGTTGTAGTCTATACCGAGTTTGCAGGTTCAGATAGCATCTCGGACTCAGATGATGAATGGCTACCAGCAGGAGGAAGAGCGCGTCAAAGAAATATACCATAAGGAAATATGGGAACCATTTATCAGTCAGGCCGACCCGAACAAACCCTTAGGAAAACTTATTAGGGAGGATAATATAGCGGCCGAAATGCAGGCAACAAGTACGCTACAACGTCAGCAAGGAGGCGACCCAAGAAAACCCATACGTAAGCAGTCTCTTAACAGGAGCGCGCCAAGATTTCACAGAGACGACATAGAGATCAGCAGAGGAACCGACAGCAACCTGCGAGAAGATCCCCAAGACGAGCTACTGCAAAAAAAGCAGATAACATCAGATCTAAAGGGAGTGAAGTCACACAGTAGGTCCAAAAGTAAGACACCCATAACACTACTTAGACTACCACACCATCAAGCACCAAAGGAGGCTGCTCGGAACAGAATAAGCCAGGGACAATCGAAACTCAGCTTGCAGCCAATGCAAAATCGAAACTTCGAAAACCAACCCTCGAACACGGGCTCACCGTTGGTAACCCTTCGACAAACGCTCTTCGGCAAGGAAAGCAATTTTAGGACCCGCCACGTAGTAAACGTGGAGGAAATAAATAAGCAGGACCAAGCTGGCGTTCAGATAAATATATGGAAGCCGAAAAGTCAGAAGGGTGCCAGTGGACCCGACTACTAAAAAGTTAGCAAGAGAAACCCGAGCATAGAGACGGTCACATATGAGAACATACTCTCCATAGCCTATCCTCACTACTCATATTCCCTTGGTACCGGAGGACGACGAAAAGGTCAAAATAAAGTCTTCTCGATTACAACCCAAAAAATGATTTCTACCATATCGCCCCATAAATCGACAACGAGGCCTTTGTCAGGCCGCTTCTTGATAACAACAATTCAGACGATCTCGTGAGAAATGACAACTCAAACGCCTACGATGTAAGCATGCATAACGCAAAAATTCAGAGAGGGGACAAAACGCGTATAGTTAATCTAAATAAACTTAAACCGTATATAAAGGGAATGGAAATGGAAAACATAAATAACGATAACAATGAATATGGCATTAATAATAAGATCAATGAAATAGGTAACAATAAATTTAAAACGGGAAAAACCAGATAACATAAATAAGAATAGTAATAAATAAGGAAGTAATAATAAGATCAAGAAAATAAATTTGATTAAAAGAAGAATATAATAATAATAAAAAAAGATAAATAATTAGTTAGATAATAATAGACGGTGGTAAAAGGGAAATAAGGTCCACGAATTGCACCTAGGAAATACTAGGCTGAATTCAGACAACATTAAGAACTAATATACAAATATAGGAAGCTAAACGCCATATTAAGGGGGCCAGACTGGGTCAAAACGATGGAAAAAATGATTTTTTTATTGGCTTATTGTAAATCGGTTGAAAAGTTATATCGTAAAATATAATACCACCTTTTACCTAATATCAATAAAATTTCGTTTATTTGATTTCTTCTACGTTTTTTCTTTAAATAGTATATACGTGTATGTGACCAAAAAAAGAAAAACTCAACTTAAAAAATGCAACTGTAGTTTTTTCAGAACACAATCTAGCAAGTAAATTAAATCAACATCTGTTCTTCTGATTGCTAGTAATGTAAAGAATAGAATAATTGACATTTCTGTTTTATTTCAAAGCCTTTAGCAATTTTTAGTTTGTAAATCCTGCCATGGATCAGTAAACTTTTCTGAAATGGATATCCAACTTGGATTTCAAATTTCACTTACATGTAGTGCTTGTCATAAGGTTGCTTTTGTAAACTCAAGTGAGAAAGTGGGAAAAATATCTAATGGCTGTGAAATCAATCGACGGAGTGTGCTTGCAGCCAGAACTCTTGGACATGCATTGAATGGTTTGAAAACCTTTTGTGGTATGATGGATCTGCCTCAACCAATTTCTCAAAGCAACTTCGATTCAATTATTAAAGAACTTCAAGAAGCAAGTAAACAAGTAGCAAATTAATCAATGAGAGCAGCAATCGAGGAAAAGTTTGATAATTTAGATCAAAAAGAGTCAAGTGTATCCGGAGATGGATCATGGAGAAAGAGAGCGCATTCATCGTTACAAGGTTTTTCTATTTTTTTTTCGATTTTTTTCTTCCATGCCCGTGTTTGTAACCCTGAAGAGGGTTCTCAGGCTTATAGAGAATGGTGGGATAAACATGAACCTTAAAATATTCAACAGATCAGAATCTCTTTATGGAGTCCGTTACAAAAATTATATAGGTGATGGGGATTCAAAAGTGCTTAAGGTTATTTGCGAAGCCCAGTCTCACAGCACAAGTCATTGATATGCTTAACAAATACTACGGTAATGCTATACGGGCAAATAGTAATTCCACAGATAATATGTCTAATGCTATATGGGCCACTTACTACCACAAGAAATCTACTGACGACAAACTACAATATCATCTTTGTGTAGCAAGAACTGAGATTTGGTGCAATTGGCAAAAAGCACAAGCCACATCCAAGAAAGCACTAAAAAATTTCACGCACACTTCCAGCATTCCATCTGCTGTTATGAATATTATAATAAATATGATGTATAATATACAGGGTGATTCAAAAAGACCGGGACACCAGCATAACTCCAAAAAAACGTTTTTTACAAAAAAATGCTGCAAATAAAACTTGTAGGGTTTAAAAAGATGCACCTAACGGTGACCTCGCGTTTGACCTTGAGGTCGAATTTCAAGGTCATTTGAAGGTCAACTTAGTTTTTTTAAATGGAAACCCTATTTTTTGACAGCGGGATTAGAAAGAGCATAAAATTCTACGTTCAAATATACCCCTATATTGTGGGGGCAGAGTGACCCCAAAGGTCATACGATTGTTTTCAACATTATCTGGCGCTGTGAATGCGTATCTGCGCCCTCACACGTCGTTACGTCGCAACTTATTTTTCAATGTGTTCTTTAGGTTTTGAAATAATAAAACAAAATACAGTTCGAACTTTTAAAGAATTTTATTAAACGATGCTAGTGCTGCTAAATAACAGCTTGAGGAGAATCAAAGACATAACAAAACAATGGAAGCTATTGCGCTCGGCAGAGGTCTATATCTGCGACCTTACAAAGAGGGCTATGGTATGTACTTGAAAAAATATGGACAAGGCATGAGTAAAAACAAAAAAAAAACTTCAAATTACCGCAACGTGCATTAACTGACGCTGATCTGATACAATATGCACGCATCTTGAAAATTCCATATTTTCGAGGTATTTGATTTAATTTTCACATGATTATCTGCGACTTCTATATTAATGGTAAACTACTGTTTAAATTTTTCAATAAATCCCCTGAACCTCCATCAAAAATGAATTACGCGCATACAACTTCATATGCATAAGTAATATCTACCACCAAAAAAAATTTCAAAGCTAAGCCTTCAAAAAAAAATTTCTTGTCTTTTTTTTGAAAATGAAAGGTTTTGTAGAATCCCCTATATAGAGCGTCATTAACGGTTAATAAAGCGAGAAAACAAATGAAAATAAAATAAAATGTCAAAAAGATTCCTTTGCAGGAAGTTTCACTACGTCCCTGCAGATATTTTAAGCCCTCGAGCACATTTTAAGTGCCAGCAACCCCAAGTTACAATTACAAGGAAAACAAGGGTGAAAAAACTACACGTCATGATACCGAACTGGCGTATAGTCACCTAAATTCAAAAACTTATAGCAGCATCTGACAGTAAAATGCTCTTACAGTTGGATTTTACAGGTATAAACACACTCTCTCACCGCGATCCAATTGAACAAATAGACTGCCATTAATTAACCGAACAAGGAAAATGTACATGGATATTGAGAAAATTGAGGCATATTTAAATAAAAATCTCACAAGGAAGTCCACGAACCTCACAAGAGAAAATTACGAATTACTCAAGGGGTAGTTAAGGAGCGTAGCCGCCTCCTCCGAACACGACTAATAATGCGAAAACCATACTTAAAATATCTATGATACAAACAGGAAAAAACACAAGTGAGTAACTAGAAACAAGCTACTTTAAGCATAGCTCCAATCAAAACTGACGATGGGCAGAAATAGCCAACAACTCCGAAAAGAACGTGATGAGAAAGATAGGAGAGATCGTGTCTCGTACAACTTGAGCGCTCCGACGATATCGCGCAAAAAACCACGACGAAGCCGAATAAACGATAAAAAGCTACGACGGACTAAAATATAAAATAATTAAGAATATAAAATAACTCCAAAACCAACTCCACTCATTAAATCGAAGGCAATAATACAATGTTCCCCAGAACCAAGCCATCAAAATCGCGCACTTATCACAATAAAATCGTACAGTTAATTCTATTAAAAGATAGTATGATAGAATAATAATAGCGTTAATAATACGAATCATATTAATAATAATAAATAAATTACACATACTAATTAGCCACATTAATAAACTAACCAGGGAATTGCAAAAAAGAGAGGCTAACAAAAAAGGTAACAAATACAGTCGCCATCGCGCCGCTATCATATAGATATATTTAGAAAATGCAACTATAGGACACCGCTCTTACAGGTGCGCTATATCCAGAGAAACCTATGGGAGAATCGACGTGAGATTCATCGAGCATAAAGCAGGATTGCTGATCGAAAAATTAAACCCATTGACGACCTCTAGCACAACATGGACAGTGATACAGTGAATAAACCTCGAGGCATTTTTCTCAAGATGGCAAATTTAATTAGGAAATTTGGGAATATTAAGAACATTTTACATTCAAGAAAATACAACATGCCTATACGAGCAGCAAATAGGAAAAATCAGCAGCACACTATTCGGAACGTTAGACGAGGAAGCGAAGGAAGATATTAAACAGCTCATCAGTATCACGGCCAATGATACTAGGCAATTATTGGCAAATCAGACGGAACTAATACACACTGAATTCGGCATACTACAGGAAACAGCATATGAGCTGGAAGGCGCAATAGGTAAACTGCAGTCTTAACAAATAAGCTTATAAGGGCAGGAGGACATCGCAGTATTCCTAAACTTACTGGAAGACAATGTACTGCAGTAAGAACTAGATACAGAAATTTTGACCGACGCAGTACTATTCGCAAGTCAAGTAGTAGTACACCCCCGATTCGTCACACCAGAACAAATAGAAAAATCGGAAGCTCTCGCTAGGGAGACAATAACCGACTCACGGTTCTTTATCAAAGTTAGATTTAATCAAAATATCCGATGTTTCTATCCTGTTTCAAGACATGCATCTAATTTATTATATAGGGATGCCGCTGCTAGATTACAATTATTACAACCTATATAAAACATCCGCCCTGCCAATCAAACGAAATCTCTAAATTCATCGGATACATTCAGCCATCATATGGCCAGAGACTCAGTATTTCGCACTAGACCAAGGGCTAGGAGCATACATAGCTATCACTCTGGATGCTTTGAATAAATGCAAAAAACTAAACAACTTATACATATGTAAAATTAAAATCAATACCGGCAGGACTCCTCTTAACCTTTCAGAGTGTAAAATTAAACTCATAAATTCAAGGGACACCTTTTGAATGTGCATGAACACTCCAAACACCTGGGTATTCTCTACAAATACGAGAGAAAAACTATTTTCGAGTTATAAACAATCAACTAATAACGCGATAGATACTGATGAAGTAGGCACGTTGCGCATGCCGCATGACTGCACCGCACACACCAATACAATTAGACTCGTAGCATCACGCGAGGTACGCGTCAATCATTCCACCATGTTGTTCAATAGGACGTAAACATAGTCTCGATGATAAACAATACAGACGATAGGCCATTAATTCTTATTAAAGATACCTGAACAAGGAAGCGGTGATAAACTTGTTGAACCTCAAAAGGGAGACGCTACCGCGATCGTTAATAACGGGACAAGATTTCCGCGATATTATCGATAAAGCAAAGAACTTGGGCGAATACAGGGACATTTACAGTAGATTTTCAACCCTGCAATCGACCGTAACTTAATCAGGGGCCAGCACGATCACACTTTTCATAATAATAGTAATAATATGAAAAGTTCTCAGTAAATTGGGAGCGTTAGTAATCCACGATAGTCTAATTTTAGAAAATGGGAAAAGGCACACAGAAGCCAGTGTAGCACCTCTACAGACGCACAAGGCAAGACGACCGGAGGTAGTAAGCTAGGCTATTCCATACTATCTTCCGCTGTCGCCAACCGGCCTCAGCCTCCCAAACCTACAACAGGTGACCGCAGACAGTGGACTAACTGTTCAGCCAGCTCTGATGCCAAGGGGCTCCATGATAAATCTACAAAGGATGGGAATCAAGGACAATCATTCGAAACGCAACTTAAAAATTCCATCAACACTATTAGTATGCTCAATAATTTTGTTAATGACAAAAGTGCCCTTGAAATATACACTGATGGAAGTAAAATATGTAACGCGAAATATCTAGGGTCTTCGTGCTTTCGTCCGCAGCTTCATTTTGAAACTGCTAAAAGCATCGATCAAAGAGCCTCAACATTCACGGCGGAATTACCTGAGCACCCCCAGGCAATACAATCGGTGAAAATAAATATTAGAAGTAACCCGTATATTTTAGAAATTACAAAAAACAAAGATAACACGATTATAGAAATGCAACGATCCACAGTTAAATTCTACTGGATACCAGCTCATGTTGGCATGTTTGCATCGTAGGAAAGGAGGAATCCGACGGACTTGCTAAAACAGCAACAAGCAGCAGGACATGTGAAATTACCCGGGTGCCATTCACAGAACATATATAGTGTCCGGACAAAATAACTTTATATTACGCGCCACAACATGGCCGCCGGTTCTGTTGGCAACGGGGCTCTGTCAATAAGGTTAGGTCAGACGCATCGGCGACTATGGGTGGTGGTTCTATAAAACTCAATGCGCCGAGATTGACGTTGAATAGTGAACGTCGCGCGTAATTTAAAATGGCAATGTAATTTATATGACAATATTGAATGTAATCGAGTTCTAATTCAAAAAGGGCGATTCGGATACCGAATTTAATTGAATGGGAAATCTTATTGATCCCTATTGATTATAGGATATAGAGTTTTATAGAACCGTCACCCATAGCCGCCGATGCGTCTGACCTAACCTTGTTGACGGAGCCCCGTTACCAACAGAACCAGCGGCCATGTTGTGACGCGTAATGTAAAGTTATTTTGTCCGGACACTGTACAATATTTTAAGAAAGATGCACTTGTACGTACTACGGAAAATGCCAAAGACCAACGTGTTGTGAGGGCAAATTATATTTTGATTATTATTACTCCGATAGAGCTTTAGTGTGGCACAGATATTCAAAAGAAATTCTTAAGAGAGGCTTCACGACAATAAACCGTTGCAGAGCTAATCAATATAGTCTTGCTGCTTCATTACACCGTAAATGTATAATCAACAGCTCAGAATGTAAATGCGGTAATGAATAGGAAGACCTTAACCACGTCATATGGCAGTGCCCTCTGTACAAAGATCACAGATCTGTAATGTTATTACAAATCCAAAATTTACTACTAGATATTGTCTGTTTTTTGCTTAATATTGAAATGTTTATCAGCGAATCTCACAAAACAGTGTGCCAGTATATTTATGACTTCATCTATAAATGTAAACTAAATGTTTAAAATACCACAGCGAACAACAAATTTCTTTTACTTATACTATTTTTTGTAATATTTATTTATCTTGTAAATTTTTTTTCTCTCTTTAATTCCTTATTTTTCTTTTTTTCGCTATCTATTTTATATTATTTTTGTATAGCTAAAATAGGTGAAATATTCCTAAATAAAGCTTAATATATATAAATCTAGCACATTATATAAATTAGTATACCTCTATCTTGATTCGGGATTAGATTAATAATTACTATTGTAAGAACGTAGAGTAATAATATTAGGGATGATTTATAAGAGAAAATCTCCATTAACCATTAATACATCCTTATAATAAGAAATAACAACTCCTTCATTATTTAGCTAGTTTCGGCCAAGCATCCCATCATATTGTATTGGAAAGTCGTCATCAACTATTTGAAATTTTACAGGCCTGTTCCTAACTTCAAAGTACATTGATCCTAGTACCAATACTGTGTGATCTGTAATTCCTCCTAATTTTCTGGAATCTTCTGCGCAAATGGGCATGTCATCATCTATCAAACTGACCTTTATTAAATTTACTGTGGTTCCATTGTCAATTATAAATTCTATCTATGGTTTTATGGTTCCTACTGATATTCGTTTTCTCACTGCGGTAGATTCGTCATTTTCCCAATCATAATTGTCAGATCTCTTGCAGTTCGTGGAACACATTCTTGAGATTGGACTTATTTTATTAGGATTGCCATTACAGATGCTCTTTGTTGGTTGTTTATTGGCCTTAGATCCTGTTAATTTTGCATTTGTTGCTTGTTGCTGTTGTATTGTTGCAGTTTTGTAGATAGCTCTGCTGATCCCTGTTCCTTCATGGTTGTTGATTCTGTTATTGGGCTTGATACTGGTTTTGGTTCGCTATCCTTGATTTCTGACCAGCCCCTTGGTAATTTAAATGTTGGTCATTGCCTTCGTTGTTATATCTGCTATCATTATTATTTCTCTCATTTGGCGCATAGTTATTGTAGTTTTCTCTCCTATCAGGTCCTTGATTCTTGTTTCTTGGTATCTGCCAATGTCGTGATCAAAAAGCCTTCTTTGATTACCTCTATTCTTTTGGCTTTTCCATGCCCTTTAATTATTTCCTTGTCTTGATCTGTTGTTGAAGTTTCCGTTGTAATTACCTCGGTTGTACTGTCGATTGTAATTGTCACGCTGTCATTGACCATTCTGATTGTAGTTATCTCCACGATAGCCGTTGTCTCTTGAGTCGTATCTGGGCCCATTACCTACTTCATTGTTAACAACTCCTACATATGCTCCTCCGAAGTTACCATCGCTGTGTCTGTCCACATTCTTGTAGCCATTGTCTCCATCGTCCCGGAAGTTTCCGTAATTGTTTGAGTTGCCATAATTCCTGTTTCCATAGTTGTAATTAACTTGACGCCTTGCATTATAGGGCCTGATGTCTGGTATGATCTTGGCTTCCATTCTGCTTTCCAATCTTACTGACTCTATGCAGGCTCTTTCTAGGGTTTCTGGTTTCAAATAGTCTACTCTCTCAGTTATATTGGCTGGTAGTCCCTTTATGAAAATGTCCACAGCTAGGGTTTGTCAGGGTGCAATTATCAGCTTATCGTATTGAGCGTCTTTTTCTTTTCTCAAAGCATTCTTTGTACTGCTTAGGAATATGTTGATTTCGTCATAAAAGTCTCCGACTCTGTCTCCATCTCTCATTTTTATACTCGGAATTTTCGTGTTATAATATCGCTGGTCCGATTATTCGCTGTAATACATTTCTGATGTATTACAGCGTATGTAGTCCCTTAGGCAAGTCTATCGTCCATCAAAAGTGGGTATTCGACTAATGCTCTTCATCAGGGTAAAATTGTCAGTCATTATCGTGATTAAAGTTGAATTCGGATCAATTGTTCCTTTTTAAAATACGTTAAAGTTGAGTAAAAAGTAAGAAAAATAATCTAAATCGTCTCCTTGTGATTCTAGATTTCTTATATCTTGGCCTCTTCCTAATTCTCTGAAATCCTATAAAGTTTCCTCTATATTGTCATCTCTCTTCTTTCTTGAGCCTAAACGTTTTCTAATTATTTTAATGAGGTATGCGCGAAAAATGTTGTTTGAAAACAAAAGCAAATGTTAATTTAGTGGAACACAAGCGTCGTCTAGGCGTACAG
Organism: Muscidifurax raptorellus; assembly: GCA_020010945.3. Lineage (NCBI taxonomy): Eukaryota > Metazoa > Arthropoda > Insecta > Hymenoptera > Pteromalidae > Muscidifurax > Muscidifurax raptorellus. The sequence goes on from JAHUUD020000027.1 coordinate 1,349,124, forward strand.
GGATTTCGTAGTGGGGTTCAAAAGAAAAATCGGGTGAAATCAAGGTTCTTAAACACTGGTGGTAATGAATTTGTCCTAACATATTTTGTACCCATACATTTATATGTATATATACATATATATTTATTATAACAGGCGGCGAGACGCGCACGTCGACGCGGATAGCCGAAGCGCGGGAAGGCCGGTAGAGGACTCGCAATTTGAGGAAAATTCGAGACAGTTAGCTTTTGGAAACCCCACTCGCGAACAGTTGAGTTAAGACGCGCGCCAAAAGTTGAACGAGAGCATTAGCAGCAAGACAGCAGCCCTAGCAGTAACAGCAGCAACGAGAGCAGCCCTAGCAGCAACCGCAGCTACGATAGCAGCCACAGCAGCAATCGCAGCAACCACAGTTACTACTACAACAGCAACACGGCGAGGTCGACATAGATCACCGCAATAAGAAAGTAGGGTTTTATTTCTATTTATTTATGTGCGATCGACTGGCGAGGCATTAGGCCCCAGTAGCTGATCCGGTCATAGATTTTCCGGCCTACTCGCGACGCGAATTCGCGCAACCCGGGCGACAAGTTCATTATTGAATAAACGTCTTTTTATTAGAATCGGTAGTGTGTTCATTTGATTAGCGTCCCGATTCCTCTTCTTATTCAAACCGCCGAATACTGCCGCCTCCGCGGGAACTACCCAGAGGTGTAGTACATACTGAGCACCGGGGCATCGTCGCAGGTAAGGAACCATACGAGCGAGATCAGCATCTCGCAGAAGCAAAGAGCAGGAGCACTTTGCATTTGTACGGTGGCCATAGGCATTTATCCGCCTAGAAACAGCCCCGTTACAATATATATATTGTAACGGTGGACCCAGCGTATGGTTACGCTGGGTTTTGCGCACTGATGTTACCGCGGAAGTACTCCGTCTCCTCTGCTTGTTTCAATGCATACGGGGCGGCGGGCCGCCTCGGCCCTGGGCGCCAGGCACCGGAGTGCCAGGGGTCCCGCGACCTCCTTACCTTGAGACGCCGCCCCGTGTCGAAACGCCAGTCCGTCCACCTGCCCGGCTAGCCAGTATTCGGATAAACTTACATTAAGATGAGACAATTACAAGGTCGTGGGTACTAATACTAAATGAATGCATGAGTATTATTGTTGACTTTCTCTTTATTTATCTTCACAATTATCTATTCGTCAGTAATCTACATCGATGGCGATCTCCAGTCGCCCTATATTACAAACTACGACATCCCCGTCGATCTCACACATACTCACAGTGTGACTCGCATGTCACTGCGCCGATGTTCGGGCGAGAGAATGCCGCCGCACTCCCTAAGCGCGTATCCGGTCATCTCTAGGTCCTTTTCTACTTTCCCGCCACAGAAAACCGGTTGTGCCCGCCGGTGTAACCCCCTAGCCGCGGCGCGCTCGTCAGCACGCCACCAGAAGGCTTACCCGACGCGGACGGGAACAGATGCCTTGCCCTTCCAATCGTCTACCGGTGCCGACGATCGTAGCGTCCGTTGCAGTCTGCCCTCACGAGACTATGGTTTTCCGTATCACCGATAGCCATTCTCTTCCGACGTACGCATGTCCCCAGGCGTGCCCGCTAATGCCGCGCCGGTGACCCCGCCCGAGCTTCGGCGCATTCTCTCACACACTCCGCGACTTAGTATCTAACGTAAATCGACCGCTGTCCCTATATCACACTTAACTTACATCGAGTCTTAATCTAATATAATTAGTAAGTTGTATTCTACACTAACGTAACGCGAGGACTATAACTAGCGATAATTGTCGTTTGACGCGGTCGAGTGCACTTAACTAAATCGAACGTTATTAATGGCGTGCGTCTCCGTCGTACCGAAAATATGCGTAGAATTGTTTATGTCATAGTCTCGAGCGAGTTGAGACTGTGTATCTTGTCGGTTAGGTCAAGGTCATGTCGTATATGAGAAGGAGGACGATAGTCTGTCAGAGTAAGTATCATTTCTGTCATTGTCATGGAGAAACGAGAGCGATAGTTTAAACGATACTCTGTGTGCCAAGTCTAGTCGAATGTAGAGTAACTACGTGAGACCGGTAGCGTCAGTGTAATAACGATAATCGTGGTATAAACGGTAGCGTCAGTGTAATAACGATAATCGAGGTATTAAACGGTAGCGTCAGTGTAACCACGATAATTGAGGTATTAAACCGTAGCGTCAGTGTAACAACAATAATCGTATATACAAAAAAAAAAATGCGATAACGGTAGCTGGCTGATAGGAGTGGTCATCAGTAGTCATCGTCAGTCTGTTGGCGATAGATCGTGGTATGCGCTAATTTATTCACGGCTTAGCGTTTACTGATTCTGTCGAACGACTCGTCGCGTTAACCCGACGAAGCATGTTAAGGCCGCACCCATGCTCCGCCGCCATGTTGGCCACGTGTCGGCTTATATACCCGCGAGCTCAAGTAACTCCGCAATCGGCACACTATTTACACAAAAAGGGTCCATTGTACTCATAGCTACGCAGTAGTCTTTTTGGGCCGTCCCTCCTCTAGTCTCGGACGTCCAAAAGCCTCCGGCAGCCAAAAATGTGCGTAGTAACAGGAGCACGATACAACGAATAGCGCAAAAACACTTCCTGCTCTGCTGGTGGTCCGACGGAAAAGAGAGAAAGGTATCGAGCTGCGCTCGCGTCGATCCCGCTCGTGGTCGACGTTAGGTTGGGTCGCTCGCCTTCCCTACTCCCTCCTGCGCGCTCGAGCCTAGCCGAATCCGGCCGAGGCGCCGCGAAGACAGCCGAACGCGCATTCCCCGACTCGTGCCGAGGCGCTGCAGCGCGCTGCGCGGTCGCTTGTAACTGGCAGCGAACTGCCATGTTACAATATATATATATATATATATATATATATATATATATATATATATATATATATATATATATATATATATATATAAATAATAAATAAATAATAAATAAATAAATATGTGTATATATATATATATATATATATATATATATATATATATATATATTTATTTATTTATTTTATTTATTTAGACCATATACAAATGCCTTGTAAGCAACAAGACATCCTATAGAGGCAAATACAATTGCCTGTACATAGGTATGGTACATTCATACTTACATAACTAATTACACTAATTCTTACAAACTAATTACATCATTTTTTTTTCTCTTCTTCTTTTTTTTTTTTACCAAGCATTACAAAACAAGATTAAATATTTGTATCTATATTTTATTTTCTAGAATAAAGTTTTTTGGTCTTTTTTTTTATCGATTGTTTATTATAATTCATGATTTTTAGATCTACGATAAGTTTATTGTAAATATTAACAGCTACGTAATAACTATTCTTTTTGCCAATACTTTTTGTGACTTTTGACAATTGTATGTTCTTATTTCTAGTTTTACTTGAACTATTAATATAAATATTTTTCAATGTTTGATAATGAAACGAAATAGCCTCCAGATAAAACATTTGTCTTATATTTAATGGCAAATCATTCAACACAAAATGGGATTTGTATATAATCTTCAGTATTTTCTTTTGTATTCCTTGTAGCAAATCTAAGCAATTATTATATGCCCCTCCCCACGCTATAATGCCATATGTGGCTAAGCTTTGAAAAAAGGCATAGTATATTATTAACAAAGTTTTCTTATCCATCATTTTTTTAATCTTTGCAAAAATAAATATTAAATATCTTGTTTTTTTAACTATATAGTCTATATGTGAGTCCCATTTCATATTGAAATCAAAAACTAATCCTAGGTATTTATGTCTTTCAACTCTTTTGATGTCGGTATTTCCTATATAAATGTGTATGTCATTTGGTACACTATTAGAGTAGTTACCGAAAGTTATGTACACCGTTTTATTTATGTTCAATGATAATTTGTTTAGAGTGAGCCACTCTGCTACCTCATGTAGATAAGCATTCATCCTATCCTGAGCGGCAGACCACGAGTCATCACTCGAGATGATGACAGTGTCATCCGCATAGGACATAATGGTATCTTGTGGCATATTTATCAATAGATCATTTACATATAATATAAAAAATAAGGGGCCTAATATTGTTCCTTGCGGAACACCTATATTTATATCTTTATAAACACTTTTGCAATTATTAATTTTCACGCATTGCTTTCTATTAGATAAATAACTCGTTAATAGTTCTAGAGCACTACCTCTTACTCCATATCTCTCTAGTTTATCTAAAAGTATTCTGTGATCTACAGTGTCGAATGCTTTCGCCAGGTCCAGGAAAGCTGTGATAATAGGTTTGCTTTTATCAAGTTTATTATATACAATATTTGAAATATAATTGAGTGCATCCACAGTTCCTCTGTTTTTAACAAAACCAAATTGTTTATCAGAAATAATGTTAAACTTGGTCAAAAATGTCGAAATTCTACTATGAATTATTTTTTCAAAAATCTTAGTAATATTTGATATAAGTGATATTGGTCTGTAATTAGCTATGCAGCCAATATCTCCTGACTTATACATGGGAACTATTTCAGCTTTCTTAAGTGCATCCGGCCATACAGATTGTTGAATACATAGATTAAAAATATGCTCGAGCGGTCCATATATGTAAATAGCAATTGTTTTAATTATATTAGTATTGATATTGTCAACACCTCCAGCTTTATTTTTCATGGAATTTATGAGTGATTGTATTTCAAGACTATTTGTTGGATGCATAAATATAGAATTATCATTCCTAGCTGGGAGTTTTAGTTGTCTTGCGCCCAATTTGGGAATTTGGTTGCTCAAATCTATACCTATTCTACAGTAATACTCGCTCATTTCATTCGCAATATATATATATATATATATATATATATATATATATATATATATATATATATATATATATATGTGTGTGTGTGTAGCTACGTATATTTACATATGAATGTGTACATATGAGTATATATAATTATAAATACAAGATTGCGTTATTTTGAGTAGACAGGGTATGATATTAATATCGCTTAACAATAATTATAATTAATATAATCAGATATAATATTATTATGCTATTTTATATAGTAAAATAATAATAATAATAATTAGTTATATTAATAAAAATGTGGTGTGAAACTAATTTATTTATTAAACCTATTTTATTTAAATCAACCTAAAATTAATTAAATATTCAAAGCATATAATTGTCCTTGTGATTAACAAATTGTTCATTCGCTAGTTCAAGTAAAATTTTTATAAATTTACAAGCGTACTTATTCCCCTATAATACAAATTATTGTTTATATTTATTGCCTAAATATTGAAAAAAAGAATTGACAAAAAGCAGTTTTCAAATTTCTCAAATAAGTCTAAAATATCAAAACTTAATTTTTTTATTGAGGTTCCTAAAAAGAATGACCAAAAAGAAAAAATAATTTTGACACTCTATCACCAACTAATATGACTAATTATCGTTTAATTATTTATTGAATTTGAAAACCCAAAGTAAAGTAAATACTTCGATGAGGCTAAAATTCCTTTCAAGATCAATCAATTGAAATCTAATTTGAATCAAAATCAAAATCAAAATGATTCAAAAATCCAAAATTTTCAATTTGTTAAACTATTTATTCTAAATCTTTCGATTATTAAACTTAACAATCCTCGAAGTCAATTTTCAGAATTGAACTAGTCACTATATTTTTAACCAAAATGAATTAATTGTCAATAAAGAATTAACGAAAACAACTGTCAATTTTAAAGTTAGTTATTATTTATGTGCGCGATTAAAACAATATGCAGATTAACTGACTAACCATTTGCAAGTGTTCACGACTGTGACTTGTATTATCTATCCTTGTTGACTCTACAATATTTACCGATCAATTACCTCAAATAATTCACGTTTCAACTCTCCAAATTTTCTTATTCTATTTAAAATCTGCGCGCACAATGTTCGTTCCAAAATGGCCGCCGCTGCTCTCTTCTCTCTCGCGCACTGCATTTACCCGTGCATCGCGTCGCATGCAACCCCGATTGTGCATCTATCTACTCGTATTACCGTCTTAATGCAAGGATGAATCGTTTCACTGCCCTTGTATTTACTCGGATCTTAATCTCACTATATTGACTCGCCTCTTGATATTGTCGATCAGCTGATCTATGTCATCTGGTCAGCGACTCCGTTTCGCGAGTTGTTTTTGGCTTTTCGTCGCGTTTATTGCGAAATTGCAATAAATACGATCGTGCGCATGATGTTCAGTGTCACCAAGTTGTAGTGTTCCCTGCAATTTGCAGAGTGCGTAGAAAATGTAATGCGAGTAGAAAAAAAACTTTCAAGAATCGACGTTTCTTTGACGTGTCAAATTACATCACCACCTCAGCAGTTAGCTAAGTTTTCGTTTAATATTATATTTCAAAAATCATTTCTCGCAACAAAGAACAACGTTGCATTGTTTCAAGCTTCTTTTCTCTTTGTGTTTATAGGTGCAATCAGCAGAAGATATGGTTTTCTAGAAGAAATAAAACTCCATGTAACCAGATCTACAGCTGAATAGGCTCAAGGTGTTTGGCCTGGGCTTGAAATCTGAGGGTCTTTTTCCTTTCAACAGTCGCAAGTATATAATTACTAATTTTTTTTATTTATATGACTACAATTATTTTTGAAAAGTTTAATTTAACTCCACTGCACTCGGGATATGGGAACCGCGTTTCAAATATATAAATGTCGTTTTTAGAGGCATATATTACAAGATTTGTTCACTTGCCGTGTATGCTAGTTATGAACTTTATTGCTCAATGAGTATCATGCGACAATATCTTATGTTCAATGTAAAATCATTGTCATGTGCACGCGCACGAGACTGATTACACTCTATTTTCAATTTTCAATGGTCATGTGTCGTGGATGTTTATTGGCAAAAGATTGTCCTCGTTTCCTACGTTTATGGGGTGAATTTATTTGTATACATTTGTGAATTTGAATTATAACACACGCTTTTATATGTTTGAATCTATTTCACGTACATAATTCAAAGTGTTATCATTCAGGCTCGATAAAACTTTACTATTGTGCTTGAATCTCCTCTCGTTTGAGTAATTATATATAAAAATGCTCGCGTTGATTAATGAATTTGTTTTGCTTAGAAAGTTGGACGTTCAATGACTACAAATTGTTGCTTTTATCAAGATTACACATGATTTTGGGCTTCTGCTAAATAATTTTTATTCAAATCTTTGTCAAAATTTCTGTTGAATCGTGTTTTGATCCTTTACGTACGAGTTATGATTTTGAAAATTTCTATACTATCTGTCTTATCGAAAAGATTTATTGACATCAGCCTATAATTCAAGTTAATCGATATTAGTTATATATTTTTATTAATTTCCTTCGTTTTGCAGTGAGAGTATTTCCACAATGGGATCTGGTTTGATCTGGAATCTGGATTCTCAGAGAAAAGAACCTTGACTCCGGCAACCTTCAGCAGCGTAGTCAATGCCCTGGCTCAACTCCCTAGGAACTAATCGCTAGTGCACTCTCTGCTAGTCGTCAACTAGAACTGAGATTCGCATTTTGGGTTTCAAAAGGGCAATTTATCAACGTTATCCTGGCTTGCATCTGCGTAATTGATTTAAATAATGAAATTTAGTTTATTAATTTTTGTCACTTTACGTTAATTGAAATAATGATAATTCTATTTATTTTTGTTCTCCCTTTTTTAATGTTTGAGGAAAAGGATATCAACGACGCCATCTTTCATGCGTGTATTGTGTTCATCGCGCTGACATTACCGCAAGACGCCGTTTCTTCTCGACACTGATTCTAAATGTTAATATATTCTCATTGTCTTTATGTGTAAGTCAACCGAATCCGCGACTTAACTAATTAGTACCTTTTTCTACACAACCCGCGCTTGTGACATTTTGTCGTTGTTTTTTAGACGTTTTTTTTCTAGAATATAGTGAAGTTTTTTTTTATCATGCAAGATCTTAAATAATAAATAATTAAAATAATTGTAAAACAATTATTAGGCCCCCTAGTTTTTGTCACGTATTTGCTCCTTGGGATTTTGTCTCCCCTCCTATACACGCCGCAGGAAAACAATGTCCTGACTCGACTGTGTATTTTGCTGTATTTTGATTGACTATTGCACGAGTAGATTAAAGTTTTACCTTTTTTGACAAACCAAATCCTTCGATGGTCCAAAAATTGATTGAGCTGGAACAGTGGTGGGTAGACAGACAAAATTATGGAAGATGAAATTAGTAACAAAATTCTTGTTATTTTATTTTCCTTTGAATCCCAGGCCCAGACACTGCCGCATGCAAAAATTACACCGATTCGAATTTATTTATTTCAAAATGATGATTCTAATACTCGTAAATTTTTAAAAAACATTATGTAACGGAATAATTGCCATGAGTGGAGTTCTATTCACTTGGTTAACGTGTCAGAAGCTTGATCCTCCCTCTTCGAGGCCTCTTTATTAAAAAAAACCATATAAAAATTATCAGCAAGACATGGTTGCGATAGTTGATGCTAAATTAAAAGAGAAGGTAAAAAATATATATAAGAATTTTTAGAAACCGCGGAAAAAATTTAGTAATAATTTAAAGGTGCAAAAATCAAGGTGAATTCACGTGCAGGAGAAGGGTAACCGTCAAGATATTATATGATATTATATGTTGGCCGAGGTGTTGTGTGGTCGAACGAAGAAAGGACACTGACACTGCATACTCGAATGTATTTATCTTGTCCGTCAAAACGTGAAAGCTAATGAAGTGTCTCGACAAAAAATTTTTGGATCTGAATTTTAATCTGAAAATGACCATTCGCAGCTTTCTTCCACACTTGTGGCTTTCTTGCGTTGTTAAAGGAGGAGAGATTTTACGATTGCGCTTTTATTTTAGCATTTTTCGGGATACTTGATATTTTCTTCCGAGCCGCAACATCTAAGTGTAGAAGTTTTTCGATTTTTCAGCTACGTGTGATTTATATTATTTTATATTACTTGATTTTATAATCGTGCAATTCGTCACTTAACAGTGTGTATCTTTGCGCGTGTATGTATTTATGATAAGACCTTTAAATAGGCGAGTGCCTTATGTGAAAGCAAAATGTTCCGCTTTTAGTGATATTTCCATTTTGTTTTTAATATATAATTAAATTTACTTTGATACATTCAAATTTTGTAAGAAATTCTATATTTGTTTATGTAGGTTGGCAAACTGGTAATAATCAATATGGCGGGAATACGTCTAGAATTCAATACACTACCCAGCAATCACAAGCAACATCTCAACCGCAACATCAACAACCATTACAGTCTGCCCCAACTGTTGTAACATCAGTATCTTCAACAATTAGTGTCAACAATAGTCAACAATGGAATAATCAACAGAGTACCAGATCCAATACACAAAGTAATATGAATTCTTTACTGCATTCTCAATCTTCTTGGGAACATCGGTACAATCAAAATCCATCGTTATACACTACGCCAGGATCTCATCAGGTAATGTAAAAATTATATATTACATATACATTAAGATATACGAGGGGTGTTTCACCTGTAGAAGAAAACATAAACTAAGTTCAACATCGAAAAATTCATGTGAACTTAGTTTGTTTTTTTTTATAGGTGGAAAACGAAACATAATTACTTCTGAAAGGCCAATTTGAACTTTGAAGCTACTTAAGTAGCACTCGATCATGGTTCAAGTGATATTCGTCGATGACAATAGAAAGGAAAGGCACGCCTACAAAGCGATTCTGTCAGCTGGATCAATGTCGCGCGGCTAGTCCTCATTGCCAAGGGGCATGTGGCTTTGTCGACTTCATGCAGGCCGTTGAGCCTTCTGAATCGATTAGGAAAACTATACGAGTTATTGCTGCGACCAAGACTGTTGCAGACAGCTCAGAGCGACAACATGGTTTAAGACGACGACACTCAAGAATCGGAGCAATAACGGACGTACTATAAATTTTGGATAAGTCAAATGACATTTGTTGTGGAGCCAGACCACTGGTACTCTTGGTAGCACTGGATGTACGGAACGCTTTTAATTCCGCAAGGTGGTCCGACATCCTGGAGGCATTACAGACAACCTTGCGAGTGCCTAAATACTTCATAAGAGGTGTCAGAGACTATTTACATGACCGTGATTTGACTTACAAGGGTACTCAAGGGTCGATCCTCAGCCTTGAGTTCTGAAACTTACTGTAGGGCAGCCTATTAAGACTCGATATGTCAACAGACACATGCCTCGTAGCATACGAGGACCACGTAGCATCTATAATGACAGCACGAGACACTCACTTGGCTCCAGCTACTGACTGCAACTAGTATTACAGAAGATAGAGCTATGGTTGAGTATATATAGAATCTTTCAATGCCTGATTGGATATGCCATGTAGGTCTGGAGCTTTGCTTTTTCCAACCTTCTTGCAGTTGGTTTACAGCTCCCCCGTTGTCAATGGAGTAATAGCTTCTACAGGCCGTATGCCGTATTTGTTTACCTCTGCGTCTTTGTAAGAACATCTGTTATTTGTTCAGTGGTGCTTACAAACTTTGCATCAATTATATTATTTTTAAACAAGTCTCTTACCTAATGATACTTGATATCTATATGTTTAGTTCTCTCATGGAGCTTTGGATTTTTTATTAGTCTAATCGCACTCTGATTATCCATGAACAACAAAGTTTCGCATACTTTTACATTCAGTATTACTTTCTTTATTTTTTTTTTCTTAATTTTATAATTATATTCGTTTAGGAAATGTCTTATCCATATAATATTTTGCTCACCTCTAACTGCACTAATGTACGCTGATTCTGTACTTGACAAAGAAACACAGGACTGCCGCTTGCTTTTCTAAACGATTGCAGCGCCTAAGATTAAACTAACTGTACTAGACATTGATTTTCGTGTTTCTTTATCACTACCGAAATTTGCGTCGCTATAAGCCACGAAGCTTCCTTCCTTTCTATAGTACAAACCATAATCAGATATTGCCTTCAAATATCGTACAATCCTTTATACAACTAACCAGTGATCTTTTCTAGGATCTTCCAAAAAACGAGATACAATACTGGTAGCAAATGAAATATCAGATCTCGTGACCTTTAAAAATATAAGCTTACCTACAGCTTTGCGATATGGAATGTTGGAAATTTTCATATTAAAATCTTCGTTTTGTATTAAATATTCTCAATGGGAGTACTTACACTATTTGCATTTAACATATCAAAATCGCTTACAATACTTTTCGTATAATTTTCTTGGCTTATAAAGATAGAGTCATCTTTAAATTTACATACATCTATGCCAAGAAATTAATTTACATCTTTAGTAAAAGTTACTTTGAATTTCTCATTTAACTTTTCAAAAAATATGTCTATTAAATATTCAAATGAGGCAGCAAGAAGTTCGTCGTCGACGCAAAGTAAAAAGAGTAATTTCTCACTACCCCGAATATATTTATAAAAACAAGGCTCAGCTGTGCTTTTCTCAAAGTCATAGTCTAGCAAGAATTTTTCAAAGAGCTCAAGCCAGCACCGTGCTGCGTATTTCAATAAATACTCACGGTCAGTACGGTCGTCAAAACCATAAGGCTGCTTCATATACATTCTTTCTTTTAACTCTCCGTTTAAGTGAGCAGTTTTTACGTCGAACCGAGCAAGATGTAGATTCTCCTGCACAGAATAGCTACTTTATAGCTTTTCGCGAGATCATAACCTTTTAAGGATTTTTGGTTATTATACTTGTATTGTGATAGAAAAAGAACTTGGCAGTGGTATATATTAAGAGTTAACTATAAAGTGCTTTATTGGCAAATACAAGAAAGATGGTATACGGAAAAGAAAAATTGTGCCGTGTGAGTAGTGCATCCTTTCGTGACAAGGCATACGGGCTAACTTCCTCGCGTCGCACGCTCGTAATTTTACATTCTACCTTTGCAAATTGCAGCGATACAAGTGCTCTCCCCGCTTATCTAATTACGTGATCAAGACATTTACTATCTATAGTTTTGCTTTTCTATAGTATCAAAAAACACGACTTCAATAGGTCCTTGTACCTTCGGTGACACCCTGCTTTGATTTTCCTGTTTACATTATTATCGCCTGGTGCTAACATATGTCAGATCTATTATAGATTCCGTGTCACCTTTCCTGAACGTGTTGGTACAACCCTGATTCACTAGTACCAAATCCAGGAGAGCAAATGCTTCCAGTAGCACCCGGGCTCTTTGGTTAGTTCTTTGGTTGCCCCGCTCTACAGCCCATGTGTTAAAATGGCCCGCTATAATTACTGGCTTTCTTCCTGCAATATCCTGTATGATTCGATCTAAAAGTCTTCCGATCTGCTTGATTGGCGCGTTAAGTAAAGCATAGCAGCTATATAAGTGTCTACTGCTATGTTCTCTCAAACAAAACCTTCCTCTTGAGTGATAATTTTTTCCTGGAAAGTAATGTCTTCACATGCCCAGATCGCCGCTTTGCGAATGTCGTCGGACTCCCATGATGGCTCGTCCAAATCCCTGTGTTGTTCACATACGATGGCTACATCAACCTCTATTTCTCGGACATACTGGTTAAATAGGTACTGCCTTGGAAGAAACGCAAGTACATTGCCTTTTTTCTTTAATTCTTCTAATGCCGTTCAGTAGACTGAGTATGTGTAACTAACGGATGCATGATCACTTTTCTCTTCTGCGCCTCTTTCATAGCAGAGCATGCAGTTCGGTTTGCTCATACAATCTCTTACTTTATATTCTCCATTCCGACATTTGTAGCGAATACAACGGTCCTGTGCTATCGTGCAACTTTTGGCAACGAGTCCAAATCCTAGCCATTTATAATATCTAAGTGGGCGGGTGCTCCTTTCCATTGAAACGGGCCAAGCAATGCCGAGGCTAGGCCGTATGTATGGTTCGAGACGCGATGTATTGAAGAAGCGAGAATGCACTCGAGGAAACAAGATTAAACTCACAATCACCCTGCACTATCGGTTGGGTGAAGGCAAGCCTTCCCTACCCTCTGTAATGGAGAAACAACCAGAGGGAAGCTGCTCGTATGCATCGGGAGTTTTTGAGGGGAATCTACTCCACAGGCTCTGTACACTTAGGAAATCCACGTAGCTTCGGACCAGTATGTGAGGATCCACACTCTCACGACCAATCCGTGCTCGAGAAGTACCCACTTAAGAACAGGGAGCTACTATCCTGATCCCAAAGGGTATTCGAGAGAGTAGGGGTAAAAAAGCAATAACTATAGTTGCAACAAAGAATTAAATAAAATACATATATATTGTCAAAAGAATACAGATCTGGTCCTTATACTAAATGGAAAGGGGGAGGGTCCCCTTAGTACCGCTCGAGAGCGCTATGCTCGTTCGCATACTAAGTACTAAGGAGACAGAGCACTCGAAGAGGACTACCGTTTTTCTTGTGCTCTCCGCGTTAGAGCCAGATCGTAAGTGATCGCTGCTGGCTGCGGGCCTTCTTTTATATCCGTGGCCGTCCCTCTCTCCAATGCTTTATGTGCGCACGCCATCTACCTGCACTTAGGTAGGGTATTACATGTGACTACTAGCGCTCACTTAGTCGGAAACTCATCTCTTAGTATTTATCGGTAAGTTATCCATTGGTGGTCTCTTACCTACCGTGTGGGGTCGCCGTCTCACCATCTCTTGTATTCTGCAGACTACCCAACCTATCTTGATCTTCTGCTTAGCTATTATCTATCGAGCTGCTTTACCTGGCTTTTAGATAACCGCGCGTGTCTCCGTATGCCTCACATAATCTTTTTACTGCCATCACCTTCAATGTGGATGCGACGGTACTTTGGAGCTCCTTACATAGCGCATCTGTGATGTCCTCTTTGCTAGTTAAGACGACAGATCTTTTATTTCAAAGACCTGTTTGTCTCGTAGGATCCTTATTTTGGTACCTTCTTCTTGCACGTCTTGTACCACTTGTCCGAGTTCCGCTGCCTTCCCCTCTGTTGTTCATTGAAGTTCCAACAGCAAGTTTCCAGCCGCAATCCTACGTACCCTATTTACACTATCGCCAAGTAACTTCAGTTTGGGCTCCACCTTCATCTTTCTTAGAATATCGGCGTAAGACTAACCGTCGGGAGCCTTTATAATGAGGGTCTCTGGCCGGATTGGTCTTGCCTGGGGTGGCTTATTTTCTCTTGCCTTTTGCTTTAGTCATCACTGCCACTTACCGCCTTCCGTTTCCTTCATTTTCATTGTCTTCTTAGTTTCCACCATCTGCCAAGGTGTCTTATTTTCGGGTGTCTGTCACGGTAGAAAATCTTTTGACGTCCCTGCAACGATCTTCTCCTCCTGACTCTTTCTTTCCCTTTTGGAATTTATGCTTATTTGGTGTATTCATCGTTACACCTGCTTTTTGCATAGACTTGCTCACCGCTCTGGTCTTGTCTTGATTTCTGGGAGATTCCACTATGTTTAGCATAAGCTGAAAGCTCCTTTTATTATTACTAAGCGCCTCGCGTCTCTTTTCACTGTCCTATGAATGTTGGATATGTTTGATACCACGGTATCTATTGCGTCCAATCTCTCACGAATCTTCTCCCATATCTTCGTCTCCTGTTACTCAGCGTTTACTCCAGTACGCAAGCAATCCATTACAAGCGCTCACATAAGCATGTTTGCCGTTTGCTGCCTTCTTCAGACTGTTCTACTTGTCTGATTTCTGGGTTGAAGACTGATTTCGATTGACACTTTTTGGGGCTTCCGAAAACCCCACGTTTTTTTCTGGAGAATTCGTCATTTTTTTCTCAGTTCTATACTTCTGTCACCATCGTTTAACTCGGATTTTCCCTCGAAGCCTACCCTTCCACTCGTGTTCTCTGACCTTATGCTACAACTCAAGTCGACCTCAACAGCATCCGCAGAAAAGCAGCAAGACCACTCCCCTCTGACAACGACAAGGCCCTATCCGGGTGCCATCCAGCACCGTCGAAGTCATCAGGATTTTTGCTAGTTGATAGGGCAGCCAGATCGTGCCGGTTAATCCGCCCCGGGTCCCTGCACTTACCAGCAGCCCGGGAGTGTCAGAACCCAGTTTTCTCACAACCCCCTCTTTCAATAGTCAAGACGAGTCAGACTGTGGCAATCGACGAGCGTCCGTTCGGCCAGTATTCAAAGAGTCGAACCTTACTTCCCGCGGCGACTGTGTAGTGTGTAATTTGTTGTATTATGTTTGGTATTATGTAACTGTACCGTTTAGTGGTTTACCCATTTAGTCACCTTTCCATTCTCGCAGTGCATAGTCCAGCCTCAAGCCCCTCCGGGGGAGTGTGGGGCTTCCATATCGTAAGGAACGTAACCACACCCTTCGTCAACCGAAGACAGGGTAAACCGTGGACGGGGTCTGTATGTGGGGGAGGGGGGGTGTATGTAGGGGGAGGGCAGGGGGTATATATATATATTTTTTTTTGAGTTGAAAAAAAATGTTTTTAATCTTCTAACTTTTTATTTATTTTCTTCAGGCACTTTGCTGGTTCTATTCAGGCAAACCAAAGAGAGTGACATTCTGAAAATAGCACGTAAAGTTATCTATATATCCAATCTACCTCCATAATATTTTGTAGATTATAACTCGTGATCGAATCTTCCAAAATCCTAGTTTCAAAGTTTATCCAGCATAAACCATAGTCATAATACTTCGTAAAACGTATTTTGAGATATTTGGAGTTCGAATATCGTGTTTTTAAAAACTTTCCGGACGGATGGCTGTGTATGTACGTATACCATCATAATTATGGTACCACTCGACCGATCGTAATAAAATTTGACATGCATATATGTGTTCTGATTCGGAATTCGGAAAGTTTTCTTTATGATTCTGACCATTGTAGTATAAACACACTAATCTACAGAGACTGGTGAATACGGGAATTCGTTACATCTATAGTGTAAGGAGGGAAAAGTGCATCACCCCATACAGGCGTAAGTTGCAATGGCTCACCACCACCGGACGGAGGAAGTAGTTTATGGCCTGTTTTGTAAGAGAACTTTTTAACACCGCTGTTCCATTTTACATTATGGCCTTTTTTGGCCTTTTTCTGACACTCATTGTCTACCCATGTATGTTTCGTCGAAACAATGCCGCCCTTATCAGGAAACTGATGTGAAAAACTTTTTATTAGTAAAGATGTTATCTTTACAAAATTTTTTTAAAAATATAAAAAGGCTAACAATTAAGGATATAGTCCTCAGTACAGCATTCGGACGAAAAACGCTTCCCCGCCGGGCGGCGGGGGGGGGGGGGGGGGGGGGGGACGAATGTGAAAATGATATGTCTTTCTTTCGGCTGCTAAATTGTAATATACGGTGCGGAGCAGCTAGAGACAATCGGCATGTTGACATTTCGCTACTGACGTCAGAGCTATGACTCACGTTTGTTTTCTTTTCAGCTGGTGTATAAGATGTGTGTATACTGTATTCAGATTTTGTGTATATTCTTTCATGTTTATTCCGTTTTCTCGCAGGTGAATATGTAACATTTCAGAAACTAATGTTTTATTTAAATCGATGTCTTTGATCTGGTAATTTTCAAAATTAAAAGTGTGATTTGAATTATTCATATGGTGAGATATTAAACTATTGTTTATTTTTGTATGTTCTTTTATACGTATACACACATTTCTTTTAGTTTGGCTGATATACAAAGCAGAACAGTGATTGCATTCCAGCTTGTATACTACATTGTTTTCAAGATTTTTTTCTTATCTTTGCCTTTTATGATGATGTTCTTCATTTGACTATCGATTTTCGGTACAGTTTCAACATTACAAGCTTTGAATGCATGGCTGGTTTGCTCGTAGAAACCGTTTATATATGATAAGCTGACAAAATGTCGTTTTACATTACTGCTGATCGGTTGCCTCGATGGTATATTCGATGTAATAGCAATCTTTTTCGTACATATTTGTTTACGAAAGCAGGTGGCTAATTATTGTTATGCAGTAATTTTCCGATGTTGTCGATGTTCTTATAATGGAATTTTTTGTTGAATAATTTTATCGCTGTATCTACAAGATTATACACCATGGCGATTTTTTGAGACAAAAGATATTCCGATGTATAATTCAGGAATCTGCCAGAGAATGTTAGTTTGTTGTTCCAGTCGGTTATTAATTTACCTTTGTCTTTTATTAATAGAACGTCTAGAAAGCTTATGGAGTTGTCTATTTCGGTTTCATGAGTAAATTGTAGTCTGTTATTGTAAGAATTAAATGTTTCTAAAATTTCATCAACTTTGTCATTCGGTACGCAAGTAATAGCAATCCGGTTCGAGATCGTCCATGACTAGGTCGGCGAAAAATCCCGAAATCGGGGAGCCGTTAGTGTGCCAAGAAATTGTTTGTAAAATTTACCACTCAATTAAAAAAATGCGTTCTCCATAAATATTTCACATACCAACTAAATTTCACTTACAATTAGAGGTATTTCTAATGTTTGTACAATTTGTGTATATCTTTTTTCGATGCTCTTATTAACGAATGTTTTATCGATGTTTGTATACAGCCATTTTACATCCAGACTAATTCAACGTTGGTTTGATGGAACTTCTATACTATTTATTTTCTCTATGAAATCGTAGATATTTTCTACATATGAGGCAGGTTGGTTAATACTATTTTGTAATATTCTAAGAAGGCTTATCGACAAAAAATAGGTAGGTGAGCCTATTGTTGAGAAAATTGGTCTTAAAGAGATATCTGTTTTGTGAATTTTCGGTACGCCATAACATCTTGGTAGAGCAGTGTTTGTTTGTGTGAATTCGAATCTACTATATTTTCTCTCGAAAAAGCCGTTATTATTACAGATGTTCATAAATTCTTGGACTTTATTTTGAATTTTTGTTAATGGATTATTCGCTATTATAGTATATGTGTTTCTGTCTGATAATTGTAGTTCTATTTTTTCGATCTAGTCAGATCTTTTCATCGCAACAGTAACGTTTCCTTTATCCGCCAAAGTGAACATGTTTTTGTTATATTTAATAAAATCTTTCGTTTCTTTTAGTTTTTTCGCATAAATTGTGTCTTCTATTTTTGTGTGTTTAGTTTTGTGTCTGTGTTCTGTGATCTTTTTAATTAGTATGTTCTGTATATTGAAGCAAATTGTTGCAAGTAATCAAATTTTCTATATTTTTTATACATTGTATTGTTTGGGATTCATGGAGTTCACTTTTCGGATTGGATTGCTAATGAAGTTACGAATTTTACATTAGTTCGTTTGTCTATGTCAGTTAGATTTACAAACCATTTTTCACTATTCATTTCGGGGTTGGTTTTTGTTTTAGCAATAAAACATAATTTTTTTTCATGAATATTGTTTTTCTGGGTGGTTAGTGTTGTTCAAATTTTGTTTTTCAAAAATATTGTGACTAATATTAAGTGGTATATTAGATCTTATAAGACCAATTACATGAATTATCCTGTAATTGGTCTTTATGTCTGTCAGATTCGATTTCTAAATAATTGATACGTATACAGAAATCTTCAATCTCTAAATTCAAAATTTTACTTTTATATTCCAAACAAGTTTGTTTAATTTTCGTCTACCCGAGTCACTGTGAAAATTGAACTGGTTTAGGTTACTTGCGATGTTGTTGACATGTGTAGGTTGGAGGTTGTATGTTCTGCAACGAAGTAGGAACTGCCGTTGAGATCTAGCCTTCGTCAAGTTCTGTTGTAGAGATGCCCACTTCTTTAAAAGGTATTGAGCGTCAAGTTCATAATTCCTCCCCATGTTGTTCAAGAAGGAGTCAGTGGATGAGATCGGGAAAGACTCACGGTCCATAACGTAAATATATATAGAGTAACGTGCTCTATCTGACTCTATCCCTCGGTGGTGAATCTAATTTGTTTAATTGGCTGTATCTGTCTTCCCGAAAGCTGTACTGAGGACTATCTCCATAATTGTTAACCTTTTTCTATTTTTAAAAAAATTTTGTAATCATAACATTTTTAAATAAAACTTGTTCACATCAGATTTCTGATGACGGCGGCATTGTTTCGCCGCAACGTTGGAAAGAAAAAAATGTCATAGTTTTTTTCATTCCCTTCTTTCCACCTTCCTACCTCGGGTAGACAGAAAGCCAATTAAACAAAAATATTTCACCAACTTGGAAAACCCATGAGCACCATTCAGTTTTAGCTACACCAGATGTGCGTTCTGTCATTACCGCCGCAACGTCGTCCGCGTATGCGAGGAGGCACGTATCAGTCGGCATGTCCACTCTTAGTAGTACGTCGTACAAGGTATTCCAGATGTCAGGACCCAGCGGGATTCCAGCTGTCATAAGCAGGCACCCGGAAGGTTGTCTCCAACGCCTCCAGAATATCCGCCAACCTCACAGAGTTGAAAACGTTCCGTACGTCTCATGTTACCAAGAGTACCAGTAGTTTGCTTCACGGCATATGTCACTTACCTTGTCTACAATCTGTTATACATCTGTTATTGCTCCGATTGTTGGGTATCCTCGTCTAAAATTGTGCTGTCAGTCCGAGAGGTCTCCAGCAGCTTCCACCGCTTGCAACAGTCTCGGTCGTAGCAATAGTTCGTACAACTTTCCCGGCGTATTCAGGAGGCTCAGAGGCCTATAGGAGGACGACGAATCGAGATCCGTCTTCCCTTTGGGAATAAGGACCAGCCGCGCCCTTACACGGCCTACCAAACACTTCAGCTATCAGGCAACCGTTATAGAACAGCGGCAACGCTTTGGGCTGTTCAGCGACGATGAACCGCAGCAGGTGCCCAGGTACACCGTTAGGTCCTGGATCTTTCCGAGGCTTTAGCTTGGCTGCAGCACTCTCAAGCTCCGTCACCGTGAAATGTGGGCACTCCCTTGCAGTATCCTTGTCCATGTCGTCCGTTCTCTACTGATGGGATGGAAAAAGTCTGTAAACAATCCTCTCCATCGTGCCCGTGTCCTTCGTCCCTAGGGAGTACCAGGCGCCAAGTTTGCGAGTCACAATCGTGTAGCCCTCCCCCCAGGCATCTAACTCTACTTTGTCCTCTAGTCGTCCCTAGCACTGTCGCTTAGTCCCATTGATCATATGTCTGAGTAGCTTTTTCGCAAGTTTGTCTTCCCGCGAAAGAGCATCCCTTTCTCCCATGTCCCTTGGGTGTCCCATTGTCTGTCTGCGCAGTCTGTGGCATTTCCTTCTGATTTCAGCGATCTCTTGCGTCCACCAGTAGATTTACCATTTGTCCCGTCTGTATTGTTTCCGTAGTATCGTAGCATCACAGATGCGCTGCAGATATGTTTCCATATCACTAGCACTCCGTTCAGCCGTGATTTAGTCTGTCTATTCTGTCTTTGCCTCACCGCAGTATCGTTCATCAGGCTGAAGACAATGTACTGTTGATCACTGGCCGTATAGTCCTCGATCACCCTCCATCCCTTCAGCCTCGTCAATATCCTGTCCGAGGCCAAGATAATATCTTGTGTACCAAAGCCGGGTCTCCTGTACGCAGACACGTTTCAGTCATTAATAACTTCCAGTTTCCGTCGGGCGGCCATTTGTAGGATCAGTTGTCTTCGTCTTTTCGTTGTTGGCATCCCCCATTCGATCGCTCACGCGTTAAACTCACCCGCCACGATCACGTCACCAGAGAGATCTCTGACAACGTCTTCCAAGACTTCTAATATTCGCGCACGCTACTGTTTGGAGAAAGGTAGACACTAACGAGAGTAATAGTGCCCACCCTTACCCAAGCGTAGTCCTCCCCTATTTTTTAAAAATTCAGTTTTTATCCTAGAGCGACGATTTTTGGACTACAGACGTATCTTGATGCGTCCTATCAATTGCGGTTAAAACAAAATTAATTGCATCAAAATTCACGATTTCTTTTTGCCTGAATTTCGTACGCGCATGCTTGCACGGGCGCTGGTCATCAAATTACAGTCAATTTTTAAGAGAAGTACCCGCTATTTGTTTTTTGACGAAGTCTTCGCTTTCAACTTTTTTGTCCGTCAAATTTTCTCCCAATGTGCTCTCTGTAATAATATCTTCTAATCGGCATCGTTGCAGCTGCCATTCTAAGAAACCTGTACTTGTCAAATCTCGAAAAAGTATATGCATACGTGCATGTGAGTCAAAAGTCGTCTCTATCATCGTCTATATCAGCCAAAAAAGAGTGTGGGCTTTTTGCGGTGTATCCCCCACCGTATAGACTGCACCAAGACAGTATTTAAGGAGCTGCAATTACCGGTATGGGCAGTATCTTTTGGATAATTAAAGCATATCTTTGACGCGATGATTCGTGCAAGTGTGGCGCATGTGTTCAAAGTTTTACGCGAAGCGTTGAGTATTGCGAAAGTTTTAGATCCGTACATTAGTACAATGTGCGGTACAGTGTGGGATTCAGATCTTCAGCAACAGACTTTAGATAATTTATACAGAAAGCTGCATTTTCTCCTATTGCATTGTAGAATAACCACGGTATACCGCATGTTTACCGCTGGTCTATTTCGTAATCCGGATGTTCTAACGATTGCTCTGAAAGCTATACGCCAGCGCAACGATCATGAGCATCCACTAGCCCGCATAATGTTTCGCCGTCAACGTAAGTATTAATTATTATCGTTTTTTATTCTCAATCATTCATTGGCCTTATTTAATTATATTTTTTCTGCAGTAATCAACGAGATGATGAGGGATACCGTTGGCGATGCAGTCATAATGGCGTGCGATGCTGAGCCACAGCAGCAGCAGCAGGAGTTGCAATCTTCGGCAACAAACGATGTTAATTGTAAGTATTGAGTCGATCAAAATAAAAAATTTATTTTTTCTTAAGAGTCAACTCAAGTAGCAACAATTGAACAGCAATAACATAATTATCAAGAAGACATATAATGGTACATCTAATGGTGAGTGGTGTATACGCGATATAATATTTTCTTTATCTCTAATTGTTCAATTATGACACATGTCCCACTCTCCAGTTCTTTCAGAAGCTGATTTATCTACTTTCGAAAACCACCAACCATCAAATGGAAATACTCGTAAGTATTAAGCTTGTCAATATAATTTCAATCTGTTATTTTCTTCTACATTATAACGGAATGCCTAATACTTCAGTTTCAGAGTCATCGCTAAATAGTAGTCACAAACGTAGAAGACGTAACGATAGTACCAGTAGCGGCAGTAGCACCACTAGCACCAGTAGTACTAGTAGTTCTACTAGTACCAGCAGTGCCAGTAGTAGTAGCAGCACTGATACGGCTGAAGAAGGAAATACCAATAAATTGTTACATTGTTACATTCATCTAATTCTGAATTATTTCGATCAATTTATAGGTGCTTGTTTACAGAACGGCGAAGGAGGGGAGCATCCTCGATTTGTGATTGAGAGCGAGGCTATACGCTTCTATCGATACTTTGGATACGAGGGAAGAGGGATTCGTGGATTTATACCACAGCCACCAGCCAATGCAGACTTCTACGACTGGTTAGAGGGTTGTATACGAGAACTTCATCAAAATCTTTGCGAGAGAGGTAGACCAACCGACTATGTTGGTATTAATATCAACTCAGTGCACTTCAACCACGGCCCCATCTGGCTGTCATTTAGACTTATCCAAAACTTCCTGATCGAAGATCTTTGGAGTTTATTGAAAAGTGCTGTGCAAAGTGTGAAAAAATTAAATGTGAACGAGATATTATCTGTTTATTGTGCTATTTTCGAAGGTGTAGTTGGATGTGGACGAGTGCGTTTAACCTTGGAATCAGTGCAAAAAAAATCTATATTGACAATTAGCAACAATGACAATCTTTGTTTACCTCGAAGTTTAGCGGCTGCCTATGCATCTACTATCAGAGGACAGATATGCTCTGGTGCGCTTCACATATATTGGAATTAGTTTCGTCAAACACGAGGAAGAATACATAAAAAGGCTGCCACAGAACTTGTGAATTTAGCGAATGATCAAGTACCAGACAAAGGATGTGGACTTGCCGAAATTCGTAAGTTTCAAGATTTCTTTGCTACTCGGGGTACGGCAATCATAGTTTTTAACTTTTCAACATTTGGTCGTGGAAACCCACGAATCTATGATGGTACGAAATATGTTAGTGAAACTTATGGTAATGTTTTACATGTATTACGAATAATGTATTACGAACAATCGAGTCATTATGAACCGATATTAAATCTGATCTGCTCATGCGGTACTGACGGTTATTGCATACGATGCAATAAAGCGTATTGGCGAACTGAGGAGCATAGATGTTCCAACAATTGCTACAAATGATTTTCAACACCGCCTGTAATCTGACGGAAGATCTCATAAAATGCAATATTTGTTTACGATTATTTTTCGACGATATTTGTTTACGATTATTTTTTGGCGATATTTGTTTGAATAATCATGCCAAAATAGTATGATACAATAAAAGCAGCAATGTATGTAGTAAAATAAGACTTTGTCAGAATTGTGTTAAAATAATTAAAGGGAATAAACCACACGAATTTGGTGTATCTTTTTGTACCACATGTAAATTACGATTACCTGTTAGACATCTATGTTACATACAGCCGATGTACTTAAAACGGTCAAAACCAATCTTATTCCTATTTTACGACTTTGAAAGACAGCAGTCTCTCCCTGTGTTGGGCGATTAAGAAAAAAAACTGCATGTTCCAAATTTGTGCGTTGTGCAGCAAGTATGTACAGACTGTATAGATATCGAAGATATTTCAATTGAATGTGAGATGTGTGGTATACGTAAATATGTGTTCAATCATGAACCGATAAAACAGTTCGTTGATCTTGTATTAGCACCAAGATAGCGATTTCAGCAGGTCATATGCATAGCCCATAATTTACAAGGATTGGACGCACAATTCATATTTAAATATATTGTGGAAAAATTCAATCAAGATCGAGTTGTACAATCGGTAGCCATGAATGGATCAAAACTAATTTTAATGGAGCAATTATATCACCCTTTGTTAACAGTAAAGATGCACGGTGAATTGATATTCCCATTATGTCGAACATGTTGCGAACAATTGATACAAGATGATTGTCCTCATGAAGATCCTGAAGAGCGTGTATTGCGAGGAACTTGGGTGTCGGAGGAAGTGAAAGTGGCTGTGACATTGGGTTACGTTGTCAAGTCTGTTTATGAAATTTGGCAATACGAGATGACACAGTATAATCATGAAGAACGGAAAGGTGGTATTTTTGCCGGATATATCAACGAGTTTTTTACTCAAAAGGTTGCAGCGTCGGGATATCCACCAGATTGCACCACAGAGGAAGACAGGGACCACCATGTCAAAGAACAGGAACACAACGAAGGTATAACCTTAAATAAAGATGAGATACGTTTGAATGCCGGTTTACGATCTGTTGCAAAACTCTGTCTAAATTCTCTGTGGAGAAAGTTTGGTCAACGCGAGAACTTAACAAGAACAATTGTTGAAAACAATCGAGAGGCTTTAATAAATTTACTTACCAATACAGAAGTGGAGGTTAACGACATCTTACCTCTCAATGACGAGACCCTCTACGTTAATTGGTGCTACAGAGACGAGGCTCTGACACCTTCGCTCTTATCTTCAATGACAAACGTGGTCCTCGCTGCTATTACAACGGCACAAGCACGTCTCAAACTGTTCGAATATCTACATGCTTTGGGGCCTCGAGCCCTCTATTACGACACTGATTTAGTATTTTATGCTAGCAAAGGGGAAAGCGGTGAGTACGAATTACCAATTGGTACGTCATTGGGTAGTTTGACGGATGAGTTAGCCGATAAGAGTCCTGGTACATACATCACGAGCTTTCTCTCGGGTGGGCCAAAATTTTATGCATACAAATGTAGGAAACCAAAGGGCGAAGAAGAGTGTGTGTGCAAGGTAAAAGGTATTCATCTGAACTACACAAATAGTCAACTAGTCAATTTTGATACGATTCGAGAGAGATTACCTCTCCGGATATGGAAATAGTTCTGACGAATAGTGCTATACGTAGAACGGTGATCCACGATGTGATAACTCAGAATGAGACCAAAACATGCAAACCTGTCTATGACAAACGAAGATTTGTGAGGTTAAACAAAAGTTATCCGTATGGTTATAAAAACGAGCCGAGCGACAACTGACGCCATACAGTGACATGCAGTAAACCCCACCCATCCCCGTAAACAGATGGCGCTACAAAAGAAGCTGTTTATTGGTTACACAGCTTCATCTTCGTACTGATTGGGCAGGACACACCAGCATCAAGTTGATTGGATACGGTACGCTGTCTTAAAAGCTAATTGGTTGTTTGGACTGACGAGATTGATGGTGGTGGTGGTAATGGTAGTGGTGGTGGCGGTGGTGGCGGTGGTGGTGGCAACGATGGCTCTAGTCGTGGAGGTATCTATATTTAAGCAAGCGCGTTCACTCTGCAAATCACCAGTCTCTGCAAATCATCAGTATTTAACTAACTATATGACACAGCGTTAAATAGGAAGTACACGGCTTTTTCATTTATTTCAATAAAAAAGTATGTATATCATTTATAATTATTATTATCATTGAAATAATAATAATGAAATGATATTGTACATTATATGTTTAGATGGATTTAGAGAGTCTGAATAAGATTGCTAGTGGTGGCTACCTTCCTACGAAGAAGGTATCCGAGCTGGAAGTTGACCGCTATCACAGGGTGACAGCACTAAAAAAGCCAAGACACGTTTTGGGTCGAAGATTGTTGCAGTTGTCGACGAAGAATTCCAAACTTTTCTTCCTACTCGAGTATCTTCTGCACTGACGAAAAATACTAACTTGCTTGACAGTCTGAGTATTTGGAGCCTGAGATTGGCTGATATTTACAAACTGTTTCAACGATTTTTACAAGCATCTTTGTGACGGCAGTAGCGAGGATATGGTGGGTCAACAGGTTTGCGGTACAGGATGGAGAGTACAATTCACCCGCAGTCAGAATGAGAAGATTATCGAAATCGAGGAGAATTGGCCTCCTGCGCCACCAGGGGAGGTAACAAAACATTCAACTATTATTCTGAAAAAAGTTACGTTTCTGCGTCTGTATGAGTATATTGTGAAATGTATTAATGTGCGCCTAGAATATCTCAAGTTTGTAGCGGGTAGTGTGAGTTGCGTTGCTAGAGAATTTATAGACTTTATTAAAGACATTGATTCAGACAATATACCACATACGAAAGTTGGTGGGTTTACAACGACTATTGTGAGAGAAATTATTAATATGATTGATGATAAATGGTTCAATATTATTACAACCAGTGTGCAAACTCGTGCGAAAAAATTGAATAACCAAATACCGTTTAGTCGAAATGATATTGTCAATGTATTTTATCAGCTTGCGTCACATCATATCGATATAATTGTTGACTTATTGAACACTCACAGCGTGTGACAAACTGTTTTTTTTTTTGTTTTTTAAATTTGATATATCATAACCAATTTTTTTCATTATAACAATGTATATCACAATGAATTTGTAGAACTATCGATGCTTGAATAAATAATCGATTATTAGTGAATATAAAAAATACTTAGCTTCTATTTATTTCTATCCTTACCTTGTTTCCTATTTCCATAGTACATCCTTTTTTTGTTTTAGTAAATAAAGTATATATTTCATACATTATCTTATTCAAACTTTAAAAACTATGTGGGGAAGCGAAATGTTACCCCCACCACTGCACTGTTTTATTCTTCCCACTCCTCGGAAAATAATACGGATATCCCCCCCCCTCCCCCTTCACCCAGATTAGAATTTGCAACGTTAAGAATAAACTTATACAGGGTGTCCCATTTTAAAACCACCACCCAAAAATCTCCCAACCAAAGCATTTTAGAGAAAAATTTTTTAAACAAAAGTTGTCAAGTTTTAAGGGGGACACACAACGATGACCTTGACCTTGACTTCGACCTTGACCGTCATCGTTATATTAAGGTCAAATTGATTTTTTAAAATAGAAACCCACATTTTTTATACCGGAAATGGAAAGAGCGGAAAATTCTACGTCGGACTATGATCTTGACCTCAACCCTGACCTTGACCTTCAGGCTCAATATGAGGTCAAATCGATTTTTTATGTTAACCGTTAGTTTCATTTCCTATTTCGATAGTACAAAAAATTCTAAGTATCAAATGATATTTAAACATTTCTACCCACTGACTTTAAGGTTGAATAAAAGGGCTTACACCGCATAGCAAGGAAACTTTCTGGAAGCTTCCCCGAGAGAATACGAATCTTCTAGGAAGCTTTCAGAAAGCTCTCATGCTATGTGAGCACCATACTTTTTGCACCATCCAGAGATAACGACGTGGACGTAGTGAGTACTGTTTCCATTGGCATGCCGAATTATCGTGAGTCCCCTTGCCTCTTACCTTCGAGATGCTAGATTAACGTGAATCCCCTTATGGCTTACTACTGTAACTATTAAGATTTTTAATCTCGCAGCGAATGTCTAAAGTGGCTGTCATTTACTGAAAGGCAAAAATTTAATCCACTTTGGGAATGTCGTGTGACCAATAAAATAAGGGTTTCCATTTCAAAAGATCGTTTTGACCTTATATTGACCCTGAAGGTCAAGGTCAGGGTTGAGGTCAAAATCATAGTCGGACGTAGAATTTCCTGCTCTTTACATTTCCGGTATAAAAAATGTGGGTTTCCATTTTAAAAAATCAATTTGGCCTTAAAATAACGATGAAGGTCAAGGTCGAAGTCAAGGTCAAGGTCATCGTTGTGTGTCCCACTTAAAACTTGACAACTTATGTTTAAAAAATTTTTCTCTAAAATGCTTTGGTTGGGACATTTTTGGGTGGTGGTTTTAAAATGGGATACCCTGTATATATATATATATATATATCTCACCGGACTATGGCGTGTCTGACAGCCACCTCACCACGGGCAGGTGGTGAGGGTTTGTTTTGACGCGCTATAGTCCGCGGTATACTACTTTTATTGAAATAAATTCTATAATAGCTTTTCAAAAAATCGTTACTATAATCATTATATATAAACCTCCAAAATTTTGAGTGTTAATTACACTGAATATTTAACATTTTAATCTCCAAGTATTTTTATCCTTTCGCACACATTCAGCCTCTTTTTCTTCTCCTCTCTCCCTCGTCGTTCCGCACCTTCTTAAGAATGTCTGCTGCATAGTTACTGACTGCGTACCATTCATCTTCCGAGATCAGCATAGCCGTCATCATCGACTCGGGGGTTTCTCTTGTTTTAAAGTATTCCTCGAGTTCTTCTCACTCCTACTAATTAATCTTGATCAATCGCAAAAGATATGCTCCGCATCCTCCGTTACGAAAATGGTCTTCTTTTCAAGGCGTAAGAATATTTTATATTTATTGTATTACAAAATAATGTTGTTCCGGACGTATCTGGTAATTATAGAATTTAAAAATAAAGTTCTGGCGTTTTCTGTTGTCCGATGATTCGTGACGTCATGGCTACAAGAGTGTATATGTTTGTAGCTGTAGCGGAAAAGAGCGCTCGCACTGTTTCGAGTCCTTTCGGTATTTTTCAAGAAAGAGCTTTGTATTAACGGGCGTTAGATTTCGGCGGCTCGATACTCTCGGACTGATGAATACTTTCCTTGGAGTCAACACGAGATAAGGAGCTTTGGAATGCTAAGTGGCTGCATCAAATCGGAATTCTATTTTTAGGCATAAAGCACAAAACGATAACTATCGTTACCTATTCGCTCGGACCTGTTGCTAGTGGTCAGAACGCGTATAAACATATGTCGAAGAGATTTACCTGCTCGCTATTGACGCAATTGCTAAGCTGTGTCTGCGTCCGTGCTAGATAAAGACTGCCGTTGCTGAAGTGTTTTCTTTTTTGTAGCGTTTTCTTCCTCTTAGTCGCCCTGACTCGTGTCGAGAAGTGCACGTCCCATGACCAGTCTAAGAAGAGGGGAGGATCAGCTATGATGGCCCTATTGTACTGTTTTAACATACTCGTTATAACATTGCAAAAACATCTGTTGAAGTTGATTTTTAAAAGAGGCTTTCCTATCCTGTACAATAATAAGCAATTTAACCGTATGTTTTCATTAATAGATTTAATAGATATATTATTAACTAGTGGGCCACACGTGGAAGGGCAATCGCGGGCACGCTTCGCGTTTTGCGTCTAACAATAAGGAACGGCCACTGACGCTTGCGCTACACCTTCGCCCTTTGCGCTCTTCATTTTCTAAATTACCCACTTTCTAATTAAGCTAATTTACTTAAATGGTTTAGTATTGTAGTTATGTAGAAGATAAAGGTCAAAATATAACTCTAAGCTTGTAAAAATATGGGAATATTCCTACAAACTTTCAGGCTTGATGTGGCATGTTTCATCAAAGTTGTTATTGCATTTATTTATCAAAAATAGCTTCAAGGTTGTTGTTTATCTAAAAATGTTTTAGAAAAACGTTTGTCACGATAAAATGTTGTGTTTTCAAAATACCTACAACCTTTATATTTAACGTTTTAATGCAAAATGCAGAGCCGCAAAGTTATGATAAATAACTGAATTATTGATTTAAAAAACGATTTTGTGTTGTTAACTCAAGTCGAAAGCATTTTCACGTTTACAAATTTTCCATTCAATTCTTTTTTGTAGAAAGCTTAGAATTTGAGTTACAGTAAAAAACTAGTTTTTAGTGTTTTGTTAAGGTGCCCGCATTTTGCATATACATTCGGGATCAGGCTCAAAATAGAACCATAAGGTTCTAGTGACGAGGGGAGTTTCAGCAAAATTGTTTAGCCCGATTGACAAAAATCTCTCAGAGATAATTGTGTCACACCAAAATTTTTATTAGAAATACACGAAAAAATACATAAAATCGAACAAATTGGCTGCGATTTTAAAATAAAATAGACGATTGGGATAAAAAAAAATACACTACATTGCTTGCTTGTCACTGTCCCCACCCGTCACGATAGGGAGGGCATTCTTTCCCGACACCGCACGAACAATTTTGTCTTATTCCCTCACTTGCGGGGTTTTGGTGCAGCAGGCAGGTCGCCGTGGTATTTTTTTTAAGAACAGCTATACAATATTGTGCAAAGCTTGCCTAAGTGTACTTTTGGATACAGTATTTGTAAAAAGTATTACATTACTGATTTTTAAAGTCGTAATTTACTCACCCTAAATAAAAGTGTTAGATACATGTGTAATTGTCATCTTCTTCTCGCTCGAGCTACAAATTCTGCATCATGCGAGAATTAGCTCTTTTGCAGTAGTGAATCGGAAACTATTGTTTTCTTATGATAAATGTGAGAGGAGAAAACTTTTGTACGAATTACATATCCTATTTTTTGCACAATTATTAGGCGTAAAATTACCTTTTTTAATGTACAATAATGCATATATTTTTCCGTATCCAAATTTATTGCAATTAATATGTTTTGTATTTGTATATGTTTCAGACGCAACTTGGAATTAGTCCTGTAATTAGTCAACAATCAATGACGAAACGAGAAATGACATTTCCAGCTGACAGTATTGAAGCAATCACGCCATTATTATACAAAAGAAGAAAACTAACTCGTTCAGATATCGCTCCAGTTGAAGCTTGGAGAATAATGATGGCTCTAAGGTCAGGTTTATTAGCCGAAAGTTGCTGGGCTCTAGATGTTTTAAATATTCTACTATTTGATGATTCCTCTGTTCACTATTTTGCATTGACTCATTTACCAGGTTTATTAGACGTTTTGCTAGAGCATTTTTCTCGTTCACTTTCGGATATGTTCGATTTTTCTTTAATTGATGAAGATCGTTGTGTATATGAACATAAAATTCATGACGCAGAAATCGACTTAGGAGCAGTAACAAAACCCGTCGATCCTGATGATCGCATAAAAATTTTATCATCTTCAAATTACACATTTTTATCAAGACGTGGTAAACCAGTTAAAATTGTACCCAGAGATGACGATATATTCGTTTTAGATAGCCGGCGCACTTGGGATTTTCAAGAAAATGATTCAGAAATTGAACCATGGCAAGTAGATAGCAGTTCAATTAATTACATTGTTACATGCTTTGAATCCGAAGTAAGCAGCGTTTCATTTACAAGTAAATTCGCAAGACAAAAAGCAACATTTGCTCAAAACGAATTAGATAAAATAAGTTTAAGTAGCAATCAAATCTGCTATAATTATAAAGAAGTAAAAAATACTTTGGAAAATATTATTGTTGACCATGAAGCTATTACCGAAAAAATCGACTTGAATAACGAATCCAAGCAGCAGCAAGAGAAAAAAAAGAAATTTAAAACATTGAGTGACGTACTTTCTAGGATTAAAAAGGAGCCTCTTGAAATGAATGACCTAACACGAGAACTATCTGAGAAAAAAGCTGACGGATTTAAAAAAGATTCAGAAAATAATGGAAAACATAACCATAATTTGTCTGATTATACAAAATCAGAATTACTAGGAAACGATGATGCCTTACTGTTGAAAGAACAAAATATTTTGAATGATCCAAATATATCAAAATTTATAACCGATAATAAGCAGACTAAAGAAACAAGTAGAACCCAATTCGAAACTGAAAAAAATAAAGACATTTGCTTTGATAACCCTGCAGCAGAAAAAGAGAGGATAAATTTATTTTCAACTCAGGAACAGAAAATTTCAAAATTAAAAGTTCACGATCCGGCTGGTACTCTTAAACGGCGAAGAATAAGTGACTATGAAGATGAGAGTTATTCAAGAGATGAAGCCAGTTTATATCTTGTTTCTGAAACACAAGATAATTTAGCACGCCGATGCGTATGTCTCTCAACTATTCTAAGGAATTTAACATTTATTCCTGGAAATGAATTAGAATTTGCAAAAAACGTAACTTTCTTAAGTTTACTAGGAAAGTTGTTATTACTATATCATGACCATCCGGCACGAGCTCAGAAAACTCGTAATTATGATCGTGAAGAAGATGCTGATTTTACTGATTGCTGCAGTAGTTTGCAAAGTGAGAGTGAATGGTGGTGGGATTTTTTATATCATATTCGAGAAAACGTTTTGGTAATGTCAGCTAATATCGCTGGCTATATGGATTTGAGTCAATATCCGGAAGAAATTTCAAGACCAGTTTTAGATGGTCTACTTCACTGGGCAATTTGTCCTGCAGCTCATGGACAAGATCCCTTTCCCACAGTTAGCCTGAATTCATCTTTATCACCTCAGAGATTGGCTCTTGAAGCACTTTGTAAACTTTGTGTTACAGAAAGTAATGTAGATCTTGTAGTTGCAACTCCGCCATACTCACGACTTCAAAAATTATGTTCTGTGCTATCTCGGCTTCTTTGTAGAAGTGAAGAACAGGTTTTGAGAGAATTCGGAGTTAATCTATTACACTTTCTTTCAGCAGCGGATAGTGGTGTAGCACGCACTATAGCATTACAAACACCGTGCGTAGCATTATTAGTTGCTTTTATTGAACAAGCTGAAAACAGCGCATTAGGTGTAGCAAACCAACACGGAATTGCAGCTTTACGCGATAATCCCGAATCAATGGGCACCAGTTTAGATATGCTACGTCGAGCAGCTGGCACACTTCTAAATCTATCCAGACATCCAGATAATAGAACTCTACTATTGCAACATGAATCACGTCTTCTAGCACTTGTAATGAGTCAAATTCTTGATCAGCAGGTCGCAGCAATAGTTGCACGAGTGCTTTTTCAATGTTCTCGTGGAGCTCCGTAATAATTTTACTAGTAAAAACTACTAATTAAAAAAATGTTTCTGGGCATACTTATATTTAAGAGCTGTTTATGTTTAAACAACTGAAGTAATAATCTTATTATCAGTATCGTTGTAGTTTTGTATTAAATTGACATAAATACTAGTTGGTGTTAGTGTTAAAAGTATATACTGCAACAATTATTGGTAGTATCTGTCTTGCTCTTTGCTAATGATAATTTATAGATTTTAAATAAAATCATTGCAGACAAATCATACATAATTTATAGAAAGCCAGAAACCATTTTAAATAACACACATTTAACGACTTGTTGTATAAATCTACACGATTCTTAAAATCTAAATGTTAACATACTTTTCAATTATGTAAACATGTTAAACAGGTTTATTTCATATAAAAATCTTATTTGCTTATACTTTAATACTGTATGAAAATGAATAACATTAATGAAATGATATAACATTGGTCAAAGATTATAAAGAAATATATACTGATAAAAACTGAAGTCAAACTGGTATTATTTACATTTCTAGTATTGTAATTTTCAAATAATTAAATTACTTTGACGAAAAACTCCTAAGTTAGGTAAAAAATGATATTCATTTATACTGATACCTTCATAATGTTAATGTAGCTCATGAGCATTCTAGTGTTGTCACAATAGCCGCAACATAAATCAATTATTTAGTATCATATTAAAATAATGTTTAATATTTTTTATTATTATTCTTTGTTGCCTCATTTAGAATTACATCTGTTCACAATGTTTTCCACATTTACACGGCAGTCCCGTCTTTGCGCTTTATTCCCTAATTATATACATATTTACATTATATCTCGCTTATTGTACCTTGTAAACTATTCTACCCTCTTGCAAACATTTTACTTTCTAACGATTGCATTTAACCTTATATCTCTGTTCTCAAAAAACCAATCAATTACTTCCTTATCTCCTACTTCATTCAAAGCTTTCTGTAATTCCTTTCTTCATTTTTACGGATTTCTATTTACTGTCTCTTTGAGTTCCTCTCTTAAGCAAATATGCGGGTATCTATCTTATTTATTTTTAAATTACTCTACGGTTATGCGCATGCTCTTTTTGCTTCCTCCTAGAAGAAGCTTTGTAATAGGAAAATTTTCAGTTTCATCAACAATAAGTAGGCTGTAGCTCAGTGGTAGAGCTCCTGGCTCGTAATCTTGGGGTCCCAGGTTCGAGCCCATCCACCCTCTACTCTTTTTCGCTTTCCGACTCGTCTCCTTTGTATGTGACAATGGCATCCCTGGTGTGTTAGAATATTATTTCAAACTTTAATAAGTTTGTTTGAAAGAAATTCTAATTTAAAAAAATGCAAACATAAGTTATTTCTTAGGTGTGGAGTAGCATTTAATACATTACGGCAATAAATGACGAAACATATATAATCTTCAATAAATAAAATTCTTAAAGAAAAAATTTAATAGTTTCAATTCAATACAAGGCAAATAATTAAATAAGCGAGAGTGTTTAAGATCCCGAGAAAAACTGTCTAGAGCGAGTAGTAAATATAGTCTTACTATATCCAACTACCCCTGGCGCCGTAAGTTTTGGCCTGGCCAATAACATCAAATAAAATATTTTCAAGAAATTTTTAAAAGATATTACTGATTTAATGATAGTTAATAATTATTTATTCAAGGTATAAGTGGGACTACTACAATACTATTACTGAGATGCAGCTGTCTCCTCTGTCTACTCGCATCGCGAGCATGTAAATTATTTCCATTGAAAAAAAGAAGAAAAGAAGCCTTGTTTTCAGTTTATTCAAATTAAATTTAGTTTTTAGAACTTGAAGAAGGTAAGATGTAGGCGTTAACTGGGGTTTATTTTTCTATAAAGTTTGCACAGGCTTGAATCCTCCCGATGTTTCTCGCTTGTATTTTCTTTTTATTAACATTTTAAGGACGTATCTTTAAACAATCACAATTTAATAAATAACTTTTCGCGAGTGGAGTTTCTATTTCTTATGATCTTAGTAGAACAATATACATAAAAAAATATTTTTATATTTTTAATTATAGTCCAAAAAAAATCGTCTTATGCACATTAAACCGTCTTAAAATGTTAATGACTCTATACCTGGCCTGAAGCTTGCTATACCATGGAATAACTACAATCGGCACCTCTTTCTTTTATTTTATTGAATTATTAAATGATTGCCTAAAATTCAACTTCCTCTAATGTGTGCTAACGTATTTTTTTAAAAATATTCTTTCAATCACTACGCTAATCTCTTGGAGGGCGTTAGACTAATGTAAAATACGTACTTATGACAGGAGTATTGTGTATATACTATCCTATAGCACTTCCTACCATAAATCTGACATTACGCATATTCGTGTCTTACGCACTCTGCGAAAGGTAAATTGGAGCACGCATAGAGTGTGATAATTATATTTACCTGACACAAAAATTTGACTTCACAACTTTACTAATGATGATCTATCTACAATGAGGTTAGAGCTCGTCAAAACGCAGCGACTGTCCGTCGCAGTGGTGTCAAGCGCAAAGACCGATGCAGCCATGGCGCCAATCACAATAACGGTCGAGGCGCCGGCCACGGCGCTTCGCACCTCGATCACCCCCGCGGATGCGTCCCCCGCATTAGCGCGCGCGCCTACTGTCTTACAAGGAAGGTGTACCCAACCCAAACTGCAGAAGTGTTACTTAGGTCACGAGTATCGTATAGAATTTTATAGCACAGCCTACCTAAGCCCGCTGTCACGCCTATCCGTGACCTAAGTAGTCCTTTTTTGCACCGTGAAGTTAGCGCACGAGCGTAGCGAGCGTGACCTAAGTGCGAGCTTAGGTCACACTGTGCTATAAAATAATTACTTCAATACTTCCAAATTTAAATCCATAAAATAATTTATTCTTAATATATGTTTTATCGAAATTTCGAATGTTTATTTTTCATTCCATTAACATAATTCACGAAAGTAATTAATGCAATTGCAGTATTCACTATGAGAGTCAATCCTTTAAACGTAATCAATTTATTGCTGGCATACTTGCAAACATTGGAATTACCGATTATTATCCCAACTACTTATCAAAAAAATAAGTTAGCGGAAAACGTAAAAAATATTTTAATAGATTCGATGGACGAATTTCACGATGCAGAAATAATTTCAGAAGAAACGTTAGATTTCTCGGAGGAATACAAGGATCCTGATGCACAAATTATCGAGGACGATATAATGCATCAATTTCCTCCTCCTGTAGAATTTGCAACAAATTAGTGTAAAGAAGATAGAAAAGATTTGAGTCTTGAGAGTGTGAAAAGTAAATTCAAAAAGGTATCTTCTATCAGTCAGCTTCGGCGTTGGGCTTACCACAGTCAACCAAGGTGGTAGGTACAGAGAAAAAATTGTCCGAATTTGTGATTATGTATTAAAAAATATAAAATCTGCTGTTGACGCTGGTTTTATCGTACATGATCAAGATTTGCATCGTTCGGCATTATACGCAAAAAAGGATGTAGAGTTTGAAGATTTTAGATTCAAAGCTTCAAAACACTAGTAATCAAGATTTAAAATTACTTACAGAATTTTATCAAGAAAAATTAACAAATTCGTAACCCGAAAAACTTTTGAAAGTAGTGCAGAACTAGAGAAACGAGCTCTTAAATTTGTTACCAATGTGAAGAAAGCTATTCAAGAATTTGGAATTCATAATACATATTATGCAGATCAAAGTGGATTCCAATTGGAAATACACTCTGGACGGACTTTTGCGGTGGAAGACGAAAGTCAGATTCAATGTCTAGCACAATCATCAACGACACACACCTATACTATACAACCACTGATATCAGGTGAAGGAGAACTTTAGACACCTCTTTTTTTAGTTTTAAAGGAATAATCTGGCCTATTTGGACCAATTGTAGAATCCAAATTGTTGAAACCTCAAAATGTATACGTAGAAGCATCTAAATCTGGTAAATTAACTTCAGGTAAGTAATAATTAGATATAATTTAAAAATAAAAGAAAGCTGGTAGAAAAATGTTGAACAAATTCTTTTATTGCAGATCTTTTCAAAATTTGGTTGAAGAACACTTTTCATGCAAATCTTAATTCTACCAGTATATTGCTGCTAGATTCTGGGAGTGGTCACTGCGAAAAAGTAATTGAAAACTAGACCAGAAAATAAGATCGTTAACGTTATAGTGTATTATTGTATGAATAATAACAACTCTGTATCCGATGCATATTTTTGTAACTCTGGAGTTAAATAAATAAATAAATAAATGTTATGAAAATTCCAACTGGAACTATAGGAGAAATCCAACCATTAAACTTTGTCGAACTTTGCTCGACGTTTTTCAGATAACCTTATTTTAATAGATTACGATATGAATTTACATTTGAGAAATAATATCATTAGGCTTCAGTCATTGGTTCATAATCAATTTTGGTTCACCAAGATATTTAATCTTTTTAAATATTCTTGGTTTAAAAGAGGGTATCTCGAAGAAAAACCGGAAAAATTTCATAATGCGGTTCATTTCAATTTCGGGGCGTTTATTCAGTAATAAACTTAATGCGCGTGTTCCGCGAATTCGCGTCGCGAGAGGGCTGTAGAACAAAGACCAGATCTGCGACTGGGGTCAAATGCCTCGCCACTCGATCGCGCGTAATGAAATAGATATCAAATTCTACTTTATCGCCTCAATGATCAACGTCGTTCTCTTTGGCCAGGGAGCCCCTTTTCTTGACCTTGCCGTAGGCACTCGGATGGTGTTGCTGCAGTTGCTTTGGTTACTGCTGTTGCTGCTGTGGCTGCTGTCGCTAATGTCGCTAAAATCTCGACTACTCGCGAGTGTGGACCAAAGCTAATTGACTCGAATTTTCCTCTCATTGCGAGTCCCCTCTCTATTGGACTTCCCGCGTTTTGGCTATCCGCGTGCGCGTCTCACCGCCCATTATAATGTATAAAAATAAACTTTTTCACCATAAAGAGTTATAATAGGAATTCATATAAATTTTTTCAGTTTATTTTTACTAGGAACAGGAGTTGCAAACTAAACTATTTTTTCACTATGAAAATTCATGTCAATTTTTCAATTTTTCATCTATCAAAAATAGGGGTTGCAACCCCCAAAATTCAATGTCACCAGAATTTGTTATACTTTCGATAAGGAATATTACCCACTTGGTTTTACTAAAAAATATTGATTAGGAAAAAAGCTTTAAAAAAAAAACAGTTTTATGGGGTGATTTTTGAGAATAGATTTCACCTTTTAAATATGTTTTTAGAATATTTTTATTATAATAATATCTATAAAACAGTAAAAATTAAAAAATTCGCTTTTAAATGATTTTAGTATCTAAAGTATACGCATCTCTTTTATAGCCGAGGCGTCACACGAGGGTATTAACCTCTGTCCACGGACGAAAGTTTGCATCATCCTTGGATATTCACTGCCGCCATGCGAGCGATCAGCGAGTAAGTCAACCCATTCAGTTTCACCTGAACCGACAGTTGGGAGACTCTCTCCTCTCGCATAGGGAAGCTGTTTAACTTCAGCTTGCAGCCTCTGAATCGAGTACCAAAACTCATTATAACGGAGGCTTCCGAAGAAGCCCCACCGAAAAGTTCGCGGGTTTGTTCTAGTAACTCCACGTCTTCCACGTCGCATTCGAACTAACTGGCTCCGGTTCACACCATTCCACTGTGAAGTCTGCTACCACTGCCACACAGAGTCCAACCCTTATCCGGGGAATCCAGTGTAATCTGGCGCGTTCAATATCTCACTGTGCGGCTTGGCTTTCCGGTCGTATGTACTGGTGGCCCGTCATACCAGTCATCGGTTCGGTGACTGTTTGTTAGACAGCCTCCTACCCAGATTTATTCCGTGAAGAAAGCGTGGTGGGTTTCCATCCAAGGCGTCACAGAACGCGACTTGACGGTCCTTAATTACGGGGGACTCAATATATGGAGCAGCCACACCCGCTTAATCTCCTGATGCAGGAGATAGAAGCCAATAGGGTGGTAGTGACCCCAGCGCATGCCGACGATCAGCTGGCAGTGCCTGAAAATCAGGTGAGCGCAGTCGCCAACTTCAGTATGACGGAAGAGGATGGCGACGTGGCGTCAGGGTCTGGCACCAACAATGAGTCTTTCAGACATAACAACAGTAGGTTTGTCGGAAACACAGTGAACAAATGGGGGATAAAGTTTACTGGCGACTCAACGATTAGCGTCGAACACTTCTTTCAATAGATGGAAGGAAGGAGGCGCCTTGATAATAATAATAAACCGCTTTCAGAGTGCCTGGGATAGGGATGTTCCAATTCAAGCGTATGCCATTTGGTTTAGCTTACGCTGGAGCTATCTTCCAATGGATGAGCGACGAGGTTATCAGCCTAGAGCTCCAAACCTACGCTTACTCCTACCTCGATGATATCATCATGGCTACCGAGACTTTCGAGGAACATCTCGAGTACTTGAGAAAAGTGCTGAAACAAGTAAGCGATGCGGGGTTGACGATTATCCGGCAGCCTACGCTACCCAACTGGACGCCTAGCAAGATGGGCTCCAGAAGTGCAAGGCCACTCAACACTGCAAGGGCACTCTGAACGCAGTGCCTGATGCGCTATCTCGGATGTACGAGGACGATGTCGCGCCTATCGATGCTGTTGACTGGACCGACAACACGCGCGACAAGTGCTATTGCAAAATGATCCGTAAAGTACAGCGCGCATCCGGAAGTAACCCATTATATAAGGTATACGGGGGGCAGCTGTACCAATATCGTCCAAACTAGGATTTGCCTATCTCTACACACGAAGATGAGGCATAGAAATTGGTGGTGCGGAAGGAAGAATGGGAAAAGATCCTAAGGGAATGTCATGTCCCTTCGCGCAGAACTATTACTGGCCCGGTATGTATTCCGGATGAGACAATGCTTCATTTGTCAACAGTGCAAAGTCGAGCAACGTTCTTCTACTGGTTTGATGGGCAAGTGCACTATCACGCGACTATGGCAAGTGATAGCTGCGGATGTCATGGGACCAAAGCCGAAGACGGCATACGGCAACGAATATATCCTAATATTCGAGGACCTGTTCAATGGGAAAACAGTTCTACGCCATCTACAGAAGCGCATCTTCTTGCGTTATGGTGCTCCAGAGGTGTTCTTGTTTGACAATGGTACTGAGTTTAAAAATCGTACCATCAATGAGTATCTCGCTGCCAGAGGAGTCAGACATGAGCTAACGCCTCCATATCACCCACAGACAAACCCCGTCCAACGGGTGAGTCGCACCATAATAGGCATGGTCCGTGCGCTCATTGAGGAGAACCACGCTTAGTGAGATGACCACTTGAGCGACATTGTGTTTGGGTATAACACAGTGCCCCATTTAGCAACTGGCGTTAGTCCTGCCAGGTTGCTATACGGCATCCAGCTACGCAAGCCACAGAGTGCCAGACCAGAGCACGACATGGTTGCTGGAGCGTGGCAGGC
This sequence comes from Muscidifurax raptorellus, assembly GCA_020010945.3. Lineage (NCBI taxonomy): Eukaryota > Metazoa > Arthropoda > Insecta > Hymenoptera > Pteromalidae > Muscidifurax > Muscidifurax raptorellus. The sequence goes on from JAHUUD020000027.1 coordinate 1,389,370, forward strand.
CAGAATGGGAGATCTCGCCCAGTTGAGGGAGACAGTCACCAGAAGACTCGTGGCGCTTAAGAGCGTCAAGCGCACTATTAGGACGCGCGCCACCGACCAGCGAACTACAAGGTTGGCGATACCGTGATGATGAGGAATCACGTACTCTCTTCGGGAGCAGAGAAGCGTTCCGCAAAGCTAGCGCCACCGTATATCGGCCCCTACAAGATAGTGGCAGTGCTAGGAAGTAATACGTATTGATTGATTGACGAAGACGGCGAACTAATCGATTTAGTACCGGCCGTCCAGATCAAGAGGTACGCTCAACTACTGCGGGATGCGAGCGTCACAGCGAATACTCGCGGCGAATCGCGAGGTGACGAGCGGGACTCTGCCTACGCAGAGAGATGTGGCGTCCGAATCAGTAGACGATGATACATGCGCGAACGTCGCTATAACCGCGCCGCGGAATCCAAGTCCTACGGCCAAAAGGAGAGGTCGCCCTACTAAGAAAACGCACTTAGTGCTTCGTGTGAAGTCAGAGGCCCAACAACCAAACGTTGAGCCTGGCGCACAGAAGAAGCGACCTGGCTGTCCAAAGGGCTCTTGTAACCGACTACCGCCTATGGACGCGAACAAGACGTTGTCACCGCGAAAAACTCAAGAGCAGCGTCGTAAACCGTAACTCTTTCCTTTGTTGTTATAGGGAATACCCCAGGAAATGGATAGCATCCAGGAGGCGCTGTGGCGCGTGCTGGAGCTGATGGCCGAAGAGGAGTCTGCTAGCCCAGCAACGGCTAGCACGCAGGAGGAGACCGCATCGTTGACACCCTCGCCGACAACATCCGTTATGCCGCCACCGCCACCACCACCGGTTAAGGAAAGCAAGGGACTAGAGCCTCGAAGGATCCACAGTCTGTCCAAAGATAGTAGACACACAGGTCCCGACCTCCGCTGCAGCGCGCCTAGAGTGCGCAAGGGGAGAGGACGTCCCTCCGCCCAAGGAGACGGCGACGACAGCATGGGTCATCGTCGGGCCCAAGCTGGCCGGGGCCATTGAGACCTCTCTCCACGCCTGCACCCTGGAGCGCGAAGCCTACCGCCTCTGGGATGAGGAAGAGGGGCGCTTAGGTGAAGACTTCCTGCGCGCCGCTGGAAAATGGGCTCCCATTGCCGACTAAGGGTGGGAAGCCTTTAACGCCGCCGAGAAGACACGGCGAAAATTGACGCTCAGAATTGAGCGCGAGCAACAGCGCCAACGAGAGTTGGCAGAAGAACGCACTGTCGCTCGAGCAGAATTGGCCAAGGCCGAGGAGACCATGAAGCGCGCCCGCGCCCGGCTACAGCAGGTAGGAGGAACTGCTCCACTATCCCGCAGTCACTTAAAAAAATAATAATCGAGCAAATGTTAAGGTAGATAGTTTGAACAATGATCGCCAGCTCTTGCTTCAGGAAAATAGAGTGCTCAAGGATCACTTAAATAACTTAATGCAAAAATTGAAAATATTGTTGATATCGCAGCATCAAAGTGCAGTGAGGACAGATCCAGTTCGGATCATGGTGGCAGTACCGAGGACATAGATGTTCGTTGTGCTGATGTCTCCCAAGTATTCGTATCACTCAGAAATTTGGATGCCTCTGCTTGTAGTGCGGGCGCTACCGTTGGAGATACTATTTCAAAAAATTCTAGTAATGGCGCAGGCGCCTCTGCGGATAATGACCTTTCTCTAGGCGATTTTAAAATTTGTAAATGTCGCCGTCGATCACGAGCTAGAAACCGAAAAAAGGAGGGCAATCCTTCAAACGGTCCTTCGATGGTTCGGCTGGATGGTGATGAGAACTCTGCTGAAATTATAATTTCTAGCATATTCGATGGTTCGAAGGAAAAGCGTGGTGATGTCGCCCATGCTGTTCTCAGCACCATCTTGCCATCGGTCGGTAGGGCCGATATCGTCTATACACATCTGCTCCGGTCAGAAAGTAAAAGTTGTGCACAGCAGAGGAGGCTGAACGATTGTCGCCGAGGATAGTTCGCTTATCGAATCGGTTGTTGATGGGAGACATCATGCGCACGAAGCATCGTTTTACCGGCCTAAATACTAGACATATTTACGTTTCGTCTTTGGACCAGGAAATGAGTAATGGCCTAATTCATAGAAAAATTTGTATAAATGAATTATTACAGAAGAAACTTTTTCTTCAGTTTAGAAGCTTCACAAGTCTGGCTCGTGGCCTAGGCTTTAAATATGTTGGCATAAAGGCGGTCGTTTTATGGTAAAAAGACGAGACGGGGATATTGCTCACGCTTTTAAGACAGCTACTGATTGCACACAATTGCTGCGTCTTATGACGGTCGAACTCGCACCATTATGCCTGTAAATATAGTGACAGCGGTACAAAACTGTATTTCTGCAAACGATGCAGTATCTTCGTGTAACAAGGCGCGAAATACGGCTAATAATATTTGACTAGACAGAGAAAAGGCTAAGGGAGCTGAGCTCGAGGGATTGAGGGCTGGTTTCTTAAATGCAACGTCCTTGAATAAACGTATGGAAATGTTTCGCCAATTCATTGTAGGTGCTCATCCCTTCTATCACTTGTTTGGTGTGGTTAAATCGCCTTTCGGGCAAAATGTTGATGATGTGTATGCGCAGGTTGATGGATACTCGGTTCTTCGACAGGATAGGAATACCCAGGACGGTGGACTGGCTCTTTATATCCATAATAGTTACAAGGCTAGTTTGTTATGTTCATCCTTAACAATGACAGATGTTGGTAAACCAGGAATTCCTGAATATCTCATGTGTACAGTACAGAGGGGTAAATTACCCCCTGTCTTTGTTGCTGTAATTTACAGACCACCGGGTATCTCTTTCACAGAGAATTCAGACCTGCTCGATAACTTGAGACTACATGCGGTTGACTTTGATCATCGCATAATAATGGGAGATCTGAATGCGAATATGTTGTCGACGTCCCAGGATGCTAATTTCATCAGAGAGCTGTCTTGTGAGCTGAATCTTCAGCTTGTTGATCATGGCCCGACCCACCATGTTGCGGATTCTCACACCTGGATTGATGTGACCTTTGTTGATGAGGGTGAGATAGTCCTGGACAGGAATAACTTGATGGCGACCTTTCCGAGCAGGTACAACATAATTGACCTGACCATCCCTGCTCATAGGTCCTCACCTCCTACTTTGAGCTCCTTTTATTTCAGAGATTTTAAATCTGTTAGGCAGGGTGAGCTTCTTTTTCTCCTTGAGACATTTGACTGGTCGACTCTCCTCTGTCCTGCTGTGCCATTAGACAAAAAACTTGAATCTCTGAGCCGAAATGTCGCAGCTGCTATTGATGAACTTGGGCCCTTAACCTTTAAAGGGCCGGGTTTTGAGGTTTCGAAACCTTCTTTAAAAGTGCCCAAATTCATGTCTTGTATCACCAATCAACTATGTACAATGTTCCTATCATGGACCGAGCCGATATATCGGCTTTCCGGCCCTTTGAAGGTTAAAGCAGTTTAAACCAAAGAGGAAAGGTCTCTCGCCATGGATCAACGTCGAGCTTCAAGAACTGTATAATCGACTGTATGATGCTGTTAGACGTCGGTTTCGACGTACGCGTGATAAACGTCTGTGGAGTTTCAGTCGCTTGCTGCGGAGGCTGAGCTACGCACGGCAGAGGCGCGGGATGTCTTCATTCAGAATAAAATCACGGAGGCCTTGGATGGCGATAAAAGCATCTGGAATGAGCTCCGCAATCTTGGGCTCTTGACTAGGACTAATTACTAGAGAGGAATTACATGGCTTTTCACCAGATGAATTAAATACTCATTTTGCAGGCGTTTCTATTTCTCAGGCAGAGCGTGAGGAGGACTTGCATGCTGTCCTTGCAACGGCCAGTGTAGATGGTTTTAAGTTTCGTGATGTAATGTTTTCTGATGTTGTTCTGGCTGTTGCGCATTTTACAGCATGGAAGAGGACGCATCTGGTTCCTCTGAAGAAAAAAGCAATTCCATCTGCTGCCTCGGACTTCCGTCCAATTGCTCTGCTGTGTTTCCTCGCTAAGGTACTTGAAAAGATCTTTCACGATCAGATCTCGGAGTACATCGAATCGAAGAAGCTTCTTGATTCCCGTCAGACGGGCATAGCACGCAGACCGCGCTTCTAAGCCTGACAGAGGATATCGGAGCATGCATTAATAGCAAGAAGCAGTTACTGACTATTCTTCGTTCTACTGTTTGATATTAGCAAGACATTTGACACCATTTCTCCCTCTAAGCTCTTTAGCAAGCTGATTAGGTTAGGTTTCTCTAAGTCGGTGGATCTGTGGATTGGATCATATATCACAGGTGTTACGTCCGATAGTCGGCACACAATGTAATATTTCTCCGTTTTGAGTCAGCTTCCGCTGAACTCGGGATGGAGTCGTTCTTTACTTTATTTTAAAAATTCGCGAGAGTTGAAACTAAAATCCCTTCCCATTCTGATGAACAGGTCTAGTTAATTTGTAGGTCAAAGGGCCTCTGACAAGCGAAGTCTAATCAACCCACCAAACCACCAAACAAGTTCTCTCGAAATATTTGTAATAATGAGTAGGAACGTTCAAACCCTGCTCATTATACAAATTCCAAACCTTTTAACAAAATCTGTTTATATAAATAACTTTACTTACTCCCTTTTTTAGAAGATGATTCAAATTCAAAGTTTACTGCTTTGTAAACTTCTTCCTTCTTGTATTTGAAAAAAAATAATATTCTTATTGATTGATATAAACCCGAAAAATAATAAAATTAAACTTCACTTCATTTATGTTTTGTAATATATATATTTTAATATCTTTGAAAAATAATTTAACACGCTTTAGCCACCACGGCTTAGTAAATAAATTGGAAACTTATATAATATTCGGAAGCAGCCACCTCGACTGAACTCTTCAATAAGACTGAAATTTTCCTCGCTCGTAGTTCCTCGCTTCACCCTCGCGTCGCGTCTTTTTCTCTCTCCAACCCGATTTTTCCTACAGGCCCATCCCTTTGGGTCTGCGTTAGCGCCCTCTATATCGATCTTCAACCTATAGCGTCGCATCTTTCCGCTTGGCTGCCGCGTCTTCCGGTCCTCTTCCGCTCCACCTTTGGTCCCACCCACGCTATTTTCCTAGTCTTGCCGATTTCCGTTAGATGGCCCTACCTGTATGATTTCTGATTTTTCTATTTGTTATTTTATAATAATTTGTAAATTTTACTATTGCAATCAATTTAAACTATTGATAACTTAATATTTTAAAACTTCAAAACTGTATTACTATTATTATTACTTAAACTCGATATTATTACTATTATAATAACCTAAATTTTATTGTTAACTAGTGTGCTTTTAATAAACTATCTATTAAGATTATGAACAAATCGTAAAATCTGCACGAGCAAAAATTTATCTCTATACCACGAATACGAGTTCTTCATTTTAACATAAATAAAATATGCACAGTTCTATTTTATTATTGTTCAACTGTTCATACTTTTTGTAAATCTACTTTTCTACTTGTTTTATTATAAATATCTATTTTCAATATTAAATTTGCTTTGCACAGCCTCGTATTCTGCGGCGCAGCACAAACAAAGTTCAAGGCGCCAGATTGTCGCACGCAAATTCTTCATACGCTTCGGTTTTCCCTGTCTGCGCACAAATTTTACGATAGGGCCGCTGCCCATCGTATATCATACCGATCCTAATCGCCATACCTACGCTCGCTTCTAATTGCTATTTCGTCAGACAGCCCAATTGCTCTGTCTGGACGCTCGCTCGCTCTTAAGCCCTATGGTACATATTTTTTTTTTGGGACGCAGCTGCGTCAATATTTTATTTATCTTAAAATTTTTATATTTTTTCTACTTATATATATTATCTATGACGTAACACAGGACGTAACCATCGAGTTGTTACAAAAACAAACGGCGAGTCAGATTGGCTCACTACCAATCTTGGCGTACCACAGGGTTCGGTGTTGGGACCTCTACTTTTCAGTTTGTACATAAACGATCTTCAGGATGTTATGGCCAATTTTCAGGGGCCTGAGGGTTCGCTATCAGACGGTGTTAGGCACTTGCTTTATGCGGATGACCTCCAAACATATACTCAGGTTGCTAGAGACAATCTTGTGGAGGGCCTGGATCGTTTGTCGATGATGGCGAGAGCTGTGTCGGCGTGGGCGACTGAGAATGCGCTCCGCCTTAACGTTAGCAAAACAAGAGCTGTGATATTTGGTTCGGAGTATAACATTAGTAAAATACAAAGTCTAGAGCTGCTCGGCATTGAGGTTGAAAGTGGCGTTTTCGTTCCATTTGTTGACGTTGTGACTAACCTTGGCGTTGTGATGGATTCAAGAATGACGTGGAAGCCGCAGATTGATGCAGTTAGTCGTAAAGTAAATAGGACTTTATATGGTCTCAGATCTTTTAGATCCTGCACAACCGAGGCGCGTCGTAAGCGGTTAGATAGTGCTCTTGTAATCTCTTATCTGGATTATTGCTCTCTTGTTTACATGGATATCTCAGGAGAGCTTGAGTCTCGACTTCAGAGGCTGCAGAATTCTTGTATAAGATATATCTGTGGTGTTAGGAAGGACGAGCATATTTCCCCATACAGAAAGAAATTGGGATGGATAACGGTTCAAGAGAGGAGAGAGTATTTTGCCGCGGTCATACTGTACAAGGCTATAGTTATGAGGCAGCCTCCATATCTTGCTGCCCTTTTTGAGAGAAACCAGTTTAGGACCTCGAGCAGGGACCCCAAAGAACTCATAGTCCCGATTTCGCGTACTGAGGCTTGGATGAAGTCTTTCAGTTCCCAGGGTGTACGACTCTGGAATTCGCTACCGCGCGAATTGAGAAGTCTTCCGTCGCTTGGTAGTTTTAGGACAGCAATACGCCGTTACATGTACTGAGTTGACGATGAATAAAAGTTGCGCATTGTAAAGTTGTATCGACGAAATGTATATTGACTACGATATGACTATAATATGTACAAACTGTTTTTGACTTGTGCAAAATAAGTTTTATTCTATTCTATTCTATTCTATTAATTGAGTAGAATTGAAATCGTGCGCGTGCACGATCGGCGCGACTTGGCAAACTTCGGGTGTCTCTGTCGAAAACGAGGGGCTCAGCGACTAATTGCCGGGACCGCGCGAGAGAGATAGCTTTCGGCTAGCGTAAGTGTGAGACAGCGAACGGTAGAGTCCGAGAGTGAGAGAGCGAGCGTGCGAGAGAGAGAGAGAGAGAGAGAGAGAGAGAGAGAGAGAAGAACGCGAGGAAGGAAGGTGACTGCGCTAAAGAAAGAAAGAAGGACATCCAGGGTCCAGCCAAGGCCACACCACCTCCCGCCACTTCTAGCGGCTATGGCGAGAGAGTGTGCGCGCTGAGAAAATGCTAGCGCGAGAGCACTTCGGTCCGCGTAAGTAATTGATAACGTACCTAATATTGTAATCGAGTTGTCGGCAGCGGCCGCAACTTTTCGACTCGGTGCAGCGGCATCGAGAAGCGGCCTTCTCGCGCGCGCATAAAGCGGCCTATTGAACGCGCGATCTTAAATAAAAGCTATTTAATATTTACCAAAGAATACGCGTCCAATTACTTACACGAGTGAAGCCTCCCTTTGGTTCCTTTCCCGCGAATACCGCCACCTCCGCGGGCGTTGCAACGAGGCATTGCAACGCAGATCTGAGCAGAGCCGAGCCTGCTGCACAGGTAGAGCAGCAGCGGCTTCGAGAGCCACACGCGCGAGCCAGCGAGCACGCAAAGTGAAGTACAGACGATTCACAGAGAATTTACCTAAAAACAATTTATCTAATGACAATTAATCTAAAACATGTATCTAAATATAATTTATTTTCTAAATAACAATTGATTTAATTAACAATCTGTCTAAAACAGTTTATCAAATATATAATTAATCTAAAATTGGAAATTTCTGATTTTAGTCGAATTGTTCGTTAGATAAATTGTTTTAGATGATTTTCAATTAGATAAATTGTTTTAGACAAATTGTTATTTAGACAAAGTTCACTCACTCCCGGCCGAACTCAGGATCAACGACGTGGACGTGGCGACTATCTGACCCCATTTTTTTTATTTTAGTATTTTTATTTAGTTTGACTCGGGAGGGCGGAACGGAAATGTCACTGTTACTACAGATGATTCTAGTACCGAGTTATCTGTGTAACAGACTCGCATGCTTTGAAAAATAACCATACCAACGCCAATAACCGCCCTTGGTTTGTATTACCGTTGGCTCTAGTACCGAGTTGCTTAATCCAATAACCCAAGTATATATGATGGGTTAACTCTCGCTCATGCATCTTTGTTTCCAGGATTGGGCAGCTATTGATTGCGAGTATATAAAACAACTACCCCAATACAGAACACGAAGGGTAGCTATTCTATCAAAGTAATGTATCGCTTTAGAAACTAATTACACCGGCACACAAAATAAAAAAGTTGTCTGCGCGAGAAATCAGACCTATCTATCTTTGTTTTTCGGATCGCTGAATTCGAATATAAGGTCAGTTAGGCCCCATGACATCAGGTTCAAGGTCAGTTCGAGGTCAAACTGAGAAAAAATGGTTAAAAGAAATAAAAATGCCATACATCTTTTAACCATTTCTTCTCAGTTTGACCTCGAACTGACCTTGAACCTGAGGTGATCGGATAAAACTGACCCCGGATTCGGATTCAGCGACCGAAAAAACATAAATGTATGGTATTTTAATTTTTTTAAACCATTTCTTTTTAATTTGACCTCCAACTGACCTTGAACCTGACACGATGGGGCCTAACTGACCTTATATTCGAATTCAGCGATCCGAAAACCAAAGATAGATAGGTCTGATTTCTCGTGCAGACAACTTTTTGTATTTTGTGTGCCAGTGTTATCTACAAAAATTGGTTAAAAAAAAATTTTAAACAATTTATCTAAAATAATTTATTTAAAACAATTTATCTAAATACAATTTACCTAAAATTTGAAAACAATTTGATTTTTAGTCGAATTGTATATTAGATAAACTGTTTAAATAAACTAAAAATTAGATTAATTGTAATTTGACAAATTGTGACTAGTTAAACTGTTTTAGATAAATTCTCCGGTTACGGCACAGACGCTTCGCGTTGTCAACGCGGGTGCCTACGGGTGTTGAGCAGGAGCGCCACCGTAGTCCTGTCTGTGCATCGAACTGCAAAGTACCAGATAAGCGCCCCGTTACAATATATATATATATATATATATATATATATATATATAATCCCACATTTTTATATTATATTATAATCAACTTTTTATATACATTATAATAGATTTCATGAAAATTAAAAAGGTCTTATACTTCATTTTACCTCGATACTTTACTTCATCCCACCGCATGTTGTCATATTATTTTAAGAAAAAAATGTAATATCAATCATAATAATTTGAAAAAAAAATAATGTAGAAGCAATCATAATAATTAGGAAAAATAACGGAAAAGCAATCATGATAATTTATTATTTTTTAGTCATTTTTATAATTTAAAAAAAAAACAATTCTTCTAAATTTGAAGAAAACTCATTGATTCTTATATTCATCCAGCCGCTGACGTCAGCGCGCTTCTAAAGTTATTGTGCACTAGCTGTACACATGATTTAACGCAACGTTTAGTATACGACAGAAAGATAAAGAGAAAGAGAGAAAGCTAATGAGAGAGAGAGAAACAGCTGTCAATAATACATATTGCAGCAGCGCATCGTTATCAGATGTAACCTGATCCCCTTATACGACAACGCGCAAGTTACCAACTATACATATCTACTGCGCGCTCGCTGGCTGCTCTGACACTTATAGAATATTCGCGTACACCTTTGACCTTGAGCGGCCTCCTGGAGGCACACCGACGTCACTCTCCCTCTACCTCCAGTCCCGACACGAGCAGCGGGGCTCGCCCCACACTTACTACCTCCACCCCTGGCTTTTTCACCTGCTCAGGTGAATCGAAAGGGTCGACTGGTGGGGGGGGGCGCAGAACCCGTGAGGTCACTTGTAGGTAAGCTTCTAGAACATATGATGGGGGGTGGGGCCTATTTTCACCTGCACAAGTGTGCTGAGGGTGGAGTGGGGGGGGGGGGCGCAGAACCCGTCTAGACTATCTACTCGCGTACGCAACACAAGTGAGGATTTTGAAGAATGTCAGCCTCGCGAGAATATTGTTTTCAAAGCACATTGTGAAATGCTCAATTTTTGCATTTCTTATTATCCGGCAAGCAGGCAGGCAGGTAGGCAGGCAGGGAAGCAGGCAGGTAGGTAGATAGGTAGGTATACCATTGTTACGCATTGGTATCCAGTACGAGTCTACAACAGCAATCTGCACAACCAGTACCAGGTTCAACGTAAAGGTAAGTTTCACATTTATTTTACTAACAGTGAGAGTGTTAGGCGCGAATTAACAATTCCTTATAGCCTCGCCACTACACATATCATTACGCTCCTATCTATTCAAGTTAGGATAGTCAGGACGTAACACCATGATATGACGGGATAATCGTGATCCACAGGATGATGGTGAGGAGAATAAATAATAACACCAGCACTTCTAATATTAAGAAAACACTTTCGATCTTTGTTTATTATAATCTATCAGCACAACACGTCCTTGCTGTTCGGGCTACCAAAAACCAGTGAGTGCGAGCGCTCATTCACACACATACATAAAGGGCCACCAGAGGGCGAAAGATGATAGTGATGTGCCGTCACTTCAACATAAACTTTTCTTTAATTGTCTTATTTTATTTATCTGTGATTTTTCTTCTTTACTGCTAGCCTGTCTCTTCTTTTTATGGTTTGATGTTTTTATTTTTTAGGACTCTTCCATTTCTGTTATTGTTAAAATTTGTTACTTGAAACTTTTATTAAATCGCCTTTTCTTGATTATCTGATATTTTTCTTCCGTACTATTGTTACGGTTTTTATTGTTGTAAAAAGTGACAATACTCGGCCGCGAACCACAAATCTCCAATTTGCAAGTCTGATAGCCCAACTTTAGTTACTGCCTTCTCTGTCCTTAAAGGGCTTCCTGGGAACAGCTCGGTGTCAGGAATGTGCTGATACTCTACTGTTTGAGCCAAAGCCGCCAACGAAGATGCACTGTTCGAATCGGCTTTTTATCGTAATGTGTCCATACATAACACTATGTGCCAGTCTTTTTATTTTTTAGGTTAACACTTTTTATTTATAGTATATTCAGTAAATTCATACGAAGAAAATCGTGCAAGATCTATTCAATGTTATATAATATTCATTTATTTTATTTTTTTTATCTCAAACGTTGAAATTTGTATTTTTTAATAAATTTAGACACTCTTCCAAGGCTTTTCTTTTGAGTTACCACCAGCATACATTTCACATAAGAATACACACACATATATATATATATATATATATATATATGTGTGTGTGTGTGTGTATGTGTGTGTGTGGGGAGAATAGGCCCCCCCATTGAATGTTCTAGAAGCTTCGAGTCTTGACGTCATTATGACACCTGTATGTCGGTAAAACAGAACACCAGGTGTGCGGAACGGGCTGGCACCAGGAGTCGGCTGCTGGAAGGAAGATGTATCCTTCGGGTAGTATACTCTTTCCATCAGGAGTCGGCTACTGAGAGGGAGATGTATACTTTGAATAGTACACTGCTAGCAGGGGGGTGTATACTCTAGGCAGAATGCAGCGCAGTGAGGTCAGCTGCCGGTACAGTCGCGGTGAGTCGCACGGCGGCAAGATAGCGCGGATCAGGTTACACCTGTTGTTTTCTTTGCGAGTGAATATACGCTTCTTCTTATTGCAATATATAGCTGCTGTTTATTTTATTGGAAGCTCTCTCTCTCTCTCACACACACACAAGCTGCGTGTCGCCGATGCGAATCGTATGTGCAGGGGTAGAGTGCAACGTTTTGGCAGCGCGGTGATGTGAGCGGCTGATGAGCTGAATTACGTTACAATAGCCAGCATCTTTACACCGTTATTGCTGTTATTCATGTCTGTAGAACGAATAGATATGTATGGATATGGTAGCATCGGCGAGTAAATGAGAAGAGATGCATTGGGTGGTTCGAGCAGCGGACTCTACGCTCTCTAAGATGCTGTTTAAGCATCACTAGGATTAGAGTTTATGCGCAAAATATTTGAGGAGTCGGGTTGTATACTCTGGGTAGAATACTCCGGGCAGCACATTCCTGACACCGAGCTGTTCCCAGGAAGCCCTTTAAGGACAGAGAAGGCAGTAACTAAAGTTGGGCTACAGCGGTGCTGACGTTAGCGGTGGGCGAGCATGCATCTTTCGACGTGAGTCGCGCGGCGGTGAGATAGCGAGGATTAGGTTACACCTGCTGTTTATGCGTCTTCATAATCGCATAATCGTATTTACATTGAGCACGATACCATGTACACATCTTCTCACTGCATTATAAAGTGACTGTGTATTATCGAGAGCTCTCTCTCTTTTTCTCTCTGCGTATATTCTCACTGCAATACAAAACTGCTGTGTATATATTATAGAGACAGAAATTTTCACCATTAGCCAAGTTGTACCAACATATCCAGTGCAAACGTACAAGAAGGACTATCAAGATAAACCCATCGCTGGTAGTTTCGACGAGCAAGAGCTCCTCAAAGTATTGAAAAAGCCTGGGAATCAGTTATATGTAAAATGGTTAGGATTTAATGATTCACATAATAGTTGGATAAATAAATCAGATTTGTAAAGGATATATGAAAGTAAATTTACATGAATTAAATAAAATCTTTTTATTTTATATACAATATATATACAATCTTATGTTATATACAGATAGAGTGTACGGTGCAATCAGTTTCTTCAATGACTCATAGTTATACCATCCATCCTACAATATCAATTGAAGGGAAACTCCTTTCTCTCCTTTTTATAGTATTGAAAGAGCGATCTGTTTTTCTCCTGCGGGGGCCAAAGTTCTCCCGAAATGAATTTCAAGTTGGAATCCGCTTTGATCAGTGTTGTAAACATTAGCCCATGCAACAGATAGTGCACATTGTCTAATTTACAAACTTTTCGGCTTGCTCCTCTAATTCTTTACTACTCTCTATTGATTTTCTTGTCACAAATTTATTAATTTTCCTTGATACTATCATGTGCTATCTTCGTTGCCTATCTCTTTTTTGGCTTGTAAAGCCCATCGTCGTAAGTCCTTGTCATGAACAAAGTGACCAACATCAACTGCTGCTTTAAAATTTTGCAGAGTATATTCGCAAATTCTAGCAATTTTGTCTCTATATGTACCACGTTTATTTATTGAGTTGGACCAGCGATGCAATTGACTGGTACTTTTACACGCAAATAGTGATCACCTAGCTATAATAATGGAGCTAGGCGGACCAAATAGGAAATTCTGTACAAATCCCAGTAGTACAAGAACTGAATGGAAAACCAAAGAGTATGACAAAGAGTTATTCTTGACGATGTTTGACAATATTCAATTGCCAGGATCAGCAGACGACAATGCCGACGCGGTAATGCCGAGAAAAGTGTCCAGTCAAAGATGGCTACCAGCATATTGGTGGAATGACAAGATCAAACAAGCGCGCAGCGTTTGCCATCGAGCTAGAAGATTGGAACAACGGGCAAGGAAGAAATTCTACCGAACCGGTAGAGGAATGGATACGGTGGAGAACTCCAACGAAAAAAATGAAAGAAGCTAAGCGCAACCTTAAAAGGCGTATAAGAGAGAGTAAACAAAGATGTCTAAGAGAGCAGCAAGATGAGGTCCATGAAGACCCTTGGGGCCGACCTTATAAAATTGTCATGAAGAAGATCAAGGGAAGTTACATACCCCCACCAAAGTGCCCAGAGGTACTAAGCAGGGTGGTAACAACATTCTTCCCAAATCAGCCGGACATTCCATGTGCTATGGTAGAAGAAATAGATGTAGATAATATACCCTTAATTACGGAGGAGGAGCTACTATCAGCCTGCAGGAGGGTTGGAAACAATAAGGCTCCAGGACTTGATGGCATACCCAATATTGCATTGAAACATGCCATCCAGGCTCACCCAGCAGAGTTTATAGACTTGTACAACACTTGTCTCAAAGAAGGAACGTTTCCACGAAACTGGAAAAAGCAAAGGCTTGTGTTGCTACCAAAGGGTAGCAAATCACCTGGAGAAGGGTCGTCATACAGACCGCTCTGCATGCTCGATACACAGGGCAAAGTATTAGAGCGCATAATCTTCGTTAGGATGGAAGACAAAACCGAGGGGCCAGAGGGGCTTGCGGAACATCAGTATGGTTTCCGTAAGTGCCGCTCAACATTAGACGCTATCGGCTTAGTGGTGAATACAGCACGGACATCCATAAGCGGGAAAAGATGGAAAGGCGGGGCGAAAAAGTACTGCGCGGTGGTTACACTTGACGTTAAAAATGCATTTAACTCTGCAAATTGGTGCAAAATTCACGAAGCACTAGTGCCCGATAGGCAGACGCTGTACTGGTGAAGGCATATGGACGAAAGCTCTCCTCAGTGCACAGCCGAAATGCACTTAGGGTCGCGTCTGCTTACCGTACGGTATCGGACGATGCGGTCTGCGTTATTGCCGGTCTCCAGCCTATAGACCTATTAGTAAGGGAGAGAAAATCAATCGACGAAGGAAAAAGACGAGACAGCGGCAAAACTAAGATAGAAATTTGGGATGCCGCTAGGAAAGTAACAATGACGGAGTGGCAAAAACGATGGGACTCTAGTAGTAAGGGACGGTGGACACACCGCCTCATACCAAGTGTAGAAGACTGGACAAAAAGAAGACATGGGGAAGTAAATTTCTACCTAACGCAGTTTCTGAGTGGACATGGATGCTACCGGGCGTATCTGCATCGATTTAAATTGGAGGATTGCCCGGATTGCCCGACGTGCTTGAATGCAATCGAGGACGCTGAGCATGTATTCAGTGAATGTCCACGCTATGAACAGGAACGAGAAGAACTTGAGTGCTACCTGCAGACCAGAGTAACGCCTGAGTCTATTATGGTAGCTACGATGACTTCGGCCGACGGATGGAGCGCAATAAACAATTTTGCTGCAGACATCCTTAAGAAGGTCCGAAAGGACAAAGAAAAAAGAAGAAGAAGACATGAGATGCTGCAAGAAACAGACGACCGGACGATGCGGTAAGAAGTAGACGGCAGAGGAAAACGTGATGACGACCACATCAACAGACGAGGGCGGTTGCCCAAAGTTCCCCCGCGAAGCAATACTCAAACGGTGTTACCGCGGGGGGGGGGGGGGGGGACTTATTGGAGAAAGAGCGAGGTCCAACTTACTTAGGGTTGGTAAGTAGTACGGAGAGGATTCGGTTGCTGTTGGAACTCAAAAGCTAACGGTAAACGAAGGGTTTAGTGGGTGAGAGTCCCACACAGGTGGTACCAGTCGGTGCCATATCGTCCATAATGGATTTGCCCTTAACCTCTCACTCTATAAGGAAAAAAAAAAGAAAATACACATATATATGTGTATATATATATATATATATATAGATACACAAGGTGTCTGAAAAGTTCCGGAACGGCATGATAACATCTGAACTAACAATGGTAAAAAAAATAAAAACACATAGTTGTTAGGATTTTTTCTTAGCTTTCCGATGAGGACCTTGAAATTGACCTTGGCCATGTCCATCAAGGTCATTTGAAGGTCAAATCGATTTTTTTAAATAGGGCCCCCCATTTTCGACCCCGGAAATGAAAAGAGCGGAAAATTTCACGTTCAAATATGGTCTAAAATATTTTAAAATTTGACCTTGGAAAGTATGGACAAGGACAAACGTACGTTTGGTACGATAACTCGAAAATCAGAACTCGTAGAGAGCAACAGTTAAAACGTAATATTCACAATAATTATCCAGTTATTTGATGGAGACCTTGGTTTTGACCTTGACCATGACCTTCAAGGACATTTGAAGGACAAATCGATTTTTTTTAATAGAACCCTCCATTTTTGACCTTTGAAATCTAAAAAGCGGAAAATTTTACGTTCATATATGGTCTAAAATATTTTAAAATTTGACCATGGAAGATATGGCCAAGGACAATTCAGGTTTGGTGCGATAATATGAAAACCAGAATTCGTAGAGAACAACATGTAAAACGTAATATTCATAATATTTCTCCAACTATCTGACTAGGATCTCGATTTCGACCATGACCATGACCTTCCTGATGATTTGAAGGTTAATTTTTTTAAATAGGACCACCCATTTTTGATCATTTAAGGCAGACCTGGTGTTATCCAAGCAGTTAAGATAAGACTCGGCCCAACCAGTTAAGGTTAGACGCGGTTTAATCAATCAAGGCAGGTCTTGGTTTTTCCAAACAATTGAGGCAAGAATCTGCCCAACCAATTAAGGCAAGACTTAGTGTTGTCCAACTAGTTAAGGCATTAAGTAAAGATCTTTTAAGTATCCCCAGAGGAAGATATCTAGAGGAGTCAGATCAGGTGATCTGGCGGGCCATTCGATAATACCTCTGCGGCCAATCCAGCGATTAATGAACACAGTATTCAAATACTGTCGAACATTGCGAACGTAGTGAGCTGCTACACTATCCTGCTGGAACCATGTGTGTTCAAAATTGGCTCCCGTAACCTCTATAATTCTAGGAACGATTTGCGTCCATAACATGTCCTCACATTTTGCTGCATTTAAATTACCCTCTATGAAAAAGGGACCAATCAATTGCTTATTCAATATTCCAGCCCAAACATTTAATTTTTCGGGATATTGGGTTTTGTCTTCGCGCATCCAGTGAGAATTTTGCTGAGCCCAATATCTGCAATTATGCCTATTCATACTACCAGTTAATTGGAAAGTAGCTTCATCTGAAAAGACTATATTGGAGGCAAAATTGGGATCTTCAACAATCTTAGACATCATTTCTTCGCAAAACTCAACTCTCCTATTAAAATCATCTTCATTCAGCTATTGCACAAAATTAACCTTAAATGGATGGAATTTGTTAGTTTTTAATATTTTCTGAGAAGAAAAACTTGCTTATTTCATATTGTTGAGACATTTTGCGTATTGAAGTATGGGGATCCTCTGTGAGTGACAATACGACATCTGGTGATTTTTCTTTGTTTGTTGTAGTAGACGCTCTTCCAGAACGAGGATGATCTTTTACACTTCCTGAATCATAAAACCGTCTGACAGAAAATGTTCATAATTGCGGATTCGTTAGCAGAGTTTGCAAATGCAATGTAAAAACGGCGGAAGTTTTAGTCTTTTTATGATAAATAAAAAACTTTTTTCGCTATGATAAAATAAAAATGTATAGTTTGCTTACGTATTAAACATCTGTTATGACTAAAACTTGTATCAATCGTTTGCAAATTAATTGTGGATTATATAAACGGGCTCGTTGATACGAAATTTGCGCCAATTATTTAATAATCAATTAATATATTTTTCCATAAGCGAAGCGTCAATTTCGATCAGCCCGTGTTCCGCATTCCAGCTGTCTCAACTGTCCATCTCTCTGTATTGTAAAGCTTCTCAGAGTTCCGGCCGCGGCATGCGTATGCACTCGTGTACAGAAACGATGTAAACACGGTACTTCAACTACGCAATTTAATTATTTTGTTATTATTTGTGTTTTACAAGTAAATAATTCAAGTTTATGAGACAGCTGGAATGCGTAACACGGGCTGACCGAAATTGACGCTTCGCTTATGGAAAAATATATTAATTGATTATTAAATAATTATCTCAAATTTCGTATCAACGAGCCTGTTTACATAATCCTCAATCAATTCACGTACACACACACACCACTCACACACACCACTCACACACACCACTCACACATGCACGCCCGACGAGGCGAGTATCGAGGCGGCAGGAGCCGCACGCGAAGCACCAGAGTAGGGAAAGATAAGAGATAGAGAGAGCCAATCTCACCCGAAGGGCCCGATACGAGAGCAGCCGATGAGCCGAGCGAGAGACAAGACTCGCGAGCTTCTTACCGTTCGACGGCGAAAGCGAACCCACGTGACCGGCTTCTTTTGCGAGAGCCGGCCGATATATCTAAGGAGAGCCAAAGACCAACCAAAGGCAGTAAGGCGAGAGGTCATCACCGATCAAGCCGAGAGGAGGAGATACTCCGCGCGACCAGCACGGTAGCGCTACGGCGAGCAACGAGGCCCCCGCATCTTCATCGAGAGCAGCGCAGCGACCATCACGAGCGTCTACCGTGAGTTGTTACGTGTCGGCGATCAGCCCGTATATCTCTCTCTCTCTCTCTCTCTCTCTCTCTCTCTTTCTCTCTCTGCCTCTCCAGACCAGTGCCAAATGCACTGCGTGCGATAAGCACGGTAGATAGATTAGGACGGTCGCGCAGAGAAGCCGTATTCGAGCGACAGCCGATATCGATGATCGCCTCGTCTATCTCTCAAACACAAATACACGCGACAGTAAAGCTGTAGTACATCGGAGCAATCCGGATATCATGTTTATAAAGTTATTCAGTTAATAAATGTTAAAGGGCAAAGTCAGCCCCATCGTGATTGTTAATTAACTACGAGAGTTGTCAATCGCATGCCAACCCTTTTTCCAAGCATCTTACAGCAGCCAAGCTGAAAAGGATCCCGCCACTGTATGTGGTCCGCACAAGCGGAGATAGCTGAGCTGCCGAGGCAGATCCTCCGTTGTCGATAGACGACTCTTTTGTCGACACGGTAGTTTCGCGTGCATGCCCCCTTTGTTTGGCTGGGCAATTAGCTGTTTAGCTGCACTAGAGAAACCGCCACGTCACAACTTTATTAATCTAGAAAACACTTAAGCACTGTACTCTCAAAGTAGGAACTCCTCATTCATTCTTTCTAAAAATATTAAAATTTTTAAAATCAAACAAATAGATGCTACGATGTTTGGAAGCGTGGATAAATATAACAGACTCGAAGAAACATAATTATTGTTGATATAAAGAGAATAGGTAAATAGGCGTGAGAATTTATCCCCAGTGGAATGCACGAGTGTACACACTCACTAGAAAATTCTAGACACAATATTCCATAAAAGGAAAGTTGTATTTCCCGACTATATAACAGTCGAGTAAGTAAAAGCAGAGTTAGACTCGAGCATTCTAAGAAACACAAGGCATGCGGTACAGCGACACCGGAGAGCCTAGTGCGCTAATCCTAGTGTATAAACAAACAGGCCTACGAGCTTCGACACCTAATAGCCGAACTCGTCAAGTCTGCAGCGTCGCACAGCTTGAGCGAAACAAGCCAAAATAATATTTCAAAATACTCTGTCAAAAATTTTTCTCCACGAAGCGTCGTGAGAATATACATATATATGTATGAATACATGCATGAGCATATAAGCAAAATTTGTTCAAATTAATTTAATGTCAAGCGGAAGGACATATGACGGATATTCTATCCAGACACGTTGCAAAAATAAATATTTTAACATTCAAACTAAGTATACAAGTAACGCATACCTCAGTCCAATCTAAATACAGAATTTCATCAAGGCAAATTTTACGTTTGCCAGCCAATGCGAAAGATTAATTAACTTTTTATTAAATATTCGTATTTACGAACATACATTACATTACTTAGACATAATGGCCAAGCATAAGCTTGACGACTTCATTACGTCAATTAATGAGCCTGTACTAGAACAGACATTAAAAGAACTTAAACTTGACCCATACGGACCGACTAAGGACAGAATAGAAAGATTGCGTAGACGATTGCAAGGCGAATATATACCGGAAGATTTTACAATGACTCTAACGACAAACGAAGAAGCGCGCACGGATCGCGATAAAGCATTACAGATTTTTCTAAATAAATTTAAAGAGTTCGATTCTGACGAAGTAGGAGATTTTTGGGAGAAACAAGAAAGAAACGTTACTAAACGAACCGTACCCCACGCAACAACAAGCCCGAACGGTTCATTATTAGGTAATAATCCTGCACCTAACACGAACGAACAGACCGCCGTCTCAAGTAAATTCACACTAGTATCGCTACAAACGGGACAGAGGGTTAAAATCCCGACAGACGTTGCAAATTTTTGGGCAAAATCAGAATCAAAAGAACAGGAGGATTTACTAATTCAAGACTTAATAGACCAACAGACGAATCGTTTAGCACGAAATAGTACGCCGCGAAAAACTTTTATCAACGCATAAATGAATTAGCCGCGCGTCAACAAGAACTAAGCAAAAAATTCGAAGAGCTCCGCCGCCAAAACGAATTATTAAACGCGCAATTAGAAACAATGAGTAGAGACATTACGCGTCGAGTACAACCGCCGATAAACAACGAGCGTGAGGATAGACCACGCGATGTTGTAAAAACCATATCGGCATGGAAACTTAAATTCAGCGGCGACGGATCAGGCCTAACAATCGACCAATTTTTACGTCGAGTCGAAAAATGCCGCGAATCTGCAGCACTATCAGACGCGAAATTATTGCGAGTTTATCATTATTATTAGTCGAATCGGCGATAAATACGCGAAGAGCATATAAAGATAAATGGCATACATGGGAAGATTTCGAAAAAGATATGCGATACCAATTCAGATCCGATAATTACCCGGAAGAATTCGAAGCCGATATACGGGAAAGAAAACAAAAACCGAACGAAACAATGAATAATTATTTAAATGAGATGCCCGCATTATTCAAAAAATTACTCGAACCGTGGTCAGACACGAAAAAACACGGAACTCTTGACAATTTTATTAATCAAGCTAGAGCAATAGGCAAAGCATACGAAACCGGGAAAAGCTCATCTGGCAATACGCAAGCGAATAGGTCGACACAAGATAACGCGAGAAACCTATCTAACAAATCGTATAAAAACGAAACAAGCGTAAACTCAGTAGAAGTACCGAAAATGGGCGAGTTTAGCAAAATTTTAAATAGAGAATTATCAAAAATCAGAGAATCAATTAGAATGTCGGCATCGAATAATACAAATTCGCACCCGAAACAGAATAACTTGAATATTCATAACAACGACGCGAGTCGACAAGTCGCCGGTCAAAGTCAAAGATACGCACAAAGTAATGTGCAAAATTCAGAAAACCCAAGAGGAAATGGTCAGAGAAATAACGGGAATTTTTATAATCAAGGCCGATATAACAATTACAACAATCGCAGCAATCACGTAAATAGCAAAATCCCAAACGGCATCGGATTAAATCATAGCAATAATAACTGGGGATGCGAACAGAGAAACGGAAGTAATAGAAGAAATTTTAGCAACAACAATCAAGGCGGATAGTCAGACAACGGTAATGCGGGAAATTTTAACAATGATCACAATAGGAACGACTATAGCGGGAATAACCGATTCCAAAATTCGAGTTAAAACCGCAACGTACCGACCAACTCGATTAATACGAACGCGGCGGGAAACGCGAATTAAGCGGCGTACGCGAGACCGCTACGTCGTTCAAAAGGTCTAAGGTCTCCAAGACGAGAAGGGAGATAGTCACAAACGGCAATACCGAGCAACCCAGTGAAAATTCGCAGGATTCACTGTTTGTACCGGACGCGGGAAACCCAGTAAAACATCCGCGATATTGGCTTAAATTGAGAGTCGGCCACACAGAGCTCAAAGCTTTGGTCGATCTCGGGGCAACACGCATGATTATAGGGAAACAAGAAAAAGAAACAGCGCGAAGGTTAAGCGCGGAAATAAAACCGAAGATTATTAAAAATGCTGTAATGGCAAACGGCTCTCCTGAGCTAATCGAAGGGGAAATGGCCGTACCGTTGGAGATAGCGGGGATAAGCAAAAGAGTACAAATTCTCGTGATACCTGGAATCCCGACCGATTTTATCCTTGCATTAGACTTAGTACGTTTATTTGGTATGAAAATAGATGCACGCCGTGATACATTTAAACTCCCAGACCACAAAAAGATAAGAAAGAAATTGCATCCGATGTATGGTCAGTCGACACATGCAATAATTCAGTTAACATTGCGAGCTGCGGATTATCGGAAATCACAGCTGACGAGCAATGTCAAATAGACAATTTGATTGAAGAATCATTGCCGCACGACGGACGACGGAATAAAGTTCTGAAAACTACAGATCTCGTAGAGCACGAAATTAAACTAATGAACAGCGAGCGACCAATTAAACAGAGATACCATCCGGTATCAGAAAAGATGCAAAGAATTATGTCAACTCAATTGGATAATTTAATTGAACCGGGAATAGTCGCGGCAGCAGCGCTACATTCCAAAGATTGCTTGAAGAGTTAATCGGCGAGCTTGAGCCATATGCGTACAACTATCTAGACGATATTGTACTCGCGACGGAATCATTCGAGGAGCATTTGACAATGCTTCGAAAATTAATTAATCGTATAAACGGCGCCGGATTAACAATAAATCGCGAAAAGAGTAAATTCTGTCGGAAAGAAGTAAAGTTTTTAGGTTTTCTAGTAAATGAGAAGGGATTGATGATACATCCGGAGAAAACCGAAGCAGTTAGAAATTACCTGAGATCGAGAACCCTGCGACAGCTGCGCAGATTCTTAGGAATGGCCTCGTGGTATAGGAAATTTATTAAAAATTACGCGTCAATAGCGCATACGCTCACGAAGCTTACCCGAAAAGACGTTAAATTCACGTGGAAAGAGGAGCACGACAGAGCTTTTGAAATTATTAAGAAAAAATTCTTAGCGAAGCCCCCCTTTTGCACAGGCCAGATCTCGATTCGGAATTCATTTTGCACTGCGATGCGTCGAACACAGGATTGGGAAGCGTGATAACGCAAGTAGTTGATGGAGTAGAAGGAGTATTAGCATACGCTTGCAGAGCGTTAAGAAACAACGAATTAAATTATAGCACAACGAAACGCGAGTGTTCAGCGATAAAATTCGCAATAGAAAAATTCAGGCCGCATATCGAAGGCGACATCTTCACCGTGATAACAGACCACAGCGCTTTACAGTGATTATTTGAAAAGAAAGATTCTGTGGGAAGACTAGGACGTTGGGCACAAGAATTAATGAGTTACAGCTTTAAAATCGTGCATAGAAAAGGTACAAACATGTAGTCCCCGACACGCTTTCGAGAATTTTCGAAGACGACGTGCCAGTTCTAATCAACGCGATCGACATCAAAGAAATAACGTCAGATAAATGGTACAAAAAAAGGTTATATCAAATTTCAAAACATCCGCGCAGATACAGAGACTGCAACGTAGTCAACGGAAATATTTATAGGTACAAACCGAGCAAAGATATCGAGGATATTATGACGGACTTAGACGCATGGAAACTCGTCATTCCGAAAGATAAGCGCGACAAAATCCTCGAGGAGATGCACTCCGAATCGTCAGCTGGCCACTCGGGAGTAAACAAAACGTATAATAGGTTAGCACATTTTTACTACTGGCCGGGAGCATATAAAGATACAGCCAGATTTGTTAAAAACTGTAATATATGCCAGCAGACGAAAACCGAACAGCGCACACAAGTAGGTTTAATGGGAACACGTGACCTTGACAGACCGTGGAAAATAATCGCAGGAGATTTAATGGAGGAATTTCCTAAAAGCAAAGCAGGTTACCAATTGTTAAAGGATTGGAATTTAAGTAGCCACGATTGCTCGAACGAATGGGTTGGTGGTGGGAATTTATTGCAATTACTGGAGAAGTTCCGAAATAAATTACACCACGTAGGTAAACTATTTGCCCTTTTATTAATACACTACAATTCATTCAAACGCAACCCGAACTTATTCGACAAAATCAGTCTGACGATTGCGTGTTAACACCGCGAGCGCTCCACACCGAATGTGCTAGAACGCAATGGGTATGGGAAGAGTATTCGCCATCCCCTCTCGATACGCTACAGTATGATCGGTGATTCCTTAACACAATATTTGATAGTATTCGAGGACTTATTTTCCAGATTTATTATATGCGTACCAATAAAAAAGAAGAGAGCATTGATAAAGCAGACATTAACGACAGCGCGAGCTCACAGTCCGACGGATCAGTCCGAAAATATAATACGCGGAACAGAGAAAAGAAAAAACTAGAAAAACTCGAAAAGAAAAAAAAGCTGAGAAAGAAAATAGGATTAATGAAACACACGAAGTAAATGATTATAAAGAGAACGAAAATTATAGTTTGAATAATAATAGTTTAAAAGATAAAGTAAACGATTGGGCCGAGCGAATGCAGAAATTAGTGCATATGCACGATAATACTCTAGTCCAAGTAGATAAAGAAAAAAGTAAGCAAGTAAAGCATTATAATAAAAACAAACGCGGACACATTTTCGAAATAGGGCAACTCGTTTGGAAAAAGAATAAAATATTGTCTTCCGCTCAAAAAGAAATAAGCGCGAAATTAGCGAAGCCATATATAGGCCCGTATATAATTAGTAATAGAAAAGGAGAAGACGTCCACACACTGTAAGATCTCAGCAGCTCGTGCCATGCAAAAGAACTCAATAGAATAATAGAATAGAATAGAATAAAAATTTATTTTGCACAAGTCAAAAACATTTTGTACATATCATAGTCATATCGTAGTCAATATACATTTCGTCGATATGACTTTACAATGCGCAACCTTTATTCATCGTCAACTCGGTACATATAACGGCGTATTGCTGTCCTAAAACTACTAAGCGACGGAAGACTTCTCGATTCGCGCGGTAGCGAATTCCAAAGTCGTGCACCCTGGGAACTGAAAGACTTCATCCCAGCCTCAGTACGCGAATTTGGGACTGCGAGTTCTTTGGGGTCCCTGCTCGAGGTCCTAGACTGGTTTCTCTCAAAAAGAGCAGCAAGATATGGAGGCTGCCTCATAACTATAGCCTTGTACAGCATGACCGCGGCAAAATACTCTCTCCTCTCTCGAACCGTTACCCATCCCAATTTCTTTCTGTACGGGGAAATATGCTCGTCCTTCCTAACACCACAGATATACCTTATACAAGAATTCTGCAGCCTCTGAAGTCGAGACTCAAGCTCCCCTGAGATATCCATATAAACAAGAGAGCAATAATCCAGATGAGAGATTGCAAGAGCACTAGCTAACCGCTTATGAAGCGCCTCCGTTGTGCAGGATCTGAAAGATCTGAGACCATATAAAGCCCTATTTACTTTACGACCAACTGCATCAACCTGCGGCTTCCACGTCATGTGCCTGTGGACTCCTTGAGTTCACAGGCGAAGAAAAGCCCGAAAAATCCGGCAACGCCTCACCACCAGAAAAGCCCAAACGTAAGCCCAGCAGGCCGCCTAAACAGCGCGCCGATACGAAAAAGCAGCAGTGCGCCCCTCTCTCCATACCGCTCAGCGCGTAGCAGCAACACGTTCCGGCACCGACGCAGCATCATTAGCCACCGATCGCCCAAACGACACGCACCTTGAGAGCTGACAACAATGGCAAACACCAGCTCGAACGAATCGTCCAGCGTCAGTGAGATCGATCCGAGAGTGCTCAAGAGCTACTCAAATACCAGAAGCTGCTCAGCCAGGAGAAAGGCGAAAAGAAAAGCCGAAAGGTACGTGCAAAAAGTGAAAGTGTAAATAGCATAGCGAGCGCGCACATGGACAACAGCCCGAGAGACAAGAAAAGTGCCACAAGCGCGGCCGAAACCAGCGCCGGCGCGCGCGCACCGAAACATCGACAAAGCAGCCACTGCGGCAAGATATTCCGCGAACTGCGTGAAAACCAGCAGCAGTGCCTAGCCGAACAAAAAAGAAGGAGAGATCTCGAGACTTCAAGCCGCATATCCGAGCAGGAACGTTAAAGAAGTATTGCAGAAGCTGAGATGCAACTTCAAAAGAGACGAGAGGAGCAGAGCTGCAGATACGCAGCCACCGCAACTTTCGGGCGTCTACGCGAAAAAGAACTAAAGAACGAACAAGACGAAGCCCGATTACTAATTGGGGTGAAAGCATACAAGCAAGAATATCGAGACCAACTAATCCGACAGGAAAGAGCCCAAGAAGAAGCTGAAAGACTGGCAGAGATAACGAAAGCACTAGAAGCACTGAAACCCAAGTTTCCGTCCAAGTTTGGTTAAATTAAAAAAATATATTGTTTAATTTCTCCGTTCACTCTGTATATGTAAGAGCGCCCAGCTCAGAGTGAAAAAATTTGCTATTCTTTTTCCTTTAGTTATAATTTACAATACCACGAATAGAATGCCGAATCAAGCGGAGCACCAAAAACAGAAATGTGTAAGCGCGAGCGGTTACAAAACCAACTGTACATTTTTTTTTGTCTCTCGCCAAACAAAGCGAAACAACGCGGTTATAAAAGAGAAAAAAGCAAAAGAAAAACAAAACACACCTACCCCAGAAGGTAGTACGATTACGAAATATTCTCATTTCAAAACAAAGAGAGAGAGAGATAGAGAGAGAGAGATGTGAGGCCACAAGGTACCTCATAAATAAAATCATAAAATATTTATTTTTGTATACAGGATACATAATCCGATCCTTATATATTTTCTTAAATAGAATCATATTTTATATCAATTTCAAGTACCGGATAAATAATCCGATTGATACATAATCCTTTTTATTAAGAACAATTGAAATATATATATTGTAACGGGCGGCGAGACGCGCACGTCGGCGCGGGGAGCCGGAGCGCGGAAAGGCCGGTAGAGATCTCGCAATTGAAGGAAAATTCGAGACAGTTAACTTTTGACCGCACTCGCGAGCAGTAGTGACGACGCGCGCCAAAAGTTATAGTAACAGCAGCAGCATCGTGAGCAGCCCTAGCAGCAATAGCAGCATCGTGAGCAGCAAGAGCAGCAACGAGTGTAGCAACAACAGCAACCGCAGCAACCGCAGCAACCAGAGCTACCACGGCACAGCGATACGGCAAGGTCGAGCAGAAGACTCCCTGGCCAGAGTACAACGAGGATCGACGCGATAAGATAAAGTAGGAAGTAATCTCTATTTTATTTATGCGCGATCGACTGGCGAGGCATTTGGCCCCAGTCGCTAATTCGGTCCTATATTTTGTGGCCTTCTCGCGACGCGAATACGCGCAACACGGACGACGGATTGCTTAATTGAATAAACGCCTTTTTATTAGAATCGGTAGTGTGTTCATTTGATTGTCGTCCCGATCCCTCTTCCTATTCAAACCGTCGAATACCGCCGCCTCCACGGGCACTACGCAGGAGTGTAGTGCATACTGAGCACCGGGGCATTGTCGCAGGTAGGCGACCACACGAGCGAGTACAGCGTCTCGCAAAAGCAAAGTTCAGGAGGACTTTGCATTTGTACGGGGTACATAGGCAGTTAGCCGCCTAGAAACCACCCCGTTACAATATATATATATATATATATATATATATATATATATATATATATATATTTATATACATATGTACATACACATAAATATGGAAATCCAATCTTTTGAAGATTATATTCCGTACGCTTCAATCTTTTGAGGATTATATCGTCTTTTGAGGATGCATCCTCCAAAGACATCCTATCTTTTGAGGATTTTCTAAAGTCTATTAACCCAGAGTTACTTCGGCTAACCAGATAACCCACGTGAGTTTTGGGGGTTGAAGGGTGCGAAGCACCCTTCAACACCCCAAAACTCACTTGGGTTATCCAAGCGGTTAACAGAATGAGATTATAAACATCCTAATTTGGTACTGGGTTAGTTTGGTTATTTTTTAGCAATCTCGAACTCTGAATGAAGGGAGAACATGTCCTCAAAAGGCGGGATTACTATATCTATATATATATATTAGAGTGGCGCTTATTTCCCAAAGTGCTTGAATACCGGCTCCCGTTTCGGGAATCATTTGCATTTACTCAAAAACGATCAATTCAGCAATAAAATATGATTTAGCAAGTGTTTCACCCGTTTCACTTTTCAAAAAACATAATTTTTTCGCTCCTATTGATGTATTTAATGCTGTAGCATTCAAGAATAGTCAAACGTCAATTTCCAATATGTAAGATATGTTTTCTATCTATTTTTTCACGTAGAATACGATGGCGCTGTTGCTTTTATTATAAAAGATAAGCTAAAAACGCTAGGCGCATAAAATTGTGTTTTTTAGTGTTTTTCAGTGATTGTTGGCCCCTACTGCTTTATGGTTACGTTTTATGATAAAATTAATAGCGACATCATATTCTACGTGAAAAAATACATCGAAAACATGTATCGCGTATTTGGAAATAAAACTTCCTTGACGTTCAAAATTAAATCGATTACATAAAATGATGCTCAGTCTACTCCTAGACTAACGTCAAATTCGATATATTTTCTTTTATTTCAAATTCAAGGGCAAACAAGTTTATTTCCAAACATGTAATACATGTTTTCGATGTATTTTTTCACGTAGAATATGATGGCGCTGTTAATTTTATCATAAAACATAACCTTAAAGCAGTAGGGGCCAACAATCACTGGAAAACACTAAAAAACACAATTTTATGCGCCTAGTGTTTTTAGCTTATCTTTTATAATAAAAGCAACAGCGCCATCGTATTCTACGTGAAAAAATAGATAGAAAACATATCTTACATATTGGAAATTGACGTTTGACTATTCTTGAATGCTACAGCATTAAATACATCAATAGGAGCGAAAAAATTATGTTTTTTCAAAAGTGAAACGGGTTAAACACTTGCTAAATCATATTTTATTGCTGAATTGATCGTTTTTGAGTAAATGCAAATGATTCCCGAAACGGGAGCCGGTATTCAAGCACTTTGGGAAATAAGCGCCACCCTGATATATATATATATATATATATATATATATATATCAGGGTGGCGCTTATTTCCCTAATATATATATATATATATATATATATATATATATATATAATTAAATAAATAAAGGTACCGAAGGCGACACACGCGGAAATGCTTCGCGTCTTCGACCACGCTAAAGATTTAAGCGGGGGGGTATTGTGACAGTGCATATACGCACACACGCAATATATGCCCAGCACACTGTAACGCTGGACCCAGCGTACTGTAACGGTGGGTTTTTTCCCATTGTTGTTGCCGATGAAATACTCCGTCTCCTCTGCTCGTTTCAATGCATACGAGGCGGCGGGCCGCCAATAAACGTGATAAAATCCATACTCAATTTCATTTACTTACCTGCAAATATACGTACGCTCTGAAAATGTCAACTTTTACTCCTAGTTGTGTGATGTACTATTATAGAATAGTCTGCTCTAAGTCAGCTGTCACGCTTATCTTTGACCTAAGTGGTCCATATTATTGCACCATGCGGTTAGCGCCTGAGCGCAGCGAGGATATATATATATATATATTTATCGTAACTGTTAATAATAATCAGAAAAACTAATATATTTATAACGTTAAAAATTAACACATACAAATTTTTATGAGGGCTGTTTTATTGATACTTAAGGGACAGTCAGAGGTAAAAACACTGTTTTTCAATGATCCTTGTCCTTTAAAAAACATTTTAGAATGAAAAACAGACTGTTTTGCCCCCTAGAGTTAAGTTTAATGTAGCATTGTACCAAAAGAAAATATCAATCGGATTTTCATTTTTTTTAAATTTTGAAATAACAAAACGCAAAAGGGGGGCCTCCATTAGTCCCTTAAGAGAATATCATATTATAATAATGAACAGATAGGGTTTTCGTATTTATATGTATTTGAAAGATCGGATTTTAAATGTTGAGACTCACACATCTGGCAATTTTAACTCATTTTTCATGCCAACTAATAAATGAACAAAAAAATTTTCAAACATGAAAAAAATAACGCATTTTCCTAGACAGATTAATTGTTTTTGGAAGGGGGGAGATACATTAAAATGGTTTAATTTTTTGGAAATTTGTTTTAAATACTATTGCAGCAATAAGAAATTCAAATATTTAATAAAACAGTAACAAGCAATTTAAAATATTTAAGAAATTAGCAAATTTCGTAATTTTGTCAAATTTTACGATTCTTACGATTTTGAATTGCTTATCATGTTTCAAGCAGGGCATCAATTTTTAATGTTTTCTGTTTTCTAATTAAAGGTATATTCTTCTTCTTCAATTTCTTGCAGTTGCAAAATATTTTTGAAGTCTTTCAAGTAAAGTAAATCGATGACATTTTTCAGCAAAATGTTGGAAGAATTTCCTTATGTTAGTTTTCCATAAGAGAAATTAATCAGTCTAGAAAATTACAATCTTTTTTGGTGTTGGAGACTTTTTCGTTCATGATATGACAATAATGTCTACGTACGTACATGAAAGTCACTTTTATGGTGGATAGGGAGGTTAGACGGTGGTCGTCGTTGTATACACTTAATCACGAGTGATACATGCGTACCAGCCAAACAAATTAAGTTAAGGAGTTATTAGCTAGTTCAAAAGTCAAATGCTAATTCATAACAATTACAACATTTTTTGTGTAAGCAGCCTTGTATGGGAGGTCAACTCCTTTATTTTATAACTAACTATACAAGAGATACTTTAACGTTAATATTCTAAGTTTTAAATCGCAGGTACGAACAATCTAGGAACGACAATTTTCCTTATAGATGTACATAGCCGGTATAAAATAACAAAAAAAAGGTTAAAAGGGAAAGAAAATCTAATAAATTTAAGATACATTAATATGACTCACATATCATTTCTATTGTACTAGAATCCATTTATCCACATGTGGATGAATCAGTTAAAATGTACCGCGATGAAATTCTTAATAGTAAAGTAAAAAGTTTTTGTTAAATAACAAAAATTACGTAATCTGGTCTAGGAGATTGCGTGAATAAAAATATTCTGGAAAAACTGCAATTCTCTGAAAATTCTACTCAAGTATTTTTTAAATGGTCCAGGATTGCTGTTTATATGAGTCTTCTATAAAAGTGAAAAAATATCTAATCATTAATTTGCGCTATTACGAAACAATATATATATAAAAATTTTTAAGTTTATTGTTGATGATGAAACCGGCAAAGAATTATTTGTTTGTATTATTTTAAATACATGATGTCGTTTTAATAGACATTATAGTAATCTGCGAGTAGTAGATCATATTTGCGTAGAACCTACTATTGTACAAACTGAACAGATAATGATAGTTTATATTTTTATGAAAATACTTGGAACTATGAATATTTATCCATTACCTAATTTACTTCATCATTAAATATACGAGCGTGTGTACGAAGCGTCCTGCGAGAAGTGGAAGAGACGAGCAATGCTCATGGCCCTGCGCGGTAAGGAGAAAGTAAGAGATCGGAAGGGAGCAAATGAGAGCGAATGTACCTTGGATCCTTCGGACCCAAGCGTAGAGGGAAAGAGGAAGAGAGAGAGAGAATGAGAGGGAGTGCGTGAGGGCAGCTGCGACCCCCGCAAAGCCAGTTTAATGGGAGACCTGGCCGCGTGCCGACGTAGCCCGTCCCAGAGTGTGCATAGTGTACGAGAGTTACGATAGTTCAATTCTGTATCTTCATTCAGTCATCAAAGCATCAATATTCTACATTCAATTATATTCTATATTTAACCTATAGTGTGTATGGCTTTTTCAACATTACTCCTATCAATCCTCGCCTTGAACCCCACAAATATATAACTTTATATACCTTCTTTACTATTATGCCTAATTATGCACGAATAATTTTCGCAGTATATGTCATAATTACTTAACTACAACTTATTCAAGTTCTTATGCGTTTGAATTGAACTAGGTGGACTAAGCTTATTCGCGGCGAATTAGCGAACATTCGCCCCCATGAAAACGGCCCCTTAGACTCGCATCCTTATCCATTCACCTTTATGTCTCTATTTACATCATAATGCATCCTACTAACCCTTACACAAACACCCACTCACACATAGACGCGTCTCAATAACTCCCACCCTTTCACACTGAGTGGCAAAAAAAGATGTCACGCCAGCGGTAAGGGGCAGTGGACACATTGCTACAATTAGGTTAATTATTACCTTACGCAGTATTTGACCGGACATGGATACTTCCAAGCTCACCTGCATCGGTTCAAACTAGAAGACTGCCCGAACTGCCCAGTATGTTCGTACGCCATGGTGGATGAGGAGCATGTCTTTTGTGACTGCTCGCGCTATCAATAGGAGGGAGAAGAACTCGAGTGCCATCTTAAAACCCGAGTAACCCCAGAGTCTATCATGACGGCTATGCTAACTTCAGAGGATGGATGGTGCGCAGTGAGCAATTATGCAGCAGAGATTCTTAAAAAGGTCAGGGAGGAAGAGGAAGAGAGGAGAAGAAAAAGAGGCTAAGCGCGTGCGTGTGAGAAGGAATGTGTGAGTATCATCTGATTTATTCTGATACAGATTATGCATTTCAGAATCTTGTCCGAGGAATCCGTAGGGCAAGGAGTCCTCAGTGGACTTCTTTTTTTTAGTAATAGTACTAATTTCTGTTTTCTCTTATATAGAGATATATAGATATTTTTCTTGTCATTGTAGTGTCACAGGCTCGGATGATATTTTCCATCACATGTTTAGCTTTGCTGTTTGCCGATCCTACCAGTTGCATCTCCTCCAATGCCAAGAGAAACATTTCCTTATCGTCGACCTTCCTTTTCCAGACTACTCTATTGTTCGTTGTACTCTGTTTGGATTCCTGTTTCAATTTACCTAGCTTTATTTTTATGGCCTAAGGGTCACTAGTTGTGCAGTGTTCACTCATAGTCTACATGTTAGATGTGTCATTTAGACAGCTGCTAACATACGTCAGATCTATAATAGATCCTGTGTCTCCTTTTCTAAAAGTGTACGTTCAACGCTGATTGACTAACACCAAATCTAGTAAAACAAATCCTTCCATTAGCACTCTTCTACTTTGGTTTGTCTTTTGGCTGCCCCACTCTACAGCCCAAAAATCTAAATCCCCTCCGATTAACAGCGGTTTTCGTTCCAACGTATTCCGTACAAGCTGATCTAACATTTTTTCCTGGAAAGTATCGTCCCCACATGCCCAGATTGCCGATCTGCCAGTCTAGTTTATTTTCTATGATGACTCGTCCAGATTCCTGTATAGTTCGTATATCCCTTTAGCGCTCAAATGGCCGAAATTTTACCGTCAACTTCAAGCTCGTGCCAATTATACCCCATGAGGAAAAATTATTGGGATACATATTCTTGTGTAGAAAAATCTAATCTTTTGAATGGAATCGACAAATTAATCAATAAATGACCGCAAGTTGATCATTTTTAACAATAAACAAAAAAATGCCGATTTTTGAATGTGTTTTATTTTTAAGGTATTTTTTTTAACTATGTTCTCGGTACTTAAGAACTTTCCAATCCATCAGGATGCGGGACACGAAAGTTGTACTTCAAAAATATACTATGAGATACTTCGATTTCTATGGTTAACCAAATCTATGGTTTTCCATGGTTTTCTATGGTTAATCCAAAATGGCACCCAAATGCCCGGAATTTTTGCAAAATCACTGAAATGTGTACTTTTGAAGTCTAGTCCAAGTTTTAGCGGTCAAAATGACTGTTTTGAGTTTTGTGATAACGGATTGGATACATATTCGCAAGCTTAGCTCACACCATTGATTTTCAAGATGGCGGCTGAGATAAGTCAGCTAAAATAACGTATTTCTACAGCTTTATAGCCACCGTATACTTTTCAAACCTCTTTATTATTATAATTAACTATCAGAAATATTGGATCTATATTCATTATTAGATTATCAAAATTCAAAATGGCGGATCCAATATGGCCAACCGGAAACTCAAAAATAGTGATTTTGGTAAAATAAAAAATACTACGGTATTATATGTGAAATTTTAAATAAAAATATTTCCATTCATTTGCTCGCTCAGAGCCGCCGTTCTCGAGTAAAACATTATCTAAGTATCAAAAATCGACAATTCGTTTCCAAACTTTGCTATCACGTGTTCTTGATTAGAGTTTTCCGATTTTCACTGCAAGATGGTAAATGTTATTTTAAGGACAATGTTAGTTTTATTTAAGCGGAGCAGGAATCCGAGTTTTGGAACAAGGCGGCATTGGCTCAATGGCTAGAGCGTGCGCCTAGAGATCTCGGGAGCGCCGGATCGATTCACGGTCCCGGCATCTCCTTTTGTATTTTCCTCCTCTCGAAGACAGCCCCGTTACATGGCGCCCAACGTGGGGCGCCAGTTGTAAAGGGGCTGTTTCTAGGCGGAAGAATGCCTATGGCCAGCGTACAAATGCAAAGTACTCCTGCACTTTGCTTCTGCGAGACGCTGATCTCGCTAATCAAATGAACACCCTATCGATTCTAATAAAAAGATGTTTATTTAATAATGAACAGCTCAAGGGGTCATTGCAATTATACCAAATGCTGATGATTCTGGTGAATCTGATTCAGATATTTCAATGAATGGAAATTCTGAAAATTCTTCAGAAGACAATTCAGACTCGGAGCAAGTTGACGATTCCACATCCACGTTTATTATCCATTCTTACGATGATATTTACAAGAGTTACAGCAGTTAGCAAAATAAAATTCGATGATCACCAGTACAAATGGCTCGATGGAGAACGTAATCATAATAAGACTTTCACAAATGAGATATTTCTCAGAAAGTCAGATAAAAAATTATTTGACTGCTTCTTTGCTCTCAAACTGAAGAATTACATCATTGAATGCACAGAAATAAATGGCTGTAAAATATTAAGGACTGAACTTCATGTATTCATTGGTATTATTATATTTACCACATACAATAAAAGACGATCAAGACAAAAATTAAATTTCATAAGTCTGAAGAGTGAAACAATACTGATAGGATCTATCGCGTCAGAAAAATGACAGATATATGTAGAAACTCGGGCGCCCGTGTTTCTGTCTTTCTCAGCCATACGTTAGTTGCGTGTGTGAGAGAGAGACAGAAAAAGGGGCGCCCTAGTTTCGGAATACGCCGATTAAATTTGGGGTAAACGTATAAAACAAACTTTCGTACTAGCGAGTACACTCGATGACTCAAGCATGCAGAGGAAGGATTGATTAACCTCAAAGTTCGAGATGGTGAATCGAACATAGCCTCTACGAGTATATGTGCTGGAACTCGTTAATATCTGTGCATGGACATAACCTCTACGCGGAGACCTAACGCCTGGATATCACCGATAGATGGCGCTGAAGCTCTGCGCGCAACTGCAAGATGCAGGTTTGGGCGGCTAGATGTCGCGGCAACGACTCGCTGTTAATAGCGTCATCATAAAAAATTATGGATTTGGTTGTGAAGCCTTTAATCCACGATCTTAATTGGTTACCAGGTAAACGTGATTGGCTGCCATGGTTGAGTGCATTTAAGAAGAGATAAAAGCCGCGAATTTTAAATGTAATATTTAAAATTCGCGGCTTTTGGCTTTAATATGTGATGATGAATCACGATACATAGGGACTGGCGATCCAAAGATTTTATGAACTGTTTTTCCATTGGGGAGTAATGTGGCACCTATACCCGTAAATGCCATTGTACATACTTCAACATCTTTTGATGATAATAAATTGTATAATGTAGTGTAAATAAAAATGTTTCCCGATCCTCCTGGACCATCAATGTATATGCAATTATTTCTGCCTTGATCATTACTGTTAATTACAAGAAGAGCAGTATCTACGACTTCCTTTTGCTCATTGTTTAATTTAATATATTGCTGTTGACCAGTCTCTCCCATTTGGGCCATAGTTGCAGAATTAGTTTCATTATTTGCCTCATGTATCTCGACTGTTTGATTCATAGTGGGAAAATCGCTCCATAGTTTTACCCTCTATATTTAATAAATGATTAATGTCCGCATAAGTTTTTTGATGACTTAATGTTAATTCATTTGTTCTAGAAAAATCTTCAGATATTGCATTTTTTAATGTATTGGTTATAGTTAGGTTAGTACATAGATATATATGATCAGCAAACTTCAAACGCCACCTTACTAAGCAAGAGTTTAAGAGTTTTAATTTCTTAAGTTTCACACATCATTTATTTTTTATGAGACAAGAAAAGTAAATATTATTTTGATTCACATATTAATAAAAAATTTTTTATTTTTAAAGATTTAAAACTTAAATGTACATATTTATACATTAAAAACTTTTAAAAACTTATTACAATCTTTTGCATCATGGTTGAAATTATCGTTCCATCATAACCAACGACTCATAGCAACTAACAACCAATCGCGTTCTCTTAGCAACCAGGATCCAATCAGGATCTCGGAAAAGAGGTTTCACAGCAATGCTTCACAACGAAGGCCATCACTTTTTTGAAGAGGATTAGGGAGATCGTAGAATATATAATTGACTAAATACAATGCTCTCGTGAGAGCTCTGCTCTGCGAGACGCCTCAACTCGTTCTGTCCAAACTCTGCTCTCGACTGCCTCAGCTGCGGCAGTCCGTTGGCGCGCGGGGGAAGGCGAGCTCTGATTCTATAAATCAAAGGTGTACGATTCTACTGCGCTAATGAGAACACCTTTCTCGGCTGAAGCAGCTGCTTGCGTCTAGAGTGCGACGTTGGCGGCTGTGGCTGAACCGCCACATATATTTATCAATAATTTTCAAAATATATTATATGGATAGGTAATGACTATTTCCTCCCACTGCAGAAAAAAAATGTTTATTTCATGCCTGAGCTAGAAAAAATAATACAATTGAAAGAAAATATATAAATAAAATGTTATTTTTAATTTGCACAAATTAAAAATCCCGGTTTATTTTTATACATTTTATTGTCATGATAATCTAAGGTGTATATATGTCCTCTTAAGCATAATCATTGCACATTAATGAAGTTGCATAAGAAGTTAGATAATGTTTTTACATTATAAATCTGCTACCTCAAATGCCTAGGAATTTAATTTTATATAACTTAAGTAGGTATATATAAGTAAAACATTGATAGTAGCATAGTAGATGATTGATCAGTAAAGCTAAGCAACTATAATTTGTAAGTATTTGGGTAAGCAATTGATGAAAAATTCAAGAAAAATAAGGAAAAAACGTAATTGTTTTTATTTCTAGTTTTCTATGTTTATGTATTTCTAGGTTTATATATGATTTTTATGTGAGCATACAATAACAACATACACTCAAATTGAGAGTTATTCTAAAATTGAGAGTATTCTTAAATTGAGAGTTACATTCAACTTGGAAGTAACTCTCAAGCTGAGAGTACCAATCTATTCGGCCTCAAATTTAGAATTGATATTTGGGAGCTTTTTGTGTTTTAGCTTCCGAATTTGGGAGTTTTTCCTGAAATGGTTAACAGAGTTAAATTAGAACTATTATCCAAATTGCTCTTGTAGGTTCAATTAAATGCAAAATTAAATATTAAATATATATAAATATAAAATGGATGTATTTTGTTAGACTTATATGAGTTAACTGTTAAAATTTTGAAAATTTTAAAACGATTTCGCCGTAAATAGTACATTTTTTCAACAGAGAAAAAACCTCACCTTCAACTTATCTCATAAACGGTGTAGAAGGAGTAGAACAATATATTAGCTACTATATCTAGAAAATTATTATTGTGATAATTATTATTATTATAACTATAATCTCTACAGAAAACTATAATGTAAACCGTAAAATAATTAATTTAGAACACTAAAGCTCATACTTGTCAAAGTTTGTTAAAGTTATGTTTTTAAACCAATATACAGACACTTTAAAAAAATTAATACTATGAGAAATTAAAAAAAAAGTTACAAACTTAATAAAACGCTGAATTTGGGAGTAGACAAGCAAAGCGAGTAGCAGAAAAAAGTGTTAAACCACAAGACTAATGCCGACAATTTGATATATTTACTAGAGAATAGACAGAATATAAATTTCATTTATTATATATTTTTCACCGACTCTCAACTTCATAAATCTTAATTGGCATTCTTTGCAAACCCTATAGTAAATATATTTCATGAAAACATTTAATTTATTTATTATGATATATAATATGATAAATGGTTTTCTCTATTTCACTCTAGCACTAAATAGTTATTAAAAAAATTGGTGTTAGTGTGAAGGATAAGAAAAAATTGTAACATGAAAAGATTGTATATGTATTAAATAAAATTAATTTGGTTAAAATACTGATTTTATTTCAGAGTATTCTATTATTTGTATGGTGTATACAACTTGCATTATAAATCACAATATACACACACACACACACACACACACACACACACACACACACACACACACACACACACATTTTACATCTAATAACTTATATATTTTAGTTTAAGGTTTCCAGTTCAGGAAACTGTCTTGAATAATAATTTGTCTAAAAATACTATTTGGGTTAGATTTTAATATTTTTCTGTTACGTTGAGCTTCAAATATATAAAGTACTTTTTCTTTAGCTTCACTTCTTGAAATATCACCTCGAAGGCCAAGTAGTCTAACTAATTGATCATCAGTTATATCAGGATATTTTTCCACTAATGAATGCAAATCTAAAGAAAGAATTTCAGAATCCTCACAACGTAATACCTCAGCTAATCGTTTAATTATTTCAAATGGAGATTCTAATTCAATATTAGGTGCAATTTTAGAAAAGAATGACCTTAATTTATCTGCTTCAATTATTATTTTTGATGTACATGTTAGGCATTCATCATAACTTTTTAATGATATCTTACGTTGCAACATAGCCGAAATGTACCTCTTAGCAATTAAATTTTGTGCCTCTGATATAATATAATCAAAATTTTTGGGCGATAAATGGTTATAATCTTGAAAATAATCTTCCAAGGTA
This sequence comes from Muscidifurax raptorellus, assembly GCA_020010945.3. Lineage (NCBI taxonomy): Eukaryota > Metazoa > Arthropoda > Insecta > Hymenoptera > Pteromalidae > Muscidifurax > Muscidifurax raptorellus. Next base: position 1,428,167 of record JAHUUD020000027.1, read on the forward strand.
ACACAAATAGTTTCTATTGGTATTGGAGATGAAAGCCATTTAGGTGTAAGTAAATCATTAAAATGTGATTCTAAATCTAGAAATGATTCTTCCAATAATATTGCTGCAGCTTCATTGCGAAGTTTTTGGTAGGTCTCAATAAGTTCTTCAAATTTAATAATCATCTCATTATTAGAATCAAAAATCCAATATAATTGTTTGGTTTGATGTGCTAACTCTATAAATTGTAAACAATTATTAACAATCGTAATCATATGATGAGTAAAATATGGAACTTGACTTCGATCTTCAAAATGTTTATTTTTGAATTCTAAAATAGCTTTTCGATATTTTACTCCATATTTTGTCACTTGTTCAATACAAAGAATAAAAGCTTTTAAAGTTAAGTCCGTATTAATTGTTTTTGTTACTTGTAAATTTTGATTTATCATTTGAAAAATAATTACTGGAGCTGCAGTGTGGTAATAAGATTCTTGTATACCAGCCTCTGGCGTTACTTTGCTCCACCAATCTATTTTTTCAGTTTCTAAAGTTTTCTTCATCCAATCTTCATAGTTCAGAGACATATTTTTCAAATATTTTTGTTGTAGTTCAGTTATTATTTCACTATCTAAGAGTGAACCAATTTCTTTATAATTTATATTTAATTCTGGATGACCCATCATTTCAGGTCCTCCATATGTATTCATAATCCAAGAAAGCAAAGAAACATATTCATTGCCTTCTAAACCATCATTAACTATATCTTTTAGATGTTGAGATAAACCAGCATGATACATTTTAACAAATTTGTTAGCAATATCATATGATGGGGGAAAGCAAGGTATGCATAATGTTTTTACAACTCGTAAATCTTCCAAAAAGAGAAGTCTTGTTAATTCAAGGTATCGAACTAGCCACATTTTATTGTCAGTTCTTTGATCAACATGAGTACCTTCAATTCTGTTAGAAACTGATTTCTCTAAAACTTTAAGAGCAACATCTTTCCAATGTTTTGGTCTTCCTGGAGGCATAAATCCACTTTGTTTAAATTTTTGTAATGCATAATGATCTGCTTTTTCTTCTCGTTCAATGATTCTTAATACAGTTACGATTATAGTGGGTTCTTTGCGAACTGTATTTAAAGTTCTACTTAAAATTAGTCTTATTTGTTTCTCCATTCTCTGAGAAAGATCTTCAACATCTTCAAAATATGCTTTCAACATAACTTTATCGGCAGGTTTTTCATTAGGAAGTTTATGCAATTCATATAATAAATCATCACGAGAACTTTCAAGATCCATAAGACTTTGATGAGCATGTAATAATTTACTCTCATTAATCCATTGCTTAGTTCGTTCAACACTTTCAGGTACAGTAAAAATATGTTTTAAATTTTCTTTAGCAGTAACATATTGAGAATATCGTATGTTTTCATACTGCACTAAATGCAACTTTGAATTTAGTGAAGGTACGGATACAAATAATTTTTCAATATAATCTAACTCCTCTTTGATTGTTTTTATGCTTGTCAAAGAATTCTGTAATTGATCAAACCCGACTTTTACACCATCTAGTTGACTTTGCATAGCAGTTTTTAACATAGTTTCAACACTGGCTTTTTTTCTACTAATTCTACGTTTGTATTGTTCTACCTTCTCTAATTGCCCAGGACGTTGCAACATATTAATTACATGTTTTGTAGCAGTAGCTTTTGCGTCTTCTTCAAATTTATGTAAATCGTGCATATTTTTTAGTTTATCTAATTTTTAGTTTATCTAAATATTCTAAATCAGAATCTATTAAGAGACTCCACACACTTATTTTGGAAGCGCGAATTGACAGTAGTGCCAAACGTCTTGCGGACTAATTAGGTACTAGGGAAGATAATAAACTATATTATACAGGCATGCAGTGCGGTGGGTACGTATCATACGCCGTGTGGTAAATGGTATTTACGACGCGTCGCAAATACGCGTCGCAAACGTCGCAATTGATTGTGAAATTTGATACACGTGTATGATACACGTATGATTCGATAAACCGAATTAGCGCGTGCGCGAATTCGAATTTCAGTCATAAATTTTAATTATTCCTGTTGTCCATCGCTGTATGATTTTATCACATTTGAATTAATAATTTAAATAGTATATAGTATAAGATAATTATTAAAAATTTTAACAACAGATTCAACGAAATATCTTATTCTAAATTTTAACTGCAGATCATTCAATTATACTTGCGTAGACCTTCAATCTTACACACTTATTTTATTCATATAAACAATATAAATGGAAAAATATTAGATTGATAATATTTTTTTTTAATAAACCGGGATGTGTTGTAAACCCCTTGTTTATGGTCCCCTAACCTAAAAAAATCAAGCAATAAACTAACAACCTAGATTGCAGACATTACATTAGCAGTGTAAAGTCACGAATTACAATAATGTACCCAGATAACAGCACGTGCTGAGCAAGATGGGGGCAAGAATGCTCGGCGCACATGACGTCGTTTTGCCGTCAAGTGCCGGTTATCTATGCAGCGCGCGTTTTGCGCGGGCTAAATATCGGTATGTTGCCATCGCTTGTATGCACCATTCGTGATGTTAACTTGCCGGCATTTGATAGCAGTGTTTGCCAATTTTTAAACACATATAAATATATATAAATAAATAAATTGCCATGACGAAGGCCCTTAAGAGCGCAAAGGAAGGATTCAGGCGCACAACACTGAAGAGACAGCTGCCAGACGGAAACCAAGATGGAGCCCCACCACGAAGACGTCAACGAAGGCAGGAGCTTCCACCAAACGACATGGCCAATCAAGAGGAGGACTTGACCCGGGCTGTCGACTCCGAGGAAGAATTGGATGGTGTTCTTCCCCATAATTATCAACGGAGTCCACTCAGAAATGAAGAAGAATTTGAGGATGACGCACAAGAGGAGAATTGGGCCGAGATGGACAACGTTGACAACGTGGATGTTTCCGAAGAACCCGTCTACCCCGAGGTTCCTTTCATCGATGCCATAGACGCCGCCAGCCCCATTTCGAGGGAACTCGTCACCCCTGTCGATGAGATGTTTAGCGCAACCCAAAATGACGAGGCTCGCGACGACATCATTGAAGAAAATTCTATGTATAGGTATATTATACCAAAAGAATAGAAAATGAGTATCATAATTTTGATTGTTTAGTGCATTTTCTACTCTTTTATTATTTTATAACTATTTTTAATAATTTTTCTTTTCAGTTAAATAAAAAATACACATCCATTTCATTTTATATTTTTTCTTGTTTGTATTTGCCGATGTGTCTTTTTTATTTTATTATTATTATAGCGCTGTTTTACAGTTTACTTTTTTACTTTCTTATCAATGGTTGATTAAAAATTAGTTGATAGTCGTTTATTTTTGCATTTTGGAATTGTCATTTAAAATTAGCAATTAAGGGCTGTAAGAGAGCGCTGGAGGGGCTACGACTGTGGATGAGCCTCACAGAGAAGGGCGAGGTCGGGGCCCTCTCACATCTTAATCACAAAAGAAAATTTCAGGTTTAACAGAATCTGGAACATCCCATTCGCAGAAAATATGGAACAGGACAAGAAGAATTTGACATATGATAAGTACAATTGTTTATTATATTAATATCATTAATATTAATCTTATGAATATAATTTTTTTATTATTGCAGATTAAGAAATGAGCAGTAAAACTATTATTATTAGCTGATGTTCGTGAAAAAATGGATTAAGAGATTCTTCATTATTATAATGTATACATATTTTTTATTATATATAATATAATAATAATAATAAGCAAAAATTTAAACTTTCATTATTTTTGCAGGTGCAGAGTCAAGGTAAACCGAAAGGAAGAAATCGAGGTTACTAAAACTCCCAACTACGCTGCTACATTCACGCTGCGAGACGTTTTTATTTAATTTTATATTTATTGTTATAATATTATTATTATGTTTAAATATTTTATTATTGTTGTTTTAAATTTTTAATTAATTAATTATTATTTTTGTTTATTGTTATAGCTTAATATTTATGTAAATTATATTGTTTTTTTAATAAATATACATTTAATTACTTTTTTAAGTAATGAATTTTTATTATTTTAAAATCCCAGAATTCCTATATTTATAGGTTAGGTTTACCCGCCGAAAGTGCGCAAAAAAAGTCGCTTGCTTTCAATTTGCCAGCACAACTGAAGCAAATTGACGGCAAGTATGCTTTCCTCTTTTTGCCGCCTGGGGGCGTGCGGCATGCGTCGTCTAGTTGACCTCGCATAGCCGGGGCACACTACCGACTAAAATGCGGCGCGATACTCGTCATATTGCTAGGAATTTGCCGACGCAATGTTATCTGGGTAAGCGAGAAGACGGTAAGGAAGCGATTCTCGTCGCCGCGGTTTTGATAAGCGAACAATCACTTAAGCGGGATCGCGACTCTAAGGCGTAAACAAGCATAGACCGTAGTAATTGTGACGAGAAGAAAGGCGAACGTGAATGTTAGAAGAATTAAGCAAATATTAATAGATGTAGCGAGGTTACCTTGTGGAATGATGTCCTTGGCGAAGTGTAGAGAGCGATGAATCCGGCAGTCGGAAACGGATCCTGGAATAGGCGCGAGTTCAAATGAGTAATAGATTTAAGTAGCTTTTACTCTTACAAAGTTTTTTCAATATAATTACAAGTGTCAATAAGAAGTAATTGGATACAGACTAACGTGAACGAGTTTACAGTTAAGCTGGCTGCCGGACAAGAGGGCTAGACCCGGCGCGGGCCATGTATTTATACCCCGAGGGGTTGCGTGCGTTACAAATATAAAAGTATAATTTATCCTAGCAAGGTGGGTGGGATTAATTAGGGGAATGGTAGTGAAGAAAAATTTGAGCGGGTGCGTTTGATGGCTTTTAGTAACCAGGTTAACGGAAACGGCGGGAATTCGGTGTGGATGGTAAGGTAGTTATTTACTGGTAACGTAGCGTAGAGTTCTTCTTTATCCAGGCTGATGTGCTGGGGTGGCGATAGGTGTCAGGACGTTACAGTAGATACCTAGATACTAAAGTACATACTTTAAACAAATTACAATGAAAAAATCAGGGAAAAGGCCGCATGATTCTTACCAAGAATTGTATTTCAAACTTAGAAAAGATCCCGTAACGCAAAAAATATCGCACATTGTTTGCTTTGTGAAATTGATTGTAAAAACACCGCTGTAGCACGATTACAAGCACACAGGTAAGTTTCATTTTATAACTTTAATTTATTATAAAAAATAATAATTTCTATAATATTTCTAAAGTTAATGTGTTAAATATTGTAGACGTGTATGTAGTAAGAAAGATGAAAATGAGAAAAAGTGTGAGAATGACTCTAATTCAAGTTTAAACAAAGCAATAGAGAACTCTAGAATCAATGATCATCCTGAGATGGATCATCTCATAAACGAAAAGTGCAAAGTCAAGATGACTTTGATGATTCACTTTGTAGTTCAAGTTCTAAACATCAGTTACTCAATTACAACTCAAACAAATGTAATGTGACTGATGACTTACAGGTAAAACTGACAAACAACAAAATCATCATTATTAATAAAATGCATATATATATTATCACAAAACAGCCAACGCTGAAGAAAAATGTTATAACACCGACATTACATGAAGCTGAAGAAAAAAAAGGTGAAAATAAGAATCCAAGGAAGAAAAATGCAACACTAAAATTTTGTTGACAAACTTGATACTTTGGAGTCAGAATCCATTAATAACGCCCTGGTTGAATATTTGCTTACAACTAATATTGACTATGACCCCATAAAGTCAGTTTATTTAAAAAAATTTATCAATTTACTGAGACCAGCTTACACTTTACCAACCGAATTGTAATTGAAACAAACCTTTTTTAATATTTATAGAAATCACATTGATAGTCAAACTAAATTTGACTCTTTAGGAATTTTATTTATTAGTAAACAAAAAGAAGTTACTGAAAAAGTCATTAGCTTGACATTTAATGAAGAAGGTCAATTTCTATTTATAAAGGCTGATAAAACGCCAGACGATATAACAGATTTTGTCAACCAATCCATTAGTTTAGTAAAACAGTTAGAAATGTAATGTTGACATTTATGCTGTGGATTCTAACACTGCTCATAAAGTATCATCTGACCATTACTGGTAGTTTACTTGCATGTTGGAACTAATCAAGTCACTTATTAGTTTTCTAGTAAGTGCGTTACTGCAGTCTATTTTATTATGTACTTTATCTTCATTCGAGAGTTTGTTGAAATAGTTTATGGCTCTTATATAGCTTCCTTTATTACTGACCCTTCTATGTGTTACTGGCAAAAGTATATAGTTTTGTTTCTTGTTATTAAAGTTGAATTCTTAAAATTTTCCATTAAGTTGTCGTAATAATATACAGTAATGATTCGTAGGTATAAAGCTGATCCAGATTAAGTAGTTGTTTATCTATTACAAAAGTGTTTTTATTTACTATTTTAAGTATACGGTTTTGCAAGCCTTGAAGTATCCCTCTGTTGTTCAAATATGCACCTCCCCACGCAATAATTCCGTAGGATATTACACTGTGAAAAAGTGCATAATAAATCATTCTTAGATTATCCGTCGTCATAATCCTCTAAAGTTTGTAGAAAACAAAAGTTGTATATTTTGTTTTATTATATATGTTCATAATGTATTCTTTCCATTTCATATTACTGTCAAAGATTACACCCAGATATCTGGTGGAGTCGATTCTCTCAATCTGCTTACTGTTTAAGCGGTTATCATATTTTTTGGCGTACTATTGCAGTTGTTACCAAATTCTAGATAGATTGTTTTATCCGTATTAAGTGACAGTTTATTTAAAGCAAGCCAGTTTGATATTTTAAAAAGGTAAGAATTCATTTTTGTTTCCACATCTCGCCAGTCACTGCCTCGAACAATAACTGCCGTGTCCTCAGCGTACGATATGATTGATTCGTCAGGAAGTTTATCAAGCATGTCAGTGGTGTAAATTATGAAGAGCAGAGGTCCTAGGATTGTCCCTTGTGGAACTCCAGTACTAACCACTCTATAGTTACTTGATTTGTTGTTAACTTTTACCTTTTGTTTTCTGTCAATTAGGTAGCTTGATATAAGTGAATAGCAATTCCCTCTAATTCCCAGATTAAACAATTTGTTTAATAGGTGTGATGGTCTACTGTGTCGAAGGCTTTCGCTAAGTCTAGGAAAGCCACTGCAATCGGTTTGCTATTATCCAGTTGACTGTAAATCTGATTCGTTATCAAGTTTAATGCATCTTTAGTGCTGTAACCCTTCCTGAAGCCATACTGTTTATCTGAAATGATTTTATATTTGTTGATGAAATTGAGTATTCTGTTGTAGATTACTTTTTGAAAAATCTTCACAATATTTGATATTAAAGAGATCGGTCTATAATTATTTAGTAAATATTTCTCTTTAGCGTTGTGCATCGGAATAATTTCCGCCTTTTTCAGTTCATCTGGCTAGATTCCTTTTTCTATACTTAAGTTAATTATGTGTACCAGCGGTTCACTGATATTTTCTGCTAAAGTTTTAATACGTGCTGCATTTATGCCATCTATTCCACCATTCTTGTTTTTTAAACTAAGTATTATTCTTCTAATTTCATTATTTGTTGTTGGGAATAAGAAGATACTTTTCTCGTTCATTGGGGGCAGTACAATCTTTTCATTTAGAGGTGGTGTAATCTTGGAACTTAATTTTTCACCCACAGTAGTGAAGAATTCATTCATGTATTCTGCTATTGAGCTGGGATCGGTTATATTCTCATTATTAGCCTCAATGTATTTGATTTCATCTTTTTTGCCATTTAGTTTGCCTAGTTTTTCATTGATTAATTTCCATAGTCTTTTCTGATTGCCTTAATTACTCTCAATTTATTTTTTGTCATAGTCCTCTTTGGCTTTATTTATAATTTGGTTAAGTGACTTTACGTAGTTTTGATACACTATTTTTTTAGAGGGGTTATTCGGATCCTTTTTCATACTGTTGTAGAGCTTTTCTTTTGTAGCACATGATGACATTATTGCACTATTAATCCAAGATTTCCTCGGTACCATATCTATTTTCATGCATTTTTTCTTGCTAGTTTCCGCTTCTTTTATGCAGTTTTTTATCTTCTGTAATAGACTGTTTACCGCGCTATTCGGGTTACTTATTTCAAGAATTTTAGACCAGTTCTTTGTACTTGCAGCTATCTTGAGTTTAAAATGATTTACGTGTAAATCTGTTTTGGTTTGAGTCGTATTTTTAATACATTTCATAGACATTAATAAAAGTTGTTTAATTTTATATAGAAATTATCAATACAAGATCCCTTATTGCAATCTACTGATTCTGGCCTAATAATTTCCTTGAAACCAGGGTAATAACCATTTTCCAGCATAACTTGAAGAAATTCTTGATCAATAATATCATTTCTTTATTTTACTCGTAGAATTGCACATAGTTGGCTGTCAATTGCAGAGTGATTCGTATCATAATTTGTCTTATAGTGTTTGTTATGATAGTCACAGTGCGGACATTGCACTCGGCCACTTGTGCAGTCAGCAGCTGCGTGGTCACCTGAGCACTTATAACACGTTGCATTATTTTGACAGTTTTTTCTGCCGTGCCCGAATCTTGCACACTTATAGTGTGGAGTTGTGTTAATGATGTCAAAAACTCTACAGTTTTGATAGCCAATGAACATTTATTTCTATTTTCTTTAATTACTTTATAAATGCTAGCTGTTACTTCTGTAATTGCACCAATTTTATTTTTTTGACTTTTGAAAATATGTAGAACTTTGCACTATTGGAAAATAATTAATTTTATACATTAATTAATTATTCAATCGCATCATCGATATTTTAAATAATATTAATTTTATTCAACCGAATAAAATAAAAAATGTATAAATATGAGAAAAAAAATTTGCCTCTAAGCCGGATTTGAACACCAAAAAAAAAAAATATCTGATCTAACGACTTAGAACACACGACCACCGACGTCCTGAAGTATAAATGGTTTGAATGTCGCATATGTTTATATCTTAGGTATAATATAACTGGATCGGATAAGTTTAAATGATGTTTGATTAATTTTGTTTAGTAAATATTAAAATAAAATTTAAAAATCATTAATTATATATTATTATATTAATAGGTTTAAAATTATGCAAATTGGTGGCATTACAAATGCTTTGTTTCGATGAAAATAGATTAACTTAATCAACAGCAACATTTGTACAGTTCTTTTAGCTTACGATTAATCGAGTATAATTATCTATTAAACAAATGTTTGAAAATAATTATTTACTAATAAAGAAACAAATATTAACAAATCTGTTTGTTATGTTTCAGTTTGTTGAACAGACGCTATTAATTTACTTATCATAGGGTTATGATTTTTTTAAATTGTGCTCGTTATAAAGTTTTGAATGATTTAAAGCAATTGTTATTGGCTAAATTCTAAATATTATATTTCAATTAATTTTAATATAGCGTGTTCCATAATATAAGCCGCGTTACAACGCAAGCTCGTAACAATTCGAAACTCTAAATCGCGCGTAGGAGTGAGAGAGATAGCACTATAGAAATTGACGCTTGGCGCCATCTAACAGAGACTATCCAAACCATTCACCGTCGGACCCTACGGCTCCATCAGATCCGTTCTTCTATACAAGGTCTATATTCGTTGATGATACTGTGTCAGCCAATCGTTTTTTTGTCGTACATCTTCACGCAGACTTCCGAGGCTTGGTATTGATGACGATATCAACCAGTGTCGACTAAAATCACCATTAACAGCCACCACAGCAACTTCTTTTGGTATATTACAGCGACGAGAGTCCTTGAGAAACTGAATGTCGATAATAATATCCATGACTAATAAGTAGTCTGTGAAAAAATGTGTTGCTGATTGAGAAGCAAATGAAGACTACTGACAAGCTGACTGAGAAATTGTTTCCTCACTCTCTCTCTCCATATATATGATATTGAAAAAGCACCATCTATGAGATTAGCTTTTTAACTACCAAAATCTACAATGATCTGATGCGCAGCGTCAATTTTTAAAATATTATTGTGCTCAGCGTAGATAATACAGTTGACTGTTTCGGTGAGAGCATGACTAAAACGCACTTTTAATCTAACACTTCCGTGTTTTACCAAATTCCAATGGCTACACTCATTTGCCGATAAATCAGGTGTCAAATCAAATCCGAAAAGACAAGTAACCGTGAGGATAGTCTTCGCGTGTTATTTGACTACCCTCGTTGAAAAAGTGTATACCTGCACCTGAGAACAGGGTGTGGTACGCATCTATGTATACTTTTCTGCGTTGGAAGTCTGGCTGTAGAGGGTTTGACGGTATTTGCACACTATCAACATACAGACATAGAAAATTAATATTAAAGTGTTCAAAATTGAAGGGGTTAAGGTGCCGGTCTCCATTGAAAGCCTTATTCTTCACAAATCATAAGATGATTCTTTTCGGTAATTGACCCAATATTATGTTATCCAATGTCTCACTATGTACACCACTATGCATAGTGATGGCTTTCGCCTCCATACCTGTTAATTAATATTTAGCTGTCGTTTTCGAGAGAGATTGAGCATGTGCTAGCGATATACCAGGGCTGATTCTCACACGTCTAACCAATAAATTAGCCTCCTCGATATCGCTCACTAGACGCACGCGTACTTCCACACCATTGAGCAATAGCTTCTCCTAGTTAAATACATCTGCATAAAGATGTCCGATGAGGTCGACAGGTTTACCACCACCGAATAATTTTCTCCGTTCCACAAGACCAGCGTTTTCAGTTTTCGTATTATCCATTTTATGAGCTGTAACGTTAGGCCACGAACAGTAGATAGATGAGAGGATTTGGCGCTGGGACTCTAATTTAATAATGTTTCCATGTACACTCTGGAGGCATAGGCGTTAGTTGGCGGCGAGACAGGTTTTTGATTAAAAAGCACATCTACCTAGTAAAGAGAGAATGCATCAAATTCTTTACTGCTCCCGCCCGAGCGACTAAACCTCTAAAACCTGCTAGATCTGCTTCCACTACATCCTCCTCGGTCATTGTACATTTTAAACTGACTCGTAAACTGAGTATCGTGTGAGCCAGATCAATGTATTCATCACTATTACCGGGAATCACAAATTCAATTGGTGAATCATCGGCTAAAGGCGAAATAGGCTTAAATTGCACCCAATGCAACCCCTCGATCGTCGTGTGGGTTGGTGGGATATCAAACAGCTGTAGCTCAGACTTGAGACACTCACAAGAATGGGTATGTAAAAATGCCATATTTAACTGTCAAAAATATCTCTAGTTGTTCTTTCTCTTTTCCTTCCTCTAGCACTGCTCTTCCTCTTCTTCTTCTTGCTACCCAGACTGACTAGTGTCTTCTTATTTTTTCTGCCTCTTAATTTACGTGTTTTTCTAATACCACTACTAGTGATCTTACGTTTTTTCCTGCCAAAACTTCTCCGTTTTCGTTTGCGCCGTGTCACTGTGACAAGAACAGGGCCAGCGAGCAACTGAGCAGATGTACCGTAGCGTGACATTGTATACCCCGACCCTCCATCAATTTATCCAATTTTTTTTCTGCTTTTCTTTTCAGTATTGCTCCTGACTCTCTCACACGATTACGAAACGATTATCTAAGCGGTGTATTATGCGCTGTTACGTCAGATATAACGTTGAAACCCGTGCGTACAGCCTCCCTACCTACCGTTTGAGCACCACGACTGACAAATGGAAGCACTCGTCGAAATACACCAGCTAGAAAAGAGCAGATTCCTCCATGACCTTTCTGGTTAAGCAAACCGATGTAAATATGTCAAACACCTCCAAGACTCCTAACACCACTACTGCCGCCTCCGCCACCAACTTGGTTATTAAAGTAGTCCTCGTAGCGGTTCATCTTCTAGTCGACTCTCTTAAAATGAAGTGTCACGGTCACTGTCCCGTGATCGAATTGTATTGGCTGGCCAAATTCATCCCTTATATCTATTTCAATCGTTTGAAACGAATTGAACAATAACGGTATGTACATCGGCGGAGAGAAATTTTTGATCCGCGTAGTATCATACTCAAAGTGATCGGTTGTATTTATAGATATAACACGTAACAAACGTGAATGTATGTCACCCGTCACGTAAGGTTCACAGATGTCACTGTAGATCATAAATATAGATGGTAAGCTATTTGAAAGTCTAGCAGGTGTGTCACTCTCTATTACACTCTGTTGATTATGAGCAAAAAGAATTCTTCTCCCTTTTTCAAAGCCGAGAATTTTCTGCACCCTGTCCGATACGCATAGTTCATGGCTATGTTCAGAGCAGTCACCATCTATACACAAACGTTTGACCGTAACATAAACTCCACGTTCAACCACCATCTGTAAATGACTTCTAATACACTCCAAATTAATTATTTCATCAGCCAGTGTGGCGACATCTTTATAATTTCCTGCTCGGAGCAGTGAATCTGAACTTGTAAAATTTTCCACTCTTAATATGTTTGTTTCAAGGTTAGTGGGGGGTATCCGTTTCAGAAAAATTGACCTCTCGTTTTTCTCGGAAGGTACGTGTTGAAACGTAAGCGAAATTTGAACTTCTATGAGCGTGACCGCTCATAACCCCTATAATCTGATATGTTGCAGTAACTGCGTAATAAATCGCCTTGTCGTGTTTTGCGTGAAATATCTCATACTACTGTTGCTAGGCAGGATGACGTAAAACTGGTCCTTCATTTCTGCGAAAGTTAACTGGATTTAACCCACGAGTTGAACTTTTGCGGATAACCTTTCCACTTCACAAAATATTCCTTCGAGCGTCCCTTGCCTCTACTATTTAATATCTGCTCAATTTCAAATAATGCCTCGGATAAATCCTTTCTATTTCTGCTCAATTCTTCAACGTAAAAACAATTATCGATTTCTCCACTGGATAAATCTTGCAGAAAGTAGACAGGTGGTGTTAGAGGAATTCGCAGAATTTTAACTATCTATCTATCAGAACAACTCTATCAGAATTTTATTATTATTATTGTAGCGATGTACACTGTGACCGAGGCCGGTATCATATTTGTCGCCGTGTGTTTACTCTGATTGTATGCAGCTACTATATTCTGTATAACACATCGATATACCGTCGTATATTTTTGTGGATAAAATAGCGCCAAACACGTTCTTTAATCGTCCGTGTCAGTCTCTCTGCGATAGCTGCTTTTGTATCTGGACTACGTGCAATTCTGTACACAATATCGTTGTCCTGTAAAATTTTCTGCATTTCACGATCAACAAATTCTTTGCCCTTATCTGTCTGGAGACAAATGGGTTTTCGACCACCGCTTCTTGCTAACACTCGTAGAAAACCCTCAGCAACATTTTTCGAAGTTTTATCCTTAATTGCTTCTAACCAGGCAAATTTACTCACAACATCGATGACAGTTAGAACAAAAGAATAGCCATCGTTGTAAGTCTTCAGAGATTTTAAATTCATTATATCGGCTTCCCACACATCGTCCAAGTTGCGCACATTATAAGTACGTCTCGAAAATCGACGTCTTATTGGCCTGTGTAAATTGTAAGCATCTCAAGCCATTTTACAACAGTTTCGCGATTAATTTTTTTTTGTTTTTTTCACCTTTTGTTTTAATTTTTTTATTTTTTTATTTCGATTATTGGGTTGTAACTTTTTATTACGTACAGTTTGAAAATGTTTCTCGATACCCACATACGCTGCCGAATGAGGAGGTGAAAAATAAATTTCTTCAAATCTCCTGACAGTACTGTCCATTGTGTACTGCTGCGACTACTCTTTTTCTCCTTCTTACTGTGCTTCTTCGCCTTTTTCTTGCTCTCTTCTTTCTAGTTGTTTTTTCCCTTATTCTGTTTCTTATTTATCTTTAGTCCTTTTTTATACGCGAAAAAAATTTCTCAAATGTTCTTGCGCACCATACTGCATGCTGCCATCATAACCATCGTTCTCTCATCTGCAGCCGTCTCATCAGCGAGCACACGCGAGAATGCAAATTCGATGCAGATTACCCTGTTTATCGATATAAGCTATATCGTGTTGATGACACGTCTCGTCCAACGGGTTGATACCAACTTCCCCACGCGCTATACGTTCTGCAAGTTTTGTTCCTGGGCCACAGAATCTGTAGCCCGGCACATGCATTTCAAAAGGTAGCAAATCGATCAATTCATCCAGAGCACTATTTTTTACGCTCACATTATGATTACTCTTCTTTCGTTTCGTCGGTGATTTTGGTCTTTTGTCTGGAGTGAATCGACCGGTCATCCGTTGCCATCTTACTAATTCGGAACTTCCTGCACTAACTCTTTTCTTTTTCTGCTTTTTTGCACTCAACGCTTTCGTGTCCTTCGCTGGTAAACGTATTACTGTTGTCTTGCTGTGAATTGCGAGCCCGACTGGCGCTAGGTAGATTTTGAGGTGGTGTAAAAAACCCTGCACTAATGTCACCTAGCGTAGATTTTCGAGTTGGTACACTAGCGGATAATTTTTGTGCTGTCGGTGAAACTGCTAATGCACCGTTAATATGTGATAATGATGATGACGAAGGTGGCGTTGCAGATGTCATATTCGGCCAAACGCGTGGGTTTCCCACATATTCGTGCGGTATGAATGATTCACGAAGAGCAACGGCAAATTGCGCATGACCAGGTGGAAGTGGTAAATTCGTTTTTCTCATAGTATCATTTACTAGATCAATCATGTTAGTGTCTCGTATATGTACACCACCTATTTTCAGGACCCCGTTAGCATACCAATTCACGTTACCACTGACTCGTAATTTACGTAACACCTGCCAGCGTTTCGTCGATATTTTGCAGCTACAGTCTCTATGATACTAGCATCGATTCGATCTTCTTCTTCTTCTACGTGCTGTATATCATGGTCATTATCTACATCATTGTTGTTATTATTATTTTCATTATTACCACTCTCACTGTAATCATTATAGTCATCGTCGCATTTTCGTACCTTGGAATTGTTCTCGATTTCCTTGAAATGAAGGTAACGTTGTAACACTGAACGATATTGCGCCAATTTTTCATGTTCACTTTTGCAATTCGTCGAATATAATATATCACTCATTTCAGCATCCAATCTACTTATCACATTACCTTGTGTCTGGACAGACTTAAACACCGAAGTAGCGATACTCTCCTTGTCGGTGGGGTTTGCTAGATCGTTCTGGATCCGCTGAACGTTCTCGTGCGGCACAAGTACCATCTTTCTTGCGTGCTCCATGCCTCTCTACTTACTAATGATACTAGCCAAAAGAGTGCCAATAATAGGGGCTAATAAAGCCGGCAAGAAACCGCCACGTTGTACGATAATTTTCTTTTTTCTCGACAGACTCACACAAGGTTGAGCTAGTTCTCAGAATCTTTGCATGCTTACGTAAGCGTGACTTTTGAGACTTTTCCAATGGTACGTTACTGATTAAAACATTCAGGGCACATTCACAAATATGTGCCTTTCGTTATTTATCGTTTAAATGAAAAAGCGCTTTTAAGATGACAGCGTCCTTGTATGCAAAAGGATGTCTTTTTTACCAGAAGACACCATTATTATTATAGAGAGGCAATTGGGACCAAATTTGAAGAATGACCACCCTTTAGTTTATTATTTCGCGACACGTAGACATAGTTTAATTCCTTGTCCGGGAAGATACACGTACGGAATCTACAGTTGTCCGGTGTATTCTGCTTCAAGTCCAGTAGCAGGTATCCGTACGGTCAAAAATTTCGGCTCCTCGGGGCACAATTGCCGCGAAAGATGTTGTATCTGGGAACTGTCACGTAGATTTTTAAATACCACGATGTATTGAGCGTTCAGAGAAATGTCACGTTGACCCTTACCCTGATGAAAGACGTTCTACGTGATGGAAATCACCGACAATGAGTGATGATGAGAGGCCCTTGAGAAAATATCCACTATGCTTTCACTCGATGAGCATTCTCGCATCAAATCGTCAATGATGACCAGTTTAGGCCTCGAATCACTTGGCCAGTCACTAGTCTGCTGTAAACCCTTTCGAAATTTCACTTTTGCACCTCCTTGTTGTTGTTGTTAAAGTTCCTTGTAGCCTGGTTGCCACTCGGCGTAATAAATAATTATACGTTCTATTTTCGTTTCACACATACGCCGGAGATGTGTTGGCCTGTTGGCCCACATAGTATAGATGTAAATGGATGTTTCCATCGCGTATCCATAACTATGACTAATGGGGAAAACAGTATTCTCAGTTTAAAACGTTCTCTATCACGAACTATCTGTTCCCATTCGCCGTGTCGTGCATATCTATATGCATATTGCCATGAATGCATCAGTTATACTCTTGGTGGTTGCTCGTCAAAATGTATTCTTCTTTTTGATGTTCTTCTTCTTCTTCCTTGATCGCCCATCTTTCGTCTTTTTAGGTTGTAGTGAACTCTAGTCCGTTGTTGCCTCTGTAATCCAAAAATAATTGTTGTTTATTGGTTTGTAGAAAAACTTGGCATTTCTCGTCAAGGGCAGCCACAATTTTCGAACCGGAACGTGTCTTGACAGGCTTGAGTGATGTCACCATGTACTGTCTATCAATTTCCAACTCGGCAATTTTCTTTGTTGGCAAATATCCACCAGCAGCAATCTTATTCAGTCTTTCCAAATCCATTATTATTATTATTATTCTCTCCCTCTCTCTCTCTCTCTCTCTCTTGAGAAGGCGGCCCCACACGGTAGGTAAGAGATCACCAATGGATAACTTACCGATAAATACTAAGAGATAAGTTACCGACTAAGTAAGCGCTAGTATTCACATGTAATAACCTACCTAAGCGCAGGTAGATGGCGTGCGCGCACAAAGCATTGGAGAGAGGGACGGTCACGGATATAAAAGGAGATCCGCAGCCAGCAGCGAGCACTTACGATCTGGCTCTAACGCGGAGAGCACAAGGAGAACTGTCGTCCTCTCCAAGTGCTCTGTCTCCTTAGTACTTAGTATGCAAACGAGCAGTGTGCTCTCGAACAGTTCTAAGGGGACCCTCACCCTTTCCAATTAGCATAAGACGAGATTTGTATTCTTGAAACAATATACATTTATTTATTTAATTCTTTGTTGCATTATAATCATTGGTTTGTTTACCCTTCCCCCTCGAATATCCCTTGGGATCAGAAAAGTAGTTCCCTGTTCTTAAGTGGGTACCTATCGAGTACGGATTAGTCGTGAGAAGGTAGATCCTCACACACTGGTCCGAAGCTGCGTGGATTACCTAAGTGTGCGGAGCTCGTGGAGTAGATTCCCCTCCACAACTCCCGGTGCACACGAGCAGCTTCCCTCTGGTAGTTTTTCCATTACAGAGGGTAGGGAAAGCTTATATTCACTCAACTGATAGGACGGGATGATTGTGAGTACAATCTTGCTTCCTCGAGCGCATTCTCGCTTCTTCCTACTTCGAGTCTCGAATCCTACACACGGCCTCGCCTCGGCATTGCTTGGCCCGTTTCATTGGCACCCGAAGAGGGACTCGAGTTTGTTACTAACGCGAGACAGAAGGAGAGTCAGCTCCGGAATTATAATTTTTTCTAGTAACATACAAAAGGTATCAAATGATTCCCGTGCTGACGCTTCCTTTCGAGGAAGAACGCATACATGCGCACATTGATGAGATTACGGAATCATCGATACTCTAGAACTATGCGATCAAGCCCACCGAGAGGTTCTTAAATTATTAAATAACACGGTCGTCGATCTATACAAGCAAATCAAATAGCTCAAAGCCGTGGTTAGCGACTCTTCAGACGTACTCGGAGAAACCGTAGACCGAATCCACGAGATCGGCGTCGATTTTCCACTTGCCCGTCGCGACCTGGCTGATCTGACTAGTACATCAAAGCGTAATTTTCAAGCATTCAGACATTGGAAGGCCAGATCACCGAGATCACTAAGGGTATGGAAAATTTGACAATATAGATCTCTCGCGTTTTCGACCAACAACCGCCCTGGTCCCGAGAAAAGGAAACGCCTCTTTCCAGATTTAAATGAAAGACGGATGCAAAACGTCATAACACTCTTGAGCAATTGAATTCCATATTTTGAAAATAAAATCAGTAGAATCATTAACTTATCTTAATAAATCATTTCTTGTAAGCACAATAGCCGTAAACATGGAGAAAAAAGGACGGTCGCAAGTGCTTCTCGAAGAAATTAGACAAGAAGACCCTAGCCGGGTTAATGATAAAAGTATAGAATGGAAAGACGCAGTAATCTTGGAATTCTCATTATTAGACCAGAGACAAAGTGCACTCGAGGAGCGAGTAGATACATTAGGGAACGCGGAAGATGATATCAACATCACATGCGTTAAACAAAAACAGACATTGTGAGGAGAGTCGACGCTAAGTGGTACCGATGAACGCATCGATGCTCTAGCTACCGCTCTCGAAAATTTAATACGTGAGAATAAAACGCGCAAAAGGGAGGTCGAAGAATTGAAGCACGCGAACGAACGGTTAATGGGTCGAGTGGGACTCCTCTAGACCGAAAATGACGCGCTGATCGGTAAAAATACGATCGAAGAGATCGGAAAAATCTCAGAAATCGTGACTAATGAGTCAACGAGACTGGAAAAGATGATTCGTACACGCGGGATCGCAAAAAACGGTGTATTACCATCTCATATTACGCGACATATGAAAATCGAGATACCCAAATTCAAAGGACTCGCGGGTGCGAGACCTAGGAAATTCTCTCTCTCTCTCTCTCTCTCTCTCTCTCTCTCTCTCTCTCGTCCCTCCCCACCAGCAGACGTAGCGTGCTGCGTCAACACCGCGCGCTTATGCGCAGTCAGGTGATCGCGGCAATGGCAACTCGGCAATCGGCTCCCCTCTCCGCTCCGTCGCGGATCGGGAGCGGCGAGAGGGGAACCAGCTGAACCACAGGCGCCAGCCTCATTGGGCGCTTGTACGCAGACCGCAGCTTCTCCATCTCCCGCATCTCGACCTGCTCTTCCATCCGGACTGGACGCCACGGACCTGCAGAACGCTCGGACGACGGATGCGCCACTAGGAGAAACTAGCCTTTTGGGTGTCTCAAATATTCGTATCCCGATAAGCACGATGGAGATTTTCTTTAGGCGTTTTGATATGCTCCAGGACCAGCTTGATGGGCTGAGTGCTCTCGTGAGCAGGAGTTCGGCACCACGTGGTGTCTGCCCCGTCCCAGCGGAAGGGGGCACCACTGTCGGTGCGGAGGAATGGAATACCCGTATCTCTGCTCTCGAGACTCAGCTAGCCGAAAACATCAGTGCGTCTAATAATTTTCTCGACGCGAACAACCTGCTTCTGGACGAAAATAATAAACAGAAAGACGAGTTGCTACAAACGCAACAATTGCTTAGGAACTTCCGTCGTGCTCGTCGGGATCCCGATCCAGACTCCGGCTCAAGGTGCTCCACTCCACAGATGGAAACCACAAGCGGCGGTTCAGGGCTGAGTGGGGACGCTGCTGAGGAGTGCGAAGTTATTATTCATGGATTATTAAAGGAACGAAATAAAATCAACGAGAAAATCTCGGACGGAGCTGCCTTCGCGCTACTCAGCACCGTCCTCCCCAGCCTGCAAAAGAGCGACATTGTCGACACTCGAGTGCTGCGCCTTCGGAGACAGGATGGGGAAAATTCAGGGATGCGTGGGGGCGTACTGCCTTCTCTCGTGGCTCGGCTTGCCAGGCCGGGTCTGGTCAGGGACATTATGCGAGCGAAGAGTGCGTTAGCCAACAACTATCTAACTACTAATGACATCAGGCCCGACGTGCTTGACCCGGAGGCTGCTACCTGCCTGACAGGACATAAGGTTTATCTAAACGAAATATTGTCCCAAGATAAATTCCAGCTGGTCAAAAACTTAAGGCCCATTGCACAGGGACTGGGTTTCAGATATATCTGGCATGCGGGTGGTAGATTCCTGGCTAGGCGTAGGGGGGGGGGGGGGGGGGTGAGCGTGCGCACGTTTTTGCGTCTGCTGCCGACTTATAAGCCATTCTCACGGCGTGTCAGACCGTCTCGACTAAACCACGACGGCCGAACACACACGTGACTGTCACAGACACGGACGAGAATGTTGACACCACTCCACGATACGGCCGAGAGTCAGGTCTGACAAGTGATTCGGTAGCAACACCGTCATCTTCATCGACATCTGCATCATCTACATCCTCATCCTCACAACAACCATTACCATCGTCACCTTCACCATCAATCGCTTCTTCCTCGTGACTGGCGAGGCCCCACGACAATGGGCCAGGGGTTAGGAGTAGCCTGAGCGCGGGCTTTGTTAACAGCAACTCGATCAGGGCTCGTATGGAGACATTCGTGCCTTCCTGATTGAGCGCCCCTCGTATGACATCTTCGGCTTCGCGGAAACATGGCTGGGTCCGATTGTGGATGACAGCCTCATTAGCATCGGAGGATACTCCGTGATTAGGCAGGATCGCAATGTAAACGGGAGTGGCGTCGCCCTCTTTGTACGCAACGGATTGAAGGTCAAGAGGATCATTTCCTCTGACACTATGGGATTAGGAAAACCCGGGTTACCGGCGTATCTGTTTTGCAGCGTGCAAAGGGACGACTCCCCTCCTATACTGGTCGGAGTAATATACAGGCCGCCTAAAATTCCCATGCAAAGGGACTCCGAACTTTTTGGCACTCTACGGGATCTATGCGGCGAATACAGACACAAAATCATTATGGGCGATCTGAATGCAGACTTACTGACTGCCTCAGATGACGCCACCGCCATCAAGCGTCTATCTGACGAGTTATCCCTTCAGATCATCTGTCACGGTCCCACGCATCACACTGCATCATCTCACACATGGATTGATCTTATCATGACCGACGAAAACGACACGATCCTGGACTCTGGGAGTGAGTGGTTGCCCAGTTTCGGCAAGCATTGTGTCATCGATGTCTCCCTTGACATCTACTCTTCCGTTTCTGTGAGAGACTCCTTTTCGTATCGTGACTATAAGAGCATTGACTCTTCTTCTCTTGTCGACCTCTTGTCTTGTTGTAACTGGACAGCCATGAACTCCATTGAAGCCGATCTGGAAGCGGCTTTAAATGCCCTCAATAACAATCTTAAACTTGCAATCGATGAATTGGCGCCGCTGAAAACGGTTTGCCCGCGAAAGAAATGTGCTCCTTGGTCTGGACCGGAGTTGAGGCTGTTAATCGACAAACGCAATGCTACACTCAGGCGTTATAAACGCACGGGTTGAGCGGAGCTTTTCGATGAAGTCCTTCGGCTCACTAGTGAGGTCGACATGCGTTCTGCTCAAGAGCGTGATTCCTTCTTTCGTCAACAACTCTCGGACGCTCTTGATGAAAACAAAAATGTATGGAAGGTAATGCGTCATCTCGGCCTCATGCCTGGGCGTAAGGAGAAGGAGTTTTTTGGCTTCACGCCGGATGAGCTGAATGAGCACTTCGCGGGAATATCGGCATCACCCCTCGAAAACATAGACGATGCAATGGACTCTATTTTATCAACAATCGAGGAAGGGTTTTCGTTTAGCCCTGTCAGTATGAGTGACGTTGTCCTTGCCATTTCACATTTTTCCTCGCAAGCGAGGGGTGTTGACGGTATTCCCTGCGGGGTGGCCGTCAAGGCTCTCCCAATTATTGGCGAATATATTTTAAATTTATTTAACTGCTCCTTCGCTCAGGGCATATTTCCGAGTATCTGGAAGCAGGCACAGCTAATTGCGCTAAGGAAGACTAATGCTCCAACTGATGTCACCGACTTTCGTCCAATTGCACTGCTTTGTTTCCTCTCAAAGGTACTCGAGAAGATCGCCCACACCCAGATCACGGAGTATCTTAGTAAAAACCAGATATTGGATTCCTTCCAGGCCGGTTTCCGAAAACACCACAGGACACAAACAGCGTTACTAAACTGACCGACGACATACGCATGGCCATAGACAAAAAGAAGGTGACCCTCCTTCTGGTGTTTGACTTCAGCAAAGCCTTCGACACCATCTCACCTTCTAAACTACTAACTAAACTGCGACAGCTGGGGTTCTCTCGGACGACTCTCCTGTGGATTAAATCTTATTTACAGGGGCGGTCTCAGATGGTAATTTGCTGTTCAGTCTCTATGTCAATGACCTTCAGTACATACTCGACGGCACTACAATCAAACATCTTTTTTACGCAGACGACCTTCAGATTTATCTGCACACCAACAAGGATAACCTTCTCGAAGGCGTGTCTCGGCTGGCAGAAGCGACACGGCTGTTTTCTGACTGGGCGGGGAGCTCCGGCCTGCGGCTCAACTCCGGCAAAACCAGATCCATATTCTTCGGTTCCACGCGAAACGTTAATGATATCAAATCATGGAACCTGCCAGGAGTTCCGTTGCCGGACGGAGTGAGCGTCCCTTTCAGTGATACGGTCGTAAGTCTCGGTGTTTAACTTGACAGTAAACTTACTTGGAAACCGCAAGTAGATGCAATCACTAAAAAAGTCAACAATGCCCTGTATAGCTTGCGGTTCATCAGGGGCTGTACCACCGAGACTCTCCGTAGAAAGTTTGTTGAGACACTGATACAACCACACTTAGACTACTGTACTGTGACCATCCTGGACGCGTCGAACGAACAACGAATACGACTACAGAGACTGAGCAATTCATGTGTGAGATACACATTTGGAGTTAGAAGGGATGAGCATATCGGCCCCTACCGGAGGCGTCTTGAGTGGCTACGCACCGATACCAGAAGGTTCTACTTTGAAGCCATTCTCTTATACAAAGCGACTCGGATAGGTGAATCTATGTATTTGGCTTCATTTTTTAATAAATTCAAGCCAAGAAAGTCCAGTAGGGGAATTCCTCCGGAACTGAGCATACCTACAGCGAGTACTGAAACTGGAGCTAGAGCTTTTCAGATCCAGGGTGCTCGTTTCTGGAACTCTTTCTACTCTGCGTCATCTACCATCACTCGCCTCATTTAAAACAGCATTGCGTCGGTACTTACTAGCCATCGATTCATGACTACTCTTAACCCATAGGCACTGCATTCTCACTCCTGTCTGACTTGGCCTTATGGCCGTTATATTTATAATGTGTAATCTTAGTAGTTTCTTGTGCAATGTAGATAGGTCTATGACCAAACCCTACACCAAGTACAAAAATGAATGGTTGATTTGTGATATAATACTGTGATTTTATATGACTGATTCTATGTTTTTTTATGTGATCTCTAGTGACCTTAAGTATTATTTTTTTACTAGCATACGACAAGCAATCACCATTCTACTTACCATATTTATTTTATGTATTGTTTTCTTATGCAACACAGTTGTACATCCGTAATATCTATACTATTACTATATACTATTGTATTATATTTTGCTGTGAGCAAATAAAGATCTCTCTCTCTCTCTCTCTCTCTTGGTATTTCCCACCACCACGCACCCACCACTGTGTCTCCGTACCACCACTGGGTCTCCCCGCCACACCGCCTCGCTATGACGCCAGACGAACTTGCCTCCCACCACTCTGGTGCAGTGGAGGGGGTAATGTTTGTCTGGCCCATAGCGAGGCTCATACTACTCACGGTTCTGGTAATTTTCTAAACAATGCGAGCATCTCGTTTAAATAATTATTAATCGTTTCGTTCCGTTTTTGTTTTCTTTCCTGAATTTCGTCCTCGATCCTAACGAGAGAGAGAGAGAGAAAGAGAGGGAGAGAGAGGGAGAGAGAGGGAGAGAGAGAGAGGGAGAGAGAGGGAGGGACAGGGAGAGAGAGGGAGAGAGACAGAGCTCTCTCTCTCTCTCTCTCTCTCGTTAGGATCAAGGACGAAATTCAGGAAAGAAAACAAAAACGGAACGAAATGATTAATAATTATTTAAACGAGATGCTCGCATTGTTTAGAAAATTACCAGAACCGTGAGTAGTATGAGCCTCGCTATGGGCCAGACAAACATTACCCCCTCCATTGCACCAGAGTGGTGGGAGGCAAGTTCGTCTGGTGTCACAGCGAGGCGGTATGGCGGGGAGATCCAGTGGTGGGAGGGAGACACAGTGGTGGGTGCGGGGTGGTGGGAAATACCGAGAGAGAGAGAGAGAGGGATTTAATATACCGTGAAATAAAAATGATCATAGAATGATTCACTAGTTTTAAGGGATTTTTACAGTTTTACTCACATATAGAGTTTTAATAAGCTCTGTAAGAAAAAAATGTAAAAAAAGTATATTCACCCTTATAAAAAATAGGAGATGCAAACCTTCAGTATGAAAATAGGGCAATTACTTACACTTGTTTAAAACAATTTTTTTGGCGTTGGTTTCATGCGGATATCTTTATTAGTTTTCGAGATAAAATAATAATAAAAATCGTTTTTTGGGCCGTTATCTAGGTGGTTGTCGGTTGTCAGCTCTGTCGGTTTGTCAAGCTTTTTACGACCTCCAGCTACTCTCTTGCGCGGGGCGAGTACTTTTATGGCTTCTTCGTACCTGACTTTAGTTACTTATATACTTCCCCCTTGCTCTTCTTCGATGCTATCTTAGACCGTTATTTAGGTTTCTATCCCGCAGGTATCCTGATTTTTCATGTTCGCTGTTATGCGTGGTTCAACAGGATTTTTCAAGAGGGATAATCTGCCAATTTTAGGCGCTATCTTATTACTCTCAAGTTTGAATCTTTGTGTAAGTTTAGCCATACGATCGGCTGTGGTCGGAGTATAGATCGAATTTTCTTCCGTTTAAGTATGGCCTAAACTACGTAATGCTAGAAATGATGACTAAGGCCTTTTTCAAGAACGTGCAGTAATTAACTTCGCTTGGTGTTAACCCTCTTGATACGTACGGCATAGGCCTGTCTTGTCCGATTTCCTCTTGGCTTAAAACTCCTGCGATCGTGTAGCCCGATGCTTCGGTAATTACATAGAATCTTTTGTCGAAGTCGGGATGGATGAGTATGGGCGGTTTGCATAGCTAGCGGACCAACTCGTGTATAATATCAAACAAATCACAATTAAGGATCACAGATTATTTTTCATTATTTTTGCCTTTTTTTATTTTTAAGTCTTCTATTCATTTGAATTAAATTTTCTCCATTCATACCAAAACTATGTCAAAAAATTTTCAGCCCGCTTGGGCTGTACATTGTCCTGGAATCGTGTGGGCAGTGCTTTTCAGTTTTTGAGTTTTCATTAGGGTACATTAGGACTAAATAGGCCAAAAAAATTCTTAAATAAAGATAAAGTTGTGTTACGTATGTATACAAAATTTCAAATAAATCGAATTTATTTGTCTGAAATTAAAAATAATTATTTTCTCGAGTTTTAAAGGTGGTGTGTCCCCTTAATTAAAATAAATAACGACGACATAACCTGCTGTATATACTTCTCCACTGATAAACTAGTGTCCTTCCTCTGCAATGAAGAAGATCACACTCAAAAATATTGCAAAAACGTAACGGCAGACCATGATACACAAACAGTAAAAAAATCCATTAACAAATATCAATCAGTCTTCAACACCGGTATGTCAGATCCACACCGTCGACATGCCGAACCATTCGACAGAGGACGACGACCTCAAAATGCCTCCTCCCCAAAAAAGATTGCACTCAACGACCGCTTAATGTCCAGTGAGGAAAACAGTAATAATGAAGATCGGGATGAAACAAAATATCGACTTACTAGAAAGAGGTTGAAACCCTTAGTGAATCCGACATAAAATAAGACTGTAAACCCCACTGAAAATAGAACAAAAAGTCCGATCCATAGTGAAGAGGAAATTAAAAAATACTTAGTTCCAGCCAAAGAACTCATGTATTCCAACATAGAAAAGTTCCTATGCACTTCAACAATTTAGCAAAGTATATTCTGGAAACGTATGGAAAATCTGATATAAAAAATATTGCCGCGAATTATAGAACTGATCACCTAGGCCTCGATGCCTAAATGAAATATATAGTTATATCAACAATCAACATTTAAAATCGCGCGTCACCAAAATTAAAAAGCACCTAAAAAAATCTGAGGATAAATTATTCATTACAAGTGATTCGAACAGTGAACTGTCTCTGGACTAAGAAGATAACGATATCAACTTAACTAACATACATCCTTAGCAATGACTACAAACGAACGACGTCTTAAAATACTTTTTTGGGATGCTAGAAGAAGTGTCATACCGCGTAGAAATGAACTGCAGCAAATTCTAAAAGATCTAGACATCCTTGTTTGTAGACTTCAACGCACATAATCGTATATTAATTGCAAACACACGGATTCGAATGGTGAAAGGCTTTAATAGTACTTCTGAGCAAATCATATTTTTACATAATCATAACACCTTTACGCATTTAAAGGCACGAACTAACTTTAAATCAAATATAGATCTGGTATTTTCCACCATAAGCGTGGCGGATAAAATAAATGTAAAAGTCTACGACGAAACCTTTGGATCCGACCATTATCCTGTTTTGTTAAACGTAGATGCTCGAAAGCAAACATATCATAAGCATTCTTATAAATTAAAAGATCTTAAAACTATCTGGCAAAAATTTGAAAATGATTTGACTCCTGAGTATTCTTGCTTCCTCTCTAAAGACTATGATATGTTGCTTCCGTCCGAAAAGTATGAAATTTAAGAAAGTATTTACAAACGCAGTGAAAGCGGCTACTCCGCGGAAAAAAATCACGCTAGAGGGCAAGCTGGAAACCCTGTTACTGGTGGGGCACAGATTATAATAAAATCTGCTTAGGCGAGCGTCTTTTAAAAAATAGGAATTCTCTAATAATCTCGAGGATCTTATTGATGACAATAAAAACTGTGCACTTGCTAAACAAATATTTAAAAAAAATACGTTAAAAACTTTGCAAAATCTAATCAATTTTAACACAAACCAGAAAGGCGTTTGGAATATATTTCAAATTCTAAAGAACAGTTAGATTAAAATAAAATATCCAACGATTAAAGACTATCTCAATGAAAAAGCCCTCAACTGCTTAGATAAAATTGCTCCACCGTAGGTCAGCGTTCAAGAAGACTAGATTCCATTTTGGAAAAAAATGAATTTTTCGACGAATACTTCTCTTTTTCCGAACTTGACATAGTTCTAAGTTCAGGCAATAAAGATTCTTCCCCGGGAATAGACGGAATCGACTATTTTGCGCTCGCTTCCTATCAAATACAAGCTGCTACTCCTCGACATTTATAACCAAATGTACGAAAAGAGTAATTTCCCAAATACATGTGTGACGTGGCAAAACCCGAGGGACGAATTTCTCTATCGTCTTCTCGGTCCCGAATCCACGACACTATAATTTATTAACGTTCCGACTTCCTACTTGCGAAATCTGGGAGGAGGCCCCGCTAGGTCGCCCCAAGTCGGATTACTCGGGGTGATTGGAATAATACATACTCGATATTTCAATTAAACTCTTCTTTATTCACTCAAGCTTTACACACTCTGAATACGCCACAATGCGCCGCTCGCAATTCTCTGTCTCTCTCTGACTCGCCCTCTGTTCGGCTCGGTGCTACCTCTCCCGCTCTCACTCACTCGCTCGACCGCTTGACGAGGTCGGTAACGCAGCGTCCTATACTGCCGCGTTCGGAACGCTTTGCCGCTACGCAACTCTCTCTCGCGCCCGATATCCGCCCCTCTCGTGCTCGCACGGTAACACGAAGCGCGGCCCCTGGGTTTTCCCAGAACCAGCCCGCGCGTCAATTCTCGCACGCCTCGCCGAATTTCCACGTTTAACTCGCGTTTTCTCGTACGTTCTCTTTTCTCTCGTAATTCTCTTTCTCTCGCTCTCTTTCTCACATACTCTCTCTCTCTCAATCACAGCCTCGCATTCAGCATACCCTCTTCCCTCTCACCATATCCAGGCCTGAGTAAGATAACTTACAATCCTGCTCCTGGGCTGGACCTCACCTCGCTTCCTTCCACGCACCCGCTCGTTTTCTTCTTCTGCCCTTAGCTTCCTCTCGTCGGACTTGGCCCACGTCTGCCTCCTCAGCTCTCGTGTGCTCCCGTTCGAAGTTGGCCGCGTCTTCTTCCTTTGGATCCGGTAGGTGGCCGCACGCACACTCACACTTCTCGCACTTCAGCTCTCACACCAAACTCACTCCGCGTGGATGTCGCACGCGATCTCCCAATTGATGCGCGTCGTATTACTGCGTAGTTGATCGTAGACGCGAGAATACTTACGCGAGCTATGCACCGGACAACAAGATGAATTTACAGCACTTTTTTAAGAACAAAGGGATACTTAAGAAAAAATCGCACGCACGTCCGTCCTGCTCGAAAGCTCGATGCTCAGTCCCGAGTCGCGCGTCGCGACTCGAGCGCTCTCCTTCGCTCTCTCTCTCTCGCCAGCCAATCAGCGCGAATCTCTCGCGGCGCGACGGAGATCGACGAGCTACGCGAGTCTTCTGGTTGTCTGAAAACAGGCTTTTTCGCCGCGAGCTGCTCTCTCTCTCTCTCTCTCTCTCTCTCTCTCTCTCCACGAGTCCTTTCGTACGCGATTCCCCGATTGGCTGCGCCATTGCCGCGCACGGCGCGATATTCTCTCTCTCACTCTCTGTACAAGATATGGCACGCTGTCGCAGCAGCGTTACACGTTCTCACCCGCGACACCCATTCTAGAAACCCTCTCCTTCTGCCCTTTTTCCTCGAAAAGCCTCTACGCCGTTGCTTTCGGTGCTCCTTGTTATGCTGGAATTCTCGACTTTTCTCTACTGCCTCCGCCGAAGTTCACACTCGCCATAAAAACATAAATTCCGCGAATTAATAATTGCAAAACACAATTATTATTCTTTCTTGAATAGGCGACCTTGCGACGGACAACGCACCGTCGCATCGTACACAGCTTTTTCAAGACAATTACAAATTACTCTAACGGAAAGTATGTGGGAGTTTGCTTGGACGACCACCGCCGGATGCGACGGAAGCAACAGCTGCAGCCGAGTTCGGAGTTCTAGCAGTATAGTACCAACTACGGTCGCCAACTTCCCGACGCGGCGCTGGCGGTATCGCCACGCCGTGGCGAGCCCCAGGAGCGCTTGCGCTCGTGCCGGCACTTTGGTTTTGGTCGTCGGACGGGACAGTCTTCTTTGTATACTCGCCAATAAATACACCTATTCGCTTACAAACCTCTTGTTACTTACCTTTATCGGCCCGTCCAGTCCGCTTCCCAGTGAATCAGGAGCGGGAGGCTACACTACGACTCACGTCTCCAAAAGTAGTCCCGATACAGAGTGACGTGTATGTGTTTATAGTTAAAGTAACTGCCGATTAAAAAGCCCGGAGCTCAGTGTGGGCCATGTATTTATACCTCAACCGGTCGCGTGAATGGCGGGAATTTGGTGAGTAACGCAAGGTAGGTATCGATCGGCATTGTACTCGTAGAGTTGTTTCTTACTCTTACTGGTGTGCTACGGTAGCAGTAGGGGGTAGCAGGACATTACAATATTTAGAATGGAAAAAAATATCTGCATGTGACTAATTTTGTTATTTTTGTATTATTTGTACAATATTGAATATATCAATATTGAATATATATATATATATATATATATATATATATATATATATATATATATATATATATATTGAGGTTATTGTAATAAATCGCAATATTTGCTGGAATAGCAATAGCTAAACAGACAATTGTCTTATTCTTAAAAAGAGATAGGTCTAAAATAAAGCTTTAAAACATTAAAATCAACTCTACTACGCAAAAATATACGCATCGGTGTTTTACCGAACATACTATGTCGGTGAGTCGCTCACCCCCACAAACGCACGTGTTCAGTGGCTGAATGTAGGTGTGTATCATCTAGTTCATTATTTCTGGGGCTGCGCTACATGGAGTCAAAGCGAAGGACTTAAATAAGATCACAGACATTTAGTGGTGGTGGTAGGCTAGTCGGCCTGCCTCTCTTTCTTACACCGTGGGCACGGTGCAAGATAGAGAGGTGGTTCGTCTCTACCCTCGCATCACTCCTGTGATTTTAACTGCTTATTTCTAGAAGCTCTGTTAGTGGCGGCACTGCAGACCGAATACTATAAAGGAACAAATTATTAAATGGTTTTTTTCATTTTATTGTAAAAAAATACTTTCTTAGGGTAATTTAACTTTTCATAAGTAATAACAAAATAAATATAATTTTACTAATTTTATTTTTTTTATCATATAACATTTATATGAAAAATATAAGATATGCTGACATTGTATCAGAATGTATTTTATCCTTAGCTTCTTCTTATTAAATTAATTTTTAACAATATTTATCATACAATAAGCTAATGAATACTTTTAAAATAATAATGTTCTATACTTATTTTTAATATTCTTGTATCTTTAATAAACGCTTACGCACGCAGGAGACAGGGATCGAAATAAAAGTTTAACAAAAGAATTAACTGAAATGACTTTAGGCTTTATTAATCTGAAAGGAGAGAACGTGAAAGTGAGAGTGATGCTTGCTGCTTGGAGGCTGGATCAAGAGTAAGGCTTGCGGCGCGGCGAGAGCGCAGCTCTCGGCGCGTAGGGAATAAATGGCGCAACTAGTCAGCAGTCGAACCAAGCAAAAGGCTACCGCTCTCCCTCTTACACGCTAACACTTCCTCCCGGGAGCCTTTGGAGTGCTTTCGATCGAATGTTGGTCCTCCACACTTCTGCTGCTGACCTTTTATTTATCTAAAACACATAGAGAAATATATTAATTATTGAGTAAAAGCTTACTCACATTATTATGAGGTTCAGTGGGCAAAGGCTTAGTAAAAATGTCTGCTCTTTGCTCCTTTGAACCTATCCACCCTATTGAAAAATCTCACGTGAGATCTCACGTGAGATTTTTCAATAGGGCACTTAATCTCTATTTGTTTAAGATCCACACATTGCCTCACATAGTCCTGATGGACCTCTGTCATGTGACGCAACTTATTACTACCTTCCGTTTTGGTGCACGCGACCGCTGCTTTGTTGTCATACCATAAAATTATGGGGTAGCTTACAACATCTGGCATTACTTTAAGTGACATGTATAATGCCAAAGCTTCCCTGCAGGCTTCGCTTAAAGCCATATATTCGGCTTGGCATGTTGATAAAGCAACGAACGACTGTTTGTGCGTTCGCCATGCTATAGTATCACCATACAACAGCACGGCATACCCACTTCTAGTTAGCGATTTTTTTGCAATCAGCAAAACTCGCATTAGAATATGCTTCCATTGCTCTTGCTTTACCTGTATAAGTTAACTTCCAATTTTTAGAATACTTTAAGTGTCTAAAAATTCGTGTGATCATCTTCCATTCATGAGCTGTGGGACACAGCTGATGTCAACTTAGAATATTTACTGCATATGCTAAATTCGGTCTAGTGCCATTGACTAAATATAGCAAAGACCCTACTATTTCCCTATATCTACGCTGATCAACCATCTGTGTATCAGCTGATTCGTTTTCACGCATGTTCCTATCTCTGTTTAACACGTGATTTGTAACCATTGGTGAGCTTTGACCCTTAGCCTGCGTATCCAAATTTCTCTTGGAGCTTCCTAATGAATTTGCACTGATCTAGAGCCGAAACTTTATTTTTGACATCGCGACTTATAGTTAAACCAAGAAACTCTTTGGGCTCTCTCAAAAGTTTCATGTCGAACCTTTTACTTATCTGCACCTGAATTTTGCGCGTTCTCACCTCATCATTACCGGCAAGTAGAATATCGTCTACGTACAGCAACAACAATATGAATATGCTCTGATCAATAAGTACAAACAAACATGGATCTCGTTGGCTCGTTGTAAACTCTAACTCTTTTGCATGACTTGGAAAGTGTTCGTTCCAGTTTTTCGGACTGGTCCTAAGTCCATACAACGACTTTTCCAACTTTCAAACCTGGTTGTTTCTTTGAAGACTGTTTGTGACGACACCAGCCGGAATTTCTATATAAATTTCCCGCTTGATAGGGCTACGTAGAAATGCGGCTTTGACATCCAATTGCTACATCTTCAAACCAAACTTATTTACAATAGAAACAGTTGCTCTGACGAGAGATAACCTAGATACTGGTGCATAGGTTTTACAAAGATCATAAAGATTTGCATCTTAAAAACCTCTAATCACAATCCTTGCTTTGTGATTAACCTCACCATTTACGCTTGTTTTCCGTTTGAAAACCCACCTTGAATCCAAGACGTTTGGTTTACCTTTAGGCCTATCAACTATCCGGTACTCTTCATTTTTATCGAGAGCTGACAATTCTTCATTCACAGCTTTTAACCAGCGGTCAGCATCTTGTCTTGTCATGACTTCGGGATATGACTTGGGATCGTCATTTATTTCCGCCATTAGAATATGCAGTTCTTCTGCATTTAAACCTTGAGTTGCGTTGGCTTCTTCTATCAACCTCTTGGGTGATGCTCCTCTTCTTCTTTTGGTTGGCTCAGCTTCTGGTTGGATAGCTGAGTTAGTTCGCTGTTGGACTGTTCGAGGCGTTTTCTCCTTACGTGGCCTTCCACGTTTCCTCCTGACTTCTGGCTCGACCTGGTCGACTGGTTGAACTGGATTCTCGACATCCTCCGGTTCTCCCTGGTTGTCTGGTTGAGCAGTAGTCGGGACATCCTCTGGAAAGTCCAACATCCACGTCTCCTTGCACAGCTGTTCATTGGTGATAACCCAGTTATTCACGTCTTGGTCCTTGTAGATATCACCGAAAACTCGCTGCTCAGTGAACTTAACGTTCCTACTTTCATAAACGTTCCCATCTTCTGGACACAATTGCCAAGAATAGGTAAGACTGTAAGTAAAAAAAACAGCTATTTCGTAGCCGTTAATATATACAATAAATTCACAAATTATCTCAAAAAGTTAGTATACAGCAAATCTGCAATAAAGAAAAGACTAAAAAATTTGATAAGAGAAAAATATGTATTATAAAGAAGAAACGTTATCACACTGTTACTTAATCTTTGGATGGACCTCCTTAAAGGTTGTAAAGAAAATTTTAGGTTTAGACATTATTTAGTTTTAAGTTAGTTGTAAGTTTTGTACCATCCCTATGTACAGGCAACTCTGTTTGCTTCTATAGGGTGCCTTTTTTTAGGCATATGTAATGGTAATAATAAATACAGTCGGTAGACATACCTTTAGGATTCTTTGGGGTGAGTGACCTCCTCTGACGCCTGAAGGGGCTCGGTGACCTAGACTTTGACTTATCCCTTCGTGGGGATCTGGATTGAGACCTAGAGTTCCTGCGTGGTCTCTTGTAGGGAGCTTCATCCCTCTTCTTTTGTCCTGGGTTGCTGTTCCTGGTACTGGGCTTGTGACAGTTTGGTGTAATATGTCCAAACTCGTTGCAATTAAAGCATTTGTAGTCTTTATGAGAGCAGTCCGCCCTCAAGTGATCAGCACTGCCACAGCGCTCACATCTTTTGGTCAGCTTGTTGCGTGGCTTGCCATCCTGCTGAGACTCAGCCTTGGCCTCTGCGAAATTCATCAGCATGGCATCCGTTTGGTCTTTGGCCTGGTGTCTGCTGTCATCGGTCTGAAAAATAAAATCCTTTAGTTAACTGTAATTATAGCGTTTACCTAAGGTATGCAGAGCTATCTTCTCTGCGGGAACAATTTCAGGAAAGATGTCTAACACAGCATTATAAAGAAGACTCTTCTTCTCTCTGTCAGCCATCTTATTTACTCCCTCATTGCTCTCATACTCTCTAAGTAAATTTTCAAACTTTAGAGAGAACTCAAAGACGGTTTCTTTGTTTCTTCTCATCTTGATGTTGAAAAGCTTTTTCTTAGCAGTATGAGGATTGATCCTGTGCTCATTCCTCTTTATCTCTTTTAACTTCTTAAGCAAATCAACTGGATCCTTTATAGCCAGAGTATACAGATGGTACTTTTCATCTATTCTGTTGAGGATGATCTCCCTCACAACATTCTCATCGCGACGAAGATGCTCCTCTGGTACCATCCAGCTTGTTGTTTTATCGAAAAGATAAAACAGCTTTCTTGACTTTAGTTCAGAGAACAGAAAGTCCTCGAATGGGGCGTATTCAGAACTCTCTTTGAGTCTGTACGACCTGGTGATGTTCGCCTGCTTAGTCTTACCATCGTTTAGTTGACTCAAGCGATTAATTGAGCTGTTATTAGTTATATGATTAAGTAAAGTATTTAAGATATCATCTTTACTTACATTCTTTGTCATGAGCTTCTCAAGCTCATTTAGTCTTAAAGCTTTCTTACGTTCCGCCTCAATACTCCAATCTTCATAAGACTATTCTTGGTACAGCGGCTTGGACTGACAGAAGAGACTGGGCGGCTCCTGTGGTTCCTCGTCCCAGTTTTCTTGCCCTGATGCTTCTGGGCGGAGAGTCGATGATGCCCTCACCTGACTTTTCTCAAAGTCTTTGGGTTTCTGGCTTGTCCTTCAAGCTTCGACTGTCTGACATGGCGAAAGGGTCGGAGACTTTCACCACGGACTTGATCCTTGGTTTTTCTTTCTGAAACTTCAAAACATCCTTCGATGTCGACTGCTTCTCTGCATTTGCGATACGTGACTGACGAAACTCCGTAGTCAGCTCCGAGATTTCATGTTGGATAGCGGTTCCCATCTTGGACACAGCATCTGTGCAGTTGATCAAGCACTTGATTAGTGTCTCGAGACTGTTCTTTACTATACCCAGTAAAGATTCCTGATCTGCTGCTACTTTGTCAACCTTTTCGTTGACATTATCTAGTTGCTTTTGGATAGAGACTGGAACTTCCTTCTTTTCCTTACTTGTGTCCCAGACACCCAATACATTTAAATCGCTGCTGTGGCTTGTGGAGCCCTTCAACACTGCTGCCTGGGACGGCGTGTCAGAAAGCACAGCCATCAGCTGCGCTCCCTCTTCCATCTTGAGTAAGTTTTTATCTGTAAAATAAATACTCACTTTAGTCTGTGTGTTGAGAGAACCCCGTGCTACTGAACATAAGGATTTTGTGCACAAATCCCATGTCAATAGCAAGACAAAAAGACGAGCTTACGAAAAGCATCAGCCTACCGCCCTAGTTCCGTCCGGTCAGGTATGTGGAACACACTGTCCTGCTTTTCGAAACCACAGAGCTTGGTATTGAGTTACAGGCTTGTGTTGGGTCTACTTTTTTTCTTAACCTTCACACCATGCTAGGATGTGCTTGGTGCGCGGCCACGAACATAATACTTGTAAACCAACACAAACCTGGCCAGACTCTTACTTACCTTTCTTGGATTAATAATAGAACTTTAATTAAATTATTAATATCATAAACACTTAAATAACTTATTGGTTCGCTTACCAAGGTAGAATTTATCTTCGTGACCAATGTAAATCCAAAGATCACCTTCGTACAGCTTTATGTACAAAGTCTTCTCCGGATTTTCTTCTTTGAGATCATACGTTGTCAGTATGCACTCCTTGATCGCATCAAATCGTGGTCCAAGTACTGTGGAATATTTAAATAATGAATATATGCTTTATATAAAAAAAATACTTTATCCGTTTGAAGAATGCTTATTTAACATAGCAGAGACGCTCGGCGAACAGCAGCCCCAGGGTACGGGCGTGCAAGCACGGGGTACAAAGAGGCGTACACTACACGACGAGCGCCGGTCACGCATACGCGCAACCGTTCTCGTGCGTTTCCTTGTGTCTGCGTAAATGTGCTCACGCTCACACAGTAAGCGCGACACACACGAACACAGCTTATACTTTCTCAGTTACGTCACAGCCCCGCTGCGTCGGTAACTTAGCGCGCCGCTTAACCGAGTTGCTTACTTGCTTGCGTGAGCGAGAGCGTCGACTATCGATAGCCGTTCTCCCTCCGCTCCTGCGCGCGGCGTAACTAGAGAGAGTCGACTATAGCTTGTCGCTTTTCCTCCATTCTCGTGCACGGCGCTTGCTTATACCTACCGTGCGAGCGAGAGAGACAGTGCGGCTCTGTTGCTTGCGGTTGCCTAGCAACCTCCTCTACAAGTGCCGGCTTGTTTACGTCTGTGACTTTTCGGAAATTCTAAGAATGCAAATAACTTTGTTTTTGACGCGTTTCTTAAATTTCTTTCGAGTCGATACGCGTTGTATCGCTTTCTTTCTTTTTCCGTTGAATTTATGCACGTTCTCTAAATATTCTTTGTTTCGTCGAATTTAACTTTTGCTCGGTTTACTTTGTAATTTCAAAATTAGCTTTTTCTTAACGTGCTTTTACTTGATTTTCGCGTCTTTTTCTATTATTTTTGATTAGCTTAAATTAGCTTTAATTAACATGATTTTCACGATTTTCTTTCTACGTCAAATTTACTTAATTTCCGCGCTTTTATAATTTTATTTTCTGTATAAAAATGCTTTCTTTCTACTTAAATTTTCAAGCAAACCACACTTGCTTTTTTCGCTTTATATATCTTGATTTTACTTTAATTTGCTTTGTTGAATAAAACCGTGTTTTTCACATCACTTTAGTATTTTAGTTTTCTACTTACTGCATGGTGTGCCTTCTTGCTTTTTCCACTTATACATCTCTTTGTATAAACCTGAGGATGGCGTGAAGCTGAGACCTGGCTTCAGAGCTTCCTCTTGGAAATGGGCGTGAGTGACTTGGTCAGCTGTACTATTGTCCTTTTGTGTAAAACACCACACTTCACCTTACTTCCTTTAAAACTGTAAAACCGAACAAAACGCGATGCTTCTAATTAAACTTCCAATTCTTATCTCTTGCGTAGTGAAAGCGTGCTGGGCCCATAACCTTTTAAAATTATTGTATCTTTAATAAACGCTTACGCGCGCAGGAGAAGGGATCGAAATAAAAGTTTAACAAAAGAATTAACTGAAATGACTTTAGGCTTTATTAATCTGAAAGGAGAAAACGTAAAAGTGAGAGTGATGCTTGCTGCTTGGAGGCTGGATCAAGAGTAAGACTTGCGGCGCGGCGAGAGCGCAGCTCTCGGCGCATGGGGAATAGGTGGCGCAGCTAGTCAGCAGTAGAACCACGCAAAAGGCTACCGCTCTCCCTCTTCACTTATTATAATATTTTTGATGCCCTATTTCTTTTAATGAGCGTATAGTTTAGCAGTCTTCTTCTTTTCCGTACTTACTTTTTTTAAATTAAGATTGCATTGCTAAACATATTGACGCATTGTTATCGCTCATGTGCAAACGTCGGTATTCCAAAAAGTGACAAATGTTTCGCTTTGATTTTCTGCTTTCGCAATTCAATACACTGCGCCTCTTAAGTCCGTTACACGCTAAAAGGAACAGGAACAGATACAAGGAACAGCGCGCTATTCCTCATTTATATAGGTATACTAACCCATGTTAAATCATATATCTGTTCCTGGGGCCGTATCCTCTAGCTTATATGTCGTCTATAGCTTTGTGGTTATGTAAGACAAACTTGTCGTGTGGATCATATGTTTTATGGATTTTATCTTGTGGATTACATGCTGTGGTGGAAGATAGACGAAACTCGAACCGTGACAGTAACGACGGTCACATCGCGCGGCGATTTGAAAAACGACTCGAATATAGGCAGAAAAGAAAGAATTGAAAAAGAGTTGAAAAGAGCTTTAACAAGCTTTAACAATATTTTATTGTAATTTTTATTTTATTGACCATATACATATGCTTATCAAAGCATCCTATAGAGACAAACTTAGTTGCCTGTACATAGGTATGGTACAGATAATCTTAGAATCTAAAACTTAATCTAAAAAATAACAAAAAGATGATACAGCATCTTTTTGATAATCTTTTTAATAAATTCCTGTGTAAGTTAAGTAACGATGCATACAATTTTTAAATAACGCTATCTATAATTTTCTCTTATAGACTTTTTTAGTCTTTTCTTAATTGCGATTTTGTTACCTCTTAAAGTTTTAAGATCATTCGTTAAAGTGTTGTACACTTTTACAGCTACGAAATAGCTGTTTTTTCTGTTCACAGCTTTCTTATTTTTTGGTAATTGTATACTCTTATTCCTAGTATTGCTAGAACTTATGCTATATTTTTCTCTTAAACTATGGTAATGATATGTAATAGCTTCCAATTGGAAAAGTTGCCTTACAGTAAGAGGAGGGTCTTGTATTTGAAACTGATCCCTGTTTATAATTTTTAATAGTTTCTTCTGTATTCCTTGTATCAAATTTAAACAATTATTGTACGCTCCTCCCCAGGCTATTATGCCGTAGTTAGTTAAACTTTGGAAAAAAGCATAATACATCATCATTAATATTTTGTTATCCATTCTTTTTTTTATTTTCGCAAAAATAAAAATTAAATATTTTGTTTTTTTTACTATATAATCAACATGTTTATCCCATTTCATGTTATAATCAAAAATTAATCCCAAATATTTATGGCTTTCTACTCTTTCTATTTTAGTATTTCCTATCTCTATATTTAGAGTGTCCGGGACACTATCACAGTAGCTGCCATAGGCAATATAAACCGTTTTTTTAACATTTAGAGATAATTTATTTACAGTAAGCCGCTTTGCTACATCGCTAAGATATTTGTTCATTTTGTCCTGGGCAGAAGACCACGTGCTATCACTAGTAATGATAACAGTGTCATCGGCATAAGACACAATTGTATCATTCTGCATATCCCTCAGTAGGTCGTTAACATAAAGTATGAAAAATAATGGTCCTAATATGGTCCCTTGCGGGACACCAATAGTTATATCTTTATATTCACTTTTACAGTCTTGGATTTTCACACATTGTTTTCTACCTGAGAGATAGCTATTTATTAAGTCAAAAGCACTACCTCTTATTCCATACCTATCTAATTTATCTAAAAGTTTCTTGTGATCTACTGTGTCAAAAGCTTTTGCTAAATCCAAGAATGTAGTTATTATCGGAGTACTTTTGTCTATATTATTATATATAATGTTTGAGATGTAATTTAAAGCATCCGTAGTTCCTCTATTTTTAACAAAGCCAAATTGTTTATCAGATATAATATTACATTCCGTTAGGAAATTAAACAATCTATTATATAATATTTTTTCAAAGATCTTGGCTATATTTGATATCAGCGATATCGGCCTGTAATTTGATACACAGGAACTATCACCAGCCTTGTATATAGGAACTATGTCCGCTTGTTTTAAAGCGTTTGGCCACGTGGCTTGTTGTATACACACATTAAAAATATGTGTCAATGGTTCCGCAATATAATTTGCAATTGTCTTAATTGTTTTAGCATTAATATTATCAACACCTCCAGTTTTATTTTTCAGCGAATTAATAGTTTTCATAATCTCAAAATTGTTAGTAGGGTAGATGAAAATTGATTTATTATTTTTATCTGGGGGTTTTAGTTCTGTATCTAAATTTTGAATCTTATTACTTAAATCAATACCTATTTTACAAAAATAATTATTCATGTGATTAGCTATAGTATATTTGTCTTCAACCTTTTGACCATTTACGATTAGGTAATCAAGTGACTTGTTTTTTTGAGATTTTTTGCCAATCTTTGTGTTGATAATACTCCATAACTGTCTTGGATTGCCAATATTTTTTTTTATTTCACTATTCTCAAATTTGTATTTCCATCTTTTATAACTTTATTCAAAATTTTTTCGTAATTTTTGTATTCATTTTTTAAAACTAAGTTAGTTGGGTTCTTTTTCCATAGATTATACATATTTTCTTTAGTACCGCATGACACTTGGATAGCTTTAGTTATCCAGTTTTTTCTCGGCAGTGTACCTTTATTTTTTCTATTGTTTTTTTTGCAACATGTAGCATTTTCAAGACAGTTATGTGACATCTGTATCATAATATCCACTGCTTCATTGGGATCTTGTTTGGTCAGCAATGATTGCCAATCCAGTTTTTCAGCATACTTTTTTAGTTTCCTGTAATTTATGTATTTGTTAACGTTTTCGCCATCTTTCTGTAGTGTGTTCTCATTAACACTTATGACTAATGGATAGTGATCGTTAAACGGATTATTCAATTTAAAAGAATCAATATTTATGGTTTTAGTTTTAGCGAAACAGTTGTCAATGCACGTGCCATTTTCATTATTTACTGAGGGTCGTGTAATTCCTCTAAAGTATGGTATATATTCAAGTTCTAGATAATTCATTAAAAATTCCTGACTAATTATTTTTTCACTCATTTCATTATTTACCATATTATTTTCTAATATATCTATATTAAAATCTCCAAAAATGCAGTGGTTATTAATATTTCTATTTTTTGCTAAAAACTTTTTGACACTATTTACAAATTCAGATTTTGGTATATCATGGCACCTATATATGGCAGATATTCTTATTGCCTCTCCGGACATAAGTTTAATGTCAGTACTTACAACACTCAATCTATCAACAACATCTATTCTAGTATTATAATAAATATTTTTTTTTATATATATCATGACGCCGTCCGCCTTATTTATATAACTTTCATTGTAACAACTTTCATAACCTTGCAGTTGATAGTATTGAGAATGTTGCAATTTCCAAGTTTCCGTACATACAATTATACATGGTTTTCTTACTAAACATTCAATGAACACTTCCAGCTTTTCAAAATTTGCATTCAAACTCCTTATATTCACACACAACATTACGTTCTTTTTTTTCATTATTGCTTTATTAAGTTTTTTGATATCGTCTATTTCCAATTCAAACTTGCTTATCTCTTCAAAATTGATGTCTTGATCCATCACTATTGCTTCTTGCTTCTTAGTCTTGCTGCTATATTCACGTTGATTGATTGGAGTGACGTTGACGATATTCCAGAAGTTTTAGCCACGACACCTTTGTCCGATGTTCTCACTGCATTGCCGATATATCTTGGTAATGCAGGCTGCGTCGTATAATCGGTAAAGTCGATGAACTTTCTGATCTTAGATTGCAGAATTTTGCATTCGTGGCTATCTGTTGCCATATGTTCAACTCTGAAATTTGTTTTATATCTCTCATTGCTATAATCACAATTTGCACATTTTAATTTATTTACTTGACAGTCTTTAGTTTTATGATCACCAGCACACCTTAGGCATATAGAATTATTTTTACATTTGCTGCCACTGTGTCCATACCTGCCACAATTAAAGCATGGTTTAATGTTACAGTAATCATACACTCTGCAGCTTTGATAACCTACAAATATCCTATTACTGTTCTCTCTGATGTGTTGATATGTTTCGGCTGGCATTTCTAGAATCACTGTTTGCAGATTCGTTTTGTTATTCTTGTAGGAAGTCAGAACAACACATTTCTTTTTAAAATTTCCAAAGTTCCTTTCATTGATGTCATTTTCCATATTTTTATCATCCATATTTTCCAAATTGTTTATTCCTACAACTTTTACTTTAGGATTATTAACCTGTTCCTTATTGACATCACATAATTTTGACAGCTTACTTTGTAGTAATTTATGAGCTTTGCCTACACTTTCCTCATTTAAACAGTTTATAATTATTTCATCTTTTTTCTTGACTACTTTTTTAGTTTGAATTGATTTGTCTTTTATCAAGTAGTGCGATACCAATTGATTTATATCGTCAATGGTTTCCTCTTCAGATTTATTATTTATTATAATACTAGGTATACGTTTAGGCTTACTATTATTTTTATTATTTGAGATAACATCAGCATACGTTTTACTTTTAACCATTGGCAGTTCATTTCTTTCTTTGTCTAGTAATTGTTTCAATAAGTCATTTTTTTCTTTTAATTCTTTATTCAATTCTCTCAGTAAAGCATTTTCACGTTTGATGTTGTCTCCTATTAGTTCTTGATCACCTTCGTTAAGTAGATTATTATCGAATTCTTCTAGTATTTGCTTTCTTATTTTTTGTTTTTCAAAGGCCTTGACTCTAGCGATTATGAGCCTCGCATCATTACTTAGCGTTTTTGTATTATCTTTTGAGGTTAGGTCGAGTTCCTCATGTTCAGGACAGATACCTAGCGCTGCACTTAATCTTATGGCTTTTTCTATTTTTTCAAAATCACTAGTTTGATACACCTTATCACACACTATACACACCACTGACTTAACTTTTTGTTTGTTATTAATTTTAAGCACATTTTCCTTTAGACTACGCTGCGAGCCACTGCTTGCCGCGGCCATCTTGCCGAATATTGAATATAAATTGTTTTCATATAATTTTAAATAAAAAAGGATTCTTAATAAATAATACGTGTTCAATAATATTGTATAAAATTTAAATTTTTATTTTTAATACAAAATTATAAATAATGTTTTATAAATTATTGTTGAGCAACACGCTTCAAACTTCCTATACATCCTATACATCCTATACATATTATTATTATATATATAAAAATCCTTTCTTCGAGGGAAGCTTTGTACTGAGATTAAAAGTCTCTATTCTACCCATTTTCCTGTAAAAATAGTATTTTTTGAATTCATCAGATCAGACAATACATATTACACTTTATTCGATAATACCTATATGATACTCACCACCAAATGTCATTGAAGTATCCGATGAAAGCGAAGCTGAAAGTTCGAGTGAAGAAGAAAATTGGTGTAAAAGGCGCAAAATGCCGAGAATGCGCATGTACGACGATGATGGAGCAGAGAAAATAGAGAGACGTAAAGGAAAAATTAGGCAACTGGTAAGCTAATCATCTATTATAGCGTATACATAGTATAAAATGTGAAACTAAACAAATAATATTATAAATTATTTATAGGTAAGCGAGAACACACAAATTCTAGAAAATGATTTACGGGGTAGGCTAGTTGCAAGAAGAAGATTCCCCATGCTTCTGTGATAGTTAATCAAACGCTTTTTCAGCGAAAAGGTATTGAAGTCCAACTTTTGAAAAATCCATTGGACATTATAAATTCCAGTCTATTGTTCAACTCAAAATGTGCTCCAGTTCACAATGTAAGTATACAAAGCATCGAAATTCTTGTTATTTTTTTTCATCGTATACTTATTTGTGCAAATTATATTGTTTTTAGGGGCAGCTAGATTTTAGTTGGTATCCCGGATAATCTTGGAAACCTTGTATATGTAACCACTGCCGAGTTCATCATGGATAGTAATTACTTTAAATTCTTGAAATTCAACTAGTACTTGATTTTCTTGGCAACTTTTTTCACATGCTGTAAATTTTCTTTTCAGGCTTTTTGAACAAATAGAGACTTTTAATCTCAGTACAAAGCTTCCCTCGAAGAAAGGATTTTTATATATAATAATAATAATATGTATAGGCTGTATAGAATGTATAGGAAGTTTGAAGCGTGTTGCTCAACAATAATTTATAAAACATTATTTATAATTTTGTATTAAAAATAAAAATTTAAATTTTATACAATATTATTGAACACGTATTATTTATTAAGAATCCTTTTTTATTTAAAATTATATGAAAACAATTTATATTCTTTATTACAATAAAATATTGTTAAAGCTTGTTAAAGCTCTTTTCAACTCTTTTTCAATTCTTTCTTTTCTGCCTATATTCGAGTCGTTTTTCAAATCGCCGCGCGATGTGACCGTCGTTACTGTCACGGTTCGAGTTCCGTCTATCTTCCACCACAGCATGTAATCCACAAGATAAAATCCATAAAACATATGATCCACACGACAAGTTTGTCTTCCATAACCACAAAGCTATAGACGACATATAAGCTAGAGGATACGGCCCCTGTTCCTTTTAGCGTGTAATGCCTAAGAGGTGC
This sequence comes from Muscidifurax raptorellus, assembly GCA_020010945.3. Taxonomy (NCBI): domain Eukaryota; kingdom Metazoa; phylum Arthropoda; class Insecta; order Hymenoptera; family Pteromalidae; genus Muscidifurax; species Muscidifurax raptorellus. Next base: position 1,471,952 of record JAHUUD020000027.1, read on the forward strand.
AGTGTATTGAATTGTGAAAGCAGAAAATCAAAGTGAAACAAGGACCTACCCTACCCCAGCCTGCAAAATAATTATATTAGCAATAAAAAAAATGCTAAATGATAGAATTTTAATAGCTCAACTCAGCTACGTAGTTAGTTTAAATTGCTCACCTTTAATTAGTTAATTAAAAATTTGATGTATGTAATATTTGGAATTGCTCAAAGTCTTAAAAAATTGCTCAAGTCACATATATAACTGCTCAAGTATCTTTTTTACCAGCTCCACTTTATTTTATTACTAAATAAATAAAAAGTAATCGTATCAAATTGAATGCTGAAAAGTACATATTGCGCATGCGCATATACTCTTGATCCCGGATTCCGCGTTCCCGCGCATCATATCTGCGATCTGCCTCATCAGTGCTGCCCTCCAAGCCTATATACAAGCCCCAACTCGAATAAAGTAAGTCGTTAATAATCAAAATCCAAATCCAAATATTATTTTTGAAGTCTCACTAATTATAAAATAATTTTTATAATTTAATAGTCATATTTTTGTAATTTAAAAACTTTTTATTAATCATAAGTGTACAGTAGCATAAAAAGTATTAATATATACAATTCGTACATATATAAATATTAATAGAAGAAATTTTATTTTATACGAAACTTTTCTATCAAACAATATCCACATACCAGTTTCCAACCACATTCTCTTAAGCATCTTCTTCTGATTCAATCTTAAAATAAGTCTGCGTTATGATAAAACAACCATAGAAAATCAACATACAACAGAAAATACTTTGACTAGCATTAGTCATACAATAAAATACAAAATTGCAACGTAATGATTAGTTTTAAGGAGATTTTCTGTTCTTTTTGTTATCTTTCGCGATTAATAGAGGTGTAAAACTTAGTTATCAGCCAAGAATATTTTTAGTTTTAAGCCTGTGTTTTCGACCTAGTCTCTGTTCGTTGTGTGTCGACTGACATTCGATTAATAGAGGTGTAAAACTTAGTTATCAGCCAAGAATATTTTTAGTTTTAAGCCTGTGTTTTCGACCTAGTCTCCGTTCGTTGTGTGTCGAATGTCCGTCTTGGAGTAATAATTTCCTTCAGTATAATTTTGTTTATTTCAAGCAATGTCGTTGTTCTCAATTAGTTCTTAAACACTTTGTACTTATCGATATACTTCTTTCATTTGTTATTTCATTTGCAATAATTTTATTATTACATAAAATGGAGTTGAATGTTGATTGTCAGGCTGTTTTGAGAATATTCACTATAATGTGAACCAATTCAGCAAAATTTACGCGATTTTATTGCGCCTGTAATCATTTTTAAAATAAGATATTTCTAATTAGAATACTCTTACAAATAGTTAAATTTTTCTATTGTTCATAAAAATAAATAAAGATTGTATTTAAAAAAAATTGTGTCACATTTTCAATAAACCTACTCTTTTTATATAGTTACTAATTTTTACTACTATTGTTCAAAAATAATGATAGTAGAACTCTTCAGAAAGTGTATAGATAAATATAATTATGGTATTCTTTTTTAATTTTAATTTAAACATATGTAAACTTTATTAAAATTATTTTCTAGAAAGAAATAATTTTTGAAAAAATGGAAACTCTTTTTTAGGTTATCCGTCCCAAAATTATACATGTAATCCATTTAAGACTGAAGAAATATATAGATTTGATTTTTTTTTAATTCTAATATTATTTCTCAAAAGAAAATCGATATCATTACAAAGAATACTTGCCCTTCTTGAATTTTAATTTATATTTTATTGGAGTTGGGGCTTGTACTTGTAGGCTTGGAGGGCAGCACTGATGAGGCAGATCGCAGATGTGATACGCGGGAACGCGGGATCAAGAGTATATGCGCATGCGCAATATGTACTTTTCAGCATTCAATTTGATACAATTACTTTTAATTTATTTAGTAATAAAATAAAGTGGAGCTGGTAAAAAGATACTTGAGCAGTTATATATGTGACTTGAGCAATTTTTTAAAACTTTGAGCAAATCCAAATATTACATACATCAAGAGATACTATGGTTTAAAAATATGGATATATTATTTTTTTTGATTTTTAATTAACTAATTAAAGGTGAGCAATTTTAACTGACTATGTAGCTGAGTTGAGCTATTAAAATTCTATCATTTAGCATTTTTTTTATTGCTAATATAATTATTTTGCAGGCTGGGGTAGGGTTGGTGAAACAAGGTTTAGATTTACACCCGCTAGTGTGTAACATATTACATATGATACACACTAGCGCCCTCCGTGGAGACTTCGGAAGCGTGTACTTATGATCCAGAAGTTTAGCGATGGGGGAAGGGTCTCCGTGACCGTAGGCTAAGTCGGTAGTCGGTTTCGGTCGACCTCTCTTTAAATTTTTATACTTTGAACTTTCAGATAGACGAAAAATATATATTAACAGTTCTTGAAACTTAAATTTTCTTTTATATAAATGTCAATCAATATAAATAATATCAATATATATACTTATTCTTATATGCTTTTTATTAGGTAATCCTTTGGATTTTATTAAAAATATGCAGGCTACAATTAGAAAAATGTTTTACTTGTTTCCAAAACTACCTGATTTATTTATTCATAGTCAAAGTTATTATAAGCCATCCAATCATCTTAATACTACACAAATGAAAATGATTATTCTTTCAAGTACAAAATTTTACAGTAATTTTACAAGCGTATCAAAGTGGTTTGACAAACCTTCAAAAAACTATGTAAGCATGTACTTACTGGATCTTATTAATAATGCACATGATATAATATATTACAATAACAATTTCATGTTATTTCTTCAAATTTCTTAGAATATTCATATTGCTTGAAAATAATATTTTTAAAATAATTACATGGTATTTTTCTATTTTGATATCATTATTATATGATTAATATTTTGTGATATATTGCTCTTTATATTCTGTCAATTATTTTTTTTCTACTTTTATTTAGTCATGTATTAATTAATATGGCCAAACATGCATATGGTGAGCTTGTTGCAGAATTTAGAAATTGGATCATGGAGCCTGTTTTTCCAATTCCATGCGACAAATATGTTTAGAGACAGTATATATCCATATTTCTACATATAGTGTCTCGAGAAATTTCAGAAGCAAACTAAAAAAGTAATCGTCATGGGCAAACATGTACATGCAGCAAATTTTAAAGAACTGGCATAAGCAAGATTTGATGCGTTTGTCATAGTTACAGAATTATTTTTCACATAATAATACATTTTGAGGATATGTATGCAAAGTGTTATGTCTAAATGATGTACCAGTTTTGAAAAATTAAAAACTAATTCATTGTCTAAATATAAAATTTGATACACAATCCCTTAGAGTATACAATATTATATATGTATAATTTCTTGACTTTATGGATTAGCACAAGGTACACTTTATTCTAAATCATTTTTATCAAAATTATATTTTGAAGATAGTGTACACCTTCTGCTTTACCAAAAAGCAAGAAATTATGCAGATATGTTGTATTGTATTGTGAAATATAACGAATATTTAAAAATTTTAAGTCCGAAAATGGGATCTGATGTAAATAGTTTCATTTGGTACCTATATGCATCATGACCCATATACTCCCATCATCTGTCACAATACACCTACTGAAAACTGTTATATTCTGATCTGAAAACAGTAGATGGTACTGTATATCCCCATGGCAATCATGGAAAAAGTAACGTGGGATCCATCATCTGCCACAATACCCTTAATGAAAACTTATATTGTGATGTGTAACAATAGATGGCAGTGTGATGTGTTAATAAAATTATGTGATTCTGTTGGACTTTCCAAGGCAGGTGGAAGGGTGAAGAAAGAAAAGTTTAGTCTTTCCTTTTCAATGTTTTGACAGGGATCATTTGTCCTCATCAGGAAACTGTCAAAATATTTATTATCTGGAAAAAATGTATAATAAAATTTTACATCGATACCTTTACTCAATTTCTTTTTTGTCTGTCCTATATATGTAGCATTGCAGTCATTACAATTCAGTTTGTAGATGACATTATTTTCGAGGCTTTTCTCTTTTTTATCCTTTCTTTTTATAATGATATTCTTTATGCCACTATTGATTTTCGGAACCATTATGATGTTATGTCGTTTAAAAGTATGACGTTTAAAAGTTTGATCATAAAAGCTGCTAATGTAAGGCAGATTAAAAATATTTTGCCTGTTTGTATTATTATTATCATTTTGTTTTGGAACTGATGTTATCATTGACAATCTTTTGCTCACTTATTTGTTGATAAAATCAGTGGGTAGCTATTGTCAGTAAGTAATTTCTTTGCAATAGAGATGTTCTTTTCATGGAACCTTTTTGTCAGCTAACTTTATAGTCCTATTGACTACATTGTACACCACATCAATATATTGAGATGTCGGATGTTAACACAACATATAGACAAGAAAACGGCCAAAGAATGCTGGTTTGGTGTATGTGTCAGTGGTAATTTGGCCTAAGTTATTTATGAATAGGACGTCTAAGGAGAATGATATGTTAATATCACCTGATAATGTCTAAATTCATCATCTCATATAGGGTGGGAATAATAATAATACCCTGGTGGAAATAATTTGCTATGCCAAATCATGCTGGATTGCCAATTCAGATAATTGGCAGTAGCTAGGTACCATTCGGCAGAGTTTGGAACAGTATTATAGAATATGGCACAATATATGTTATTTGTGAAAATAAAAATGATTTCCTAGCATTTGCTCAAATTTTTGGCATAGTCTGATATGTGTTAGCACAGGCTGGCATAGCATGGCACCGTTGAGCACACATCAATATGAATAAAATTTGACATGTATATCTATTTTTGAATTCTGAGTTCGGGAAAAGCAGTTATTTTTTATTTTGCCTACTAGTTTTCGTTATATGGCCATTTTTTTATTTTTGAAAAATTATTTTGTTTTTTTTTGTCAATCATCTGGATATTACAAACATTTCAGCTATAATGCACTTGAAAGAGAATAAAATGATCTACTTTTCCGCGTTTGGTCCTCGGGATTGACTGCCCTTTTCGGCAGATGGAGATCTCCCGACCGCCCGTGCAAAGCTGTCAAGTGGCGTTTTGTCACTTGGCATAATAATTATTCTGTGAGTTCATTCGCACGCGCACAGCTATACAGCTATGGAAGAGATTAGACTCACATAATCTCTCCTAATTGCCAATATCAATTGCTTTCTCTTTTTCCCTCTATCACACTCACATAAAAGATAATTTGCCTTGTTTGAAATTCCTTCTCTCGTTTCTTCTAAAACATCCTTTGAGACCCTGTTTGTTTTTTTCTTGGACTTAATGTGGCGGAATCTTACGATATATTATTTCATTTTTACAGAGAGCTTTTTGTAGAGATTTCTTTCATAATTTTTCCCGTAGAATCGATTGCCGCTATTATTTTTTTGAAATAAATAAATTTTTGACAATTTGTTTAAATAACTTTTTATAAATAATTGAAAATGTCAAAAGAAAAAACACGGGTAATTTTTTTTTCAGTTATGCCACGGATGCAATAGTTAGTTTGATGCAATCTCAACTAGATTCGGCTTGGGGTTTAATGGGTTAAGTATGAGTGGGGTGTCGTGAAAATATAAATATGAGTAGGGTGTCGTGGGGTGTCGTGGCGCGTCACCAAGTTTAGCGGCTCCAAACTCCCCTTGCTTTGCTTTTAGAAATGCAGGACGACCGTCGCGTGTATCTGCAAGACTTTGAAGTTGAGCTTTCAGTCATGAGTCGCAGTCGAGATTAACTAGTCTAGTATGATTTTCAGCAGATCTTACAACTGAACGACTCGACATAGAGTTTAGCGTTTTTGTATATGGATTATTTATATTAAAGCAAACCTTCACGCGAGATTTGGATGCATTTTACGGCAAATTGATTTAAAAACATCTAAAAAAGCATTAACATACTATATATATTAACTAGCATATTGTGTACCTAGGGCTTAAAATGCGCTTTCTTAGACCGAGTGTGGAGTAGATGGCAGTACGAGTCGAGATGAGTTAGAGGTGAGAAGACGAATGTTGCAACCACACGAGGTCAAATAGCGCACTTAGCCGTTGGTGCACACTATATTTTTTGTAACGCATTTATTGATTTTTGCGTTTTTTTGATATTTTAAGCGGAGCTGATGTGACCGTTTTCACATACGGCAACCACGCGCTTATTCGAAAGAAACTCGGGCGCCCGTCTTTCTGTCTCTCTGAACCATATGTGAGTTGCGTGTGTCTAAGAGAGACAGAAAAACAGGCGCCCGAGTTTCGGAATACACCCATTCTTTGTTAATTATTAATAGTTTTTTTGAAAATACTGACAAATTTTTCATCGGGTGTTTTCAGTTTTCTTTGCTCTCTTAAGCGGGTAGGAAAAGGGTCACTTTAGTCCCGCTTAATGGGTCAAATAAACGCTAAATAAATGCTTGTGTTACAAAATCAATATTTGTTATCTTTTGGAATTATACATTTAGTTGGAGGAAGCTACGTGCCAATAAATTGGCAAGGGTTTATAGTATGTCACAGTTTGGTACAATTTGGCACAGCCTGATATACTTTAACATAATTGACTCTTCAAAAAAGTATTCTGTAAGGTCTCCAGTGTGCCAGTCAAACACCTAACTGCTTGAGCTACTTCCTTATAATATATTTAGATTTATTTTTGGCTTATAACGAGCAGCTAATATAAACTTGAATTAAATAAAAGATTTTCAAGTTCCATAAACTTAAAATTAATTATACAGGTGTTGATATTTATGCAAAATTGATATATAATAATAAATATAATGTTTAAGATTGACACGACTTATATCATAGTTACTATATACCATACTCTGCCACACTAGGTCAAAGTGTGCCAAGTTGTAGTACCATACTGTGTCAAACTGTGCCAGATGGTGCCATGCTATGCCTAACTGTGCACTTTTTCAAAGTACGCAGCACTACCATAAAATATTGCAGAAAATTAATCGCATTTGAAATAGAAATGACGTAGAAAAAAGTCTTAAAATCAAATTTGCTCCGAGATAGGTCGTTCTCGAAACGGCCTAACTGAAGTAGGCCGTTATTCCCCTCAGCCGTCGCTTTTATTGAAACACATAAAAAGATTACACATATATAAAACTCTAATTTTTTTGAAGAAAAGTAAAATACCGTGCATACATATATTTCGAATTCTACAAAAGATCTGTCGTATTAATCCGGTTCGATGTTATAAAATGTTCATATTGAATGTACGCTCTTAGTTTGACGGTAGTATCATGCTATGGAGTATTGGTACTCTAAAAAACGTACCCAAAATCGTGCAAGCTTGTGAACCCTCTATTTCGACTATAAAAGTATTAAAATCAATTGAAAATTCAGTGCTAATCAATAAGTGATATTTTTACTCAAAAATAAATGTCCAAGTAGTTGGTGGCAATGTATCAATTATCACAGGCACATGGAATAAAAATGGATTATCTTGAAGCGCTGAATGCGAGTCCGGATCCTACTTGACTCCAGCACGTAGAGTTCAAGGACATTTAAAGGTCGAAGTTCGAAACATATCTTTTGAGAAGAGATGGCTAGTATTTTTATGGTTTTGAGAATCGCTGATTCTGAATCCGAGCTCTGCTTGGCCCTGTAAGGTCAAGATCAAGGTCATTTGAAGATTAAACATGTTTATTTTTCAGTAAAATTATGGCGGTTTCATGACAATTTTAAAAGTACAAAAATGTGATATCAAAGGACGTGACTACTAAATCATTATAATTTTGCGATTGCTGAATCCAAATTCGGGGCCGTTTGACTCTGCGGGGTGAAGATCAAGATCATTTCAAGGTCAAATATGTTTATTTAAAAAAACATTAATTTCATACTACAGATTCCGCAATAACGGAAAATTTTACAGTTAGCATAGATCCTTATACCTTCAACTTTATTTTAGACATTTTGAGAAATGTAACAACAAGATCTAAACATATGGAAAAACTAAAAACATAAGACCTAGAAATTTACTTTTTTTTCTTCTGTAACGAACCTTTTTATCTTTGAAAGATCTATGCAACGGATTTCTCTTTATGTTTTGTATTTTTGACTTGTTTTACCGCTTAAGCATCTAACAAAAATCTGCCATCATATTTACATCCCACATTCCTTGGTACCCACGTTCGATTTCCTTGATATCTTGATGAAACCGTTCACCTTATTCTTTGCTATAATCTCCGAGGTTTTCTGGAAAGTAATCAAGTAAAAAATGCGACTTTAAATTCATTAAGCAATCTAATTCTCTGTTGTTTTACAAAAAGCTTCAATCAAAGTTTTGTAATCTTCACTCTTCTGATTTCCTAAGAAATTTTCTGCGACGTCTTGAAAACTAGAGCGTGCAGCCTTCTCTGTAGGGTTCATGTTTGTAACAAAATTTTTATCTGCAAACAAAGTACGAATTTGAGGACCGTCAAAAATGCCTTCTTTCAGTTGTGCATCGCTTATGTTCGGAAACTTTTCTCCTAAGTATTCATTTGCTACCGTAAAACAGCCTAGAGTGACCTCAAAATGACCTTGGGGCCATGGCAGAAAAAATCAAAATACATATCTTAACGTAAAATTTTCCATACTTTCAAAAATCGACTGTTTAAAAGGTTTTTTGCAAATAACTCTAAAAATATGCATTTCATAAAAAAAAGTATAGAGAGCCAAATTGTAGCTTTTAAAAAACAATACAATGCTTTTTTTATAATTATTCTATGACAAATACGAATTAAGATACAGCAAATGAATGCTTAGCTTTTTTCGTCAAATGCATAAAAGTAGTTAAACTATAGACATAAAAACACGTAAATTTACTCATTGTGCAAGACTTTATATTGATGAACATGAAGAGAGTAATTGTGGTGATGAAGAAAATCTTCCTAGATATTACTATGTTTGGATCAAGAGTATGTCTCGCCTTCTCTGCACTCAACTTAATAAATCTCACATAAAATCAAACCACTGTGAGAGGTGTTTTACCGCGAAGAAAAATTAAAAGTACATGAATTGGATTGTAAAAATTTAAATAAATGTCGTATCAACTTGCCGAATGAAAAAAATAACATACTGAAATTTGAAGATTACAACAAAAACGAAAAAGTGCCTTTTATAATTTACGCCGATTTTGAATGCATGTTGAAGCCTATTGAGAATGAAATGACATTTGAACTTCATGAAGCTTATAGTATTGGCATTTACATAAAGTGCAGTATCGATGAAAAACTATGTGGTTATAAATCGAATAGAAAAACGGGTGAAAATGAAGAATCGCCTGCAAAGTGGTTTGTTAGAGAGTTAAGACCAATCAGTGAAAATATCGACCAACTTTAGAAGAATCCGAAGCCAATGAAACTTACAGATTTGAAAGAATTATCATTCCGGCGAGCATCTATGTGTCACATATGTCAAAAGCCTTTTAGTAATGAAGAGATGATTGTACGAGATCATTGTCATCTCACAGGACGGTATGTATTAGATTTAAAAAAAGAACTAATGGAAATTATAATAATAATAAACTTTATTGCATTCATACATTTGTATTTTACAATGCTTTCTTAACATATATATAAACATTTGTGTGCTTTAATACGCCTCTTTTTTTTTTTTTCTTCTTCTTCTCTTTTTTCTTTTATCTCTCCTCCTATTCTTCCTTCTTCCTCCTTTCTTCTCTCACCTCTTCTGATCCTTCCCTCCTCCTCCTTCCACTCGTACATGATTCCGTCCACTCTCACCTTGAAGTCCCCGTTCCTTAGCAGCTCCCCATTCTTTTTCGCTTCCTCTCTTCTTCTCTCTCTTATCCCCATGGCTTCTTTCTTTGCCCTTCTCTCCTCCCAACTCATCCACTGCTCTATTCTCACCTTTCCCCCTTCATTGATTTCCTCTCTCCTCTTCCATATCTTCTCCATTTCCTCTTCTGCCGCAAATATGATTTTTTTTGTGTCCTGGTTTGCGGTCTCCTCCAGCTCCCAACTCGTTCCCTCCAGGATCTCGTCCAGCCAGTCCTGCAGCACCTTCTCGTTCCAGTTTGTCCCTTTATGGATGATCACACCTCTCTCTCCTACTTTGCTCCTCCCTCCCTCCGTCCTCTTTCTCTTGTTGGTGTTCACAACCCTAACCTCACTTTTCGCATTTATCCTTTCCCTTTCAATCCCTTTTCTCTCCTCTCTCCTTACTTTTCCTTCCAATTTTTCTACCAGTCCCTTTAATTCTTTGACTGTTCTCTGCATCTTCTCCCTCTCTCTCCTTTCCTCACTCAATTTTCCTTTCAAAATTTCTACATCTCCTTCTATGTCCATCATCTTTCTCTCCGCCGCTTCTCTTCTCCCTCTCTCCAATTGCAGCTTCACCCTCCACTCCTTTATCTCCTCTCTCATATCCCGCATCTCTCTCTCCACTCTTCTCTCATGCTTCGACATCTCTCCCTCCTACTTTTTTGTCGCCTTTGGTTGTTTATCTTCTTTTTCTCTCTGCTGACTTTGCACGCTCTCTCTCTCCCTGCTATAACCTCTCTACTCTCCTCACCATGTGCTCTCCTTTCTGTTCCTCTCGTTCCTTTTTCTTCTCCCTGTTCCCTCCGTCTAATTCCTCCTAGGGAATTTCCCTAGACTTCCCCGCATGCTTTGCGCGCGCTTTTCAAATCTCCTTTCTGCTTCGTCCTTACTTTTCCTTCCTTCCTTGCCTTCTCCTCCTTTATTCTTGCTGCTTTTCTTTATTTTTCCTCTTCCATATAGTGCTATAGAGTTTCCCCACTTGCGTTCTTCTCCCTCCGACTGTCTCCTGCCACTTCTTCCCCTCTATCTTCGTCTTCACACATTCTTCGAACACATGTTTAAGCGTCTCCTCCTCACTCCCACATAGCTTGCATACCCTTTCTTCTTCCTTCTTCCAGTATTTGTTCCCTCTTGTCTCACACCCTAGTCTGAACCTTGCCGTAACGCTGAGCGCCCATCTTCTGTGTTCTCCCACTTCCATCAGGTACTCTGGTATTTCTCCCTGCTCCATCATTACCTCCCTTATTTCACCCGCATATCTGGACTCCTTTATTTCCTCTCTCCACTTCTGCCATTGTGTGTCCTTGTTTATCCTTTCTATTTCCTCCTCCACTCCCTCTTCCTCCTCCATTCTTCTCGTATAATCCTCCACCGATATCCCGCACTTCTCCAATTCCATTCTTCTCACGTCCTTCCCTCTTCCCTTCCATTCTCCCCTTTCTCCCTCTCTCTTCAGCAGCCTCCAGCATTCTCCTAGCAACGTATTTTCTTTTGCTCTCCTCAATTTCCTTTCAAACCTAACCGCCCTTTTCCTTGTCCTTGTCTCTAATTTAAACTTTTTCGTCTCCCAGTGAATCACATGTGCCGGCGTGGTCCTATCTAGGTGCAGCACCCATTTGATGTACCTTCTCTGTATTTTCTCTAAATCCTCCTGTCCTTTCCAACCCCATATCTCCGCCCCATATTTTATTACGCTCTGCACTAGAGCGTCGAACAGCTTCATCCTCATCTTCCAGCTGTCCTTGAACGTTGCCTCTCCTAGGCCCCACAGGGTACTTATCAGCGCATTTGCCCTTCCTTTCACCTTCTTGACCTGTTCTTCCTCTTTCCCGTTTTAATGGAAATGGAATGGAAATTATATTTTCTATTATATTTTTTTGTTTGATTATAGATTCAGAGGTGCAGCTCATAATTCATGCAATTTGAATTATACAGACTCAAGATTTATACCAGTTGTATTTCATAATCTCAATTATGATACACATTTTATTTTGAAAGAGATTGCAACTTCAACCGTTTTACCAGGAAGAGTGACTCTTATACCACACAACAAGGAAAAATATATTTCCTTTACGAAATGTATAGACAAGTGTGAAATAAACTTTAGGTTTATAGATTCATGGCGTTTTTTGCCTTCACTAACGGTCAGATTAATCTTCTCAGACGAAAAGGCATATTTCCATATTATTTTGTGGATAGCTTAGAAAAGCTCACGTTTACAAGTTTACCCGATAATCATGAGTTTTACAATAAACTCAATGAATCACATATTTCCGATGAAGATTATATGCATGCCCATAATGTATGGAATACATTCAATGTACAAACGATGGGACAGTATTCAGATATTTATTTAAAGACAGACGTATTATTACTAGCTGATGTATTCGAAAGTTTTCGAGAGACGTCTATTCAAGCATATGGTTTGTGTCCAGCTCATTTTTATACAACACCAGGATTAACATTTTCAGCAGCTCTGAAAATGACCAAGGTAGAATTAGAGCTTTTAACTGATATAGACATGCTAATGTTTATTGAATCTGGCATTCGAGGAGGAATCAGCCAATGCTGCAATCGATACGTCAAGTCTAATAATCCATATATGGGATCGTCATATCACAAACAAGAGAAGATCAAGGCTCTTATGTATTAAGACATTAACAGTCTCTATGGATGGGCAATGGTTCAGCACTTGCCCGTTGGAAAATTTAAATAGATTGATTACGAGTCAAATCCCACAAATCCCAACTTCTATAACGGAGCATCCCATTCGGACGTGGGATATATAGCAGACGTTGACTCAGAGTATCCTGAAGAAATACACGATGAACATCGTGATTTACCTTTTTGCGCTGAGCATCATTCACCGCCTGGATCGAAGCAGAAAAAGCTTCTAACAACTTTAGATGATAAACATAGGTATGTCATTCATTATCGAGCACTAAAACAAGCATTAGACAATGGACTTCGATTAAAAAAAATGCATAGAATTTCGAATTAAGTCGAATTAAGTACTGAGAAGAGAAAGCAGTAAAAAAACGAGTTTGAAAAACTGTTTTACAAATTATTAATCAATGCAGTATATAAAAAGTGTATTGAGCGAGAACGGTCTCGAGTCGACGTGAAATTGGTGAACAAATATACTGGTAGATATGGAGTTGAAGCACGTATAGCACAACCGAATTTTCAAAGTTGTGCAATCTTTGATGAGAACTTAGTAGCTATTCAGATGAAAAGAACAAGTATTACAATCAAAAAACCAATTTACACAGGGCTCAGTATTTTAGATTTGTCGAAAACGTTGGTCTATGATTTTCATTATTCTTATATGAAAAAACGTGTAGGAGAAAAATGTAAACTTCTCCACACAGATACAGATAGTTTGATCTACGAAGTTCAAGACTTCGATATGTATCAGATTATGAATGAAGACATTCATAAATTTGACACTTCAGATTACGATGAGAATAATCCATTCAACATTCCAAGAGTAAATAAAAAAGTGCTTGGACTCATGGAAGACGAATGCTGTGGTAAAATTATGACTGAATTCATTGGTTTGCGCAGCAAAATGTACCATATTTTAATTGAAGATAGAGAAACTATAAAAAAAGCCAAAGGTATAAAATCGTGTGTTGTTAAAAAATCAATTACATTTAATGATTATCGAAAATGTTTGCAAGATTTAGCAATCATTCGACGTGAGCAGTGTAATATTAGATCGAAATTGCAGATTGTTCACACCGAAAAGCAAAATAAAATTGCGCTGAGTCCCCACGACGATAAGCGATTTATCCTGCCGGGTAGTACCGATACTTTACCATGGGGGCACTATAGAGTTATAGAAGAACAGATGGCGCCAACTTTCCATGAAGCAGAGCGGGAAAACAACGTGGAGAGGGAAAATGATGTGGAGAGGGAAAACGAACCAGCCAATGCCAGCATTCCAGCAAAAGTGGAGATCTACTATATGAAGCGGTGTACGAGGCTGAGGAGCATATTCGAGCAGTCGAAGAAGCCGAAGCTTACCGACCTAGTAGAAAAAAAGCAAAACTCTAAGACACTTAACCCTTTGCGGCATAGTGTTCCCTATAGGGAACACCTTTTTCTATCGAGTTTTTTTTTTATTAGGAGCTCAAATCACGTTATATGAAGGCGGTTTTTTTTGCATTGGCTCTTATATATTATAGAGATGTGATTTCCGTGACTCTCATGTGTTTGTTGCTCATTTGTTTATTTATTTATATAAATAAATAAAGGTCGAAATTTCATGATTATTTTACAAAGAATGTGTGTCAAAGAGAAAAAATTATGATAGGGTAGTGAAAATTAGTATAAAAGGGTTTTCGGGGTCGCTGATTACGAATCTGACATCAGAATTTCAAAATTTTGAATTCAAGATGGCGGATTCAAGATGGCGACCAATGATTTTGTTTATTTTCAGTCCTAAATCAATGAAACTGCTTATTCGGGGGTTTTTGGGATCGCTGATTACGAATCTGACATTAGAATTTCAAAATTTTGAATCCAAGATGGCGGATTCAAGATGGCGATCTACAATTTTCTTCATTTCTGATCCTGAGTCAATAAAACGGCGTTTACGGGAGTTTTTGGGGTCGCTAATTACGAATCTGCAATCAAAATTTGAAAATTTTGAATCCAAGATTGCGACTAATAGTATCCTAACAATTTTAAAATTTTGATGATAGATTCGTAATCAGCGACCCCGAAAACCCCCGTACACGTAGTTTTATTGACTCAGGATTAGAAATGAAGAAAATCGTAGGTCGCCATCTTGAATCCGCCATCTTGGATTCAAAATTTTTAAAATTCTGATGGAAGATTCGTGATCAGCGACCCCAAAAACCTAGTAAATACCAATTTTCAATGCATTTCCTCTAATAGAAAAATGTGTGCATGAAAGGGTTAAAGTAAGTTAACACTTAAATTTATACATCACCGAAAAACTTGTACGAAAATTTTCATTTACTTATGTTACTTTTTTCTCTTTTTTGTTTCTAGAATGGATCTATCAGCACTTAACAAGATTGTTGAAAGCAGCTTCTTGCCAAGAAAGAAGCTTACAGAGTTGGAAAAAAATCATCGATACATGATCACAGCACTGAAAAAGGTTAAAACGAAATATGGTCGTAAGATCGTTGCTGAAACGGACTTGAGCTTCCAAGTCTTTTTACCAGAGAAAATCTCATCAGCCATATTGCAGAACGAAGAGTTCTTCAACAAGCTCTACGAATCAGCAAACAAGTTAACTTTATTTGTCACATATCTCGGTGGGAATTCTTTCAAATTGGAAAATTGAATGTAGGAAATAAATAAACACACACAAAGACTGATATTTTTAAACAAATTTATTATTTTGTACATAATAATGAATAAATACATATATTTATAAAAAAATACATTGCTTTTTATTTGCTCCAACCTGTAATCCTGACAGAATCTCATTTTTATCTATGCAACTGTTACGCTCACTACCAAATCTTAACCATTTAACAAACACACGTTTCCCACTTTTTTTCAAGACCTTTTCTATCAAATAGACTTCTGGATACTTAGTTTTCTTAAGTTCCATTTCATAAAAGCCACCAGCGATGGGTTTATCATAATAATCTTTGAGATGATAAGTTACTGGAGTAGTTATGACTATACGTGTTATTGTAAAAATTTCTGTAGACCAGTTTGGTGTATAATCTTTTTCAAAAACTTGCTTTAGTCTACTTTAGTACTTTTGGTTTTGATTCAAAAAACGTTCCAGGATCTTGCTTACGTTCGCCTTCGATACATTTTTTGGCTCGATGCCTATTGTTCGATGTTTTCTTGAATTGTAGCCTTCGAGCAAGTTGGGAAGAATACCTATCCAGTTATAATTTCCTTGTTTACTGAACTCTATCCACATTGCATTTTTTAATGTCCTATTGAAGCGTTCGCATATGCTTGCATGAAGATTGCTGTGTGTCGAATACAGATTTATCTTGTACTTTTTCATGAGGGATTGAAAATCTGAATTGTAAAATTCTTTTCCCTGGTCTGTATTGAGATTGGAAGGTGTTCGACCTTATTTCAATATTGTCTGCATAGCTCGAGTAACATTTTTACCACTCTTTGATAGAATTGGCACAGCCCATGCATACTTTGAAAATATGTCTACGACTGTGAGCTTGTAATTGTAACTTTTGTTCTCATCAGAATAAGGTATCATTTCGACAAGATCGGCTTGCCACCTTTCGTCAATACCACGAATGTCGTATTTTCTTCGTTTGTATCTTCGACGTGCCGGTTTGTGCAACTCTTCAGCTACTGCCTTTCGTTTCATGGTAATCTATTGCGACGTTCAATTGCTTATTTAGTTCATCAGTCATATATTCAATAGCGTGGCAATTACGTTGAGTTACATCATAAAGATATTTCAGTTTTACATCCACTTCTGATTGAACTTTTTCAACTTGCTTCTTATATCCTTCTATGTGATCACCAACTCCATCAAGTTTAGGATAACTTTCAGTGCATGCAAGGTGATGGCATCGTTTGGCTGACGTGGCTCGCCTATATTACAAAGTCGTTTATTTCCTAAATCGAAATTGCCATCTAATGTAAAGTTGAAACCAATGCCGGGAAGACTGCGACTTGCTTGCGATCCCTTGAGTTTTCTTCCAAACACATCGAGACTCATTTTGCTACTGATTTAATAAGGTGAAAGACAGCGTTAATAGACATGCCCAGCCTCACGCAACTCCTCAATAATTGAAAGAATTTCATTATTATGATTATTGTTTCCAGCAGTCCGTTCAGCAATGAGTAATTGTAGTCGTTCAACAAGTTCATTCGGATCGTCCTAGTAAACTAGGTCTATAGATGAATCTGACTTTGCTATTTTATATTCGGGCAAGAGTCCCGCTCCAGTAGTAGATTTGCTTTTTTTTATTTTTACGACAACTGCGAAACATTGGCTCGATGATTGATTGATATTTTCTGCTATTTGAAACGCGAAGATCCTCATCTTTACTATGTCTTTTTCTGTGAGTATTTGTCGCCTCCAGAATAGTGCGATAATTCCGATGATCCGTTAAGCTTAAAATATTATCATCGGGCTGTCTTTTGAACAACAATTCCATTAATCCATGACTTTTACGATAACTAACATTTCTTACTCGTATTGAGTTATCATCAAATTGTATTTCTGAATCACCAATCAGATACACTCCATTGACTTGACGTACACCGTATATATTGTCGATTCAACTACGACTTTCATTGAGCATTGCCAAAAAGTCAGTTGGTGTTGATTCATTACCGTCATGTGCAGATTTAAATGTTGAATTAATTATTGTATCATTCGTTAAAGAAGCACTATCATCTTCATCCTTGTAAGCACCATCAGTTTCTTGCTCATTCATCGTCGAATTCAATGCATTTGACAGGTCAAATTTCAATCGTTTCCTCGATTTTTTTATGCATGCATTAGAGATGATATTATAAGATTGCTGCTGCTGCTGTTGTACATCATTCATTTGTAAATTGACGAGTTTTTTAAACGGTGTAATGACTGGTTTCAATGTATCTGCAACGACTTTTTCCACATCTTCTCTCTCTCTCTCTTGCTTAAGTACAAAGCACTTCTTTTAACTGCTTCCCGCGCTCTCAAGAACTCGCTGAGAATATTTGTTTCTTTCTCAAAATTGGACATGATGATTACAAGTTGCTGGCTGCAATCAAACTGTTAATATTGTCACCCACACATCCTTTTTTATTGCAAAACAGTCGAATCCTTTTCTATATCTGCCATCATTCATCTCCCGATTTTTGTCGACAACGATGAATCCATACTAGTCAGTTTTCCAACAGCTAGAACACAGGTTTCGAAACTCGTTGAAGGTTAAATCAGTATTTACGTGATCATCATAGATGTGCTTAAGATTCACATCATCTCAACGGTAAATTACTAAAAAATTTATATTATCTCGAATGAGATGTTTTGGAATTTGAGCATACGATTGACAAAGATGAAAACTATCCACACTTTGTGTCTTCTCATGCAGATACTACAGACTCATGATCGCGAAATGGATGGTAAGTCACATCATCTATCGACTCCAAAAACTTTTTGAGAAACTGATATTTCGGCTGTTTCAACGATTTCGAGTACATATGTACATTTTCAAATTTAAGACCATTGGGATGTGTAATAAGAGATAATAAACTGTTAGTTTTTCCACAGTTGGATGGACCACAGAAGACAGCTCTTATAGTATCTGGCAATAACCCTCCATGGCGCTTCTTCTTCTTCTCTTTTCCAAAATTGAAATTTGCAACAGGGAGTTTGACGCTCTGCTCGGTAATATCCATCTTTTCGTGTCAAAGTCAGATTTGCTATTAAGTTTGAAAATATAAACACATGCTTTTTATCTCATACTTCAGTAGTAAATCAAATTTCGAAGAGAGATGATCGTACATAAAAGTAAAAAGCAGCAGCAGTCGAAGAAAGGTTATGGATTACTTGATAAAGTGATCAATAACTTACCTTTTGAAATGCATGTGCCTGGATATCAAATTGAGGTCCTAGAACTGACTTGAAAAAACGATTGAAAAGAGGTGATCCAAGATGATATAGATTACTCTGATAAAAACAAGGATCGTACAGTTGCCGATTTGAAGCTTGCTGAAAAAGCTTGGAAGCGTGCAAAAGCGAAAGACGCCAGCCTTGGTGAGAGAGCCACTGCATACATGGTTGCTAATGCCATGAAAATAAAAGCTAAAACTGGAATGGGGTTAAAATTTGGCAAATTAGTGACGGCAGCTAAAAAATCGATGAAACTCAGTAAATCTTCTCGAAAGACTATACAATATGCATTGAAAGGCGCACGACGAGTAATTAAAGAAGCTGGCGGAAAGAAAAAACTCATCATTCCACGCGTTCTTCCGCTTCCCTCGAAAATCGGTAGAGTTATTCCCTTTCTCATACCGCTTTTCGCAGGGTTAAGCGTAACTTGTGCTCTAGCAGGTGGCGCTGCCGGTATTGACAAAGCAGTAAACAGTGCTAAAGAGGCAGACAAAAATTATGGAGAAAGTAAGAGGCATAATAAAGTAATGGAGGCCATTGATTTGGGCAAAGGACTCTATATCAAGCCATATAAAAGTGGTATGGGATTATTTGTAAAACCATACAGCGGCAGTGATCTTACTTCTAGAAAAAAAAAACTCCGATTTAACTTTGCCCAATCGTGCACTTACTGATTACGATCTCATAAAACATGCTCGTATGCTAAAAATCCCTCATTTTCGAGGTGTTTTCATGAGAAATAATCTGTCTCAAAGCGGCCCATGGACAAACGAAAGTACTATTGTCAACTTGGATGATTATGAAAACCAGAGCACTCATGGGTATCTTATGAAAAAAAGGTGCCGAAGTGATCTATTTTGACAGTTTTGGCGATCTCAGACCTCCCAAAGATCTTATGTCATATTTCAATGTAAAAGAAGTAAAATATAACTATATGAGATATCAGAAATTTGACACATATATCTGCGGTCATCTTTGTGTTCAATTTCTAAGTGGAAACCTATAAAAGAGCTGTATGCCTGTGAATATGCATCATTCGGTTTTAATCAGTCATCGAAGATAGTTTTACTCTAAGTCTTTCTGAAACAACTTCTGTTTTAGAAACACAATATTTTCCAACCATTGAATTATCTCAAGATAATAACTTTGTTCTTGGATTAGTTGAACTTTTAACATTCAACTCAATTCCTAATGTAGACTTTACAAATAATAAACTACATGTGAATGGAGATATTATTACTTTACCTATTGGCAGTTACAAGATTGAGGCTATAAATGAGTTTTTGCTAGCAACATTAAAGTCAAGAGGAGTTCAATTTGTGCTAAAAGCCAACAATAATACTTTGAGAAGCGAAATTTATTGCAGTCAACCATTGGATCTTTCACCTCACGATTCAATAGGTCGCCTACTTGGATTTACATCTAGGATTCTCAATGAAAACATCCAGCACAGCTCTGATTTGCCTGTAAAGATATTGAAAATTAATGCACTTAGAGTTGAGTGTAACATTACCACTGGTGCTTACATCAACAACAAAAAAGTTCATACAATTCACGAATTTTTTTCAAGAGTTCCTCCAGGTTATAAAATTGTAGAAATTTCGAATCACGTCATTTATCTGCCAGTTAGCGTCAAGTGCATCGATCAACTTCAAATTCGTATCGTTGATCAAGACGGAAATTTGGTGAATTTTCGCGGAGAAGAAATTACTATCAGACTTCATATCAAATCTATATAATGGGCATAGTTTACAACTCAAGAGGAGTGTATATAATAGCCCGAGAGAATGTCAAACTCCAATCAGTCGACCGAAAAAATCAAACTGTTAACACGGCCGAGCATTCAGTTCCTCAAAAGCCTAGGACTAAAAGTACGTTAAAAAAATACACGGGCATAATTCTCTGCTGCTTCCAGAAAAATGGACGAAATTCTAAGCATTCAATCGGGTGTCGTATTCGATGAGTCGATAGCGCACTATGAGGTTCACGCCTATCAACCATATTCAACAGTCAACTTTAATAACAGTGACGAAATACGTATTTCAATCCAACATCAAGATCTCTGTTTGTTAACTTCCCGCAGCTGTATTCATATACGCGGAAGATTGCAGCAAGCAGATGGATCAGCAGTGGCTAAAACTAATTTTGTCAACAATGGCATTTATATTCACAATATTATCCATACAATAACCTAAATCTTGACATGTCTAAGAAACAGTTTGCAGTCTTATATGATATGTATACAGACTTTCAAAAATCCTACTATGGAAAAGAGCCTCACCCATTGCTCACAAGACATGAGTTCTTAAATTTCCAACCATTAATAGTTATCGACTGTTCTCGTAAAAACTAATCTCTTAAAAGCGCTCCTGTCGATGTACGTCTTGAATTCGAGGCTGCACAGGACTTTCCAGCTAACACTTCAGCCTACTGCTTGATCTTGCACGATCCTATCGTACAGTACAATCCTATCAGTGGAGATGTAAGAGAACTCGTCTAAACGGAGTGAGCCTACAGTTTTTTCTAATGATATTGCACAATACGACTATTCTGTAAAAACTATTATTCAAATGTGTACACATCATAATACTATTTTATAAGACTGTCTGTGAAAAACAATGAATAAATATAAATGAAATAAAAATATACTCTGCATTATTTTCAAACTACTCCTTCACATTCCCCCCAACAGCAAACCATATCTCCCGAATCTGAGAGAGTGCGCAAGCGAGCTGCTGCTCATGTCTAAGCGAGCGAGGGGTCGCCTCTTCTCCCACTATGTCAGCGAGCCAAAGCGAAGGGCGACTCTCCAAAAGAGGGGGCCCTATGCTTACACACAGGCCGCCGTGCCACCCCAGGCCGAGTGATGCAGTATCCTATAAGCATACTGAATCACTCGAGAGAAGGGAGACTCGGGTCTGGAGGAGGGAGGCTCTACGCTTATACACGGGCGGCGTACTGGATCACCTCCCCTGATCCAGTATGCCTATGATCTACTATGCCTATAGTTTAACTACTCATAAATTGGAAGATTTAAAGTGAAATGACGAGAAAAATTTGCATTGTTCGAAGAAAGCTTCTAAATTTCTTTAAAAGTATTTAATTAGAGCTTTTAAACAAAAAAAAGTCTCTAGCATGAAAATTGACCGACTTATGATCAAAATAAGATCAGTACCCGCTTTTATTTACGAAAAAAATTTATGAAAACCACCCTCAAAGTACCCCCTAATTAAAATTGATAGCCACCGTTCTATGATTCTCTTTGTATATGTACTATTAATACATTGCTAAAGATACACAGTTTAAAAAGTTATAAAATATAAAAGATTTGAAAGCTTTTCTCGAGCAAATGCGATATGAATACTTCATCAAAGCCACAACGAAAAACAGTACAGTTTAATTTTCTCCTCTTCTTCCCACTTGTTAAAAAAAGGCTTTTCGGGATGGTCAGGGCGTTCGAGAGGGGCTTGCGGGTGGGCATTTTGGGCGGACAGGCGTAGATTGATTGTTATATGGCCTTGGTTGACAAAAACTGATATTTATTGTAAATATGTAACACGCAATTTAGCGGTACCAGGCTACGATTAGGCGTTTCGGACCCAGGCACTTTCAACGGGCTTTGGGCGATATCCAGACGCGACTGGCGCGTCGATACAAAGGTTTCGGGCGATGGAGTCCTGATGATTCTCCCTCCTAACAGTCTTTTGAATAGTGACGTGGCTTAAAGATTACGTAACACGGCTATCCTCGAGTAGATCGTCTTCGATCTGCAATTAACGGCCAGATAAAGCGAGATTTTGGCATAACTCTCAAAGGTGTTAAATCGCTCCGAAGAATTATATCAATACCATTGGCGGTCAACACAAATCGGGGCCATGGTTTCAATATTTAATGGTAGTATTATAGTCTTTCTGGTGGTTTTCTCGTTCTTTTACTCTTAATTTCGCTAGGTAAACAAATTTCTTCATTTTTATTCGGAGCTTGCGTTTCGTTTTCGTTTTCCAGTTGGTCATCGAATGGATCTGCGTGTGGTTTCCGTAATTTTAATTGCGACGCGTGAGCATTTGACGCTTAACGTTTCGCATTGTTGTCTTGGCTTAATTGGGCTACACTATAGGTATCGCTCGGAAGTACTTTAATTACAACTAGTATGTTTTGGTGATGTTTGTATTGTAACTTCGTCGATTCACCGGTAGCCAAGGGATTTGATTTTACGAAGACGAGATCACCTTCCTTAAATTTAACATTATGAGCTCTATTTTTATCATATCTTTCTTTCATCGCTTGTTGTTCCTGGACAATTTTCTCTCCGACTGGGCTATGACGATTCGCGTGTTTCAGGCCGTAAGTTTCATTAATCTCCGAAAATTGACGCAATAAGCCCTCGTCGTGGCTTGATATAAACCCATACAATGCCTCAAACGGGCTCTTATCTGTTGTCGCGTTTCGAGCTTCGTTGAGATCTCGTTGAATATATTTTATTTTGACGTCCCAGTCTTTGCAATCTGGTTTCATCGAGTGAACTTGCATCAACGGAATTAACGTGGCATTAACGCGCTCCACTTGACCGTTCGCCTGTGGGTGTCTTGGAGATGTTAGTATATGTTTTATGCCGTGTTTTGCGCAGAAATCCCCGAATACTTTTGCCGTAAAACATGTTCCTCTATCCCAAACTATGCGAACTGGCACGCCGAAATCGCAAACAAAATTCCGTTAGCAGTACGTATTTTGTCAAATTATCGATGAGGACAAATACGAATTTGTTTCCCCGACTCGATTTGACAAAAGGGTCCACGTGATCGATGTGTATCGTGTGAAAAGGTCGAATTCCGGGTGGAATCGGGTGCAGTACGCCTGCTTGACGACCCGGGTGTGATTTAGATACCAAGAAGTGGAGGCACGCGTATATGTGCTGCTTAATATATCGGCGCATTCTGCAAAAAAAATATTTCTGAGCTAATAATTCGTAGGTACGTTCTACTCCATGGAGTCCATTAAGGTAGTGGTAACGGACCACCAGACTCTTTCGCATACTTCTCGGAACTACATAGCATTGGCGATCGTCGAGATTCTTATATAAGATGCCATTTATTAATTCGAATCCGTCCACTAGATCTTTATCGATGCGCGTGCGTTGCTTAATAGGTTTCCTCAGAATAGATCGTTTTTTATTTAGCTCTTCATCGGAAAATTGAAAGGCCAAAATTTCCTCGTTTTCGTCAATTACACTAAGGACATTTAACGTTACAATCTCCTCGATACGAAAAACATGCCAAACCTCCTCTAAATCGCGTGACATATTCTCGGGTTCGTCTATTGGCGCGCGGCTGAGAGCGTCTATGTGTGCTAACTTTACACCCTCGCGATGGGCGATTTCGTAGTCGTATTCGTTTAGGAGCTGATGCCATCTTACCATCTGCGCATTTTTGTTCCGATAGGTGTTTAAATACACGAGCGCTTGGCAATCCATTATGATTTTGAACGGTATACTAATAAGAAAACGGCGTAATCGAGAGACTGCCCAAATAATTGCTAACAATTCTAACTTGCTGGAGTGATCGTATTGTTTTGCCTCGCTTGAACGACGACTAATCGCATACACTAAGTGCATTTTATTATCGCTACCACGTTGCAGACACATTCCAGCCAACCCTACAGCACTTGCGTCTGTGTGCAGTTCTGTATATTTGTACGGATTGAAAGTTTGTAAAATAGGGCGTCTGGTTAGTGTGTCCCGTAAACGTGTGAACACATTATGTGTTTCGCTATTCCACACAAACGGCTGATTCACCTTGAGCAGCTTGCTTAAAGGGTGAACAATTTTTGAACTCACCAGGCTTTATACCCTCCTCCGACAGCTCAAATCCCAAGTAATTCATCGCGTAAGACCATCGCGTCGATCAGAGCGAATCGCAAATATGTCAAAGTCATAATTAAAAGATAGGGAGAATTGCGGTGTATTGTGTACGATGTGCGAAGCTAAGTATGCGAGAGTGAGCGCGAGGTATATGTGCGTATGTGTCAACACGAGAGCGAGCGTGAAGAGGCCTCTACGATAAACTGAGTTCAGTGTAAGCCATACGGCCGTGAGACTAGGAGCTGAATAATAAAGAGCACCTGTAAGGAAATTCGATACGTGTCTACTAATTCGCCTAACAGCTATCCCATTCCTGATTCCTGAGTGCATGTGCATTAACCGACGTACGCAAAAACATCACAATTTCAAAAACAATAAAATTATTTTTATCAAATCATATCATAATATAGTTAATTTTATATAATTTTATGATGTATATGACATAATTTAACAGTATATATGGTGTCATATTTTGTGATTGAAGATTTAGTAATAGATGAATAAATATATATTTAATTTCACAATTCGTAGTAAAGCAAATTCATGACTTATTATATAATGATCTTACCTCGTTTTTTATGTACTAATTTATTTTTGTTTATGATTATACTTCATCAAAATCGAAAATGATATTAATTAATTGACGAATAAAAATCTACAAAAGATTAAGAATCGTTATGACGCAAAAATAAAAAATCACATTAGCTTGGGGTGCGTAGTAGCACGGGTTGTAAGATTTTATATAACATACACACACACGCAGACATACACAAATAATATTTTTAATAATGATTTCAATAACAATTATGTTTTTTCAACAATCGCAAGCAATTATGAATAAGAATACATCGGCAAATCACAGAGAACATGACATGTTTATAAAAATGTCAAGATCAAGGTCAGAATATATAGATTTAATTATTTTTATCCGTCAGAAATTCAATTTTAAATTATCATGAAATTAACGAATACAAAATTTATGTAACTTAGCTAATAGTATATTGAATGTACATTAAGAGAATATGAATATTAATATAATGATTCAAACAAAACGATAAAATCAATCATTAAAGATATGAATGATAATAATATTGGGTTCATTAAAAATGGTTAAAACGTAAAATAAAATCAAATTTTTTTAAAGAGTTTAATTCATATAATAAAAAAAATTATAAGGCTGTTATAAGACTTTTAGGTCAAATTCAGATTCGAATTCTATTTATAATGATTAACAAGATCAAAATTTGAACACTGCCGAAGACTCGCTTCTCTCGCATCCAATATTATTGGTAACAATATTTATTTACAATTAAATCATAAGATAATGTAATATGCACCCTACTAAAAAAAATTAAATGCCAATCAACAGATAATTACGTTAATATATTGATTGGAGTTGATAGTTATTAACATATATATTTTAAAATTATAGTAAAATTAATGATTATTATCATGTAAACAATAAATTATAAATTATTAATTTTATCAAAAAAGTGCACATCCAGGAAAAAATTAGAGTAGCAAGTCACATGTATAAATGTCATTAGCAAATATCTTATATTTAAATACTGTGAGATTCATTACAGTGTAAAGACCGTATTTATTATAAATGCGGGCTGTGCGAGTCTTACAAATAATTATTTATTTCGAGAACTAGCATAGGCTCGAGAGCTTTATTGTTACTAAATGGTTATAGAAACGCGAGGTACTACGATGTGGAACATGTTCTATTCTGCGAACAATGGAATGTCCGTACTCGCTACTCGGCGGACGGTGGTATGGCCGCGCTCTAAACTCGGTGAACTCGAGATTTCGCGTTCTTGGATTCCTGGATCCGGCGGCTTGGCAGACAGTATCCTGTTTGCGCTTACAATCAGCGGTACAATAATCGGTCTGCTATATTTATTTATTCAGTGGACGTTAGTATGTCCGTACTTTCTTACCTTGAAGTCCTGCCTTATTGATGACGTTCGTAAGGTACAATTAGGGTTGTTTGTTTATTAATAATATATAATTAAGTCGTTGAGATTAAATTAACTTTTTATGTTTATTGATTCGATTTACAACCCGAGAACTCAGTCGACGATTAAAATGTTAATTATTTTACAATTTCGTTTGTTTGATTCTCTATCTTATTCACTGTTCGTTATACTAATTTGTTATAAATTGTTGTGATAAATAATATTGTTGCTTACATTTAATTCTTATCTGTCACTCCCGGATGTGATCAAACTCCTTCTTGGATTGGCAGATGTCGATTGTAGGTGCTTATACTACACGATCTCTCGTGGCAAATTATATACGGTTAAACTAAGTTGCTCTATGGTTTCCCACTAATGCCGGTCTGGTATCGACGGGTTTTTCGCCTGTTGCACGTTGCAGATTCTCAAACTAGAAACAAGGAGTTCTACTATATTCTGTGCATAGAGTTTGAGTGGTCTCTACGCACTCAATAGGCGATGCGCACAGGGATATAGCAGTCGTACTCACTCCCGGGTACAGCTACCTGACAACAAGTTACTTGTACAAAAGTGACTGCGTGGGTCGATTCTGGGGCTTATAAAGCCTAGGTGTGGATGCAAGCAGTGTATTGGTTTTAATTTTGGGGTAGCCAATTTCCAATCAACATCTGCCACCAGAAGGTATATTGCGGGTTACATTATATAGAAATCGCGCGAGGGGTGCTGACTTGCAGGTCACTCGCTCTGATTTTAAGCGTTCGGTGTATCGTAATATCTGAATTATTTAGTGGATATATACATTTGTATGTACAAGCGCGTATGTACACAGTCTGTTCGTACATATAAAAGTATATATTTATAATATAGCATGGTACATTACATATGCAATCTTGTTGTTCGAATATTAGTGTATGAACATGGGTCATTAGAACAGTACAAAAAAACGTAGTCACAAACAAAGTACTAATTTTAATTATTGTATAAAAATTCACAAAAAGTTTGTGATGATAAGAAACATATTCAGAATAATATTAAAGTAATGAAATTGGAAATATCTCAAGAAAATAATAAAAATTAACAAACAGAAATCGAAATCAAAAGTAGCAATTAGATCACGCGAATATAGAAAAAGTACAACCGCAGAAATGAAAATAAAAGAGAAAAGAAATAAAAAAATCAAAACAAAGAAGCTGATACGAAACAAACGAGTAATGAAACAATAAATAAAAGAAAAAGAAAATATATGGACAATATTTTAGATGATACCAATATTCCGAACGGAAAGCATGACGTTACTAGTATTTTATTTTCAACAAAGTCTAATAGTCCATTAATCAGTTTAATCGCAAATAGAGAATTCGAGGAAATTATTATATTACAAAATTTTATAGGTAATTTAGATAATGAATGCCAATTTTGTAAAGCAAAGCATTTTAAAGAAGAAATGTCACAAGATAAGATATATATTAATTGTTGTCATAAGAATGAAGTACATCTTCATGACAACACATTATATCCCAAAGAAGTAAATAATTTATTTGCTTTTGCAAGTTTTGGATCTAAATTAATGCATATCAATACTCTTGGACAACAACTGTTTAGTATATGTGGTCAGGTATACCACAATTCATATGCACTTCATCCTAATAATAATAATAATCCAAAATTTGGTCAATTATATATTATAGACAATGAAATTGCAAATAAATATAGGGAAAACCAATGCAATAATATAAAACAGATATGAATTTAAAAAAATATTTGGAAACATATATATATCAAAAAATAATCCATATGCTGAAGCATATAAAATGATGTATGAAGTAGAAGAAGAAGAAAATATAAAAGCACGAGATCGTGACATTTGTATTTATCCAAAAGCAGATGAACCAGAAAGAATAAACATACTTAGTAAGCACCTCGATCCGATAGTTTACCCTTTAATGTTTTAGTAAATCAGGATGGAAACCTCATATGAAAAATTCACAAAAGGATAGCAAGCATACCAACATTTCTACATTACAATGTTATTCATATACATTTAGTATTCGTTGTGATTTTAACACATGTTTAAATTTAAAGAATTTATCACAACAATTTATTGTCTATATTTGGACAAGAATAGAAGCTTGTCGATTATATTATTTACGCAGTCATCAAGCACAATTACGAACTGAAATGTATTAAGGTTTGATGGATTATGTATCTAATCGTGCAAATATTGATAATACTAAAATCGGAAAAATGATAATATTACTATCATCTTACATAGGAAGTCCTAGAGCCATACAACTACTCATGAAACTACTTTAAAGTTAAAGGATATGTGTATGTCATTGAATTTCAAAAACGTGGATTACCATATTTTCTCATGTTAATATGGTTATATCAAGATTATAAGTTTCGAAATACCGATCAAATTGATGAAATCATAAGTGCTGAAATACCTGATGAGAATAAATATCCTAGATTACATAATATAGTAAAGAATAATATGATTCATGGTCCGTGTGGTTCACAAAACAAAAATAGTGTATGTATGAGTGAAAATAAACAATATTGTACTAAAAAGTTTCCCAAACCATTTATTGAAAAAACACAATACGACTCAGATGGGTATCCTTCTTATTGGCGAAGGAACGATGATAAAAATATTAGATATTCAAAGCATAGAGTGGCACATAATGGATTTGTTGTACCATATAATCCTTATTTATTATTATTATTATTACAATATCATATTAAAATAGAAATATGTAGTACAATAAAGGCTATAAAATATTTATTTAAGTATTTTCACGAAGGACCTAATACCGCTTTAGTGAAATTTACAACTGAACATAACAATAATGATCAAAATATCATAGACGCCAATAAGGATACGTATAATTATGACGAAATAACACAACACGTTTCGACAAGATACGTATATGCATCAAAAGCTATATATCGTATTTTTTAATTTAAACTGAATGATCAAAACTATGTAATTTATAGATTGGCTGTCCATGATCAAGATAAACAATATGTATATTATATAGAAGGTCAGGAAAATAAAAGAATTAATAAGAATATAGATACAACATTAACAGCTTAGTACAAACTCAACGAAGTCGATGATAATGCAATACAATATTTGTATCATGAAATTCCACATCATTACGTATATGATGATATGACAAAAAAAATAGAATATGAGAAAAAAATTGTATAGGCCTATAATAAGTATAATGTATTTTGTAAATCCGAAAAAACGTGAAACTTTTTTTTACGTCTTTTATTATTACATGTACGTGGTGCAAAATCGTTTACAGATATGCGTACTGTAGATAGTATTGTTTACAGTACATATGAAGAAGCATGTTTAACAAGAGGTCTTATTAGTAATGACAAAGAATGGGATAATTGTTTAGAAGAAGCTGCATTATTTAAATTTCCAAAATCAATTGTTTGCATATATACTTGTTTATCAAAGACCACACAATTCACTAGAGCTATATAATAAATACAAAATTCATTTTATAAATTCAAAATTTGAAAAAGATAAAGTTGAAAATACAGCTTTAAAAAATATTGAAAATATGTTATTATTATATGGTATGAGATTAAATGACTTTAATATTCTTAATTATGATAATAGTTTAGTGCAAGAAGAAACTGATAACATATAACACGATTATGACGATAATGAATTCATAAAAAATAATTATAATAATAATACGATAGATACTCTAATTAATACATTAACTTTAGATGTAAAGCGGATATTCGATTTAATTATAAATAGAACCGTTAACAATATTGATAGTAAATTATATTTTATTGATGGTCCAGGTGGTAGTGGCAAAAGTTATTTACACAATGTTCTTATTAAATATTTAATATCTTCAAATATATCCTTCCTTGCAATAGCATGGACTGACATTGCAGCTAATTTGTTAATTAATGGTAAAACTGTTCATATTTGTCATAATTCAAAATATAGAGTATTTTTGAAAAATACGCAAGTCATAATTTGGGATGAAATCTCAATGGTTTCAAAACATACCTTTGAAGCAATAAATACATTTTTTCAAGATTTATGCGGTAAGAATGATTTTATTGGTGATAAAATTATTGTTATATCAGGCAATTTTCGACAAACACTTCCTATAGTTCGCCATGGTAACCGGACAAAAATAATGGAATCATGTATAAAAAGAAGTCAATTATGGTCATCTTTCATAAAATTATCATTAAAGGATAATTTAAGAGTGCATTTAAAAATTGGCTCCTCGATGTACGACAAAACTAAAATACGACAAAATTTGAATTAGAATATGATATAAGAGAAATTCTAAAAGAACTTATTTGTAATGATGATTTAATTACAGACATTTTTGGAGATAAAATAGATCCAAATGACTTAGCTTTGAATAATAAAGTGATCTTATCGTCTTTAAATTCTGACGTATTAGAAATTAAAGACAATATAGTAGAACAAATTGACGGAAAAAGTTACGTATTTTATAGCGATGACAGAATTGAGAAAGACATTGATGATATATTAACAGAATCAATACCAACAGAATTTCTAAATTCATTAACACCTAATGAATTACCACTACATAAATTGATTTTGAAAAAAAGTGCGATAGTTTGTTGTTTAAGAAATTTAGATATTGATGGTGGCCTCTGTAATGGAATGAGACTAAGTATAAAAGATGTGAAAAATTATGTAATTATAGGAGGAATCATAACTAGTAAAAATTCTAGTAAAATTATTTTATTACCACGTATTGATTTGCAACCGTCATTAGAATACCTTTTCATATGATAAGAAGACAATTCCAAATACGATTCAGTTTTGCCATGACCATAAATAAACCATGGTTTATTTATTGTGCACAAGGTTCTGATAAAGTTGGATTATATTTGCGTACTCCAGTATTTAGTCATGGTCAATTATATATCGCTTTATCTAAAACAACATTAAAGAATAACTTGAAATTATTTTTAAATAAAGAGTCTATTTGCAATCATAATAATGTATTGACTAAGGAAAACCCCCAAAAAATGGAAATTAAACAATGACGCAAAAATATATACACAAAATAATATATATTCAGAAATATTTCATTATTAATAATATGCATTAAATATTTTTAAAAATCTAGGAGATGTCTCACATTTTATAGACGTTATGATTTTATTTACATTTTTATAAATACATGTCTACACACACACACACACACACATATATATATATATATATATATATATATATATATATATATATATATATATATACACAGGGTGATTCAAAAAGACCAAAACCCCAGCGTAACTCCAAAAAAACGTTTTTAACAAAAAAATGCTTCAAATAAAAGTTGTAGGGTTTAAAAAGATGCACCTAACGGTGACCTCGCGTTTGACCTTGAGGTCGAATTTCAAGGTCAGTTGAAGGTCAACTTAGTTTTTTTAAATGGAAACCCTATTTTTTGACAGCGTGATTAGAAAGAGCATAACATTCTACGTTCAAATATACCCCTATATTGCGGGGGCAGAGTGACCCCAAAGGTCATACGATTGTTTTCAACATTATCTTGCGCTTTATCATCTGTGGTTGCAGATCTTGGTCTTTCAGGAATGGCCCGATTTTTATTGCTGCCCGTTTGTTCGAATCGTCGAATAGTACGTTCCACCGTCGATTTTGAGATCTCGTTACCTTCATTGCGGAATTATTCATTAAATAATAGTCTCACTTCTGCATATGATCGCCGGTGATTTCCCCAACCACGCATCATCAACAGTGATACCCTTTCACGCTCCGTCAATTGCACCATTCTCGTGAAGTAAACAGTAGTAATACTAAGAAGCCAGCCTAGGAAGTTACGAAACAATATTACCAACAATACTAATGCATTCGGAGGGTAACAAACTATCATACCTACCAATACAATCTCTTTGTCTTTGGAAACACCTAGAAAATATTGACTTAGCAGCACTATTTATTGTAGCAGGATATAACACAAAAACAACTTATAATGCTAGGAAATCATTCCATGCTGGAACGCAATGCAAGTTGATTTTGAAATCAACTGTATCACTTTTCAAGTCACTTTGACCCTACAACATGGAAGTATATCCGAGCATAGAACTTCATGCTTTTTCTACTCGTATCATCAAAAAATGGGGGTTTCATTCGAAAAAATTAAATTGACTTACTAATGACCCGGAAATTCGGCCTCAAGGTCAAACGCAAGGTCACCGTTAGGTGCATCTTTTTAAACCCTACAACTTTTATCTGATAATTATTATTGAATAGGCGTTCCGTGAAAGGTATTAGGTCACAGTGCAAGTTAATGTTGAAAACAATCGTATGACCTTTGGGGTCACTCTGACCCTGCAACATAGGGGTATATTTGAACGTAGAATTTCATGTTCTTTCTAATCCCGCTGTCAGAAAATAGGGTTTCCGTGTATAAAAACTAAGTTGACCTTCAAATGACCTTGAAATTCGACCTCAAGGTCAAACGCAAGGTCACCGTGAGATGACGTCAGGGTGAGGTGCGTCTTTTTAAACCCTATAACTTTTATTTGAAGCATTTTTTTGTAAAAAAACGTTTTTTTGGAGTTACGCAGGTGTCCCGGTCTTTTTGAATCATCCTGTAGATATATATTAAAACGGGTTGCTACCCGTACCCACGCGGTATTCGAGGCAGGTTGAGCGAGCGACGACACAAGCAGCATTGGCTATAAGGATAGCATGCTTGCTTAGAGATCTCGGGGACGCCGGATCGATCCTCGGTCCCGGCGCTCCTTTTGTGTTTTTCGTCGCTCACTTAAGGTCCCACGCCGTTACAATATATATATATATATATATATCATCCTATATTATATAGTTGTAAGCGTGATTTTTTTTAAAAAACCCTTAAACAAAAAATTTACGTTATTTTGAGCCTCAGAATCCCTTCCCCCCCCTCCACTCCCCTCCACCCCCTCCACCCCCCTCCACACTCCCTCCACATGCCCCTCCACATGCCCCTCCACATCCCTTCCACACTCCCTCCACATTCCCTCCACAAAATATCGTAAAATCATTTCAAAATTTACGTTATTTTTTTATGATTTGCCCCTCCACATCCCCTCCACTCCCCTCCATCCCCATCCACACTCCCTCCACACTCCCTCCACCCCCCTCCACCTCCCTCAACCTCCCTCCACTTCCCTCCACACTCCCTCCACATGCCCCTCCACATACCCCTCCACATACCCCTCCACATGTCCCTCCACACTCCCTCCACATGCCCCTCTACATGCCCCTCTACATGTCCCTCCACACTCCCTCCACATGCCCCTCCACACTCTCTATATACCCCTCCACACTTCCTCCACATTCCCTCTATACTCTCTCCACACTCTTTCTATACTCTCTTCATAGAGAAAAATAATTAAAATCTCTGATGTGTGATATTTTATGACTTATATATTAAAAAATTTTGCTTGATTTAAATCGAGGAGTTCTGGGTAATGCATACTACTTAGTACTTAAATTTAAGAATGACAGTTTTCCACACCACCGTAAAGGTACTGTCAGAAGTACATTGTATTAAAGTTATACAATGTGCTTCAAGCGCGTTGATTTTTGTTTTGCTTTTGTTATTTTATTGTATAAAAATCACCAATAATTTCATATAATTTTATGAGATGATAAAACTATATAAAATTATGGTTATTGTCAAAAATGGATTTTGATCCATTTTTACAAATAAAATTTATACACAAAAAATTAAAAAAAGCCGTGGAATCATCGCCTAGAGCCATATAACCACGGGAGTCTTAGATACCACCTCCTCCCCTAAGACTCCACCTCATACCATCCTCCATCCAATAGAAACACTTTTACTTTAAAAAAGTTTTAAATGTATTAATTAACTTTATTATTATTAATTTATTTAAAAACAACTGTGTATTCATATACTTTTATAATAAACCTGTTAAAAAACATAATTTTTTAACAGGATAAAAGTTTAAACTTTTTTTAAATAAAAGTGAACAAAAAATCATATAATTTTCACGAGTTAATTAAATATTATTGCATCATGTCCTATAATAATATGAAATTAACTTACCATATTAAATGATTATTTGTTTGCCTGTTTTCTGTTTTTGTATTGTGTATCTAAAGTCTTTACAAAAAATTTAAAATATAATAAATTTGATAGTGGTTAAAAAGAGTAAATTTAAAAAGGGAAATAATTGGTCAATAAAAAAATAAGAAGAAATGACTATTATAGACTTAACCTTCGAAAATCTCACGCCATACAATATTTTCAATGTTTGATGAATCTGTTAATTCACTTTGAATAAATATCTTATCAGGAATTTGCATCTCGATAAAGCTACGTACAACTGACCGTGAGAAAATAATGGTCGTCTAAGGAAGATCCCTAAAGAATCAAAACTTTGACCTTGTGATTTGTTAATCGTTATAGCAAAAGCTAATGTGATTGGAAATTGTTTTCTATGAAGAATAAATGGAAATGAAGAAGACTCGTTAGTAGTAAGTGTTATTCGTGGAATAAAAACTTTGCTACCAATATTTTCTCCTGTAATGATTTTTGCCTCGATGTTATACTCGTATAATTTTGTTATTTTTAAACGTGTACCATTACATAGACCGTCTGTGATACTTAAATGTCGAATTAACATTACCATTGCATTAATTTTTAAATTTAATTTGTGTGGTGGGAGACCCTCTCTAATATCATTTAACATTTCAATTGGATAATTAAGATGTATATTTTCATCAGTTTGATCTACACCTTTATGTGTTGCAAAATCTACACTGTAATATGTTTTTGAATCTCCATATAACAATTTAAAAACTTTATCGTTAATTATTTTAATATCCTCATTATGAGGAGCTAAGATAACGCTATTAATGGAAATGTTTTGATTTATATTACTATAAATTTGATCACAAACATTGTTAGTCTTCCAATTTGTAGGAATCTCAAATGGATTAAGTTTACCTTCTCCTAAATCTAATAATAATGATGAAAATGCAATATCATTAGATCGAATATTTTTTTTAAGTTTCAATATTTTGAAAAGTATCCATAATTTAGAATATTTAATTGTTTCTTCAACTATTGAATTTCTGTAACCATGTTTTATTACTGGAAGAATTTGCCTAAAATCACCACCCAAAACTATTAATTTTCCTCCAAACGGTAAATTATTATAACAAACATCTTGTAATGTGCGGTCTATTATTTCTAAAGCTTTTTTAGGAATCATGGATGCTTCATCCCAAATTATTAAATCGACTTCCCTTAATTTTTTTTTATCTGATTCTAATTCTAAGAATGCACTTTCTATACTACTAAGATCTAAAGGTAATCTAAAAGTCCTATGACTTGTCATTCCTTTAGGTAATAGAATAGAAGCAATACCAGTCCAAGCCATTGATAAAACTTTCTTATTTTGCGAAATATAATAATGTATCATTGTTTTATATAAAAAAGTTTTTCCCGAACCTCCAGGACCATCAATAAAAAACATTTTAGATTCATTACTCATAATTTCTGTAAAAATAGAATGTTGCTCTTTATTTAATTTATTGAACATACATTTATAAATATTAGCACTATTCATCACATCTTCTGAAGATATTTCATCATTATTATTGATAAAACTATCTGGTTCAGGTAAACTAAAATCTTTACAAGACCTTTCCTCAGATTGTAATATTTTTTAATAAAAATAAAGTTTCGCATGGTCTGTTAAATAATAACAAATAATGTTACAAATTGTATATTAAACAGTGCAGAAATAAATAAAATACTATAATTTTTTATGAATATTCATTCAAAAATTAACGTGGGGGTTGGTGAGCGGAGCGAGCAGGGGGTTACCCCCCTAGTATATATATATATATATATATATATATATATGTAGTAATCCCGCCACAGTGGCGCGTCAGTAGTAGGGGCTAAGATGGTTCTGCGCCACTTACCGGCCCCCCTATCTTACCGACCCACCCGCGACCTACTCTACCGACTCGGCCCTGCCCTACCGACCACCCCAAGGCCACCCGCCCGCGCCCCCTGGTGGTCTGCCTTACTGACCCGCGATCGCGGATCGAAGGCCAGCCTGCCCACGCGCGGATCGAAGGCCGTCACCCGGCGCGCCCTCTGCCCGCCAGCATCTGGCATCCGGATGCCTGCTTTGCCGACCCACGCTGGGATCGAGTGCCACACGCGATCGAAGGCCAGCACGCGATCGAGGGCCGCGCCCTCTGTTGCCCGCATCCCGATGCCCGATATATGTATAAATCACATTGAGCACTTCTTATTGTACATTTTGTAACACTTTTGCACTACAGAGATCGATGCGTCGATCGAAAGCCAGAGGATATGTGAAAAAGGATAAAATGGTTTATACAATAATAAGATGATGTATTTTTTTTTTATAAAAATGTCTATATTAAGAAAATATTATGTTAGATACATTTTTCTTTTCTCTGTTATACAAATTTTACAAGACAATTCCCTAAATATTCTAATTTAACACTTCGCTTTTCTATTTTATTATTTAGTTCGAGATAAACATTTTCGTTATCGATTATAACATTGTTCACTTTTGTAGGCATAAATACGTCGAACTCATTGTCCAGTTATAAGACAATTTTCATTCCAAATCTTGTATTCACTCTTTTAATACTTGTAATTAGATAGAGCTTATTGAGCTCTAAATCCCTTAATTTTTTAGTTGGTAGGTAACTTGGTGTAGAGCCAGCAACGTTCAATAAATCCATTTTCTCCTTTTTGTTTGAGTCTACAACAGAAAAA
Source organism: Muscidifurax raptorellus (assembly GCA_020010945.3). Classification (NCBI taxonomy): domain Eukaryota; kingdom Metazoa; phylum Arthropoda; class Insecta; order Hymenoptera; family Pteromalidae; genus Muscidifurax; species Muscidifurax raptorellus. The sequence goes on from JAHUUD020000027.1 coordinate 1,509,013, forward strand.
AACAAGAGCAGAATTAATTTTTGCATCACTTTAAAATTTCACTATTCACTTGAACCATACACTTACTTGTTAGATTTCACAGAGCACAGGATCGATATGACTGAGCGGACCTCCGCTGCCGCTTTTATAGTAAAAAATCGAGGTCAATGTGCGATGCATGCGCGCGCCGCCAAGGTCATCTCCCGCCACCCACTCGCGATGAGGTCATCTCTCCCGCTCGCGCGCTGCCAAGGCTATTCGCGGATGCGCGCGCCGCCAAGGCCACCTCAATGAGGTCATCTCTCCCGCTCGCACCACCCACTCGCGAATTTTCAAGGCCATTTCCCCCACCCACTCACGAACCAACGTAGTGTCTCCCAGCGCTCATCTCCCCTGCTCAACTCTTACATTCGCGCATTTTGATCTATTTTACTCTAAAAAATTAAAAATTATGCAACTTTTTCGCATATTTTGATTTTTATAAACGAAAATATTAAGCGTGTAAGATTAAACACGTATTACTTGAGAAAATTTTCCTAAATTTTCACAATTCTACAACGAACACATGGCGACAATCGTTCGGAGATTTTTTTCGTTTCGGCGCTGTATCCTTATGAATGGGGATACTATTCTCGTGTTTACGTATTTTTCTCGAAGTACGTCACGCACTTGACCGGGTGAAAATGCAGCTCCGCTCATTTTCGTTTGTGTCGTGCTCCGAGTAAGAGTGAATTTAAAAAATGAGTCGTGAGTTCAAGTTAGTTGCAGTGTCGCACAATGGACCTGATCCGCGAGTTCAGCGTGCCAAAATCGACTTACCATTGCCGCATTTCATACGTAATTTGAGCAGCGGTTTTTTTCAAGTAAGTTTTTTATTCGATACTAGTAACAAAAAAATTATATACAGTGTATATGATTTATATATACGCGTTGATTTCTGACAGTTAAAAATTTTTTTTTCTTTAGCAAACTCAAGCAAGATCTCCGGAGGCTACGGAAGAGGAGGCGCAGCATCATCAGGAGGAGCTCGAGGCGACGCAGCCTCAGCAATTGGTAAAAATTTTAAAAAAATATTATATGAGTGTGTTGATTTTTAATACTCCTATTTTTTTTTTCAGCAATCACCACCACCACCGGTGCAATCACCAGCGAAGGAGCTTGATGCCAACGAATTTGATGCGCAACAACAGCAGCAGCAACAGCAGCAGCAGCAGCAGGAGCACGATGTGGAGCCATATTCTCCGCAGTTTGTTAACCCAGAGGAGGCGCAGCATCATCAGGAGGAGCTCGAGGCGCCGCAGCCTCAGCAATTGGTAAAAATTTTAAAAAAATATTATATGAGTGTGTTGATTTTTAATACTCCTATTTTTTTTTCAGCAATCACCACCACCACCGGTGCAATCACCAGCGAAGGAGCTTGATGCCAACGAATTTGAGGCGCAACAACAGCAGCAGCAACAGCAGCAGCAGCAGCAGCAGCAGCAGGAGCACGATGTGGAGCCATATTCTCCGCAGTTTGTTAACCCGGAGCAACGCCATGCTCCAGTAAGTGTTTTAAATATATATATGTACATCGATGTCCTCTTGATTCGAGAGGAATCAATTTAGACTCAATAAATTAATTCCTCTTGAATCAAGAGAATATTTTAATGTATGCTATTTACTAATAAAAATTTATTTTTTCAGGGGCCGGTTTATTACCCGACCTATGACCTGGAGATACAGCATCATCAGCAGCAGCAGGAGGAGTATTCTCCTCAATCTTTGAACTTGGGTGAGCAGCATAATGCAGTAAGTGTTTTACATATATATGCACATCGATGTCCTCTTGATATGAGAGGAATCAATTTGTTGAGCTCAACAAATTAATTCCTCTTGAATCAAGAGGACATTTTTACTGACGTATATGTTTATATTAATAAAATTTAATTTGTTCAGGAGCCAGTTTGTTCAACTTATGACCTTGATAAAAGGATCAATATTAGCGATGAGGACTTGTTCGAACAAGTAAGTTTTTTAATTTTTCATTGTATTAAAATAAGTTCTAGTTTTCATAACTGTACGTTTATAAAATAAAATGTTTAATTTATATATTTTAATATATCATTTTCTTTTTCAGTTCGACCTAGATTATTTCAACGCTAAACCAGAGATTGATATTAGCGATGAGGACTTGATCCAACAAGTAAGTTTTTTAATTTTTCATTGTATTAAAATAAGTTCTAGTTTTCATAACTGTATGTTTATAAAATAAAATAAAATGTTTAATTTATATATTTTAATATATCATTTTCTTTTTCAGTTCGACCTGGATTATTTTAACGCTAAACCAGACGTTACACCAATGTCAGCGACGTTCCCGATTTTATACGAAAGGCTGACAAGAGGAAGAGAAATTAAAATTTTATCCGATGTACCGTTTGAACGTAAGATACACATAATTAAGGACAATGGTAAAAGAGAAATTAAAATTTTATCCGATGTACCGTTTGAACGTAAGATACACATAATTAAGGACAATGGTAAAAGAGAAATTAAAATTTTATCCGATGTACCGTTTGAACGTAAGATACACATAATTAAGGACAATGGTAAATCGGATTCGTTATTAATATACTCACCTATTAATAGCGAATCCGATTTTTCAGATGACGAGGAACCGTCGTCTAAAAGGTTCTGTGGTCTAAAATAATCGGATAAAAAAGAGTCCACTTCATCCTCCAGCAGTTCGTCGTCGTCGTCGTCGACCTCAACATCATCCTCATCTTCATCCACTACATCATCATCATCAGATGACGGCGACGAACAAAAAAAAAATTAAATGATCTGAAGAAATTAAACGATCTGAAGGATGAATGGAGTGATTATATAAAATTTTAGAATTATAAGTTTGAATGTATTATTGTCATATCATAGGATAAATTTAAATATAAGTTTTTTAACTATAAGATATAAAGTTATGAAGACTGAGTCTTTTTTTGTAGTAATTGGAAAGCTGTGACGTGTATCTACATACACACTCACTCACACACACACACACACACACACACGCCCTCCAAAAACGTGCACTTAGATCGCCTTGGCAGCAAAATCGATGAGCTGATCGATTATGTCAGGGACAGACACAATGTGCACAAACAAATTAAGGATCTCGCCCGGAGCATAAGGGCCAGCTACAGGGCTCTCTGCTCTGCAGACGATAACCTTATGCAGTGCCAACGGCCAGGGACTAAGGGCAAGGTGACCCAAACAACCCCTGGCCTTCTGGAAAGGGCAATTAGCCTAGCAGAGGCGAATGAAGTGACCCCTAAGCCGGTCGGCAAGGGGAAACCACAGCAGGCTAGCCGCGTTAGTGGGGCGAGCACTGCAAGAAGAGTAGCCGACGACAATGTCCACCAGAGGGAGAAAGACTCGTGGCAAGAGGTGGTGACAAGGAAGGCAAAGAAGAAAAAAGAAAAAAGCGTGAACAGGAAGGACAACACTGGTGCTCGTGGCCAAGACCAAAAATGCACCAGAAAAAGTAGGACGGCAAGAGCAAGACCTCCTAGACCTGACGCCTTAGTCATCAAGGCCGAGGGTGGAAAAAGCTACGCCGAAATCCTAAAGAAAATGAAGGCAGAGCCTAGCCTAGAAAAGTTAGGAAACAGCGTACATAGAATACGCAAAACAACAGCAGGAGATCTGCTACTCGAGCTACGACGTTCCAAGGAGGTGGAAACAGCTGAGCTCCAGGAAGCGGTGAAAGCAGTACTAGTGGAAACTGCTACAATCAGGGCGCTGCATCATGAAGAGGCCTTCGAGATTAAGGATCTTGACATGCTGACCACTAAGGAGGATATAGTGGACGCACTACGCAAAAATGACGAGGAAGGACATAATTTCGAACCTACGGCGGTTAAGTCGCTTCGTAAAGCTTCTGGACATACGCAGAAAGCAATAGTACAGTTACCTGCCCAGATAGCCCAGAAGTTTATCAAGGGTGAGAAGATAAAGATAGGGTGGGTTATCTGCCGAATAAGGGCAATAAAGCGAGACACCCGCCCGCTCAGGTGCTATAAATGCTTGGGCTTCGGCCATACTGCTGCAAGCTGCATTGAGCAGCACGATAGAAGCCGCTGCTGCTACAAATGTGGCTCAGCGGGACATGTAGCGAAAGACTGCACAAACCAGCCCAGCTGCATTCTCTGCAGAGGAAAGAACGACGTAGAGAGAAGCGATCATGCCGCAGGTAGCTATAATTGCCCAGCGTACCAAGCGGCAGTGAAAGCCACAAAACAAAGAAGATGAGAATAGTACAGTTAAACCTGAACCACTGTGAGGTAGCACAGGACCTTCTCTGTCAGTACGTCCGTGAGCAGAAGATTGATGTTGCTATAATCAGTGAGCAGTACAGAGATCTTGAACAGCCAAGGTGGGAATCCGATGGCTCCGGTAAAGCAGCTATTTGGGCGTGCAGAGACCTTACCTTTCAAAGTAGGATGAAAGTCAAAGAAGCAGGTTTTGCCAGCGCAAAGATTGAGGGTATACAGGTATACAGCTGTTATGCCCCACCCAGTGCGCCAATAGATCAGTTTCAGCAGTTCTTGGACCGGCTAGTACGAGATGTCAGGGCTGAAAAACCAGCTATTATAGCTGGGGACTTTAACTCATGGGCGGTTGAATGGGGCAGCCGAAAAACTAATAGAAGAGGACAGGCCCTACTAGAGGCATTCACACTTCTGGACATGGTGCTGGTGAACGAAGGCAACGTACCAACCTATAAAAAGGTGGACGCTGAATCAGTGATCGACTTAACATTTGTTAGTAGATCTCTGGTAAAAGAGGTGAGTAAATGGACCGTAAGCGATCACTTCACTAATAGTGATCACCACGCCATTATAATGGAGCTGGACACACAAAACATGGTGCACTGTACTACTAACCCTATAAGTACGAAAATGGAATGGAAAGCCAAGGAGTACGACAAGGAACTATTTCTGATGATGTTAGGAAATATCCAATTGACGGGATCAGCAGAACATAAGGCTGAACAAATGACAAAATGGCTCACCCGAGCCTGTGACGCAGTTATGCCAAGAAAAGTGCCCAATCAAAGATGGGCACCAGTATATTGGTGGAATGAGAAGATTAGATCAGCGCGCTCCGCTTGCCACCGAGCACGAAGGCTTGAGCAACGGGCAAGGAAAAAGTTTTACCGAACCGGTATTGGAAGCGAAGCTGTAGAAGAATGCAGCAGAAGAATGAAAGAAGCCAAGTGCACCCTCAAGAAGTGCATCAGTGAAAGCAAGCAGAGATGTCATAAGGAGCTGCTAGAAGAGGTCAATAAAGATCCATGGGGCAGGCCCTACAAAACAGTTATGAAGACACTCAAAGGAAGCTATATACCCCCACCAAAGTGCCCAGAGGTACTAAAGAGGGTAGTGACAACACTTTTTCCAAGTCAGCCGGACGCACCATATGCTATAGCAGAGGAAGTGCGGGAAGAAAATATACCTCCAATTACAGTTGAGGAGCTACTTGTAGCAAGCAAGAGGGTAGGAAACAATAAGGCTCCCGGTCCTGACGGCATACCAAATGTAGCGCTGAAGCATGCCATCGAGGCTAAACCTGAAGAATTTGTTGGCCTCTACAATGCATGCCTGGCCGAAGGGAGATTTTCGACCAACTGGGAAAAGCAGCGACTTGTGTTGTTACCTAAGGGTAACAAAGCACCCGGAGGGGAGACATCGTACAGACCATTATGTATGATGGACACTCAAGGAAAAATACTGGAGCGCATTATCAGCAACAGGATGGAGTGCATAATCGAAGAGACCAAGGGGCTTGCCGAGCACCAATATGGCTTTCGGAAGTGCCGATCTACTTTGGACGCGATCGGCCAAGTGGTAAACACAGCCCGAGCAGCCATCAGTGGAAAACGGTGGAAGGGCGGAACAAAGAAGTACTGTGCAGTTATTACTTTGGATGTCAAAAACGCATTCAACTCTGCAAATTGGACGAAGATACATGAAGCGCTTGAAAAGCTTGAGGTGCCCACATACATCAGGAGGATGATGGCCGACTATCTGAAGGACAGAACTTTACTGTACGAAACGGATTGCGGCACTGAAACCTACAAGGTCACGGCAGGTGTTCCACAGGGATCAGTACTGGGCCCGCCATTGTGGAACATTATGTATGACGGAGTGCTGAGACTACAACTCCCGCGGGAGGCTATGGTAGTAGGATTCGCAGACGACATAGCTCTTGTAGTAGTAGGGAAGGAAAAAGAAGACGTCGCTGAAATCACCAATGAAGCGATCACCACCATCCAGAGGTGGCTGAGAGAAACGGGACTTGAACTCGCTGGACACAAGACCGAGGCGATCCTGATATCTAGCAGGAAGAAAATGGAGACAATCGCCCTAATGGTAGACGGCCATGAGATAACCTCTAAATCGACTATCAAGTATTTGGGCGTTACTATAGACGAAAAGTTGACGTTTAAACAGCACCTTGAATTAGCAGGTAAAAAAGCGTCAAGAACGACTGCTGCTCTTTCTCGGCTCATGCCGAATGTCGGTGGAGCTACTCAGAAGAAAAAGAAGCTGTTAGCAAGTGTCAGTACATCGATTATGCTGTACGGGGCACCAATTTGGGCAGATGCAATGGCAATAAAAGCCTATGCGCGGAACCTGTCATCCGTGTATAGACGGAGTGCGCTAAGAGTAGCGTCTGCTTACCGCACGGTATCGGACGATGCAATAAGCGTTGTGGCAAGCATGCCACCCATCGACCTCTTAGCACTAGAGAGGAAGGCCATATACATGGCAAAACAGGAGAACAGCGATAGAACGAAGGCAGAAATCTGGAACGCTGCCAGAGAACAAACAGTAGCTGAGTGGCAGAGAAGATGGGACAGTAGCCTGAAAGGGCGCTGGACGCACCGACTTATACCAAAGATTGAAGACTGGATCACAAGAAGACACGGGGAAGTAAACTACTACCTCACGCAACATATGACGGGACATGGATGCTATCGAGCATACCTGTGTAGATTTAATTTAGAAGACTGTCCAGACTGCCCAGCATGTTTGGGCATGTGCGAGGACGCTGAGCACGTTTTTTGCTACTGCTCGCGTTACCAGCAGGAGCGTGAAGAGTTTGAACGCTACCTCCAGACCAGAGCAACTCCTGAGTCTATTATGGTAGCTATGTTCGCCACCGCTGAGGGCTGGCACGTGGTTAGTAACTACGCCGCGGTCATCCTCAAGAAAGTGAGGGGCGACGAAGAGAGAAGAAGACGAGAGATGCTGCAAGAAGCTGACGACCGGACGATGCGGTAAGAAGTAGACGGCAGCCTATAATGAAGAAGGTACGATAGTAGATCTACTAGATATGGACGCATAAGGAATGACAATCACATCAAGGAGACAAGGGCAATGTCCCTATGCCCCCCCGCGAAGTAATGTGGTACCGCGGGGGAAAAAGGCACTGAAGACGGAGCTTGGCCCTCCTCACCGACAAATCGGTAAGGAGAGCCAAGAGGATTCGGGTTGCAATTGGATTTTATATTCGGTCGCAAAACGAAGGGTTTTAGTTGGTGAGAATCCAACACACGGTGGCTCAGGCCATGTCATGGTCTATTAAGATTTTTCCCTCCAACCTCTTTCTCCAATAAAAAAAAAAAAAAAAAAAAAAAAAAAAAAACCACACACACACACACATCAATAAATATATCATTTATTTAATTTTATAAATCTTTTTTATTAATTCAACTATTATGTACATTATCAAATCCTAACCATTTTACATAGTAATTATCTCCGCGCTTTTTAATAATTTTTTCTATTAAATAAACATCTGGACACTTAGTTTTCTGTAATTCTTCTTCATAAAATCCCCCAGAAATCTTCTCGTCTTTATAATCTTTTAAGTGATAAGTATGTGGAATAGTATGACGTACTTGATCAATTGTAAAAATTTCAGTTGACCAGTTCGGAGTATATCCTTTTTCAAAAACATGCTTGCTCTTACTCACTCGAACTCGATCACCAACTTTGAACTTAGCGTGTTTCGATGATAGATTTATATATTTACGCTTATAAATTTTATTATATATATGAAGTGCATTATCAACTGTAACAAGTATTGGCTTGGTTCCAATGGTGCGATGCGTAGTATTATTATACTGTTCTAATAAGCTTGGTAAAATTTCTAACCATCTATAATTTCCATTTAAAGAAAATAATTTCCACATTTTAGTTTTCAGTGTACGGTTAAAACGTTCACAAATTGAAGCTTTTAAGTTACTATACGTAGAGTATAAATGTATTTTATAAAGTTCCATGAGGTTTTTAAATTCTTTATTGTAAAATTCTTTACCATTATCAGTTTGTAAATTCTTTGGAACTCTTCCTTGCTTTAAAATTGATAACATTGCTGCTGTTACTTCTTTTGCAGTTTTCTGCTTAACCGGCACCGCCCATGCATATTTCGAAAAAATATCGATCACAGTAAGCATATATTTAAAGTTTTTATTTTCTGTAGCATAATGTATCATTTCAACAAGATCAGCCTGCCAAGTTTCATCAATTGTTCGAATATCCACAGCCCTGCGAGCGTAATTACGTCGAGCTGGTTTATGAAGCTCTTCAACAACTTCATGTCGTTGATCCATATTTCTTTTTATAATTTTTTGTAACCTTGTTGTTCAGGGAAAGAGTGAGTATTTGGTGAATACTTTTGAGTAATATTTTTCCGTGAAAATGATGACGACGAGCTACTTTTTGTTGACTGACTATTAGAAGTAGTATTATCGAATCTTTTATAACCTTTTTGTTCAGGAAAAGAGTATGTATTAGTTGAATATTTTTGATGATTCATGTTTGCTTATTTTTCATTTGATTTAATGATTCATGTATTACAGCGATCTTGATTGCAAGCGTTCTAAAATTCTCATCAAGTTCGTTTTTATGAATTTCAATTTTATTTTTCACTTGATTTAATGATTCGTGTATGACGGTAATATTCATTGCCAGCGTTCTAAACTTCTCATCAATTTCGTCTTTTTGTGTAAGTGTTCTAAATTTTTCATCAATTTCGTCTCTATGAAGTTCAACTATCTCATCTAATTGACTGATTTCACTTTTTAATTGAGATGTTACAGTTTGAGTAACAGCTTGTAGAGTGTTTAGATTAACCGCATCTCGTGATTCTGCAGGGTCTGCTACGTTGCATAGTCTTTTATCTTCTAAACTGTATTGACCGTCAGTTGTTACTTTATAACCAATGCCTGGTGGTCCACGAGTACCTTCTGAGTTATTCAGATGTCTACCGAACAGGTCAACACTCATTATTCAAATGACTTGATTGCAAATTTGCTAGTATATTTATATACTCTGATTGAGCTTAGAAATTAGTAAGTATATTAAAATGAACAGGTTGACACTTATAATTCAAATGAAATGTTTTTATCATTCATACTGTTTTTATACATTTTCTAAATAAGTTCATCTGGTTAAGAATTTACAAACAGATTTGTGAAAAAATATTTAAGTAGATATTTATAAAAGATAATGGAAAAGTAAATAATATGTTGAGACCTTTTTTATGTTGTAACAAAAAAAATTTATTCATGTTTTTTTTATAAGTTATATAAGTATACAATTGTTTGTTTTTTTATATTAAAAAATATATGTTTTATGATATGAATATTCATACAAGCTTTTTCACGTCTCCACTAATAGGATTGTATTGGATTATACGATCATGTAAAATTAAACAATATGCTGTTGTTAACGCAGGTATATTTTTCTTAGTTTCAAATTCAATACGAACATCTACAGCAGCTTGTTTCAAAGATTCATTTTGTTTAGAGCAATCAATTATAATGAATGGTGTATAATTGATGAACTTAATTTTACTTACAAGCGGATCAAATTGTAAATCATTATTATAATATGCATTTTGAAAATTGACAAACATGTCATAAAGTAATGCATATTGATTCTGTTCTATATCGAGATTTAAATTACCGTACGGATAATATTGTGAGTTTAGAAACAGTTTTACATTTGTAATATTACAATGATCGAATTGACTAGCATTTTTTGTAGCTATACCTTTTCTATTTGTTTGGAATGCTAAAATGATAAATCTTGGCTTTTCTAATTGATTTGATGTTTTTACTGTCCAAATATGTCTTGATGTTGCTGGAAGCATTGGATATTCATGTGATTCCCATGAACGAAAACTTATTGAAATGGGAATATCTTTTTTAATATGAGTGAAAAGTTGTATTTTATGTCTATCTGACATGATAATATAAGGCATCAATTTTATACTCTTCAGCTGTGGAACCTGCGGCAGGAGTAGACTGTATAATAGCATTTGCATCATTTCTTGATCTTGTAAGTATAAGTTCATGTTTAACATTCACAACAATTTTATGATAATCTTCAGCAAATCCTAAAATCATTGAGAGTGGAATCGATACGTCAAATTGTCCATTCTGATCAACTATTTTAGATGTTTCTTCAACATCAAGCCAACCAGCGTTCTCTAACAATTTACTTTGATTTGAACTAAATGATACGTAACCTTTGACGGTACTTGTAATACCTACATTTTTACATCTGTCAATTTCTATAGCATTCATTTCATAACGAATTTCATCGAATAAGTGACATATAGCATTATTAACTAACTTTGTTACAGTAACATTTTCGTTGTTATTTTTTTTTATTTTTCCACAAATATGCAGTGAACTTTTTGAAGGTAATAGACATAACTCTTGATGCTGAATTGCAATACGAATTTCATCACTGTTATTAAAATTCAATGAAGTATACGGTTGATGAGCATGAATCTCATAGTGAGCGATTGATTCATCGAAGATAACTGGTGTTTGTACACTAAGAATTTCTTCCATTTTTATATTTTTATTCGTTAGCTGATTATTTCTATCCGTTAGCTGATTGTTTCTATCCGTTAGCTGATTACTTCAATCCGTTAGCTTATTATTTCAATCCGTTAGCTGATTATTTCTATCCGTTAGCTGACAGCAGCAAATAAATAAACAACTTATTTTCTCTTTTTGAGAATTCTCTTTGTTTTTTTGACGTTTGCGATTAATCTGAGGCCGAGGCTCTTCAGATACTGAGCGTTCTGTGGTGTTAGACCTTTGAGTGTTCGACGAGGAATAACTTTCTGATGACATGGTGACTTATTTATATAGCCTAATCCGACCTTCGTACCAACCTTAGTATTATAAACAATACCCATTACGCAATCTTCTTAACATGTAATCTGATCGTAACTGTTTCACCTCGAAAATTTACAAGGTCACCGTTTTGATCAACAATGCGTAATTGTAAATAGTCGATGACTTTGGCAGAAACAGGTAAGTATATAATTTGTTTTGGTATTTCAATAATTTTATATCCTGGCGGCACAGCAGGAAAAAATTCGTGAATGGTATGAACTTTATGCTGATTGATGTAAGCTCCAGAAGTTATGTTACATTCAACTCGTAGAGCGTTCACCTTTAGAATGGATACTGGTAAGTCTGACACATGACTTTTATAGGGTTGTAAAACTCGCTGCGTAAAACCTAATAATTTTCCTATAGAATCTTGTGGTTGAAAGTCAATTTTATGATTACACTTTATCTCACTACATAGTGTACTATTGTTTGGTTTTATACTGAGCTCTATTCCTTCAGATGTCAGTTCTTTTTGCAGAAAATTTTCAATATCAGATATTTCATAGCTGCCGGTTGGAAGCTCAATAACTTTATCGTCAACATAAAATTTATTTTGTCCTAGATCGATATTTGGTATAGAGTTAAATGTGAGCAATTCAACAAGTCCAAGAACATAAGTTTTATCTCGATCGAGCTCTATAGGTGGAAAATAATGTGTTTCAAGTACTGATGATGTACCTGACAAACTGAGAGTTAGAGATTCATTCATCTTGAGCTCTTAAACACAAGTGACAAGTTGATTGACTATAATACTTTATATAAGTTAAAATTATCAGCGTTATCTAATAAATTATTTAAAAACTTGAGACATAAATGTCCGCACGTATAAGTATTATATTCTTGATAATGATTATAATTATATTTAATTGTATCAAGGTTAAAGTAATCCATTAAATCTGTAGGTGGCCGTAGATCGCCAAAACTGTCAAAATATGAAACATTTTTACCGTTTTTACGGTAAGCTACCCAATGTGTACCTGGTCCAGTTCTATCATCAAGATTAACAATAGCACATTCTCTGAAAAGTGGTCCTTTAGCTGGTAACGCATTTCTCATGTAGACTCCTCGAAAATTTGGTGTATGTACTTCTTTAGCAAATTTTTTTAGATCATAGTCAGTCAGTGGACGTTTAGGCAGTTTTACTTTTATGATGCTTTTTTTTTCCCCTTTCTCGAGCTTTTTTTTTTCTTCTTGACAATATTTTTTCTTTTTACAATTATTCCGTAACCTTTCTGATGAGGTTTCAAATATAAACCTTTACCAAGAGCTTGTGCTTCAATTTTTTTATTATGACGCTGCTGCTCTTCTAAAAGTTGTTTAGCTGCATTTGCTCTAATTATAGCTTGTGCAATTCCAGCAGCGCCACCTGCTAATGAACCTACTGCACTAAGTCCCGCAAACACTGGTATGAGTGCGGGAAGAAAGCCTTCTATCTTTGGAACAGGCAGTATTCGAGGTAAACTTACATTACGTTTACCTCCAGCATTTTTCATAACAGCACGAGCTGTTTGAAGAGCTTTTTTGATAGCAACTCGTGAATCATTGCTAGTTGTTGCTACTTTTGAAGCACTTTTTATCAAGTTTTTCAAGGTTAACCTTTTCTTCTTCTTCTGATTACACTTTTTCTTCAAACCCATGCCAAATTTTGATTTCACTTTCATAATATTATTAACAGCGTACGCTGCAGCTTTTTCACCTAAACTAGAATCTCAAGCTGTAACACGTTGCCAAGCCTTTTCAGCCAGTGCACGATCTGCTGCGTTCCGAGCGACTATATCTTCACGGTTTTTCGAGTAGGCAATGTCATGTTCTTTACATGCAGCGTCTAGAGGATTAATGCCCGGATCTCCGCGTGCTAGCCGTTTATATAGCTTTGTACCTGGACCACAATATTGATAGCCTGGTATATGCATTTCAAAGGGTAACTTATTAATCAATTTATTGATTAAACCGTGACCTTGATGCATGATCATGACTTTTCAATGATAAGCATATAACTGAATTCAAAGCTATAAAAAGCTGCTTTTTATATTTTTCCATGTCAGTTACGATTCGAACTTCAGACAGTATCGATTTGAAACCGCAACCAATCAAACTTCCTGTAGTCAACTTTGATACATTAACCGAATCAGATCGTTGCAAGAAAAGAAGGCATGGAGATCTTTTACCAGACAGTATTCGCGCTGTTTTTTGTGGACCATCTAACTGTGGCAAGACGAATGCTTTATTATCTCTCATTACTCATCCTAATGGGTTAAAATTTGAGAATATTTATGTTTATTCAAAGTCTTTGAATCAACCAAAGTATCAATTATTACAAAAACTTATTGAACCTATAGAGGATATAAAATATTTACCTTTCAGTGAACATGAACAAGTTGTATCACCAGATAAAGCTCTAGAAAATTCGATTATGATATTTGATGATATTGCGTGTGAAAAACAGGACAATGTTAAAGCATTTTTTTGCATGGGTAGACATAAGTGCGTTGATTCTTTTTATCTTTGCCAGTCGTATGCTCAAGTTCCTAAACATCTTGTACAGGATAATGTTAATTTATTAATTATATTTCGTCAAGATGAAATGAATTTAAAACATATTTATAATGATCATGTTAATACAGATATGTCATTTCAACGTTTCAAAGATTTCTGCAGATCATGTTGGAATGATAATCATAGCTTTATTGTTATAAATAAAGATTGTAGTATGGAAAAAGGAAGGTACAGAAAAGGCTTCGATAAATTTCTTATAAATACAATAAATTTGGAATAAATCAAACATTTGCATGTGAGATATTATCAGTTCAACATGTCTAAATTTGAAGAGCAAATTAATGTTCTCCAGCAAATGGAAAACGCTCGAGAAGCGATTAGACGTAAATATAACAGTTTAAAGTTAAATAAATTAAATGCCGAAGAAGTGGTAAATAATACTTTTAAACCCATTGTTAAACCGCTTGAAAAATTGATTAATATCACAAAAACGCAAAGTAAACGTCCTATGAAAAAATTGATGGTTAAAAAAGAAGAAGCACGTGATGATATTAATGAAATAAAACAAGACGATCATGATGATGATGATGATGATGATGATGATGATAATGATTTTAATAATGATGATTATACGGATAAAGATAGTAACAATGATTATGACAATGAAAAAAGTATGAAATCTGATACTAGTCAAGACGATTATTTTTCAAGCGATGACACATAAAAAAGATGAGATCATAGATAAATATATTAGAATGATTCAAAGAGGTGAAACTAAATCTCTAGATATAACATATGGTATACGTAAAAAATTAAATGAGATTGTAATAGGAAACTCATCCTTCTCTTACGATGATAAGTTCATTATTATTGATGATAAAAAGTATGAAAAAAGTATTGGGTTAATTGAATTATTATTCAAAAAGGAGCCAAATTCGACTATTATAACTAAAGAGAATATAACAGATTACATTAAAATTATAAAACAAACGTGTGCTCATAAAAGATATTATAAAGAAGATCAGTCAATACGTGAATCAAATTCAAAAAAATTTATTGACTACATTGGAAAATTTCTGCATAAACGATCGTCTAGAGGAGGTTCAGGTTTTCTGCTACCATTTAAAATTGCAAAACGTTATTCAAATACTGATTACGTTTATTGGGATGATCCAAATGAACTTGTAGATCGATTGAGATTATTAATTGCTGAAAAATATGCTGGCAATCAAAACCATGAGAATGAAATACAGTCAATAATTGAAGAACTTCGTGAAGCACATATAATATTGTAATAAAAAAATTATGAATAGAAAAAACAATTGATTATGTAAATGTTATACAGAAATAAAAAGAAAGTTTAATATATATTTACAGTTTATTTATTCAAATTTATATAAGTATTTGTTATAAAAATATATTAACATAATTGTGAAATTTTCTTTAAAAGCACTGGATTAATAACTGCTGCACTTCTTTCAATCCTCATCTTAAAACGTTCACGATCACGTGCAACTTGCATCCATTCTCCTTTTCGAGCACTTTCATGAGCAAATAACCATGTACACATTTTGTGAATTGTAACTTTATCATTGAACGGAACATTTTTTTTTTGCTTTTGCTCATTAGAGGTGGTAGGAACATTAAATCTGAAGTCAAAATAAAAGTTTATATAATATTTATTTGATATTAGTTTATAACAATATAAGATAAATCTTACTTTATTTTATAATGTCCCCAAGCTAGTGTCTCGTTGCTTCCAGGTACGAGGTATCTTTTATCATCATATGGACTTAGTGCAATTTTTTGCTGTTGTACAGTCTCTACGTTGTGCAACTTAGATCTAATAATAGACTGCTTTCTTTGCAAAATTTTCTGGTCTTGTAAACAGCTTAAATAGTCATCGAAACTAATAGTTTTTTTCACAACTGATGACTTTATACCTTTGATTTTTTTCACAAAGTCAACATTGTTTACACGCGTACTATACATTTTACTTCTTAAACCAATAAATTCTGTAAGTATATTACCATTACATTCATCTTTCATAAGTCCAACCACTTTTTTATTCATACGAGGTATTCCGAACTCATTATTCTCTGGATAATCTGACGTATCGAATCGTTCGATATTTAATTTAATATCTGTATAAAAATCTTCGCAACCTATTGCATAAATTAAACTGTCAGTATCCGTGTAAAGCAACTTACAGTTGCTTTTATATTTTTTTAGCATATAATCATAATGAAAACCATACATAACAATCTTTGAAATATCTAGCACAGAAAGACCAATATAAATAGGCTTATTAATGTATACACTAGTCTTTCGCATTTCAATAGCAGCTAAATTTTCATTAAATATAGCGCTACTGTGGAAGTTTGGTTTAGAAATAAGAGCTTCTATACCATAACGTCCTTCCCATTTTGTCATTAGTTTCACATCAACATGTTTACGTACATTTTCCATAGTTTTTCCATATACAGCATTATTCATAAGTCTAAACAAATTTTTTTCAAACTCATTTTTAGCTTGAGCTCTCATTGAACTATTTAAATCAATGTAAGGCTTTAACCATTGAGATTGTTTAAATTTTAAAACTCTATGAATTTTAACAAGCTCAAGTCCGTTTGCTATTGCCTGCTTTAGAGCACGATAATGAATAACATAATTTTTTTTATTCATTAACGTAGCTAAAAGTTTTTCTTGCTTAGATCCCGGTGGTTTCATATGTTCTGGACAAAAAGGTAAATCATTATGCGCACAGTGGATTTCTGCAGGATAATTTAGATCTACTTCTAAAATGTATCCTTCTGGAGCATTGTCATCAATGTTTTGCAAATTAATATAATTAAAATTATCAACCCATTCGAAACCATCGTAGGGTAATGATTGAGTCATTGCATAACCGTACAAATTATTAGCATCTAAGTATACAAGATATAAATTATCTTGATCACTTCTGTAATTTTCTTTCATATATTTATGATTAGCTTTAGCATATCTATGAGAACATTGACTTAATCCACCTCTAATACCACGCTCTATAAAAAGCAACATATCAATGTCTGTAATAAGCTTCAATTTTACACCTGTGATTTTTAACATTGCATCCCAAGTATAACCAGGTGTAGTATAGTAGTGAGCTGGATCAAGACCATAAACTGTTAAACACTGATCTCCAAAATTCTCAAAAATGTCTGCCAACAATAATATATCTGTTTTCATGTATAAATCAGAATATTCTCCAAGCGTTTTTATGTTAAACATAGTCCATACTTTCTGAGCATGATAATAATCTTCGTCTGACGGAGTTGAATCTGTTAATGAACTGTAAAACTTTTCTTTACTAAGCAGTTCAGTTTCATCAAGTTTTTCCATACAATTAATGTACTCATAAGGAAAAACACCCTTCTTAGTTAAAAGTTTAACTTTCTCACTGTCCACATCATAAAAAACAGATTTAAGAATTTTAAACTCACTCAGATAAGATGCTAATTTATCTAAAGATGAAGCCATAAAGCGAAACGAATCAATAAACCGAAACTTTATTATACTGTTTGTGATATTTTTCGTAAATGAAATATACTTTTCCTTTGTTAAAGGAAGAAGATCAATTTTGCCTGGAAAACAATTTGATATGTCATTTATTATAAAATGAGCATCATATCCACTAAGATTATGAAAAACTACTGGAATTATTCTTGAATCTTGATAGTTTATATTACATTCAGCATGGGCAGGTCCTCTAAATTTTGAGGTTAAGTGACAGTGATCACGAACTTTGATTCTATGATCTATTGATTTTTCACAAATATGACATTTATTTGACTCACGAAAAGATCTTTGTTGTTCTAAACTAAGATTTTCCATTGGTATAGGATTACCATGTATGTTTTCTATTTGTTCAGCAACTTTTTTCAGTTCTTTTGCAAACCAGAGAGCAGGTTCTCGACCTCTATAACTTCTATATCGTGATAGAGAATTATCATAATTACATTTTAAATAATAACCAATGCTGAACATTTTATGTTTTTGATAAGCTATAGTATTTTTTATACCAGCTTCTTCGGAATCAACATCATCTGTATTACTAATTGGTATTAGTAAACACTCACAATCTGCATAGATTACAAACGGTAACTTTTCTTTAAATTTATCATTTTTAAATTGTATTATATTGTTACCATCCTTAGGTAATTCAATTTTACAATTATTTAACATCTTGCATTGCTCTTCATGAGAATCAAGCTTTTGTTGCGTTGAAAAAAAATGTAGACATCTATCACAAATATAAATCTTGTTTTGTTTACATGTCAAATTCTTTCTCACTAATCTTGAAAGGTATTTAATATATACGTAGTGATAATTGTCACTACTCGCAAAAATAATATCATCGTTATTATAATCTTCACAATTATCATCTAAATCACTATAGTCAGTGTCATTTTCTTCTTCTTCTCTAATTAGAAGGAGATTCACATGATTCAATTTTTTTTTCAGACGATAGATGAAGTGGTACGATTTCTTTGCCGTCCAAACCAAAAACATTCACTGAAATATCAGTATTTTGTTTTTCAAATTTAGCTATTTTTCGCAACGGTACTGGAAATTCAATTCCTTCCATATTTAACTCTTCCTCAAATCTCGTGTAATTAGTTACCCTATCAGGATGATTACAACGTGAAACTGGATGTAGCGCTGACAGAATGGCCCACTTAAAACACTGATCATCAAAATTTTTCACATTAACACATGCCTTCTTTTTCGCAATAAAATCAGGTAAAGGTATATATGATCCACCACTTCTCATTGGATTCATCTTATTAATATTCAATTGTAGATTGATGATCGATTCCAAAGTCCAACCGGAATCCTTTTCTTCAAATTCTTCAATATCACGTAACAGAGGCTGCTTCACGTTCTCAATAAACCATTGTTTCAGATCAGACGATAAAAAAATCTCAGAATTTGCCGTATTAAAATGTTTCGTCTCGATAATGTGCTCTTGTTCAGCATCAATAATTACTTTTTTAAATTTACATGATAAAGAAGTATTTATTTTTACAGCACTGTCAGCTTTCCTTAGAAACTGTTTTAAACGTCTTCTAAATAATACAGATGCATCATCTAAAAATGCACTAACGTCAATATGCTCAATATTAGCAATAATGCTTGTACGCATACGATTTTTAAATGCATTGTCTAAATCAATCCATTGAACACGTTTACTCGAGTTTTGCATAAGTGCGCCACCACTTTTTTTTTCTAAAGCCTCAAGTTTTACACGAATGCACTCAACTTTGGCTGTCATATGTAAAACACTTTGCTTCTGCTGCACTGTCAAGCTTTTATTATTCAACACTTTACGTAGAGTTTTACATGCAAGCTTATAGTGATTTTTCCAACGATTATTCATATCACTTTGTGCAGAAGATTTTAGAAGATTAGCTGCTTCTTCTAAAAAATTCAAATAAATTTTACACTCTTGAACGAGATCCATCACAATATTTTTTTTTTTTCCACAAAGAAGAAAGAAAAGAAGTGAGGACAGGTGGTTTCAGCGCTCTTTATATCCTAATCACTTCAAGATCATTTTTGTAGAAGATAAAAGATAAGTCGTAATCTGTACGCAAATTGTGAGTAGGTAGGAGGTGAGCTTGGAAGCGCGCGCATCCGCGAATAGCCTTGGCGGCGCGCGAGCGGGAGAGAGCATCGTGAGCGGGTGGGTGGGAGATGGCCTTGGCGGCGCGCGCATCCGCGAATAGCCTTGGCAGCGCGCGAGCGGGAGAGAGCATCGTGAGCGGGTGGGTGGGAGATGACCTTGGCGGCGCGCGCATACGCTAGCGGGAGAGTGATATGACCTTGAATTTACGTATAAATTCAGCCGTAAAACTAGTGCGCTCACTGTTCTGATGCTCTTGTGAATATAGTAAGAGTGCATATAGGTTAGCTATGGCTCGATGTCAACCAGTGTAAGTGCTTTATGATAAGTTGAAATAGTTTTTTATATTTGCATTAATAATACTTTTTTATTTTACAGCCCTCCACGAAACATGGAAGTTATCATAGATATCCAGTGCTTTGATTTAAATAGTGATGTGTTTATAAAAGAAATGGCTGCCGTAGATGTTGATCTCAAACTGATGCCAAAGTTATACCTTTTTAAACCTCCTGTTGAGTGGGAGACATTAAATAATAAGGCAGTTAAATGTAATAGATGGCTGCAAAATCGCTACCATGGATTACAATGGGATTCTGGTAATAGAAGTTATAGTGACATAATTGAAGTGTTTCATGAACTACGAGTACTTGGCGGACCTGGTGTGCAAGTATTTTTCTATGTAAAGGGGCTGCATAAACTGAACATACTCAAAAAACACCTGGATCATGTATTTAACTTGGAGGATATAGGATGTCCATCGCTGCAAGAACCAGGCTTTAGAGGTGCAGACGTTTGTGATTATCATCCGCCAGACTGGAACAAGAATTGCTCTTTGCAAAACATCATTGCCATGAGAACGTGGTATATTAAAAAATATAATGAAGTGATGATAGGAAATAGAGGTTGTGATCAACACGGTTTGTTAAAAAAACACCTAACTTTAAAAGCTGGAAAATTATACCTTCAAGAAAGAATATATTTTGAACCATAACAAAATAAAGAAAAAAACATTGTACAAATATCTTCTTATTCTACAAAACCCTTTTATCCTTTTTCCCATTAGTGTTTTTTATTCATCAAATAAGTGATGTGAATATTTGGTGAAACTTAAAAAAAAAAAAGTGTTAAATAGTGAGTGAAAGTGAGAAATATATAATAGTGCTGAAAAGTGTCTAAGTGTAAATAAAAAAAATAATGCAAAAGTGTTACAAAAGGAAGAAAAAGAAGTGCTCAATAATCTTTCGTGCATAGAAGACAAGTTCTCTGCAGCGCATGCGCGCATCCCGATGCGGGAGTCAGGCCTTCGAGTGTCTGTAGGGTGGCTTTGGTGCAGGGCTTTTTTGACGTGTACGCTCACCGTCAAACTCACGCACACAAGAGTGGCAATTACTCTTTTCCTCAATACTTTAAAAAAAAAAAAGTTAAGTATCTTGGTAAGCAGTGTAGTGTAAAAAAATAGTGCAAAAGTGCTCAATGTGATTTATACATATATCGGTTGAACATAATATTTTCTTAATATAAACATTTTTGTAAAAAAAATACTTCATCTTATTATTGTATGAACCCTTTTTCTCCTTTTTCACATATCCTCACCAAAAAAAAAATAGTGCAAAAGTGTTCAAATACAAGCGCGCATCGGGCATCGGGATACGGGCACCAGAGGGCGCGGCCCTCGATCGCCTGCTGGCCTTCGATCGCGTGTGGCACTCGATCCCAGCGTGGGTCGGCAAAGCAGGCATCCGGATGCCAGATGCTGGCGGGCAGAGGGCGCGCCGGGTGACCTCGATCCGCGCGTGGGCAGGCTGGCCTTCGATCCGCGATCGCGGGTCGGTAAGGCAGACCACCAGGGGGCGCGGGCGGGTGGCCTTGGAGTGGTCGGTAGGGCAGGGCCGAGTCGGTAGAGTAGGTCGCGTGTGGGTCGGTAAAGTAGGGGGGCCGGTAAGTGGCGCAGAACCATCTTAGCCCCTACTACTCGCGTCAAAACAAACCAGCCGCCGCCGCCGCCGCCGCTGGTTTGTTTTGAAGATTACCCATTAGACATCTGTGTTACGTACAACTGATTAAACAGACACAGCGTGTAAGACCAGTCTTATTTTTTTTACGACTTTGAAACCCAATAATCTCTTCGGGTGCTGGGTGACGATGAGAAAAAAGTACACGTTCCAATTTTGTGCATTGTACAGCTAGTATGTATCAGTTGCATAGAGACTGAAGATATTTTAATTAGATGTGAGATGTGCGGTATTCAGGAATACATGTTTAATCGCGACCCGGTAAAGCAACTTGTTGATCTGGCATTAGCGCCAAGAAGACAATTTCAGCGGGTTATATTCATAGCACACAATGCCCAAGGATTCGATGCACAGTTCATATTTAAGTATGTTGTGGTAGTAAAAGGACGCTGTCATTTTAAAAGCGCTGTTCCATTTGAACGATAAACAGTGAAAGGCTCTCTTGCAGACGGCTGATTCGAAATTAGTGCGTCATATTTATGAGTGTGCTTTAAACGTGTTGATCGGTAACGTGCCCTTGGAGAAGTCTCACAAATCACGCTTACGCAGACATGCAAAAACACTGCGGAAGTTAGTCGAACCTTGTGTGAGCCTGTCGAAAAAGAAAAAAATCATTGTACAACACGGTGGTTGCTTACCAGCAGTATTGGCCCCTGTTATTAGTACACTGTTAGCTAGTATCATTAGTAAGTAGACGACATGGAACATGCTAAAAAGATAGTGCTTGAGCCGCATGAGAACGTTGAACGTCTCCAGAGTGTACTAGCAAATGACGGTTTCAATAATGCTACGAATATATTAAAGACTGTTCAACACCCGGAACCGTGATGATTAGACTGGATGCTGAAATGAACAACATACTGAATTCATCTACTTCCAAAGGGAGTGAGAAAAATGGACACATTATCGTTCTGTGCTGCAGCGTTATCTCCAACTCAAGGATGCCGATAACTATGATAAGATTAGAAAAACGGAGGAAAAAGATAACAAAGATTGGGGTCATATGCAAAACAATAACGATGATGATGATGATGATGATGATGATGATGATGATGAAAACGACGACAATTATAATGACGAGGTACAGCAGCTCTAGGAAGAGGATCGGATTAATGCGAGCATCATCGAGAGCCTGCCTGCAAAGTACAGGCGACAGACTGGATAAGTATTGCGTAAATTACGTGTTAGTGGGAATATCGGCTGGGATGCCAATGGTACCGTGACAGTAGGTGGTGTGCGTATACACGGAGCCAACATGATTGATCTGGTAAATGATGCTATGAGAAATATAAAAGGTTCTCCACCATCTGAGTACACGCAATTTTCCGTTGCTCTTCGAGAATCGTTTATACCACGCGAATGCATCGGTAACAATCGTGTTTGGAATACAATACTAGCCAGTACACAAGGTCATGCTGTCCCGTCTGGAAATATACCGCTACCACCAGGTGGTGCCACTGGTACCGTTCCACGCCAGATTTATCACTAAGTAGCGTTGGTCATCTATTTCAAACGCCACGCCAGGCTGCTGCCGAGACCAGTAGCTCTGACACCGGTAAAGGAGGCGAAAGCAGCGGAGGCTATGTACAGCAGCGCGAGCACATAAGAAGAGCAAGAACGAGTAAACGTGAAAAATGGCGCACTAGATGAATTGATCGATTTGCTACCGTTTGAAAGCACATACCCGGATATAGATTTTGCGGCCCAGGTACAAAACTAGCGGAACGTATCGAACGTGGTGAAGTCGACATCAATCTGTTGGATGAGGCGTGTCGTCAGCATGATCTAGTCTACGGTGACAAACAAGGCAACCGGCACAAGGCTGATCGAGTTTTAGCTGAATACGCATTTTCACGAATGCTCTCGGATGAAACAGATGGAGACGAGCGAACACTATGATGACAGCTTGCTGCATGGTTAGCAAGATAACCTTTGAAAAGTTTTTTCACGAATCAAGAAAATACTGAAGAAGAATAAGAAAAAAGTACAAAAGAAATCAAAAGATAGTAGTAGTAGCAGCAAAGTTGATGAATCTGTGAAAAAAGGGATTAGCAAACAACAAAAAGAACGTAAGGGGTCGAAAATAAAAATAAAAAAGTGAATAAACAATCGATGCATGATGAGTAGAGAAAGAAGAAGATTCGAGAACATATATCACGCGCCTCCACATCCAGCAGCGTACGCTAGTATTGATAAACCTTTTCAAGCTACGCGTGAGAGAGGTAAAAACAGTAATAAAAAAGAAAAAGTTAATCGTGAGGGTGTTGTAGAGTGGTTCGACAGTCAAGATGCGTATAATCTACATCGATCGATCAGACTTCGATTTCCGCGACGTAGTTATAATGTGCGAAATTTGGATGGTGTATGGGAGGTTGATCTCATGGATTTGAGATCCTTGAAAACTTACAACGAGGGCTACAGTTATATTTTGACTGTCATTGATGTTGTCAGCAAATATAGCTGGTTAGAAGCGATCAAGCAAAAAACCTCCAGAAATGTCGCTGAGGCTTTCTTGCGTGTACTGTCGAGAAGCAATGGGCGTAAACCAAAGTGTCTCCAGACAGTCAAGGGTAAAGAATTCCTTGGTCGTGAGACGCAACAAGTTTTGCGCGACAATGACATCAATCACAGAGTGGTACGCAGTCCGGATACAAAGGCTGATATCGCAGAGAGACTTATACGAACTATTAAGGAGCGAATTTGGCGATATTTCACTCACAAAAATACACGAAGGTACATCGATGTGTTGCAGAATATTATAGAGACATACAATCACAGTAAGTACTCAGCGATAAAGATGACACCTGCATCTGTGACCTTGTTCAAGGTTGGATAAGTACGGGAAAATTTGCAACGTCGCTATAATAATAACAATGGTTGTAATTTACCCAAGTTCAAAGTCGGTGCGTTGGTACGCGTCAGTCGTGCACGATCCGTCTTTGACAAAGGACGGCGGCGGCTGGACCCTAGAGGGCGGCTGGACCCCAGAGTTATTTAAAATTGTGCGGATTTCTCTGACACGCCCACCACCTGTCTACAATTTGCAAGATCTGTCAGGTGAGGACATAGATGGTGGTTTCTACTCGGCGGAATTGAGAAGAGTTCGAAAAGATCTGGTCATTCAAAATAGAAAAAATTTTACTCAGCAGAGGTAAGGGTCGCTCAAAGGAGTATTTCGTTAGCTGGAAAGACTATCCAGAAAAGTTCAACTCCTGGGTCAAGGCTAATCAACTTTCGCAAATATGAGGGATCAATTTTACATTATTCTGCATAGCAACAGCAGAATGAATTATTTCGTGGAAAACACTACAACGCATTATGTTACACCGTTGCCACAACAGATCAGATTACAAGGTTCATGGCTGACTCATTTGTGCGAGTGTTTAAAGTCCGAGCTGCTATTGTTCGACATCCGATCGACCCAAAGCACAATCAAGGGATCGCATTGGGTTCAATACAAACCTATATCGTCTTTGACCGATGACTCACCGATAGAATTTGTGATCCCTGGCAATAGTGATGAATACCTCAATCAGGCTCATACAATGCTCAGTCTTCGTGTAAATTTGAGATCTACCACGTCCGACGAAGATATATCTGGGGCAAATCGACCAGCTTTTACAAGCCCGAGTAGGACCAATCATTAATTTGATGCATTCACTGTTCAAACAAGTGGATGTGTCTTTCAATCAGAAGCCTGTGTTACCACCTACCAACACCTATGCCTACAGATCGCCTGAATTACGGACCTGCCGCAAAATTTTCCCACTTGTCGACTGTCTTGTGGTGTGAGAATACAGCTGGAAAAATGAACGACACAGAAAATCAGAACCAGAGATTAGTGGAGAGACGAAAATTGCTTACTGCGGATAAATCTGTTGATCTTATTGGCTACCTTCACGACGATGTGTTTAATCAGGAGAAGCTGTTGATCAATGGAGTTGAAGTGAGAGTACGCTTAGTGAAATCACGTGATAACTTTTGCCTGATGGATCCTGCAGGCTCTTATTCCATACACATCGAGGAGGCGAACCTTCTAGTCAGACGTGTAAAAATTAGTCCGGACATATTGCTAGCACACGTTCAATCACTCTTAAAAACAACGGCTCAACAGCCTTTGATGAGGGTGGAAGTCAAAGCAATGACTATGCTCAGTGGTGTACACGGTGAAACATTGGACATTATCATATTGGGTCAGCTGCCGAAGAGAATTATCCTGGGTTTTGTCAATAATAAAGCTTTTAATGGCGATCGGTTGCTCAATCCTTTTAATTTCGAGCATTTTAATATAAACTTTCTATGTTTGTACGTTGACGGGATATAGTTGCCTTCGAAACAACTGCAATCAGACTTTGGTGCGAGAAATCTATGTGTGGATGCATATCACACACTATTCTCCAGTACAGGCATACACTTCCTCGACGAGGACAACTAAATAGCGCGCGAATCGTACCCCCACGGATACTGTCTATTTGCCTTTGATTTGACTCCAGATTTATCGGCAAATGGCTGCAGTAATTGGAATTTGATCAAACACGGTAGCGTTAGATTAGACGTACGTTTCTGTGCGGCTCTAACAGAAACAGTCAATTGTATTATATACGCAGAGTATGATAATATTTTAGAAATTGATGCCTCACGTCAAGTCATCGTCGATTTTAGCAGTTAAAACGTTTACCTCACAGTTGTTGCTACTCTACTACTGTACATATATACATCTAGCGAGTTACTTTGCAAATTCAGTCTCTCTAACACTGTTCTTATACACTTCATGCAACTATGGACGTGATCATTGACATTCAGTTCTTCAAAGGCACCAGGCATAGAAATTTTCCAAATGAAGTAGCCGTAGTGGCTGTGAACAGTAATTTTAGTAGTATTGGCTGGTAATACCGGCAATAGCGCTTGGTCATCTGAGTGAAGATATAAGAAGTTTGAACGATTGGCTGACCCAGTACCATCACGCACTCGACTACTTTGACGGTGAGGTGTCCTCGAAGGCGGTAAAAAAAATTTTAAGAGAACTTTTGAAAGTGTGCTGAAAATATACATTAGGGGTAATGATATATGGCTAGTGCTACACAAAGTAATACCTGATCAAATTTGTAATCTCGGCTACTCACAGGTACCATTAAAAATTCGAGCAGTACTTTTGCAGACATTTGTAATGATGGACAGTCTTCAAATATTGAAAAACCTGTCGAAAATCCGCTCGCATACTGTTGGGTTATTCCCAGCCGATCAGATACCGAAGGTGTAGACGAAACCGACAGCGTTCATTGAATTACATCTTCATTAAATACTGAAGATCATACGAAATCGGGTATGCATTGGGTTGCCCTTTAAGCTGACAAATCTTGCAACGCTTTTTATTTTAATAGTTTTGGTCTCCCTCGATTCATACCCTATCATATAAATCGATGATGTAGTCCGGCAGTATGTAGACTGTAAAGAAAGAAAAAACGCTGACAAAAACTTTATCGGAAGCGGTGGCTGCATTCTCAGGTGCTTGCAAAACTGCAGTTTTAAGATGTCATTGTTGTAGCGCAAGATGATACTGCGAGATACAGCGTTTTTTTTTCTTCGAATGTTTGCTGCTCAATCAGTGTTAATGCACTCTCTTTGTTCCTCCTCCGAAGAGTGTCGCACACGTGGCGGTTGCCACCTCCACAGGTGGTATATACTAAGCGCTCGGAGTAGTTTAGTCGTTTCAAAGTGGTGGCAGAGGTGACACCAACGACGTGGCGCACCAAAAGGAAGACCGGCTTCAGCTGCTGAATACCCTATACAGTTTAGACAAGTCGTACGCAACGGAGATCTCTGTCGGCCTGGAATACACCAGCTTCAGAGACGAGTACTACGAGCCTTTGGTGCGCCTATTGGGCGACGACTCCAATGGAATCGCTTTTACCTACGATGGATGGCTGCAATTCAAAGACTGTTTCAAAGAATTTTTCAAGTATCTTTGTGGACCCAGCAGCGAAGTCATAACGGGTCAACAGATTTGGGGTACAGGATGGATAGCAAAATTCACACACAGTGGGAAAGACAGGGCTATGGAAATTGAGGATAATACTCTTCCTAGGACACTGAGAGTTCTCAGCAAACGCCTTTGTGCAACTATTATTATGAATAAAGTTAAGTTTCTTCCTTTGAATGAGTATATTGTGAAATGTATTGATGCATACCTAGAATATCTTAAGCTGGTAGCGGGCAGTATTTGTTGTGTTGGCAGAGAGACTGTAGAATACATAAGAGTGTTGCTCTAGACAATATACCACTCATGAATACTGGTGTGTATACAACGACTTTTGTCAAACAAATTATTAATCTGATTGATGATAAATGGTTCGATATTATTACAGCTTGTTTTTTAATTTTTGCTATTATAATTATATATATATATATATAGTAAGATGGCGTCGAGCCACAAAGAGCCGCCCGATAAGCCTGATTTAAATTATTATAAAGGCCGCCCAAAAACCTTGGTAAAAACTGGGATTTGTGTAATTTGTGAAAGTGCCTACTATAAGAGTGATTTTGAAAAATTAAACAATACAATGTACGTTGGAAAACACCTAGTAATTTGTCCCGAACATAGACTGAAAGACATAACCTCCAAAACAAGTGATGAGCATATGCTCAATGATGTGGCAAAAAGCGTGATAGCGCAAATTAAA
The DNA here is from genome assembly GCA_020010945.3 of Muscidifurax raptorellus. Classification (NCBI taxonomy): domain Eukaryota; kingdom Metazoa; phylum Arthropoda; class Insecta; order Hymenoptera; family Pteromalidae; genus Muscidifurax; species Muscidifurax raptorellus. The sequence continues at coordinate 1,537,090 of JAHUUD020000027.1, forward strand.
CTAAAATCATCTGAGGAAATTAGAGAAGAAATTTTACAAGACCTACACATTAAAACAAAAGAAAAGTTAAATGATGCGTATATAGAAGATGATTCTGATATAGATGCTTTAGTAACTGTAAACACACTATTAAAGCAGTATGTAAAAGACCTACAGTACAATAATCAAATACAAAAAGAATTAATTGAATTTCACAAAAACAATGCTGTAGAAAAACCCATTAGCAAGAAAACATATGCTCATGCGACATATGAATTGAAACCTAAACCAAACATTTACCAAAAATTAAAATCACGAACAAAGATGAAGATCAAAAAAATATTCTGGAAGTAGTTACAAAGTATTTAGTCGAAGAAAAGAATGTTAAAACATAAGGAAAAAAAATGAAAACGAAATAGAGATCAGCTGTATGAACGCGTAGAGTATTGAAACTTTGGAAACAGTACTACCAGGAAAGCTACAAAGCTGCGAGGTTGAAGTTGAACAACAACATAACCCAAAAGTAAAAATAGTGGGCATCACAAACGATACAAATATGAGTGAACAAGACATAGAAGACGATATCAACAGCAGTAACTTTAGCCAATTTAATAATGGAGGAAAAGTGTTGCACATGTATAACAATAATAGGAATAAAACGTGCACAGTGTTTATAGAGGTAGCTCCAGAGATTTATAAACATCTAAGAGAGAACAAAAATCTAATTTTTGTGGGACATCAGTATTGTAGAGTTTATGATTTGATAAATCTAACTCCTTGTTTTAATTGTGGCAGATATGGTCACAATGCAAGTAAATGCAGGAATGACTCTGCCTGCATAAAATGCGCAGAGAAACATAAGGTTGGTGAATGTAAAGACACAAAAGTTGAATGCATTAACTGCGTATATAACAACACAAAATATAGAACAAGTTTACCAACAACTCATCTGGCTACATACAGAATTAACTGTAGTATACTAAAGAATAAAATAAAAAAAATAATTAATTCAATTGACTATCCGATAGCACCTTCATTACCGACCTGGGATGACACGAGTGCTATGAAGATAAAACAAAACTACTTAACAAGCAACCTACTTTATCAACGTAAAACGAATACCGTGAAAAATATAACACTCAAACTGCAAGATGCGTCATCTAAACAGAAAGCGGCGGGAACAAGTGCTGATGCAGCAAGAGCGAAATAATCAGCAAAGCAAGCTACTGGAAGAAATACGAGAGGCTATACAGCATTAAGGAAAGAGTGTACAATGATCTTGAGGCATTTAATAGCGATAGAAATAACACAAGAGATTTAATATTATATATAAATATTAGAAGCCTGAATGCAAATTTTGAAAAACTACAAATTAATTAGAAGTCTTAAGATCAAACCGAATGTTATTGTGTGTGCTGAAGTGTGGAATTTGACTCATTATCAGTATTATAAAATTAAGGACTATAACATATATTATAACTATGGAAATATTAACAAAAGTGATGGTGTAGTAGTTTATATTAGAGAGGATATATCTCACTCATGTGAAACAATAACTATTGGTAAACTTATAATATTAAACTCAATTATTACCTTAAGAAATAAAAGAAATTTAGAAATTTCCTCCTTATATAGATCACATGACCTGAGTAATTCGGAATTCAATCTTAATCTTAAAACTAACCTAATAAGAATAGGAGAACTAATAGGGGACTTTAATATTAATATTTTAGATTATAATGTGATAAGTATGGATTTCATAAATAAACTATAAGAAAATAGTTTTATACCTGGGTTTACAGGTACTACGAGACCAATGAAATTGGTCTCGTAGTACCTGTAAACCCAGGTATAAAACTATTCTTGGCTAGTTATTTATTTCAGCCAAGAATTGGCTGAAATAAATAACACAATTAATATAGATTGTGATAAACTTAAAACATGGTTATTATCAATGAGTTATCTAGAAAATATGTCAAAAGCTCCAAGAAATATGAAAATAGTTTTAAATTTACTACAAACAGGAATAACAGCACTAAATGATTACACTACTTTAACAGTTGGCACACCGATTAAATATAAAATAATACTAGACATAAGAACTTACATCTGTGAAAATGGTAAATGCAAATCGCATAATAATAGGACACATAGGCGTATAACTAAATATAATTACAACAAAATGATCTCTAGGTATATGAAAATAGATCTAATATTAGAGAATGTAACCAATGATATAATCTATGTATGTTTTGGCAGATTAAATGGGTCGGGGTTTTAAATAATCAATAATTATAAAATAACTGTTCTTTATTATGTCACTTCTTCACATCCGATTGATTTGAGACTCTCTCACGTACTGACCCGGAAGGGCAAGCAGCTAAGAAAAAGAACATATAGTATGGACCACAAGAAGAGTGGGAGAAGACGACACTCATTATATGCATGTGACTGTAGCACATAGGCGCTCTATAGTTCCAACATTCCCTCCCGACTATGTGGTCTTCTTCTTGAACTCATCATTCATACAAAGTATTATTTGGTTACAAAAGTTTATAATTATAAATTGTTTATCTTATTAAGAAGTATAGATGTTATTAAATAAACAGTGTCTTAAAATTATTAGTACACAATATCAATATAAAAATTAGGTAGACAAGTTTTCTTTGGATAATAACTAAACATAGATAATCAGTTTTGATTTTGATCCTTTGTGTTGCCTGTAACAAATAAATATTATATATAACTTAAACTTAATATTTACACATTATTCATATTTCTATCAGTTAATCGTTTATGTACTTCAAATGATAGAGGTTTCGTAAAAATATCAGCTATTTGTTGTTTAGACGAAATCCAGCTAACTTTAACTAAATTTCGTTTCACACACTCTTTAACATAATGTTCTCTTACTTCAGTCATATGTCGCAATTTATTTCCACCACTCGTCTTTGCGCTTGTTTCTGCAGCTTTATTATCGCACCATAGTAACATAGGATAAAAAGAATGATCTGTGATTATTGTTAACGATCTTTTTAATGCTACTAATTCCTGACATGCCTCGCTCATCGCTACGTATTCAGCCTGACAAGTAGACAGCGCGACATAGCTTTGCTTATGAGTTTTCCATGCGATTGTATCGCCATACAATCTTATAACAAAACCACACGTTGTTAATGAATTTTTGCAATCAGCAAAACTAGCATCAGAAAATGCTCCTAATCTATCCGTCTTAGCTGTAAACTTTAAACCCAGATTTTTAGTATGCAATAAGTATCTAAATACTCTCTGAACCATTTTCCATTCGTTTTCGGTAGGATTTAATTGGTGTCTATTTAATACGTTAACCGCATAAGAAATATCTGGTCGAGTTGCTCTTGATAAATATAAAAGACTACCTATTGCTTCTCTGTACGGCTCGATTTCTATAGGCTTAATTTGTTTGACGTTTAAATCTCTCGATTCTTCACGATCTCGTCTTTCTCTATTCGCTACTTGAGTCGTTATCATAGGTGTCCGTTGCGGATACATTTGATCAAATTTAAATTTTTCCAATATTTTATTAACATATTTTTTTTTACTTAAAACTATCGTTTTTGAAATTTATTTCTATTAATTGAAATCCCAAGAAATTATTGCGGCTCGCCCAAGTCGGTCATTTCAAATGCCTTTTGTAATTTAATTTTCATATCATCAAGTTTTCTCAAATCGTTACTAGCTATAAGAATATCATCAACGTACAGCAGAAGGATTAAAAATGTGTCATTACTTCGCCACATAAATAAACATGGTTCATTATAATCATTTTTCAAACCGATTTCTAAAGCTACTTCAGTGAATTTTTTATTCCATCGCTTTGGACTAATACGCAAACCGTATAAAGCTTTTAATAATTTGCACACTTTTTTATTTTTAATTTCATTAGAATAATTAGTACCCTCCGGTATTTCCATAAAAATTTCTTCTTCAATCGTTCCGTTAAGAAAAGCTGTTTTAACATCTAGCTGCATAATTTGCAAATCATATTTGTTTATAATAGCTAATACTGCTGTAACTAAAGGTAAACAAGATACAGGCGCGTATGTTTACATCATAATTATTTTTATCCTTAAATCCCCTTATAACTAATCGGGCTTTACATTTTACTTCCCCATTTCTTTCAAACATTTTCTTCAAAACCCATTTCGAATCTATTATATTTGCTTTGTTACCATTCTTTGATTTTATTGGTCTATCAACTAAATCCCAAACTTTATTTTTATTCATAGAGCCTCATTCACTTAAAACGGCCTTTTTCCACTCATTTCTTTCACTACTCTGCATAGCTTGTTTATATGATATTGGGTCATTGTTAATTTTAGCTAAGAAAGCGTGATACACCTAATCGTTAATTTTAAACGTATCATTTTGCTCTAAATTATAATCTTGTGCAGCAGTGTTTTTGAAATTTCTTTTACTTTCATTTATGGTTTGTATCACTTATCCCTCCGAATTTGAAAACTTTTCAGCAACTTCTTTTTTAAATTCAACAAACCATTTATTTTCATTAATCTTTTCATGTACTGCTGGCCAATTTTTAATCGCATCTTTGCTATATTTATCTCCATAAACTAACTTTGCATTAAACCTAACATCTCTACTCTACTAATACTACTCGTCTACCTTCATGCCTAAATTTAGGACCCGTCTTTCTCTGCACCTTTGTATAAGCTAAGCACCCAAACCGTTTGATTTGATTCATATTAAAGTTATAATTTAGAGCAAATTTCTTTAGAGGAGTAATCATATTATTAGATTTATGAGTTCTATTGTATGCATATACAGCCGCACTGTATATGCATACAATAGAACTCATAGATCTAATAATATGCCAAATTCCACATATTTTCCGGCAATTTCGAATCATACATATATGTTCGAATTTTCTTTTGAATTGTTTGATTAAACCGTTCTGAAACACCGTTATGCTCAGGAGTATCAGGACTCGAGTATTGTTGTTCTGCTTCTAAACGTTTTAACACTTCTACAGTATATCCACCCGTATATTCTGTACCGCGATCAGATCTTAAATAACATACTTTCATTACTATATTACATTACTTCAGCTATACATTGGATATGCTATAGCTAATCGCGAATAGTCATCAATGAAAACTGCAATGAATCCATAACCTTTCGGATATGATGGCGGATTTACAGGACCCATCAAATCTGAATGTATTATTTGCAGAGGCTCTGTTGCTCGATTACGAGTTGAATTAAAAGGCAATTTATTGATTTTGGCTATCATACAAACTTCGCAATCAAAAATCGCGTCTTGTAATTGTTTATTTTCTGGAAATTGTTTTTGCAATTCTTTTAAATAATTAATTGAAGCATGGCCCATTCTTACATGCCAAATCATAGCTTTATTATTTTTAATAAATTTATAATAATTTTTATTAAAAGGAGATTCTGCATCTGATAATTCAACAATAGGCAATTCGTTTATATCATTCATCTCCCGATCCCAAATAGTTGTATCAAATTTAGAGTGCTCATATAAAATTTTCTTTTCGTTTTTGTTAAATTTAATTGAACTTAGTTCTGTCGTTTTATTATTGTCTAAAGTGGACGCTTCTTTGTCAACGTTGTCTGTACTTTGATCATTTTAATGATCTATTGACTGAGGTGAATCGTTTAGCTTACATAGTTCTCTAGCAGTAACACTTCGTGTGACATATCGTGGTTCTGTTACATTCTTTGTAATCAGTTAAATTAACAAAAATATTATCTCTACTAGCATTTAAATTAAACGATTCAGTCTCGCCTGATTTGTTTATTTCTGACTCGACAATTCAATAAGGACTTTTATAAATTCCTTTAATAAAAGGTTCACTGGAAACCGGATCAAAAATTTCGATTTTTTCATTATTTAAATAAATTCCTAAACCAGACTCTACAAATTTTCTCAATGAAAGTAAATTTTCGGACAAATTTTCTGCACAAATAACTTTATCTAAAACAAATATTTGATTTTTAGTTTTATCTAATACTTCCACTACTCCCTGTCCCTCCGTTAAGTCTGTTGCTGAATTTTTATTCGCACATTTAATTACTTTAGTATCTGACTGATTGAATGTTTTGAAAATAAATTTTAAATTTGTTAAGTGTTCCGTAGCACCCGAATCAGCTAAAAATTTCGCTAGTAAATTTTTATCTTTGCAACCTGAATTTGAATTAAATTTGCAATCATTCACATTATCCTCGACTATAGGTATATAATAATTATACAAATGAAATTGCTCACCTGTTTCTTTGGTACAGGCTGCGTTCGCTTGACAATTTTTATTATTGCCATTATTCGAAGGTTTTCGCGAATTTTGGTTGCCTCTTTTATTATAGTAATTATTTCGGCCATTTCTACGACCCTTTTTGCCATTATTGTTGCGTTGAAACTTATTATTCTCATTGGATCTGTCATCGTTGTTGGCATTTCTCTTGAAACCTCTTGATCGGTTATTGAAATTTCGACCTCGTGTATTTTGTTTTTGATTGCCATTTCTTTGCATATTATTTCGTCTTAATCTCATAACAGAATTTAATGGACAATCAACAGCTTTATGCGTTACAAACTGATTGCAAGAATAACATTTCTTTAATCCAGTTCCTTTCCAGGGTCAATTTGCGCTTATGTGACCTTGATCATCACATTCGAAGCATCGGTCTTACACATCATTCCGATGTCTTGGTTTTCTTGTCATCATAGCTGCTCTTGGTACAGTCTCTGGTACATTTTGAAGTTTTTCAGCTTCTGCACGCATAATAAAACTTTTCAACTCATCATACGACATTTCTATTCCTGTTGCATTTAAAGTCATGAAATTTACTGACTGCACTTGCGGGACGTGCAACAGTATTGCATTGTAAAATGCGTTTCTCTTCTCTTCTTCTGACAGAGACTTTATACTAGTAAATTTTCATACATTATTACCAGATCTTCAAAACGATCCCAAAACTGTGAAGCATTTTCTTATGCTGGATTGCATCTCATTGTAAATAGTTGTTGTCTAACTGAGACTGTTGTGACATTTGTCTCGCATCTCTTAATATCTTTTATTTTTTTCAGAATTTCAACAGGATCCTTTATGTTTATAATTTTGGAATAATAATTCATATCCAATCTATTAATTAGAATATCTCGCACTTTAAATCTGTGTTTTTCTTTTAAACTTTCGTTAACTGAACTGGTACTTGGCGCAGAAATTGGATCTATTATATATAACAAATCTTGCATTCGTAATTCAGACGTAAAGTAATCATAGAAATGTTCAAATTTCATTTGAGAATTCTATTTATAATCTCTTTCTAATCCTGAATCTTTATATGTTTATAAATTTAAGCACATCCTTAAATCCATCAGCCAAAGATGTACTTGCCTTTTTTTCATTAATTTTTTCCAGTTCTTTCCTTACAGCCAAGGTTATTTTCTCATCAACATTTTGGCTTTCCTCGACAGGTACAATCTGATTTGAGCAATCTGTATTATTCTTATTTACCAATTGATACCTTTTCAGTTTGTTTTTCGGATCTTTCTTTACTAAATGACTTCATTATTTCAGTAAGAGCTTTAATATTGTCTTCAAGACTTGTAAACTTTTTGTCATTCGCATTGTTTTTCAATTCCAAATCATGAAATGATTTTTTTAGTAAAGACAATATGCTCTTTATAAATCTCCATTAAATTATCAACGGTCATACACACTTTGTTAAAAGAGGCGTTAAGTTCTGCTACATTCTGCGCATCATTCGTTTTCGCATCTGAAATATATATATCAATATTTAACATTCTGTCACATCTCTACGTATCTTTATTTTAATGAAGATTTCTTTAAAAACAAGCAGAAGAGACATTTCTTTTAATTTTATTTGATTTAATTGGATACTTTATATTACTTAATTTGGCTTATCTTTACCTGTTGATCGATCAAACACATCATTCTCATCGTACGCATCATTTTGACTGCTCTCAATCGCATCGCAAGTATCATCAATTCGTCGTATTTCATGAATTTCAGAAATACCCTCTGCATTTTCTTGTTGGATTGGCGTCCTTAGCAACTGCATGCCACGTTCATTACTCGTATGTGAAACAATGACTCCTTTTATCCAATTCCATTCCTCCGGATTGAAATCAATATTTGCTGTAAATCAATTTTATATTGCAGTGAAATTTGCTATTTAGACTGTGCTTCTAATTTAGCGTACCGAACAACAAGTACTACTAAATTGAAACAGAGGAGATCATCAATATCCGTACACAAGATATATTCTGATTTCATCTTAATCACTCATACAATAGTACACGCACTGCGCGTAAATATCGTAAGAATGACCCAACAAGAAATACTGTGTCCTTTATGTATAATAATTCATATGTTTAAACACATCGTGATCCTGAATTCATCTTTTACGCACCTAATCAATAGTTAGCACCTGATTCCGTATTCACGTGTATGATATCTCCTTGTACATTCAGCCATACACTATCGTCAGCATGTTCGTCGTTTAAACAAAAAGTAGTCGTACACGTGTTTAGACATTTTTGAAAAATTTCTAACTTTGTTAAAACGAATAATTTTATTAGGATACGCCTTGCTTTCATTAACCAATTCTTTAAATTATAAAAAGAAAAAACTTTTGTAGAAATGTATACATTTAACTAATCTTAAGCCGACTTATAAACATGAGAGCCTTGTGCTGGGTAAAACGAAACCTAAACGAGTGCGCTATACACTTCCCTCGAAGGCATCTCGCTTTACACGCCTGTGACTACATCATTCTACACTTTCTTTGAATCAATCAGTGGTTTTTGTTTTACGCCGTTTCTTTGTCTGAGACAATAAATGAATTTCCATTAATTTATTTACAAAATGTTGAGCAACGACGTCTCGTTGTATCAACAGAACTGAGCAGCAACGACTTGCTTTTAAGCTCGAGTTCTTTCACATCTTATTTATAATAAATTTATTTGTTACATTGAATAATCTTATCTCTCTGTGAATAGAATTTATAATATATATATATATATATATATATATATATATATATATATATACAGGGTGTCCCATTTTAATTTACCACCCCCTAAAACTGGTTAATAATTTGCTCTGAGAAAAAAATGTTTCAAATAAAATTTGTTGGGTTCAAAGGGGGGCATCTTTTGGCTATTTTAGCTGCGACCTTGAACATGACCTTCAAGGTCATTTGAAAGTCAAGACCAAATTTTCATATGAAATGTGCATATTTTTATGGCGGGTTCGGATTCTACTAAAAAAGAGAAACACTTTTTGTCCGAATCGTTTTTTAAAAAAATCCTAAATTTTTGTTGTAAACGGCTTTAAAAAAGTTGAAAAAATTACTAATATCTCTTATTGCCCCACCCTTTAAAAGAAGTTAAAAATTTGCTCTGAGAAAAAAATGTTTCAAATAAAATTTGTTTGGTTAGAAGGGGGGCATCTTTTGGCTATTCCAGCTGTGACCTTGAACATGACCTTCAAGGTCATTTGAATAAGATTTATCACATATTCGGGTTCTACTAAAAAAGTAACACTTTTTGTCTTAACCATTTTTTGATCATCAATAGGTAGCTCTCCCTTTAACTGAAAAGAGAATTTGTCCTAGAAATAAGCTGTTTTAGATGAATGTTACTAGCTTCAAACAAAGACAGAGGTATCCTTTGGATCACTTAAAGCAAGACCTTCACGTCCAGCCACTTAAGGCAAGACCCCGTCCAGCCACTTAAGGCAAGACCCCGTCCAACCACTTAAGGCAATACCCTATCCAGCCACTTAAGGCAAGACCTTCACGTCCAGCCAAGGCAAGACCCCTTCGTTCAGCTAGTCACGGAAATTTCAACGTCTCAAGTGCTCTATCAATTGCCCATTTGTATTCTCTGCCGAAAACTTCTTTGGACATCTATTAATGTTTGTGGGGTGAACGCCCGGAATGTTGCAACAATTCTCTCCATCATATTTTGTGCCGTCGTCGGGGCTTCCGCGTAAACTCTCTGCTTCACGGCCCCCCACAGAAAGAAGTCCAATGGGGTCAAATCTGGCGATCGCGCAGGGAATTCACAGATTGGACTACCAATTCCAATCCAACTATTTGGGTATGTCGCGTTCAGAAATCTCCTGACAAGTAGTCTACGATGAGCGGGAGCACCATCTTGCTGGAACCACATGTCTCGCCTTATTTCTAGCGGAATGTTTTCTAGAAGAGGTGGAATTTGGTTCTCGAGAATATCTAAATAAAGCTCGCCGTTTAAATTACGGTCATAAAAAATTGGACCCACAACGTATTCCCCAACTATGCCCGCCCAAACATTAATTGACCACCGTCTTTGTGTACGGTGATCTCGCTGCCAATGTGGATTTTCTTCTGCATAATAATGCGCGTTATGAAGATTAACTCCTCCCATATTGTCGAACTTTGCCTCGTCTGTAAAGAGAGTCCGATCAAAGAAAAATGGATCTATGCGCATTCGTGTTTCCGCCCATTGACAGAATCTAAGTCGCCTGGCAGGATCACCAGGCTCAATGGCATGTGTAAGGTACAAGTGATATGGATGAAATCTAAAATGACGCAATACACGGGAAACTGTTGATCTGGGTACTCCATGCATTCGCTGAATTTGTCGCGTCGAAATATGAGGATCCTCGGCAATTACAGCACGAACCCTAAGCGCAATATGCTCTCTTGGGCCCGTCCGTCATCTCTTCCTTCTTAAGTTACCTCTTTGAGCTCTTATCGTTAGAAGTTTAATATTCCTCCTACTAGGATGACGAGCGTCCGGATACCTTTCAGCGTACAGCCTCGCTGCAGCCTTGTAATTGTCGTGACATTCTCCCAGAATCTTGATCATGCTGACTATCTCTACTGGCGTGTAGTCAGCCATTAGGTTGTAGGTAGATTTTTTAGGGAATATTTAATCTTACTAGAAATAATTTATTATAAGTATTTTTCGGCTCCGAAATTCAGAAAGTCAATGAAAACCTAATGATGAGAAGCTTTGAGGAGCTGTAAGAATTTACAAGCTTTACCAATAGAACGATAACGAAGCAAAAAAATGTCTTTTAGCGAGAAATAAAGCATTTACGAGAAAAATATTTCTTAAAAAGATGCGTACTTTATCAGAGAATCTGAATATGATTTAAAATATGTACAATTTTCATTAAAAAAACTAAGCTTGATTTTGATTCTCAGTTGAAAACATGCCCCTTACTGCTCAAACTTGCCCCAGATGATGTCAAACTTGTCCCAGTTGTGACCGTAAACTTGCCCCAGATGATGTCAAATTTTCCGCAGATGACGTAAAACTTGCCCCAGAGAATGTCAAACATACCCCGAAGATTGCAAACTTGCCCCAGAGAATGTCAAACATACCCCGAAGATTGCAAACTTCCCCATGTGATAAAAAATGAATCAGATTAGCGTTCTAATGAACTTTGGTTCTGTTGATAAATTTTTTGGTAATTTCATTTCTTTGAAAAAGAGAGTATTTTCCATTAGAGTGATGGTTCTTTCTTAAAATGAAATTAAGGTTCGAGGTCTAGGTCATAGCCAAGCTTCAATTGCCGGAATAAAAATCGAGGATTACCGTTAAATAAATTGACTGACCTTCGAATGACCTTGTTGGTTAAGGACAAGTTCATGGCTAAGGTCATACTTGGACTTAAATTTGTAAAATTATGTACGTTTCTAATTCCTCGGATAAAATGTAAAATTTTTAACTTCTTTTAAAGGGTGGGGCAATAAGAGATATCTAGTGATTTTTTCAACTTTTTTAAAGCTGTTTACAACAAAAATTTGGGATTTTTTCAAAAAATGATTCGAACAAAAAGTGTTTCTCTTTTTTAGTAGAATCCGAATCCGCCATAAAAATATGCACATTTCATATGAAAATTTGGTCTTGACTTTCAAATGACCTTGAAGGTCATGTTCAAGGTCGCAGCTAAAATAGCCAAAAGATGCCCCCCTTCGAACCCAACAAATTTTATTTGAAACATTTTTTTCTCAGAGCAAATTATTAACCAGTTTTAGGGGGTGGTAAATTAAAATGGGACACCCTGTATATATATATATATATATATATATATATATATATTCTCTTTTAAGTTTCACACATCTCAATCACTTATCTTCGCATCTCTCTTACCGTTCGAACGTATTGTATCACATCCTTTAGTAATATTGTATTGTTAAGCTTCTTCGTTATTTTCCATTCTCCTTGATTTTTATAAAAGCACAGTGGAACAAAGACAGTCAAAAAGAATTTGTAATTGAATGCATTAAAAATGATACTGACGATATCGTTCATAGTGCCAAGTCTACTATGATTAAAAGCTATGAAACATTTCTACAATACTACATTTTGTACAACGATAATATTAAAATTACAGTTTGTGATATGTTTAAGGACGATATTGAAGAGTCAATATTAAATATAATTGTTTGTGAAATAGCTGCTTTAGAATTGTTTGATATCTATAAAGACATATACGATACTATAATCAAACCGTTATAATTGATTATGTTATTCATCGTTATTACGCTCTGTACATATGGGCATATCTCAGGAACTTTTGATTTTCGACATTTTGAAAAAATAAAAAAAAAGAGTGGCACACTCTTATAATTGGTTTTAGCTTATTCCTTGAACCTTAAAACATAAGTAAAAAATATGGAAATTTAGTTTTCGAACTCGGCAATGTAAAAAAACGAAGAACAAAAAACTAATTTGATCAAAATTGATTAAATCAGCAAATGTGTAATAATATAAAAATAATAATTACGTATCTATACAATATACATAAATATACGTACATAAATAGCTTGATAAGAAATTGTACACAAATTCAACTTATCAACCACGTTTACTAGGTTAACAAAAAACACAATAAAAAACACAATCATTTAATAACTGTACAAATTATTTATTTTCCATGAACATATCATTGAGAAAATTATTAACATAAATTTAATAATACAACTTTAATATACAATAACAATATATAAACTATCTTTTCTTTCGTGCAGGAATCTTTTTGTCTTTTACGTTTCTTTCCGTTGACTTTGAAATATTAGATACTCTTACTTTTTTAATTTCATTGTTTTTGGCAATTTTATTTTTTTCGGTTTTGACACTTCAATATTAACTAAGGTTTCTACATTTCATGATTTCCATCAATATTTGTGTAAATGTCAGGGACACGAGAGTCATCACACATACCCGAATCATTGAAATCATTTTTGTCGGGAAAAGGGTAATTTTGTGCAATACCTTCTTCCTTATCAACATCATTCCACTTTTAAATCAAGATATTGGTAGTAGCCGCAATACGAGCAATCCTTGCCATTTCATTTTTCTTTGCGATCCGTTCGGTCTCTTCTTGCCGTTTTTCCTTTTCTTGTTTTCTTTTTCCTTAAATTCTTAAACGCTTTATTTCAAGTTTTTTCTCTCGATCAAGATCCATAGTGTATAAATACTTGTTTGCTAATAATATTAATAATAATTATTATTATAATAACAATTACAATAATAATAGTAATATGGATAATCGAGATTATGTGCAAGTGGATTTCGGAGAGATAGTGTATTGAGCGCTATCCGACAGACTTCTAGAATCCAGAGCCTCAATTCAGACCATCACTCGCGAACTATAACCAGTATTAGGTTATTTACAAATGAATTTTGAACTCGATAGTATAAATTCGACTATAAGTAGGCCACGTCATTGTCCTCGGAAAAGATTTCAGTAATTCTTTCAAAGGAGACACGGACCACCGTAGATGGTGGAGAGCCAATAGAGGAGACTGGAGGAATTTTAACAACCAGAATTCACCACATGGCGAGCAAATGTTTGCCGAATGCGCCGGGATATCTGAGTTTGATTAGTATGAGAGGCGGCAAATCGACGAGCTTGTCGATAAAATCTTGCCAGAATATTTACCTGATGCCTTGGGATTCATCGGTCGAACAGAACACCATATCCAGTTAACGACTGATATGTCTGTGAGGCAAAAGTTTCGCCGGAGATCACCAAAGAAAATAGAAGCGATACAATAGGGAACAAAAGAATTGCGTAGATTGGGAATAATCGAAAGGTCAGACAGTAATTTTGTTAGCCAACCAGTACTAGTGCCAAAAGCCGGTTCGGATGTCAACAAATTCACGAAGAAGAATTGTTATCCATTGCCGCAGATAGATTCTATTTTAGACAGTTTGAGAAGTGCCTGTCATCTCAGCAAGATTGATTTACACCAGGCGTATCACCAAGTCAAGATGGAAAAAAGTAGTAAAAAGGACACTGCTTTTGCCATGCCAGGATATTGGTTATGGCAGTTTACGCGGATGCCTTTGGTCTCATCAATGCACCGATGACCCTGCAAAGTCTAGTTGACGCTCAGTTAGAGCCGGAAGACACGCCACACGTATTTGGTTATTTAGATGATATAGTGAGTACTACTAATACCTTCGATGAACGTAAGCATTGGATGAAATACGTGATTGAAAAACTAATAACAGTCGGTTTAACCATCAATTCCAAAAAGTGTGAATTTTGCGTCAATAAGATTGAACTGCGCAACTTCTTAAAACGCCAGAGGATTACGCAGAGTTCTAGGCATGTTTGATCTAGGTCTAAGAAGAAACCATTGTCTCTCGAATACTGCCGGAAATTTGTCTGCTAAATTAGCGCCGAAATTTGAAGGTCCGTTTGATATCACAGAACAGAAATCTCTCACGGTGTACGAACAGTATATTCCCCCACCTAAATCCTGAACTAACAATTATTCCACAATGTTTCCCGTAAAATAATCGAGGGAATGAGACAGAGATAATTATAGTTAATCAAGAATAAATGTATTAAAAGAAGGTGATGGTTATTAGTGCCAGAAGGCCTGGAGTAAAGCTCGTGTTGAGACCGAATCTCCATTGCCACCCCACAATGCTCCCGAGGAAGCAGAAGATCTACTTCTCGCCAAGGCCGTCGCCAAAGAACCGTCGAGTCGCTCCTCGAAGCGGAATCAAACGGTTTTACCAGGGTCACACCTCTACTGGGGACCTTAAATTTCATGTCTGGGTACCCACATCTATGATTTTTCTCGGGTAGCATGAAGGCAAAACCAACATCGACGGGAACCATCCTGAAGGTACCGCTAAGACGCCCTCGACTGCAACCACCAACTGTGCGTACGTTAACCCTTTGCCTCGAGAGTCGTGAGGTCAGGGAAAGTCTTGAAGCGGCAGAACAGTTACAACGTCTGATAGATAGAAAAATGACTCTGAGGCGCCCCAACACGGTCGAAGAACCCATTCTCGATGCGGGAGGTCTAGCTCCACGGCCTTGGCTCATCAAACAAGATAGTGCGAACCCTGAGGGTCAGGAAGACGGCCCACGTATCGTCGACGTGCTGTTCCGGGAGGAAAATTGGCCACAGCCTATGCAAATTTCATTGGCTCCTGCTGTTGATGACTATCTTCTCACCCTCGAAAGTCTTGACCTCCCAGAACATTTCGAGTTCAGCCCTGTAATGGAATCGGACGTGTTGGCTGCGGTATCGTACTTTGACACCCAGGCCAGGGGAAGTGACGGCATCCCAATGGTTGTTATTTCTAAAGCATTGCCGGTTCTCGCTTCTCTTTTAAGTCATATTTTCAATCTCTCCCTGAGCGAACCCTGCTTCCCATCTGCCTGGTAATTGTCACTTGTGCGTGCACTCAACAAAATCAGTTCACGAACAGCCCGGACTGACTACCGTCCGATTTCACTTTTCTGCTTTCTCCCCAAGGGCCTGGAGTGGCTGGTGCACAGGCAAGTAATAATTAAGATAACTGATAATGTCAGGACCGGGATAAACAAAAAGGGTGTAACACTTCACCTTTTTATTGACTTTAGCAAGGCGTTTGACACTGTGTGTCACGTCAGGCTCCTGAGAAAGCTATCCACATTCGGCTTCTGAAAGCAAATCATACGCTGGTTTGCCTCCTACCTCTCTGGGAGAGAGCAGGCTGTTGTTGGTGACAATAGCGAACGTTCTTCTTCTCGGCGTCTTAACATCGGCGTCCCGCAAGGGTCTATTCTAGGTCCCTTGCTGTTCGCATTGTACATAAACGACATCGGCTCCTGCCTTGATACCAATATTTCCCTTTTCATATATGCGGATGACTTGCAAATTTACAGTCAATGCCACCTTGAGGAGCTCGATTCTTTATCAAATAAGATGAGTGCTAATGCCGAGAGGATACTGAGCTGGGCTGAACAGAACTCACTAACACTCTCGCTTAACTCATTTTCACTTTACGATACTACCACATTACATATCTACTACAACAGTCATCCTTAACTATTATTATATTTATTTTATTGCGGTTTTACCACTTCTGCTGTATATAATTTATCGTACAACATATTGTACGAAAAATAAAATCTAATCTAATCTAATCTAATCTCTCTCTCTCACCACACCAACATTACGAGGGTAGGAACGGAATCGGAACTATGTACATGAGCATCTGCCCTCCTTGACTAATCTCTCGGGTCTCCAATCTCTTCTTAGATTGTGGTTATTCACACTAACTCTTTCTGGTATGTTTCAGTATAGTGTGCAACAAAGGGGCAAGGGCAAACCCTCTCCTTCCAGTTACACAATATACTATTTTCGATATTGGGGCATAATGTTGAAATTTGCATTTAGAATGGTTTATTTAAATCCCTCTTTTATTTTATAATTTATTAATAGAGCAATGATTGCCATTTTTAATAGTATGTTGTAAAGAATGTTCGAATATTAGATGTAACAACTTTAGAGGAAATTAAATAATTACCAGTTAATTTATGAATGAATTTTTTAAATAATATATAATAGAAATTTTTATTTAGTTGCATTGATCAGTTGTTTTTTTTTTGTTTTGATTGCAGAAACTTGGATTAAGCGGCGCTGTCTTTTACGAGAACGTTGTGGATAAACTTAATTACAATTATTTCTTTAATGGTACGTACCATCTATTTTTTCATAAATCTTTTTATAATTGCTTTTCGTCTCCAGTCGGCTTTGTTTGATATTCAGCCTTCATTTTTGGTTCTGCTTTGCCTAGAAATAGAATTTGCAAAGTGTACTTGCTATAGATGATCTACTAGTAGTCATTCATTCCAAAATTTCACAATGTTTGCATGAAACGAAAAGTCACAGACAGAACTAAATACGTATGTTCCCCACGTGCACTGACTATTTAAGATTATGTTTAAAAAGAATTATTTTGATATTTGCAATAATAAAATTATAAGACGTCGAGAAAAATTGTAAGTTTGGTGGTAGACGTTTTTAACCCACCACCAAACTTACAATTTTTCTCGACGTCTTATAATTTTATTATTGCAAATATCCGAATAATTTTTTTATAAACATAATCTTAAATAGTCAGTGCACGTGGGGAAACTTACCTCTCAACACAAAACAGTACATGCACCCTCCGAAACACAAACAAGTGGTAAGAGCTAGTACGATGAAAAAGCTAAGAGATAGAATCATCATAGAGACGAACTCACCCTGCAATACCTATTTCGATAGTACCAAAGAAATCTGATAGTCATGACAATCCCAGATGGAGAATGGTGATAGATTTCAGAGAATAGAACAAGTGAAAGAACCTATACTACAATTTCCAGATTTCAATAAGGAATTTACTCTGACAACCAATGCATCGAACTACGCAATAGGAGCCATATTAAGTGAAGAAAAGGACGGGTTCAACCACCTACCTACACCAATTCGACCATGTTTATTGTGTAAAAAGTTCGCTACACCGATTTCGGCCATATTTATTGTGTAAAAAGTTCGCTACACCGATTTCGGCCATATTTATTGTGTAAAAAGTTCACGTTAGTGTGCGATCATCAACTACTCAACTGGATGCATAGTAGGAAAGATCCAGGCTAAAGCTTAATTTAGATGCTCATGTTCACAGGATATGAATGTACTTTTAAATATAAACCCGGAAAACTGAATAAGAACGCAGATGCACTCTCAAGAAATCATCCAGAAATTGTAGAAGAAGAAGTCGACAAGAGCCTACTTAACATTAAAATCATGATAATAGAAGAAAACCGACAAATACACGAATCAGTGCTGAAGGCGCGACATCAACATCAGAAAGCATCAGTAAGCCTCGTGGCAGAATACAATCAGAGAGCGTGATAACAACAAAGAAATCAGGCATATGACGGACAATGGGAGCAAAGATAAACAAAGTAACACCCGACTTAGAACACAGCGTCATAGCACACACGACAAAAGCAAAAAACATGCAAAAAGTAAGATCAATAGCTCCGTACATAAAGCAAGGAGCATTGCCAAAAGTACCAAAACAATCAAAATTAGCAATAACAATCAAACCGGCAGTGCCAAAGAAAACAAACATAGTGAAAGACAAGACAGATCCGACGAGTTTAACTGAAACCGAATATAATCCTGACACATCCAGTGAACTAGGCTCAGAAACCTTATCAAGAAATAAAATATCACCACTACTAGATCCAAGATACAGTGATTTACGAATTGATCATGCTGAACTAGATAAACCAAATATGAAGCTAGAGAGCGAAAATGACTCAGCTTCATCAACTGACAGTCAAAACAAGACATACAGTAACATTAAAGTGAACAACATAAGTCCTCTAGAACCCTCCGATACCGAAGTGAATACAAAACAACTCTAAGTAGAAAAGAAATCAAAGAAGCAAGTCAAAAGCTTGAGCAAAGTATGAGAAGATATGAAGGGAGAAGTTTCATAAATGAAAATCCAGAATCAAAAATAGAGTGAGTACCCTCACATTTCTCGTATGCAGATGATGAACCAACAGAGAAAATGTACTTCATAAATCCACATTTCGGTACGGACCTAATGTACGAAGTACTAGAAGAAAGAGTAAAGGAACTGATCAATCCCACGCAAAAGAAGTTAGACAACGCAAGTAACTCCTCGCCAGATACGGATGCGGAAGCAACAAGCTAAATATTGATCTGTCCGCTAGGGAAAAGAATTTCTGAAACACCAACAATAACCAACACACAATAACGACACATCCTAAAGCAAATTGCACCACGGATCCTAAACAAATACGTAGCAAAAGTGTATTAACAGTAATTGAGCAAGCAGGAAACAAAGCAGCTATAGATATAAGATATTGCAAACCACCAGAGATAATAATGCTCTTTCTATTACCCGAAATACCAACAATAGAACCAATAAAAAAGGCACAACTCATCAAGTACTAGCACATTTATTATTGGATTAACTCACAATAACATAGTTATAGTCAGACAATGTCTAACATTTAACAGACAACCTTGTACACTTCTTATCCAAAGACTGTGAAAACATAACATCGATAACAAGAATACTCGTCAAGGTGGGAGCATTAGATCAATCAATTATCAAAAAAAGAAGCCAGAGATGTCACCAGTAATGGTTAAACCGTACAAGAGCTATAACATATCCTCAGTAATTGCCAAAGATAAGTATTTCCAAAAATAAACAAAGAAGATTTAGACTAAGGGCGGTATTATTCAACATTCCTTTCATACATTATTTACAATAATTCATGTAGTCGCTCTCGTTCACTCATTCTCGGTACACTCATTAGTAAAATAATAATCGTATAGTTTCTTTTTGTAACTCACTACATTTCCTTCGGAATTACAGTATCGGCGAGTATTAAGGATTACGTGATCTCTGACGACAGTGCGCGACGGTATACATAAACATAGTGTGCAGGCATCGATATCGATCGACGGTCTTTGGTATAGGGTGTGCGCGTGGATATGGGCTGGCAGCGCGACTGTAGTGTCCCTTTCCTTGCGGCAGGTGTTTGTCGATGTGAGTGCGGTAGTGTGTATGTGCGGCTGGTGTGTAGCCGGCGAGCCGCACGGAAATCAGCTAACGAAAAGATTCTTTTACTTCTCTCATCTATAACAACACCATCAAATAAATGTTTATGACTATTCAAGTAATAGTGGCGCAGGTAGGGTGAGAGAGAGTTAGTTTTTTCGCTCGACTAATTACACCGTCGCACATCATGAAACTCTAAACGTAATATGCAAAAATCAACCAGAAAAGAAGGTCAAAATTGAAGGAATAAGAATCATTAAAATGGCGCCGACATGTACCGCAAAGCCAACAGATATTGTAATAGCGGGAGAAATAACAAAGGACACAGAGTTCACTTATCTGTACAAACCTGATTTAAATTTAAAGATAACAAATACATATCCCCTACTAGAAGAAGTGAAGGAAACAATCTAGAAATCGATGATCCCGAATCAGTAAACATTCTAGGACCTAACATGGCAAATGCACATAGCAGATCTCTACATGAAATTGTATCCAAATTAAGAGAGATAGGAGAGCATCGAAGCCAAAATTACAATATAAGTACATTATTATACGCAGGTTTCACATTGCAATTAATCATAATTGTAGTAATTTTGGTTATAATGATCAAAATGAAATGTCCAAAGAATTACCCTGCACAAGGGACAAAAATTGCGTACCCAGCCCTAAGCGCAATGCATTATGCAAATTAAAACGTACACAGTCAAAATATGAATTGCCAAAGCAAGAATCAGAAGCAGAATAAAGTACACGTACTCTACAACACCCTCAAAAGAGAACCCCACATACACAAACAAGACCCTCACACCTACACAACAATTTCACTCAACTTTTCACAATTTTAATTATAGGACATAGAATGGTGACAAAGGAAAGGACAAGTATATCCATTTTCTGCGACAGAGAAGTACCTATCTCGACAATAGTAAAAGAATTCGAAGACATAGGTACACTATATGCAGTACTCGTAGAAAGATACAGATACGACTCTGAAAGCAGAAAAATATGTGAACGCCAACTCTAAATTAAAAACTAGCTCTCAACATAGAGCAACAGTCATTTCTGTTTACATGACAAAAAACGCACTAAATTTGTGCGAATCAAGGTTGAAGAAAACTTTATATGTGGGACCGAAAAGTATCTCTTGCCAATTAAATATACATCTAGCTTAACCCATTAACGCCGAGGAGATCAGAATTTTTATTAACTTTTCAACGTGTTTATTTATTATGTTATCGCACCAAAAAATAATGCAATAACTCTATACCTACGCAAAATTTGATGCTCTTTCAGGATCTGAGCACAAAATTTCGATTAGATACCGAAAAGACATGGCCGATTTAAACGAAAATAGCGTAAAAATTTTTGAGAAAAAATTTGTTTTCGCAATGACAACGCAAAGGTATCAACTTCTTACTATGATCAGAGGTGATCATGGCACTCGAACATTAAGAGTTTTTTTTTTCAGAAAAATTCATTAACGCGTTTTTTCAAAATGGTGGCAAAAATAAAAAAATGTTATAAAAATCTTAATATTTTGATTCCTTAAATACTATAAACTTAAAAAAAAAATGTCTCAGAACAACAATATCTTGAAATTAGTCAAATAACACTCTCAAATTTTTTCAGAATTTTTGGAGACATTTTTTGATTTTTGAAAATTTTAAACAATCCAATATTTCAAAAACACCTGATAAAATTTTGAAAAAATGTTAGAGTTTTTCTTGACTAATTTTAAGAACTTTTTGTTCCTAAAATTTTTTTCGTTAAGTCTATAAATACTTTTTCTTGAATTGTACTTTTCGATATATTGAATACTGAGGAGAAGCTAATCCCTCGAGTCATAAGGTGAGTTGTACCGTCACCTACATGTCACGTCGTACATACAATTTTGTTTCTATCTACCACTACAAAATTCATGTTCACATTTCACATGTTGAAGCATGTAGTTCGCGTGTCGCCGATAGCTGTTGACGGCATCAGAAGTGCCTTCACGCAACAATATTGCACCGCAAAAGTACATAACAGCTCGCGCTCAACTTGTTTGAAGATGATAGCTTTTCCGCCTAGGATGAATTCTAAGTAAAGCATATAATAAAAATATTGGTGTTCACTTTTGCATTTGTTATGTCACGAAAACGTTCAAAATCTTCTGCCTCATCGCACGCAGGGTATGAATCAGATTATTCAGATAATGATTTCGACTAAAGCGTATTGATTCCGATTGTGATTCGATATCTGATTCAGATTCTGAACATGAATTCACAATACCAAATTTTACTTATAAAAAAACTTGTGTTACTTATTCTGAAAACTTAGATAAACTTGAAAAAATCACGAATTCATTTGGATCGATGGCAAGAAGTCATATCCAAATACTTATGAAGAAACAATATTATTATCTGAAGCTGCAAAAAAGAATATACAAGCGTGCGAGCCTTTCCAATTGTTTGAAACCTTTTTTTCCGCCGAAAGTAAACAATATATAATTGATGCGTCTAAAGAGAATAATTATGATTTGAAATTACAAGATCTTAACACTTTTATAGGTATAGTTATTTTCAGTTAATTCAATAAAAGAAAGTCTCAGAGAGATTATTGGTCATCTGAATCATTCTTATCTAGTGAAAATGTTTCTTCTGCAATGACTCGTGATAAGTTTGAAGAAATCAAGTCTAAAATAAAATATTCAAAAGCTAAAGACAAGGATCCAAACGATAGAGGGTTCATCGATGTTGAAACTTTTCCAAAACAACCTCCTAAAGTTCGGAATGTGT
This sequence comes from Muscidifurax raptorellus, assembly GCA_020010945.3. Classification (NCBI taxonomy): domain Eukaryota; kingdom Metazoa; phylum Arthropoda; class Insecta; order Hymenoptera; family Pteromalidae; genus Muscidifurax; species Muscidifurax raptorellus. The sequence goes on from JAHUUD020000027.1 coordinate 1,559,779, forward strand.
AAAACTTCTATATCTATTGATAAAATAATGGCCTGAAGTCTTATGCAAGAACTGTATTAAAACAATTTATTCGAGGGGAACCAATAAGGTTTGGTTTGAAATTTTGGGATTTATGCACTTCAGATGGCTATCTAATGAATTTAGAGCTATATTGCGGTAAAAATTCCCAAACCGGAAACAAATTAGCAAAATGTGCTTTAGGTACTCGTGTAGTGTTGCATTTATTACAACCTTTTTTCGGCTAATAAATTAGAATAAAATTCCTGCATTTCATTTGTACTTTGATCATTTTTTTTCAAATATGGATTTGAGTTTAACTTGCAAAAATTACGTTTGAAATGCGCTGGCACTATAAAAGACAATAGAGTCAAAGAAAAGAATATACTTAAAAAGAAAGCTCCACGAGGTACTTATATTGTAAAACATGATCAAAATAGTGGCATAAATTTAATCTTTATTATGGATTCGAATCCCGTTTCAATAGTTTCAACTGCTGCGAGTGTAAGTCCACTCTGAACTATATCGAGAAGATATAGTTCAGAGGCTCGATCAGAAATTGATATACCTTTACCGCAAGCTTTTCATTTGTAAAACAAATATATGGCCGGCGTTGACGTACATGATGGACACTGCAATAATATACTTCCAAGTATACGTTCCAAAAAAATGGACATAATTTTCAATGCTACACGTAATGGAAAGAAAAAAGTTGGAATAAAAGAGTTAACTATTTCGATTGCTAAATATTATATTCAAAAATGTCAACCAAGTAAAACATTTCATAAACGATCTAGTAGCGGCCTATTGAGAAGGTGTTCAATTTAAAAATGTCCAATAAGAACAAGGATTTATTGTAAAGAATAATCTATATGTATTATAACGGTGTGCATGCTCACTCGTTATTAAATAATAGAATAGAATAAAATAAAAATTTATTTTGCACAAGTCAAAAACATTTTGTACATATCATAGTCATATCGTAGTCAATATACATTTCGTCGATATAACTTTACAATGCGCAACCTTTATTCATCGTCAACTCGGTACATATAACGGCGTAAATAATTAAAGAGTAAATGGGAATCGAGAGGAATGGTTGAAGCAGCTCGAAGCAGGCTTCTTGTAGGCTTTACGAAGCCTAACCCGGTAGACAGTTATGCCGTGAAGATCGTCCTTGAAGATGATGGCCCGCGGAGAGCGTCGTGGATGATACTACGTAGCTTTGGCTTCGATGGAACGCGAATAGAAAAATGTAAGCGCAAAAGGGAAAAGGTAGAATCAGACGCGAATAACGTGAACAAGATATAAAGAGTAAAACATAATATATTGACTGATAGTTAACAGAGTTGCAGCGCAAGCGAGAGAGAGGCAGAGCGAAGCAGTAATAGCAAAGAGAGAGAAGCAATATATCAAACCAGTACTTACAATCACACTTGCTAAGATTCGGTCGCTAGTATGCCTCGTGGCTTCCTCGGAACAGTATATCTCCGTATATAATAAAGGCGACGGCGGTATAACCAGCACGCTACGCAGCAGTGGGCAATAGATGCACGTACAGGAATCTTCTACAATATCCGACACGAGGAAGACACGATAAAACGCACGCACGCAATATTCACAAAAGAAAAACTGTCAATCGTCAAAGCAAAGGATCGCGCTACAAATTAAGACGTCTGATCGATAAGACGGACCGCTGCTAATTGCCGTTCGGGGCTCTGTCGCGCGTTCTCACATACGTACTTAAGTTGGCCCTTCAGCCCGCTAGGAAGCGCGACACACACATACATGTACGCGCTGCTCTCTATGCTCTCTGTAGACGACGCTCTCTCACTTACCTGCTGCTGTAGCTGTAAATGCTATACAATAATAAATAAGATATGATAATAAATATATAATATAAATGTATATTGAGGAGAGAGAGAAATAACGAGGGCATGAGCATCAACTCGTTATAGTATGCAATAATTGTTGGGCAAAAAAGCACTGATAAAAGAAATGTTAAAGTGAGAGGCAAGAGGACTCACGAAAAAAGTACCCCGAAACGTGAGAGGCAAGGGAACTCACGAAAAAAAGCACCCCAATGGAGACAAAGTTCTACCACTTCCACGCCGTTGACTCCGGGTAATGCTAAGAGTAGAAAAAAAAATGTATATGTACAGAATCAGCAAAAAAGTAGTCAAGAAATCCTCTCAAATTTTCAAAAAAAATTTTTAAGTATTTTAAAAAAATTGTTTTTTTTTAAATTTTTAAATATTAAAAATTGTCTCCAAAACTTCTGAAAAAATTTTGAAAGTGTTATTTGACTAATTTTAAGAAATTTTTGTTCTTAGAAATTTTTTTTTAAGTTAATAGTTTTTAAGTAAACAAAAGATTCAGATCTTTATAACATTTTTTCATTGTTGTCACCATTTAAAAAAAAGCTGTTGATGAATTTTTCCGAAAAAAAATTCCTCTTAATGTTTGAGGGCCATGATTACCTCTGATCGTAGTAAAAAGTTGATACCTTTGCTTTAACAATGTGAAAAAAAATGAAACAAAATCTTATGTCGAAAATTTTCACGTTTTTTACGTTTCAATCGACTATATTTTTTTGTCTGTATCTAATCGAAATTTTGTGCTCTAATTCTGAAAGAGCATCAAATTTTGCGTAGGTATAGAGTTATTGCATTATTTTTTTGGTCCGATAACATAATAAATAAGCACGTTGAAAGGTTAATAAAAATTCTGATCACCTCGGCGTTAATGGGTTAAACTCGACCGCATTTGTGGCATAGTAGCATATTTGTTGCAAACCGTATTTGTTGCATCAGTGAACCCACTATTAGCCGTTTAACAATAAATTTGAACGAAAAAATTATTATTATTATTATTATTATTATTATTATTATTACAATAATTTTCATGATCTCCAATCAATACACACACAATCTGAAATTTCTGTGAGGTGTAGAAATAATCACTGCGAGCAGTTAGTTGTTTGTTCGGCCGACGTTTCGGTGGCTTAATCCTCCCTCTTTAAGGCTGTTACTGTTGTACAATAATTTGATTCTTTTTGAAACTTACGTTATGTGTGTCTGATAATAAAAACTATGCTTGTCAATTGTTAAAAGTTGTGTATAGTCCTAATTATTAAAATGAGTTTTCCAGAGAAGGATTTCTTTCACAATAGCACCAAATCCTTCAGTACCATATCTACTGTCAGCTCAACAACATCAGAGCTGACAAGAAATCCTTCTCTGGAAAACTCATTTTAATAATTTGGACTATACACAACTTTTAACAATCGACAAGCATAGCTTTTATTATCACACACGCATAACGTAAGTTTAAAAAAAATCAAATTATTGTACAACAGTCCTTTTGTAAATATTTTTTTATCAATAAATTTTAGAGACCTTGAAGAGGGATGATTAAGCCTCCGAAACGTCGGTCGAACAAACCACTAACTAGTCGTAGTGATTATTTCTACACCTCACTTAAACGAAATAAAACGAGTATTAGAATCAAAATTAAAAATAATCTAAAACAACAATAATCTAAATAATTTAAAACAACCACTGATGACGCATACGACGAAGGGAATGACAGTGACGAACAATTAGAAGACGTCACAGACCAATACTACAAAGACGACAAAAATGACTCCAAAGCAGACAATGGCGACAGTGAAAATGACTCTGACAATAATAAAGATGGCGAAAACAACGAAACAGAAAGTGACATTAGCAACGAGAGACTTACCATCTGAGATACGACTCCTTAGACAACATAACAATACTTACAAAGAACGTCCCCCAACCTGACATTCAAATACAAGCATCGAAATCAGGAAAATTAAATACAGGTGGGTCATCTTTCGTTTATTATAATGCAATCACAAATAAAAAAGTTTATAACTGTATTTTTTAATTATAGATCTCTTAAAAGTTTGGTTAGAAAAAGTATTTTATTTAAATGTAGGCTCACAATCTATATTATTACCAGATTTCTGGAGTGGACACTCTGATAAAGTTGTAGAACAAACGATGCCAGAAAATAAAATTGTTAACGTAAAAAAAATACGAACAAAATAGGAACACCAGGAAAGATTCAACTACTTGATGTGTATGAATTTCGCATTTGGAAAAGCTGTGTACGACACTTTTCAGATCAAGTGAGTTTGATGGATTATGACTTGAATTTAAATTTAAGAAATAACATCATAAAATTACAATCTCTAGTTCATAGCCAGCTTTCTTCACCGAGATATACGAATATGTTTAAATATTCGTGGTACAAAAGTGATTACATTGATGAAAAACCAGATAACTTTGACAATCCTGTTAAGTTCTCTTTTGGAGATTCTTGCAATACATAGTGCCATATAGAAGAATGTAATATTGCTATTATACGATGTGGATGGTGTAAGAAGTCTCTTTATGTTTTAAGCACTTTTTTTAAGAAAAACATTATTGTAAACAATATGAAGAATGAGATACTGTAATTTTATCATTAAAGCAGAATAAATATCGAGATATATTAAATGACTTATTTCTAGGGATGACTTTAATGACGCTTTTTGTACTACTACATTTAAAAAATGCATAACATGGTTGCTGTTGTTATAATTTACATTCCGTTTTTACGTGTAAAAAAATTAATTTTTCATTATTTACACGCGGTCAATTATTTTGAGGGGTAGGTTACGATATTTGGGGTGCCACGTCAATTGAAATATTCGATAAAGTAAATGAAAATGCTTTATTTTATTGTATTTCAGCTTGCATATTGATTTTTATAGAAAAATCGCCTAAAAATCTAGTTTTTTTAAAATATAAATTAAGGGTTGCATCCCCTTGGGCCATAAATATGTCTAATATATTAAGTTTCTTATGACTACTTTTTTACATTTGGTTTCATAAAAAAATATTAATTAGAAGCCGAGATATAATTAAAAAAATTATTTTTGGACTAATATTTAGGAGTGGTTTTCACCTCTTTAAAGTGGACGTCGGCACATAAAAAAAATTACGTGTCTTTTATTTTTCCGACTACTGCAACATATCACGGAATGGTTGAAATCGGTGAGATCGGGTAGAGGGACCTTTCTTTTTAGAGCCATTTCGACAGGACCCAAGACATTGACACTCAGCTACAGAGGACCGTACATTGATGCGGAGGCATTTGTTCGAGCGCATGGTTTTTACACAGTGAAGCACCATCGTAGTGAAATACCAGCTGTCAAGCCATGCAACTCGAACACTAATCAGCTGCTTAAAAAACCTGCATCCGACGCTACAACTAACAGAAAGCTTGACATTGAAACAAACTGGTACGATATATCACTTACCAGATAAAGACCAGATAAAGACGAAATGAATTCGGCCTATTTAACGAATCGAGATTTTATCTCGACACTCACTTTTTCATCCCACGACAACTTTCGAGCCCAAGTTTCTTGTAACAAAAGTCGCGGACAAAGCACTGCCGGGCTTACAAAACCTAGCGGATCATAGACGCGATGAACTGCCGACAAAATTGACCTTTTAGTCACTTTATCAAATTCTAATTTGTCGGCAAAAGCTACATTCAGTGAGAGAGTATCGTCCCGCTTATCCCATAATATTCCCAATACTCCAGTCGATTTTTCATAAGCATCATCGTGTGTAAACTCCCACCCTTGCAAGTCAAACTGTCCTAACTCCATCGATGCCTTCGCATCGTGAATAAAATTACGCAACTCAGTCACACAATTCACACTGGTCACACAGTTGTCTACATAAAAACTATTCATTAATTTGACAATATTTTCTTTTGAAAATTTCAATTCCCTACCTGAATTTAATGACGCTAAAATTTTTCCTAAATGCATGGAAAGCACGGCACTCAAGATAAAAGGACTACTAGTCACACCAAAAACTACTCTACAATATCTTAAAATAATCTGATTGCCTTGCTTATCATACTAGAAAAAACGCAAAAAGTCTCTATCGCTCTTATTTAAACTAAGTTGTAAAAACGCTTTCTTGATATCGGATACCACGCCTATTTTACCTTCGCGAAATCGCAGTAAAATCGACGAGATGAGCTCGATAAGATTCGGCCCCTTCTCCAAGCAGTCGTTGAGCGATGGTGACTTCGTTCTGCATCAGGCACACGTTCAATAATGCCCTCAGCCAGCCACTCGTCAAAAGTAGCATCATAGGCGTCATATAATTCATCGGCACGTAGCTGCTTGTCTGTAGACTGTAACCTCTTAAGGGCCATAAGTTTATTCTCACTGAGCGGTGGGTGGTTCTCTAGCCAGGGCAATCGAACTTCATATCGACCGTCTTTGTTAATACATACACTATCGAGGAGAGCTTGCTTGACCTCTCTTTCACGATCTCCCTGCCGCTGTTCGTGCAACAAGCGTGAGTCTCATTAAAGGCTTTGAGCGCTATCGTAAAGCCGATGCGCTCAACAGTCCTTCTCTTCTTAGCCTTCTCCATTTTATTTTGTTACAATACAAAAAATCACGTATACTCTACAAATTCACTAAAATTAACCGAGTCCTGTCACAGTCGCCAAATGTTTTCTGAGGTAGGAACGGGGTTAAACACAAAATAAGTGAACATAGGATAAAAGTTGTATATTTAAAAATGAATTTAAGGAGAAAAATACACGATAGCAATCACTCGATGTACACTCGGTCGAGGTGATGCTGAGACTGCGGGAGCTCTCGTACTCTGGCTTACAGGACACCTCGTTCATCTTTGCGTAGATAGATCATAAAACTATATCGAACTGTATCCGCCCGTCCTGTCCGAACGGAGGACGGGTTCTTCCCTATGTCGATTGCCGACCATTAAGAACCGACGCTTCCTTTGACAGCCTTTTTTGACCCTATCATAAAAGAGCTTTGAGGAGCGCATCTATGGCTAATATACGGATGCATTTATTGTTATCCTCGGCAATAGGCTCGACGCACGCACGGATTTATATTGCTTTTTTTTCTGCATAAAATAATCCCTCAATTTCACACATATGGTGGCAGTAAATACCCAAGGGTGATGCAAACTGTCGTCCATGGATAGAGGTTAGTACCCTCATTAGTATTAGTGCCCTGCCGCCTGTATAGGATGAACCCCTCCACGCGCCTCCACATCCTCTCCACACCCCCTCCTTGCCCCTCCACCTCTCTCCAGAGCCCTCCACATCCCCTCCACGGCCCCCTTTCAAGCTCTTTTACAGCCTCCTCCACGTATTTTCCACAGTAAATCTATAGTCCCACCCTTTACAGTTTATTTATTATGAAGGTGTTTTTAATTTATATTTAATACTTTCAATAATTATTAGTTTTTAATTTTTCCGGCAATAGTTGTAATTGTAATTTGATGAATAGTTAATAATGAGTTTTCCATACAACCCAGGAGGTACTGTCAGAAACACATTTTATTATATTCAATCAGTGTTCCATGCGTTGATTTTTTTTCTTTTATATTATTATATAAAAAATCACCAATAATTTTATATAATATTATGGCATGATGAAATTACATCAAATTATAGTGACTGCCAAAAATAGATTTTGTTATTAAAGCAATAATATGTGTTTGGAACTGAAATATTAATAATTATCTATTTTTAACAATTCGAATTTTTTGTACAATAATTTTAAAAGAAATCCTGGAATCATCGCCAAGAGCCATATAACCACGGGAGTCTTAGGTACCAGTCCCTTCTCCCCTAAGACTCCATCATACCATCTTCCATCCGACAGAAACACATTTACTTGAAAAAAGTTTTTAAATGTAATAAACAATTTATTATTATTCACTTATATGTATAAGTAAGAATTTCTATTGCAATCAATCATCTTAAATAATTTTGGAAAATGTCCATTAGAAAATGTTTCCAATTAAATTTGTAGGATTTTCATAAGGCTATTTAGTCATAATTATAGTTTAAGAATCAAATTTAAATTTAGAGTCAGTTAATAAATAATCCTTAAATTATACATTTTTGTAAAAATAAGGTTATGAAGCGCTTTTTTAAAATATTTAAAAAGCTTTTTTAAATTAAATCAATTTTTATTCAAGAAGCATTTTTATACAAACTTATTTGGGGTGATAGATTAATTTCGATCATTTCAGAATAAAATCATTCAAAAATTTGTGTAACAAGGCAAAATCTAAATTTAAACTTTTTTTAAGTAAAAGTTTATAAATAATCAAATAATATATAAAAGTTAATTAGACATTATTATACCATGTTCCTATAATAATATGAAATTAACTCAGTGTATTATTGTAAAGACCATACTTTATATAAGGACTGTCTGCGCGAGTTCACAAATAATTATTTTTATTAAAGAAGCTAATCGTTGGCTTGAGAGCCTTCTGTTACTAAGTATATTAAAGAATTTAATATGCGGACGAAGTGGGCGCGTCCGCAGTCACGCTAGGTAAATTGAACGTGTATACTTGTATAGTACACATATACTTATATATGCCAATATTGTGTCTGCTCTGTCGTGTGTTCGGACCGGTTTATCAGCAGTTCTTATAATCCGGTAGTTAAAGGATAAATACACAAAAGTTTATTTAAATTGATATGGTTTTGATTTATTTATGAAGACTGAGCACGCACAATTGATGTTACAAAGTTCTCTTCTGGAGTATACTACTAAATACCAACTTAAGAACAGGGAGCTACTATCCTGATCCCAAGGGGTATTCGAGAGAGGAGGGGTAAAAAAACAATAATTATAGTTGCAACAATGAATTGAGTAAAATACATATATATTGTCAAAAGAATACAGATCTGGTCTTATGCTAAATGGAAAGGGGGTACTGTTCGAGAGCGCTATGCTCGTTTGCATACTAAGTACTAAGGAGATAGAGCACTCGAAGAGGACTACCGTTCTCCTTTTGTGCTCTCCGCGTTAGAGCCAGCTGGTACGTCATCGCTGCTGACTGCGGGCCTCCTTTTATATCCGTGGCCGTCCCTCTCTCCAATGCTTTATGCGCGCACGCCATCGACCTGCGCTTAGGTAGGCTATTTTAGATGTGAATACTAGCGCTCACTTAGTCGGTAACTTATCTCTTAGTATTTATCGGTAAGTTATCCATTGGTGGTCTCTTACCTACCATGTGGGGCCGCCGTCTCAAAACAATCGATAAAAAATCGAATATACGAGTACGATTCTGGTAACTATACTCTCTATATGTATATAAATTTATGTAATGCTTACATAAGCGATCTTATTTTTAACGTCTTGCATAAATCATTAAATTTTATTAATTACAATAAAAAAATCATTATTTATAAAAAGCACCTGATTGAACTAAAATATTAAAAAATTAATCAAGTAAATTGGGTGAATTTTGAAATTAAGAATTTATATTTTAATTGATAAGGTTCAGTGTTATTACGGGACTCGCTAAAAATACGACTGTTTTGTGTTTGATGGTTATCTTACGTTTATCTATGTCTGTCGCACTCTGGTTGACGTTGTCACCTTCATCATGTGGCAGATGCTGATTGGGCTAAATCTACACGAATTCTCGTAGCAAGGTTGATATTAACTAAGCTGTGGTTTTCCACTATCTCCAGATGCGTTGGTGGTCCTTTCCCTGCTGGCTTCCGGGCTCTTTACTAGTGGATGGAGTTATACTATCGTATAGCGTACAGAGTTAGAGCGGGTTCTAAGCGCTTAATAGATGATGCGTACTATGGATAGGACTCTTATTCTTCCGCCAAGTAAAGCCGTCACTACAGCCCGCAATCCAGGACGGTGTGTCAGTGAAAGAAGAGTTATACTGTTGCACTGTGCACAGAGTTTAAGCGGATTTTAAGCGCTTAATAGACGATGCGCACCGCTTGACGATTACTTGACTCTCGTAAAAAGGCACTGCATAGATCGGCTCCTGGTTTTTTAAAGCCTCAGTGTCGATAAAAGCAGTTAAGAAATTAAGATGGTAAAGATCACGGTAATCCAATCAGCATTTGCCACCCAGAAGGAGATCACGTACGTTTTGCAGTCATACGCGCGCGAGGAGTGCTGATTCGCAGGTCAAAGCACCCGCTCTGATTTTTGGCGCTCGATTCATGTTACTATCTACTTGCACGGTTTCGATCAGTTTTCGATATACAGGCATTAGTCTGATCATTTATATTTACACGCATTTTTACTCATGTGTACTCATACATCTCTATGAGCTACTCACTTACAAGTATACACGAAATGTGTAAATGAATAACAAATATTTTGTTAAATTTGTACTTTGCAATAGCTTTTTAACTTTTTAAAAGAACAACAAATTAAATTTTTATGGGGAATCAAAGGGAAAGTTGGTTAACGATTTATTTTGTAGATTGAATGTATCTAAATTATTCGTCGCAAACCATAATTTAAACTATAAAATTTCAAAATAATGAAAATATTAGTTTTTTGTTTTTGTTGAATTGATGTGATGGATAATATTAGCTATATTAAAAATAAAGCATTATTATCATTTCTAACATAAGAAAATTTGATAATAGATTGTTTTTTTTTTAAATTCTAAAATACTTTGAACATTTAAAGCAATATATGTAGGTATTTCATCTAATTGCCTAAAAGTTGTTACTACCATGCTACCATTATCAAGTAATTCATATAATTCAATTTCCGAATTTAATTTTTTTAGTTGTAAGTTTGTTTCATAGTTGTCATTTTCTCTTAACAAATGATTTAAATATTGTTCATAATTTACTTCCTCATTTATATACTATTTCATGATTTAAATGTCACAAATGCTCTCCGTGTTCAGCATTTTCTACATTAACTAATGAATTGATATGTGGAACCCATTCCATTGTTGTGTAAAAAGAATCTATAGTACAAACAAAAATAAATTATTCGAAATATTTTATTAATGGCACGGACTACATGAAATTATAAAAAATTGGAATTAGTTTAATATATGTTTATGTGTTGAGTTCAAACTGTATATATTAGACTTCCAAAATTTCATCCCAAACAATATTTTCTATTTCAGAAAAATTTTCTGATCTTTACATCTGGATAATGCAACATACAAATGTCAATGTGAGAATAAAGGTCTTCTAATAAATAGTCCTATTGCATCAAAACTTTAGCCTGCGACAAGGTGGCTTCGTCGCCGCCAGGACATCGTGGGACAACTTTTATGTTTGCCATTTGCAAATTTTAATTGGTTATTTCTTTTTTTTTATGTTTTTGTTTGCATGTCACAACGAACGAGATACTACACCAGGATATGGGAGGATGGCGCCGGGCCCGGAGACGCATCTCATGAAGAACAACGGGCAGCTAAGGCGAAAACACTTCGGAGAACTAGATCTGCGGGAAAAGTGCAAGGGTTGGTTTGCTTTGCTGAATTGTAAGCCTGCTGCGACATGTGAAATTCTGGACATTGTAAGCGTTTGTGAAAGAGGGCGTCGGGACGCGGGGTACGCAGTTGCCGGGCGCGCACGAGAGGGGAGGGAATCATCCGAGTCGCGAGCTGAGAATCATGGGTAATATCGCCGGTTTTCAGGCCCAGATAGACTCTCAGCGATTCGAGATCGTTAGCCGAGTGGGGAGAGAAGCACTGATTGGCTGAGCTTAAGCGCGAGACGAAGGAAGCTGACGCGACGACGTCGTCGCGCCACTTCTTGCCCGATCGCCGAGTAGAGAGCAAGCCTCTGAGTCGAGATTTTGTTACTGGTTTTTTTTTCATTGTGTCGAGAGGATCGTCTCTAGTGCGGTGGAGAGTTGATAATTATCGCGAGCGTGTGTGCGAGAGAGAGAAAGTTAGTGTGTGTGGTGATAGAGAGTTAGAAATAGAAAGTTAGATAGAAAGAGATAGCGGGTGATCAGCACGAGTCTGTCTGGTTTTGCCCATGAGCGGCGACCTGCTCAGTTCATTTATTGTCGCCGTTACTTTCTGGGGCCGCCAACTTCTCAGTATCGCCGACGTGCCAGCCAGACAGGAACTAGGGAGCAGAGGACGAAGACGAGACGTAGCCGGAGGCCGGAAAACAAAGAGCGCACTTGGGTATTTGTAAGTATGCTACTCAGGTTTTAATCACGGCGGGCCGCGCGAAGGAGATCAGTGTCGGTCAGGATATATAGAGTGTGAGGATATATAGATGTGTACATATACATCTTTTGATGTTCGATCTACAATTTCTAAAGATATTTTAGGAATCATAGAACCTTCATCCCAAATTATAACATTACTTTCTCTTATTTCTTTTGTCAAAATCGAGTTTTAAAAATGCACTTTCTATGTTAGTTAAATCTAAAGGTAGTCTAAAAGTTCTGTGACTTGTCATACCTTGAGGTAATAAAATAGATGCTATTCCAGTCCATGCCATAGATAAAATTTTGCTTCCTCCTAGAGGAAGCTTTGTAATAGTAAAATTTTTCGAAATCCATTTTGAGATGTTTAGAAAATGTCCGTATGGCTGTGTGTGTATCTATACAGTAATATTTCTAGCAATATCAATAAAATTTCACATGTATATCTATTTTTGGATGCTGAATTTGAGAAAAGCAGTAATTTTTTATTTTGTCAACTAGTTTTCGTTTTATGGCCATTTTTTGATTTTTAAAAAACTATTTTGCGTTTTTTTCAATCATTTCATTAATACAAATAATTCAGCTATAATGCATTTGAAAAGGAAAATAAAATTATTTACTTTTTTCGTTTAGTCGTTCAGATCGACCGTACGTGTCTATATATAAAATTTTTTGACTAAATATTTATTTAGTAATAAATCAAAAACTGAAAAAATGAGTTTTTCTTGTTCCTCGATTACGGACGTAAAAAGGCTTGCTCTTGAGATTTTGGGAAAAGGTATATATTTTATAACTTAGGTAAGTTTTTTTGCGCAGCTTTTAAAACCTTATAGTTTGTAAGATATAGTTGATAAAATTTAAAAAAAAATTTTTATTCTTTATAACTTCAAACTAAACAGTAGTCTGTTTAAATAAAAATTTAGTGAATTATTATAGCAAAAAGTAATTACTGTTATAATTTTAAATGATTTTGTTGATTGGTTCCTGAGTTATAAGCTAATCTCTAAAATTCAATTTTTCTATTCAGTTTTGCTTCCTTCTATAGCATTTGAATTCCTTTTATAACATTGGAATGTTACTTATATTTAATTATTAGTCTACAAATGATTCTAAGTTTGCATAAAGAAAACATTTTAAAATAGTATCACAGTATGTTAATATAGTATAGTAGTATACTATATATTAAAATAATATTTTATTTATTGGAACTATGAATTAAGTTGGAGGAAGCTACATGCCAGGGAATTGGCAGCGGTTTTTTTATTTTTTGACAGAAAATAATATATTAAAGTTTTATATAAAAATGTCTTCGCACAGCCACCGGTGCCGATATTGAAATATGTGTTCTATTCATAGCTAATTAATTGTTCGAATATATATTTTTGATCTACATTTAATTGTGTATATAAATTTTCAAAAACATTAAAACAATATGCTACTTCTTTTTTACTTTGTTCATCATTCATTTTCAGCATTTCAGCACTCAGATGCGGCAAACCAAAATATATACAATTTTTCTTCTATTTCTAAAATAGATTGAATTTGCAATTATGACTTATTATCTTTCTTTTCTGAAACATTTTCTGTAAAGTATTTATTAAACTTTTCTCAAATAATATTAGCCTGCATATTCTCTGCTAAAATGAACCAAGCAAAAAATGTTCGCAATTGATTAGGCAATTGATTATACTGCAAGCTTTTTCAAAAATATTAAAAACGTGTAAATCATTTTCTACTAAACCTCAAGCCAGAGCAGCTTCTTTATAAGTTTAATATGTTATATTATTATGTGTTCATAAATCTTTGAATGAAAAAGACCTTTTACACGACTTAATAGTAATTTAAAAAAAAACCTTTCATCATCTTTTGGGGAAATAATATTTAATCGTCCTATGGTATTGTATTTTTGAGCACGTACACATTTTTTCCAAGATGTGGTACTTTAAGAAAAAACATAATAATTTGGAATATTAAAGTATTTAATATTTCTAGCAAAATTATCTACTTTATTTAATCTAACCATGCCATCAATGTGGTTTCTTTTTTATTTATAGGTTCGAATACTTCATTTTCTTCGAAAATTTTGTGCTGTGGATTTTCAGTGTGTACAGCAAAATTTTGAACGGCAGGATTCCTACCACCTATTGGATATTCTAATAATCGCCAAGCTTCTTCCATACGACTTAAATATCTACCATCTATAAATTTGCACATTTTATCAATTGCCAATAATTTTACAATAGGCTCCATCTCCTCCTTTATGTAAATAATCAAAAATATATTTTATACTTTGAATGGATACACAATATTCAACGTTAATATTGCATCTATATTATTTTAATAAAAAACTGTTATACGGTATAACCATAGAATTATCAACTAAAATTTTTTTGTAATTGCATTTTTTAATTGGTAATATATAATTTTCAGAAACATTATTTCTTTTACAGTATTCCGGATAACCGCTTTCTTTAAAAACTGTAGTGTCTCGAAAATTTTTAGGGAAATTTTTTTACATAATGTTTTATTCTCAACATAACAACGCGATTTAGTAGTATGTGGACCATGCAGCATATGTTTGAGTACTAACTTTTGTAATTCCTTATCATTGTGATTTGGAATGTCTGCAGATATTTACTTAAGATAGTTATCTGGATGTAATGTTATAACAATATGAGCATATGGTAAATCTCTTTTTTTAAATTCGATAGTGTAAACATAAGCAATTACAATTCCAAAAATTTTATTTTTTACTATATCATCTAATATTAATTTAAGAACATAATAATATATTATCAATGTTTAGTTTTTCAGTTGACATATTTATTGAAAAAATTCGAATGATAATAAAAGTAAAAAAATGAATAAAATATACAATATTAAAGCAAATAAACATTAAGTTATTTTTGTGGAACCGCCCAGTAACAAAACATAAAAAATCACTTGAAACTTCAAGTAACAAATTAGTATTATAAAACAAGAAAAAACCATAAAGTATGTTAGATATGAGTGATGTGATGGGTGTAACCGTCGACACAATAGGAATATGCACCACACTCGTTAACACCTGAGCCGCAATAAGATATTGAAAATAAACTTATTGCGGTGGTGTTTGCAGAGAGGAGTTGCAGCCATGCGGGTTTACTTTGGTCGCGTAGACGATGTTGCAGTATTAGAATTTTTTTGTGTTGCGGTGAGTGAAAGAGAGATTTCTGGGACGGTTAATTAGTTATGAAAAATTTTTATTGTAAAATTTTGGTGGCCGGATTACGCCTTATAATTAAATTTTTGCCAGTGAAAGGAGCAATAGGGGGCTTTCGTTAAACTTAAGGAGGATTTAACTAATATACCTATGCTCGTCAGGCCTGACTTTACTAAGCCTTTTTGCATACAATGCAATGCTAGCAACTACGCTATCGGGGCCGTGCTAACTCAAAAGTTTGAAGATGGGAAACATCCCATAGTATATATCAGTCCAGTCCTAACGTCGGCTGAAAAGAATTATATTATATACGAACCATACAGGAATTGCGGCCGTACGTAGAGGGATTCCACTTTACGGTTATAACCGACCATGGCGCCTTGCATTGGCTACGTTCCTTAAAGGAGTCCTCGGGTCGATTAACAAGATGGGCCCTTGAACTTCAGCAATGGGACTTTGATATCATCCGCCGTAAAGGCGTAGCGGCCGCGGTTGAAATAATTGATCCTTGGTACCTTTGGCAACGGAAATAAGTCGAAGATTCGCCCTCTAATTTTCCACAATGGCGAGTGGAGTATGGAAGATTGTACAGATTTAAGAAAGATCATTATTGACCCTATCACTAATAGTGATGAGTCTCGAAAACTTGGAATTCAATTCCATGGAGTCGAGAAGACGATCCACCGAGCCATCTAGACCACGGAAAGTAGTGGTCGGAGCTTGCGGACGGGGAAGTTCCGGGACCAAACCGGTGGCGGCCACGAGAAAGAAGAGTTTGCGGTGGGCAGACAGCGCGTGGGGCCCTGTGCCCATCCAGAGGCAGTCTAGGGACTCGGGCAGCCAAGAGCAACCACGCCATCCACCTCTCGCCTCATCGAGGTGATGACAGTTTTGGAGGAGGTGCGAGGCCTTTCACCAGACCTTCGGGAGGCTATTCTATGAAGGGCGTTTGGGCCTACTCCGGCGAGCGATTCCCGGGACGACTAGGAGTAGAAGTTATTGGAGGCCTATATTATGGATGGGTATGAGCATTTAGTGAGAAAGAGATGCAAGTATTTTGGAATTTCTCTCAAAATATTATAGAAATTGAAGCCATTCCTTTTTTATCTTTTTTTTTATTTGGAATCTTAAAAATTTGCCTACTATATTGTTCTTTCCGCAAATTAGCGGTGAAGAGATGATGGAGAGTGAAGTTTTGCTTTGTTGAAAACCTGTAACATTCAGGATACGTTGGATTTTGGTAGGGTGAATGCCACGCCGTAACTGCAGACACAAGAGTAGAGTGCACCTCACTCTCGTCAACACCTGAGCCGCAATAAGATATTGAAAATAAACTTATTGCGGTGGTGTTTGCAGAGAGGAGTTACAGCCATGCATCGGTATTGCCTGTCAGCGGGTGCAGCGGACAGCGCGCAAGCAGTTGCCTTGGCTAGCGCCGTAGAAAGGGGATAGACGCCAGCACGTGTTCTCGGCTCGCGGCAAGCCGTGGGTAGGAGAGAGAGGGAACGCTAGGCTCGACCACGAAACCAGATGCGAGAGAGAGAGAAAGAGATTGGGAACCGGCGCAAGCTAGCGTCTTCTATCATCGATGTTCGCAACACGGTGTATATCTATATATACTGTTGCGGCTAGCATGCGTTCTGCGTTCAGATAGGAGACTAGTGGAAGCGCCTGGGCCTCTACCTTAATTGGTAGCCTGTAGTAGTCGAAAGCCTCGTTTACAATGACCTTTGTGAAATCGTCTACGTACGACTGAGTAAGAATTTGAATAGAATTTGTGTAATACTAGATTTGTAAATAATGCTGAATTCATGAAATGATTACCTAGAGAAGAGTGCGTACGTATAGCTAATTAGAAAGAGATAGTTGACGAAGCGAGTGCCTCGCGGTCAGTAGTTCGAGAAGGTAGAGTCCGTTAGCATTGGATCGCCTGATTAAGCAGCAGCATATTCAGTTCTCCTATAACTAATATCACGCAAGTGCTTCGCGCGTTCGAATCACAGAGAACGAGACAGTATCAAGACGAGAGGAAGGAGGTTTCTTATCGTGGTCATTCGAGGTAAATTAGATTTATGACAGAATTGTGAATTCGAGACCTAGGAATTATAGCGGGTGCGCGTGCCACAATAAAGTGATATCCATTTAATAAATAATTTATGTGGTTGTGATTTCCTCCCTCGAATGAGGGAAAACTGCCCCGATTAATTGCCGTAATGAAATCTCATCGCGAGAAAGGGTTTCGTCTAACTGAGTGGAGCCGAGCGGAACAATGCAGCAGAAACCTGGCGACGTTATAAATTCGGTTTTCGGAATTCAGGGTTTTAATATGGTCGGCAGATTACCGAGAGCTGGGACTTTGCCAATAATAACCACCACATTACAAAAAATAACTCAACAATTATGGTACTAAAGTAGATATTTATCATCATAGATTACCTTTACAATCAAGAGGAAAAAGACTGAGTTTCTATTACATACTTCTGTAATTATCATAAAATAATAAAAAAAGGAATTTAATATACGCTTGTGGGGTGTGTGGTTGCATGAGTTGTGAGATTATAATATATCATATTTATAAACGTAAATATAATTTACTATCTTTCATGCTTTAATATAATTTATTGATTAATGATTCAGTAATATTAATTAATATAGGGCATACTAATATATAAGGCATTGGATTCGAAATGAAAAGAAAGTAAATAGGGTATCAGAATATAGGAAACATTTATCATAAGAATTAAAAACAAAAAAAACTAAGATCACGTGATATAGAGCAAATGCATCATTAGAATCGAAAGAGAAAGAAGCAATGATTGCGTGAGTATCATGAAAAATAAATGATCGACACAAAGGCAAAATGTAGATAATAGAAAACGAATAAATATAGATAATGATTTATATCAAATAGATTTAGAAACTGATAATTCTTCTGAAATACCCATCACACGTATATCAATTCCAAACATCACGCCAATTGGTTTAATTGTAAATGTAGAATTTGATGAAGACATCATCATAAAAATATTTATTGAAAATTTAGATAATATATGTGAATTTTGTAATGCACAACTTTTTAAAGGGGAAATGTCACAAGATCAAATATATATTTATTGTTGTCATATAAAATAAAATATATCTTAATAAAACAACCACATTTCTAGTAGAATGCAATCTAGCAAAATGCAAAATTTATAAGAAAATCATACGTAGCTATAATAATTTATTGGCTTTTGCTAGTTTCGGGTCGAAATTAATACTTTTTAATACTGTTGGTCCACAAGTATTTAAAATATGTGGACAAGTATATTATAATTCATATGCACTTCTTCCAAACGATAATAGTAATCCAAAATATGGTCAATTATATATCATGGACCATGAAATTGCAAATAAACATCAACTAAATCAATGTAAAAATGATAAAATTGACATAACACTAATAGGCTATTTAGAAACATATATATCTAAAATTAATCCGTATGCCAAAGCCTACAAATGGATATATAAAGTAGAAGAAGAAGAAAACATTAAGGCACAACGAAATAATACCTTACCTCGTGAAAGAGTAATGTTATTACCACGAGATGATTGTACTAAAAATAAGTCATATTTTGATACGTGAAGTAGCTGTTGTATATGAAGGCAATCATGACGAACCTCCTGTATGGTGATATTTGTATTTATCTTAAAGCGGACAAGCCACATAGAATCAACGTACTTAGTAAACATCTTGATCCAATGATGTATTCTTTAAGGTTTCCTTTTGGTGAACCTGGATGGAAACATATGAAAAATTCATAAAAATATGTTATAAAAACAAACATTTTACAATGATGAATTTAATCCTTGTAAAGACCGTACTTGGATAAGGGCGGGTTGTGCAAGCCACGGTACAAATAATTATTTATTTGAAAACTAGCATAGGTTCAAGAGCATTATTATTATTGAGAAGACAATTGATGTTATTGATACTAATCCTACTGTAATCAGTTCGCGCTTATGATGTTAGGTGAATGGTGGACTGCATGCGTTCGATATTTTAGCGGACGGTGTTCTGTCCGCACGGATGGATTTAACGGATGATAATTTGACCGTACTTATAATATACAACCCGAGATCTCAGTTGACATTAAAATGTTACAGTTTTTAGTTCTAATATAGTTTTTAGTTACGTTGGTCTATTTACTATTTACCGTTTATATGATTATTATCTATTTTGTTCTACTAAGGCGACTTCCAATAACAGTCGTTGTCACGCACGTTGGATGACGTAGTCTCCTTCTTGGTGTGACAGATGCTGACTGTTCTATCCTACATGACTTCTCATGGCGAGTTATTCGAACTTATTTAAGCTGTGGTTACACAATCAGGTACAGCCGGTGGTAGCAGCTTGACCCGCGTAAAAAGGTACTGGGTGGATCGTTTCCTGGGGTTTTACAGCCTCGGTGACGATGCAAGCAGATTGTAGGTTTTGATTATGGGGATAGCCAATGTCCATTAAACATCTACCACCAGAATGTATATCGCAAGCTACATTATGTAGGACGCGCGCGAGAAGTGCTGACTGACAGGTCTAAGCACTCGCTCTGATTTTTGGCGCAATGTGTGTCACGGCTCGTGAGAAGTTGCGCTGTCTTGATCGCTTGCATATAGGTTGGATGTGTGAGTGCACGAAAGCAATCACAGAGACATCGTATATGATGCACATGTAATCACGCATACATATACACTCATAGATATACATATGTACATAAATTATGTACAATGACATGGCACATTACACCTTCAGTAAATTTAAAGAATTTATCACAATAATTTATTATCGATGTTTGGAGAAAAATTGAGGCCTGCCAGTTATATTATTTACATTGTCATCAAGCACAATTACGAACTGAAATATATAAGGGATTGATGGATTATGTTTCCAACCGAACAAATATAGAATATGCAAAAAACAAAAAAATTATAATATTACCATCATCTAATGAAGGAAGTCCTAGAGCTATGCAATAAAATAATATAGACGCTATGACATTTTTTTTATTTTCTTATGTATATATATATATATTTTTTTATTTTTATTTTTTTTTAAGCGTACCCAGGCCTATAGAGGTCTCCACGGCTATACAGAAGGAAAAAAAATTGTTACAAATTATACATTATATGTACAGTATGATCAGAGTATGAATAGGTTTACAGATTTATATTACAATCATCTAAGAACTTGATACTAATTTCAATCACTTTAGAATTTAAATTACGTAGTATATTCGTCACATCCGGTTTAACTGAAATCTTGTTGTTTTTGTAACTATTAACCATTGCATCATGTTGCTCCACATACTGTGAGCAAGCCTACATGAGCTGATCAGTAGCCTGAAAATTGTGGCCACATTCGAACGCTGGAAATTCCACTATTTTTTTCCTTGCTTGTGATGAGGTAGAACTATAATGATTAGCTCTCAATCGATTAATGATGTTTGACATTGGTATGAAAATTTTCGAAGTACTTTTTCCATGGATCAAGTCCATAACCAAGTGCTTGTTTCTCGACTGAAGTGCTATGTTGAATTCATAGAAGTCGAAAGGATCATCAAAGAACAAATCCTGCAGGACTAGATGTCCGTCAAAATCAGAGTTTTCTTCTATACATGTATAGAAGAAAACTCTGATTTAAGATTGATGCTATTGTCATCACTTTGGTACGGAGCAATTTTTCCCAAAACTACCTCTGCTTGAGATTTAATAAGTGATTTATTGTGATTTGGAGTTGAAGTCTTAACCCACTTGTTTTTAAATATTTTAATTTTGTTCCATACATATTTTGTATTTTTCCGAAGAGTCTTATCTACTTTGATGTAGTTTTGATGATCAGCTGTTAGTCCAAAATACTCCCATTTCTTATAAGCAGCTTTGCGAAGTTTCTTAAGTTTGTTGCACTCATTGTGCAACAATATGCTCGACGTATTAGGACCATATGGTCAACAATATACAAAGAATCACTGTCCCACCGGGCGACAGGATTGCGAAATCTGGAATTAGATACTTTTTTCTTTTTAGAAGTGCAGTTTTTAATGGCTTTAGTGTCTTTTTTATACAAAAATTCGCATTTACCCGTTACTGAGGCATTTATATATGTCAAATCAAAAAACTCTGGGTATTGTTCGTCTAGCGACTCATAACATCTAGTCCAATCTGTTCTCTAAGAATGTAACTTGAAGGATTTTCTTTGATATATAAAGCGATCGATTACTGGAACATGGTCGGAACCATGAGGCTTGTCAAAAACTTCAATCAATTTTATCAGAAAAGGAACTAGATAGAATGAGATCGATGTTGGACTTCTTCCTTCTTGCAACGTATATATGAGTAAGTGAGTTGAGGTTATGAATTATGAGATTGGAATTATCTCAGGTTATTAGTAAGTTCTTTCCATCGTTATTATTGTGGTCACAGTTCCAGTTTAGATGGTGGGAGTTGAAATCTCCAACTAGGATGCTAGATTCTTGACATATTAAATGATTATTCATAATTTCGTTCGAGTAGAACGGACATGAGGCGGCTTGTAGCAAGCTATTAAATTAGAATTTTGATTTTTGGACCTGATTTTAATGCCACCCAGCTCGATCCCTGCCTCTTCCAAGATGATGCCTACACCACCGCCTTTACACTAGGACAATCGACTCTGTATACGAGGGTGGATTGATAAGTTTCCGGCCTGACCAAGAGATGGAGCCACTAGGCCTATCTTGAGGTGGCGTTCTATAGTACTATCCTTAGATAGCTTGTAGCTATAGTTTCAGCCCGATCGCCATGTTAGTTTAGGTTTGAGAGCACACTGAACAAGACTCTGTGTTTTTCTTAAAAATGGAAAAGTTGGAAAATCGTGCTGTCATCAAATACTTCTATTTGAAGGGGTGAAGCCGAAGGACATCAAAGAAGAGATGGACTCAACACTGGGGACATCCTCCCCATCATTTTCAACCATTAAGCAGTGGGTTTCCGAGTTTAAAAAGGGTCGTGTGCGCACCTCTGATGAGCCTCACTCAGGATACCCTGTTGAGGTCACAACTCCAGATATGATCGAAAAAATCCATCAAATAGTGCTGGAAGACCGCAGATTAAAAGTGCGTGAGATAGCTGAAACCTGTAAGATGTCATATGTACGTGTGCAAAATATTTTGCACCAACATTTGCATATGGAAAAGCTCTGCGCAAGATGGGTGCCGCGTTTGCTAACAGTCGACTAAAAATTGATTAGAAAAAACATTTCTACCGCCAATTTGACGTTGTATAAGCGTAATCCAAGCGAATTTTTGCGTCGATTTATAACCGTTGACGAAACTTGGGACTACCACTAAACTCCTGAAACCAAAGAACAGACTAAACAGTAGATTGGATTAGGGGAACCAACTCCAAAGAAGGCAAAAACAATTTTTTCGGCGAACAAGGTTATGGCTACTGTTTTTTGGGATGCAAGAGGTATTATATACATTAATTACCTTGAAAAGGGTAAAACTATCACTGATCAATACTACGCAGACTTATTGCAACGTTTGAGCCACGAGGTGAAAATTAAACGACCTCATCTGGTGAAGAAAAGAATCTTCTTTCATCAGAATAACGCACCAGCGGACAAGTCAATCGTTGCGATGGCTAAAATCAATGATCTGAAGTTTGAATTGATGCCGCACCCTCCCTGCTCTCCAGACCTAGCCCCCAAGTAACTATTATCTGTTTCCTAACCTCAAAAAATCTTTTGGCGGTAAGAGATTTGCGGACAATGAAGAAGTAATAGAAGCTGTAAATGGGTATTTTGAGGAGCTTGACGAATCAGTATATAGAGATGGCATAACTAGACTAGAACACCGCTATGAGAAATGTATTAGCTTTAAAGGAGATTATGTTGAGAAATAAAAAAAATAATTAAAAACGTTGTTTTTCTTGGTCAGGCCGGAAACTTATCAATCCACCCTCGTATATTGTGGTTTGGATACGAAAACGTACAGTCCTTGCCAAGCCAAGTTTCAACCCCAACGATAATGTCAAAATCCAAAATTATTTTTCCGAGTTTTCTAGCATTTATACTTCTGAAGTTCTAATATAAAATATTTAAGTTCTTATCGTTGTCAATACTATCTTTATTATTCTTGATATTTTGGTTATAAGATGCCATTTATGATTTAATGGGTTAGTTTTCTCTAAGCCTTTGTTGAGCCTCTTGATTAGGAATTTGATCCGATTTTTTAGTTTGCTCTCAAGAACTTGAGCCTCGATGACGTTGAGCTATTCCGTCAGGGATGTAGTGTCTGAGGCGAACTCTTGACTGATACTGAGAACATGTCTCTGTCCTTTGATCTTAGTCGAGAAATTTTTTAACTGGTCAAACCCTAAGACATTTTGACACTCACCCTGGTTATACATTTTTAAAATGCTTGGAATCTTTGTTTCTTTTCCGTTTATTATTTAGTTTATAGGTTTGAAACTTTACGACTTGGGCATTTTCAGTTCGAACAGTTAATGAGCCGGCAATAGAACTATTATATGTAATGGAGGGTGCTGATTTTTTTAAAGGAGCAGCGATATTTTTTGACCTCTTACAAAACATTTTTTCAATTTCTTTATCATCACTAGAGTTAGGGCTACAATCATTAATTAACAGTGTATAATAAGATACTTGCAAAGATGACCTCGAATGATAAAAGCCGGCCGGACAAGTCCGATATAAAGTACTATAAGTGTCACCCTATTTGCAAAAACGCATACCACAAAAATAAATTTGAAAAAAAGCGCATAAATACGTTGGTGAATACATAATAATCTGCCCAGAACATGTACTCAGAGATATAACCACAAGTAACACTGATGAACATAAGCTAAACAATGTATCAAAAAAGCTATCACACTCATAAAAATGACACAAACAGGATAAATCAGAGGAGATTCACTTCAGGAATCACAAAATAAAACAGTGGAAAAACATAACACAATGATTCGTGGTGAACTGAAAAAAACTCGTTCCTGAATTACAAGATAAAAATACAAAAAGACTATACAGAACTACAAATACAAAAAAATACTCAAACACAGACAAATAAGAAAACATATGCTGAAGTGATGAGTAAAATTAAACCAATTGAAGCGAATTCCAAGATAACAGTGAAGGCCAATGACCCTAACCAAATAGACACAATAGAATTGCTGACGAGCTGTCTTGCAACAGAGAGAAACATTCAAACTAAGTACATTTGCAATAAGAATGACAGCGTATTCAAAATTAGCTTTATGAATTCTC
The DNA here is from genome assembly GCA_020010945.3 of Muscidifurax raptorellus. Classification (NCBI taxonomy): domain Eukaryota; kingdom Metazoa; phylum Arthropoda; class Insecta; order Hymenoptera; family Pteromalidae; genus Muscidifurax; species Muscidifurax raptorellus. The sequence goes on from JAHUUD020000027.1 coordinate 1,584,328, forward strand.
AAAGTATAGAAATAGTGCAGACTGCATTAAAAAATAAACTAAAAAACTGTTAAATCAAAATAGGACAACAAGGTAATCCGAAAATTATACTAATTGAAATAAACAATCCAACAAATACAAATGATAATCAAATACAAGAAATTTTAAACAATTTAATACCAAAAGTAAGGTACTGCATATATACACCAATAAAAGGAGCAAGACCAACACCGTCCTAATGGAGCTACTGCCTGAAATATATAAGTACATTCGTTAAAGTAATAATAAGATATTCATTGGTCATCAGTGCTACAAAGCCTACGATCTCACAAAAGTTACACCTTGCTACAACTGTGGAAGATTTAAACATAGTGCAAACAAATGTAGAAATGAGCCAGCTTGTATTAAGTTGTCAGATAAACATAATGTGTGTGAATGCAATAAGACAAAAATCTAATGCGTATACTGGAGCTTCAACAAGACAAAATATAAAACAAGTTTACCAATGGACCACTTACCAACTGATAGAATCAAGTGTAGTATACTTAAGAAGAAAATAAAACAATACATTAACTTTATTTATTACCCGATAGAGCGTAGTTTACCAACATGAGATGAATCAAGTGCTATGAAACATTTATGCAATATACGAACTAATAAACAGCTTTATCAAAGGCCGGTAAATTCAGGCAAGAACGAAGGAAATAAACAAATCACGAAAACTATCGTCCAACTACAAAGTCATAAATCATTGACAACCCAGCAAGAACGGAGCAACAATGGCAGCTCAAATTGAATTAATTGAAGAAATACAAGATATTATACATGAACAAGATCGTCTGTATAAGGATAGCGAGACTTTTAACAAAAAAAGAAATAGTAATAATGGTCTAATTTTACACTTAAATATTAGAAGCCTAAATGCAAACTTTGAAAAACTACAAATCTTGATTAAAAGTCTCAAGATAAAACTTTATGTAATTGTATGTACAGAGGTATGGAAATCTTATTATTATATTAAAGTGACATATCCAAATTTTCTCCGGTTCTCCGGTTCTCCGGTGCATTTTTTTGAAATTCATATTTTTTTATAACTATAACGACTATTCTAATAGGTTTTTGGATTTGTAAAGCATATAGTCTTTGAGTAACGATTTTGGAAACGTCTGACCGAACGCCGAAGCGAACTGCGAACCTCCACTGAAACTCATCAGACCAACCTTACAAATCATATTTAATTAAATTCTAATCTAATATTATTTTATTCTGTCTAAACAATTTTATTAAACCTAAGTATCAATTACACGCTAAGTATCAAATCAGTGTATTTTAAGCAGAGCTGTCGATCTAAGGAGCTCCGCCTCGCCCAAGACTCCGCTGTCGACTGAGGCCTGCCGCGTTGCGCTGCCACTTATATACGGCAAAACTGCAGAGTCATCTTCAGAGCCGCACATCCACCTTCAATTATTTGATGATCCTGAAGAGCTCCGACTCGCCCAAGACTCCGCTGTCGACTGAGGCCTGCCGCATTGCGCTGCCGCTTATATACGGCGTATTATGTACAGAGGTATGGAAATTAACAAATTATCAGAATCAAGGATTATAAATTATATTATAACCACGGCGAAATTAATAAAAATAATGGTGTACTAGTCTATGTAAGAGAGAATGTAATACACACTAATGAAACGATAGTTATAAAAAAATCAACATATTAAACACTACTATTACATTAAATAAGAAGCAACTAGAAATATCATCGTGTATAGATCGGACTGAGTTGTACTGAATTTAATTTGAATTCAAAAACTTATTTAGAACATACAAGAAAAACTAAAAATCATATTATAATGGGCAATTTTAATATAAATATACTGGATTGCAATATTGTAAGCACTTGTTACGTCCTCGGCTATGATGCTGTCGTCGGTTGCAACATTTTTTATGGTTAGTTTATTATGGAAAAACACGAAGAATGATAAGAATTTTTATGAGAAAATCCTAGCGCTTTCGGTGTGTAGACATTCCCGCCATCCTGAAGAACAGCGCAAAATGCCTGGTTGGGAAACCCTTTGTTAGTGAAAAAGAACTTAAATTCGCGCCTTCAGAATATAACTCGATTTGAAAAGATCCGAATAATCGATGATACGTGTTAGTTCTATAGCCTTTCTTCTAACAAGGAAACAGCCCCAACCTGAACTCACCGATTTCAGTCATCTTTTAATATGTTGTAGTTTATCAAAAAACAAGAGACACGTGTTTTTTTTTATCGGTAGAAAACACTTATAGGGGTGGAAACCACCCTCAAAGGTCACCCCCTAAAATTGATTTTTTAATATATCTCAGGTTTTAATTGATATTTTTCAATGAAACAAATTTTATTTCACTTTTCATAAAAAGACGAAACTAACACACGTAGTACCGACCATTAGAGTTGCAACCCCTATTTTCTTTATTGAAAAATATAACTTTTTCATGTCTATTTTCATGAAAATCAAATTCAAAATGGACTTAAAAATATTTAAAAAAAATGTTTTTATAGATAGAATACAAAAATAAAGTTGACCGGTCCGAGATAATTTTTGAAACCATCCTTAAAATGGAAAAATCATCTCCCAAAGAAGATTTTCCAATATAATTCATTCTAATTGATAATTTACAACGACAAAAATCCATTTCAGTTATCATGTAAATACACGACTAACCAGCGCAGTTCGTACCATAAGGGTTGCAACCCCTATTTTTTTCAATGAAAAATTTCACTTTTCCATGCCTATTTATGCGGAAAAAATTCAAAATAATCTATAAAAAATTGGATAAAATATTCTCGTCCATGAAATACAAACAAAGTTGACCTGTTCGAAATTGTCATTCAAACCACCCTAAAATGGACAACCACCCCTTTAAAAATATTTTCTGATATAGTTCAGGGAAATTATAAATTATATAATTTACTATAAAATTAATTACGCGTTGGTTCTAATGTAATAATACAATTTACTTATGTATTTCTGACTATAAAGATAGCAACCTCTCACTGAAAAATCTACATTCTTTATGTCTTATTTTGTGAAAAAAAATTCTATCTATATAATAGAAAAGATAACTTTGTTAATTGAATACGAACATATAGTTCACGTATTCGAAATTATTTGTTACACCACCCTCCAAATGGTTTTCGATATAATCCAGGTTTTAATTGATAATTTACTATGAAACCAATTTAACGAACTTTCTACAATGAGTTACAATGACAAAATATTGCATCATAATGATATGTAGTTCAATTATGTAGTAAAAACAATCGATGAAAAATCCAATATAAGATTCTGGTAACTAGACTCTCTATATGTATATAAATTCATATAATGCTTATATAGAGCGATCGTATTTTTAACGTCTTGCATAAATCATTAAATTTTATTAATTACAATAAAAAATCATTATTTATACAAAAAACCACCTGATTGAACTAAAATTTAAAAAAAGTGAATTGATTAATCAAATAAATTGGGTGAATTTTAGTTGTTTACAACAAACGAAAGAGTTTGATATGAGCTTTGATATCCGGTATCAACTTTCGATAGGGTCACGTATATATAAATTCGTAATAAACATTTTCGTCTCATTCGATTACTTGCTACCCATGTGAATAATAAATTATTCATTGTTCAATTTACCAACGACAAAAATTATGTGCAATTTCAGATAAAGTTACTTATTCTAATTGTCAAACAAAAAATTTTTCTTCAAATTAATTCGAATCTACTTGTTATATGGTAAGTTATCCTTAAAATACCCTCACGTTTTAAATAATAAAATAACACAGGGCAACATGATTTTGGACCCAGAAACCAGACTATACTTTTCCGAAGGTTTTCGGTGCGCTGAACACGAATCTGACCACAGAATTGCTCCATCAGCTCTGGTTTTCGAGATATCCTAACCTAAAAAAGCGAAAATCGCGATTTTGGCCTATATTTGAGGTTATGTAGCACTGCCAATTTTTATTAAATCAAAAAATTGTATAGGCAATCTAAAAGAACTAGCATAGCCCTTCAAAATGCACTTGAGTTTGTTCCGATAGCTATTTTCTTTTTCGAGATATTCAAATTTGAAAGTCTCATTATATACGTGAATTTCGTAAGTATATACTCATATGGTACCAAGCGGATATCTCATAGTCTTTCATGAAATCTCTTATAAATTAAATTATCTTATAAATCTCTGATAAAATCAAAATTAACTTTCAAATTTGAATATCTCGAAAAAGAAAATAGCTATCGGAACAAACTCAAGTGCATTTTGAAGGGCTATGCTAGTTCTTTTAGATTGTCTATACAATTTTTTGATTTAATAAAAATTGGCAGCGCTATATAACCTCAAATATACGCCAAAATCGCGATTTTCGCTTTTTTAGGTTAGGATATCTCGAAAACCAGAGCTGATGGAGCAATACTGTGGTCAGATTCGTGTTCAGCGCACCGAAAACCTTTGGAAAAGTATAGTCTGGTTTCTGGGTCTGATATTTTTTTAGATTTTGTTGCCCTGTGTAATTTACTGTGGACGTTTTTCCTTTAGAAAAACGTTTTAGTGAAACTCAAACCTAGAGCTTCGACGTTAGTCATACGTGCTAATGAGTGTACAGTACAGTTTGTGTCCACTTACAATTACTATTCGATCATATAATGCAGTCGTGTCTAGTCCATAAAGTTATAGTTAATATATTTTCATTTTTACTGTTAATAATATAATAGTAAAAGTAATTTTTGAGATTATAACTATACACTATACTCGTGAAATAAAAATTATATAATTTTTATATGAATAAAATTCATTATTTTATCTTACAACCCTAAAACAAGAAGCGCGTGTATTGTATACGCATAAAATACATATATTTAATTAAATATAGTTTTATAGATAAATAGGAGTATGACAAAGTTCACTGGTTAGTACGTGTGACAATAAAAATAATACTTATAATATTATTTAAAATTGTTCTTCTTTTTAGCAATCATGGCAAAAGTAAATCCAATTAACGTTATCAATTTAGTATTGGCTACATTTCAAACGTTAAACCTGCCAGAAAGTCCTGTTAACTATAAAGAAATTGAGTTAGCAGAAAAATTGGAATCTATTTCAAGAGATTCAATGAAAGAATTTTGTGACGTACAAATCGTGGTATTGGATTCATTGGAATTTCAAGAACCATATAAGGATATTGAGGCACAAATTGTAGAAGACAAAATGCTGCACACTATTCCTGATTCTCCAAAACCTCCAACAGATCAGTGTATAGATGATGACAATGACGAGGTAACATACGCTTATAGAGTAAGAGCAGTGGAGTACTGGAAAAGTGGGAAGAAAGGAAAATTGAGTGTTGATTATGCGAGGCAAAAATTCAAGCGTGTAAAAAGTATCAGTTAATTGCATCGAATATACTCTGCAAAATTTTAAAGCAGCAGTTGATGCTGGTCACTTTGTTCATGACAGGGAGTTACATCGATGAGCTTTACAAACCCAAAAAGAGATTGTCAACGAAGATATCAGATTTCGAGCATCAGACCATTGGTTGCGTCGCTTTAAGCAAGCGCATAGGATAGTATCTAGGAAAATTAATAAATTTGTGACAAGAAAATCAATAGAGAGTAGTACAGAATTAGAGGAGAAAGCCGAAAAGTTTGTAAATGGTGTTAGACAATGTGCACTATCTGTTGCATGGGCTAATGTTTACATCACTGATCAAAGCGGATTACAACTTGAAATTCATTCCAGGAGAACTTTGGCTCCCGAAGGAGAAAAACAGATTAAGTGTACGGTGCAATCAGTTTCTTTAATGACTCATAGTTATACCGTCCAACCTACAATATCAGCTGAAGGGAAACTCCTTTCTCCTCTTTTTATAGTATTGAAAGAGCGATCTGGTAAATTTGGTCCTGTTGCTGAAGTTAATTTTTTTCGTCCTGAAAATGTTTATGTTGAATCAACGGTGTCTGGAAAATTAACTACAAGTAAGTTGTAAAAATATAACATAATAAAATATCACAACTAGTATCTAAATTATTTTAATCCAAAAATTATTTCTATTCTAGATATTTTCAAAACTTGGTTAAGAGAAGTTTTTTATCCGAATGTAGGACCTCATACAATTTTATTATTTATACTAGATTCTTGGAGCGATCATTGTAAAAATGCATTGAGGAAACGTTACCAGAAAATCAGATTGTAAATGTAAAAGAGATTCCTACTGGAACCACTAGGAAAATTCAACCATTGGATGTATTTGGATTCCGTATTCGGAAAAACTACTTTTGCCATTTATCAGATAATGTGCTGTTAATAGATATGATATAAATTTACACTTAAGAAATAATATTATCAAATTACAATCTCTAGTTCATAACCAGTTCTCGTCACCACCATACATTAATTTTTAAAATATTCGTGGTTGAAAAGTGGTTATATCGAGAAAAGACCAGATACATTTGAAAATCCTGTTGATATCAGTTATGGAGACTTATGCAAAACTCATTGTGATTTATGCAAAAACATAGCAATCATAAGATGTAGTTGGTGTAAAAAATCTTTGTGTTTCAAACACTTTTTTGAAGAATATCATTACTGTAAAAAGTACGTTGAATAGAACTGATGTCTTGCATTGCATTAATGTGCACATGGAAAATTCATCAAACACAAAACAGTCGTATTTTTAGCGAGTCCCGTAATAACAGTGAATCTTATCAATTAAAATATAAATTCTTAATTTAAAAATTCACCCAATTTATTTGATTAATCAATTCACTTTTTTTAAATTTTAGTTCAATCAGGTGAATTTTTATAAATAATGATTTTTTATTGTAATTAATAAAATTTAATGATTTATGTAAGACGTTAAAAATAAGATCGCTTATGTAAGCATTACATAAATTTATATACATATAGAGAGTATAGTTACCAGAATCGTACTCGTATATTCGATTTTTTATCGATTGTTTTGAGACGGCGGCCCCACATGGTAGGTAAGAGACCACCAATGGATAACTTACCGATAAATACTAAGAGATAAGTTACCGACTAAGTGAGCGCTAGTATTCACATGTAAAATAGCCTACCTAAGCGCAGGTCGATGGCGTGCGCACATAAAGCATTGGAGAGAGGGACGGCCACGGATATAAAAGGAGACCCGCAGCCAGCAGCGATCACTTACGATCTGGCTCTAACGCGGGGAGCACAAGGAGAACTGTCGTCCTCTCCAAGTGCTCTGTCTCCTTAGTACCTAGTATGCAAACGAGCAATGTGCTCTCGAACAGTACTAAGGGGACCCTCCTCCCCCTTTCCAATTAGCATAAGACCAGATTTGTATTCTTGAAACAATATACATTTATTTATTTAATTCTTTGTTGCATTATAATCATTGCTTTGTTTACCCTTCCCCCCTCGAACATCCCTTGGGATCAGGAAAGTAGTTCCCTGTTCTTAAGTGGGTACCTATTGAGTACGGATTGGTCGTGAGAAGGTAGATCCTCACATACTGGTCCGAAGCTGCGTAGATTACCTAAGTGTGCGGAGCTCGTGGAGTAGATTCCCCTCCACAACTCCTGGTGCACACGAGCAGCTTCCCTCTGGTGGTTTTTCCATTACAAAGGGTAGGGAAAGCTTATGTTCACTCAACCGACAGTGCGGGGTGATTGTGAGTTCAATCTTGCTTCCTCGAGCGCATTCTCGCTTCTTCCCACTTCGAGTCTCGAATCCTACACATGGCCTCGCCTCGGCATTGCTTGGCCCGTTTCATTGGGCCCGAACAGGGACTCGAGTTTGTTATTAATGCGAGACAGAAGGAGAGTCAGCTCCGGAATTATAATTTGTTCTAGTAACATACAAAAGGTATCAAATGATTCCCGTGCTGACGCTTCCTTTCGAGGAACAACGCATACATGCGCGCATTGATGAGATCACGAAATACATCGATACTCTAGAACTACCCGATCAAGCCCACCGATTAAATAACACGGTCGTCGATCTATACAAGCAAATCAAAGTGCTCAAAGCCGTGGTTAGCGACTCTTCGGATGTACTCGGAGAAACCGTAGACCGAATCAACGAGATCGGCGTCGATTTTTCACCTCCCGTCGCAACCTGGCTGATCTGACTAGTAGTACCTCAAAGCGTAACTTTCAAGGATTAGAATACCGCATTCAGACATTGGAAGGCCAGATCACCGAGATCACGATGGGTATGGAAAATTTGACAATTTAGATCTCTCACGTTTGTGACCCCCCCCCCCCCCCCCCCCGGTCCTGAGAAAAGGAAACGCCTCTTTCCAGATTGAAATGAAAAACGTATGCAAAACGTCATAACATTCTTGAGCAATTGAATTCCATATTTTGAAAATAAAATCAGTAGAATCATTAACTTATCTTAATAAATAATTTCTTGTAAGCACAATAGCCGTAAACATGGAGAATTATTGGACCGGTGACAAAGTGCACTCGAGGAGCGAGTAGATACATTAGAGAACGCGGAAGATGATATCAACATCACATGCGTTAAACAAAAACAGACATTGGGAGGAGAGTCGACGCTAAGTAGCACCGATGAACGCATGGATGCTCTAGCTACCGCTCTCGAAAATTTAATAGGTGAGAATAAAACGCGCAAAAGGGAGGTCGAAGAATTGAAGAACGCGAACGAACGGTTAATGGGTCAAGTGGGACTCCTCGAGACCGAAAACGACGCGCTGATCGGTAAAAATTCCAAGCTTCGAACAAATCTCGATAGGATTCTTGAAAAAGTCGAGTCAGCGGTAACGTTAACCAAATTACGCGAAGAGATCGGAAAAATCGGAAAAGATGATTCGTACTCGCGGGATCGCAAAAAACGGTGAATTACTATCTCATATCACGGGACGTATGAAAATCGAGATACCGAAATTCAAAGGACTCGCGGGTGAGAGACCTATGAAGTTTTTGAGAGAAATCGAAAATTATATAAATACGGTGAAACCGGAGGATCACGAACTAAAATGCGTAATCTCACAAGCGCTTGAAGGAGACGCATAGAATTGGTGGTATCTACTTCTAAGCGAGGTGGATAGTTTCGACGCGTTTTCGACCAAATTCAGGGAAAGATTTTGGAATAAAAATATACATGAATCAATGGAAGAATAGTCGAATTTGGCCAATATTTCCCTGGATCACGAAGTCGCGTCAACTATGCCACATATCTATTCGGACTAGCCCGCGAACTAGAGATGGCTCTAGAAGAACCAGAGAAATTTTTAGAAATTCTAGCTGAATTCGACAGTGACGGCACGATCAAAAGGGGTCCGGGCTTACCGAGAGCCAACACAAACAATCAAAATACAAACATGCTTCCAAACACATTTCCCAACAATCAAAAACCCACCCACACTCCCAACGACAAAAATCCAAAAAACCTCCAAAACAATAACCCAGGACTTAAACCGAAACCGTCATGGACAGAACGCACAATCCAAACAATGCAAAAAGCTGGCACGACGAAAAAAACGGACACGCAATACACTGGGAAAAATCAGGTAAAAGGGGGAGGGAAACAGAAAAGTACACAAGTAAAAGACTCGTGCAATTTCGATCTTTTAAGCTGCTTTCGGGAGAACGGAACATTAAGTACGGGAAACGAAAAGTCGTTACGCCTAAAAAGGACGCACTTCCACCTCGGGGGAAGAAAGGCGTAACTATGATCTCGTCAATCATGGAGGACCCTCACGCGGAATTATTGCACGATAATGATCCGGAAGGTCGCGAAATCGAAGTACAACACTGCCCAGAAATCAAAATCTCAATTGAAAACGTAGACGTAGAAGCACTTATCGATACGGGAAGCCAAGTAACGGCAATATCGGAAGAATTCTATCATCAAAATTACGAAAAATTCAAAGCCGGTCCAAAGCTGCCTATCAGCGGAAAACTAATAAAGGGTGCTACCGATAGCAAGTCGGCATGTTTAAAATATCAAATCCTTGCAAATACGAAGTTAGATAACCTATCTCGAAAAATCATTTTCTTAGCAATTTCAAAACTGATTAAGCCATGTATTATTGGCTACGATACGATGCAATTCAGAAAACGAAAAAATACACCGAAGAAGAGTATGGTTTCGAGGCTGAAATTCAAATTGCGACCCAACAGATGAGCAGATACACCGCAGAAGGGTATCGCTCAGATCTCAATAATCTTTACGAAGATTATGAAAACAATATTGAGAACCCATACGAGCTCATGATTGAGGAGATCGATGGAAAAATTGAATCTTGTGAAAACCTCAACGAGGCACAAAAACAGATCTTGAAAAAATTACTAATAAAACAAAAAGAAGTATTCGGGAAAAAACCGGGATTACTAACAACATACGAGCATGAGTTGATTATAAAAGACACGACGCCGTGGTTTTGTAGACAGTACCCAATCCCATTAGCGGATAGACAAAACGCGCTAAAAGAATTGCGACGAATGTCGGAGTTAGCAATTATAAGACGCTCGAATAGCGTATACATAAATCCGATTCAAATCGTTAGAAAAAAAGACGGATCTATCAGACCGTGCCTAAACGCGCAGAAGCTTAACGCGGTGCTTCAAGATAACTTCGAAGGACCTCCCGGTATCGACGAGGTCTTACAAAGATGCACTGATAAGCCAATAACAAGCGTATCGGATTTTACAGCAAGTTATTGGCAGATCAAACTCGCGGAAGAGTCGCGAAAATACACAGCTTTCAATTCGACAGTCATGTTTACGAATTCAATGTTGTACCGTTCGGGATAAAAACTAACGGATCCGCGTTAATTCGAGGGCTGGCGGAAGCCACATGGGAGTTTGAAGATTTTCTGATATTATTCGTAGACGATCTCATGATACGGTCGCAAAATTTAGACGAGCATATCGAGCACTTAGATAACTTATACGAACGGTTGATTGAACATAACTTACGGTTAAATTTTAAGAAAACGAAATTTTTTTGTGAAGAGATCGAATTGTTTGGACACTTTATTTCTACAAAAGGGATACGACCGGACCCAGATAAAATTCGGACAATAAAATATTTTAAACCACCTCGAAATTTGAAACAATTGCAAAGTTTCATCGGGTTTATAAACTTTTATTCAAAGTTTACAAAAAATTTTTCGGAATGCTTAGTCCCATTGTTAGACCTTATGAGAAAAAATGTCGCGTTTCATTGGACAAGCGAACATCATGCAGCATTCGAAAAAATAAAAACACTGTTTGATGAAAACGTTTCCTTGAGATACGCAAACCCAAAGAAACCCTACATTTTAACCACGGATGCATCTGATTACGCATGCGTCGCGGCCCTGTCTCACTTAAATGGGGAAGGGGAAGAAGAAGTGGTCTGTTTTGTGAGCAGAACATTCAAGGGAAATGAATGCTCATATTTTACAACAGAAAAGGAAATGCTCGCCCTTGTGTGGTCGCTCAATAAACTAGACACTCTCTTGAGGGGGGCAATTGAGATTACAGTCCGAACGGATCAGGAGGCTCTGACATTTTTGCGAACTTGCAAATTTAATAATCAAAGATTATAGAGATGGAACCTGGCGATCCAGGACTTTAGATTCAACCCAGTACACATACCAGGAAAACAAAACGTCGTCGCGGACTACCTTAGTCGAATGGATGATAGCGAAAAATCGAAAAAAGAAAGACAGTCAGAAATAATCATTTCGGCCATTGTACGGCAAAAACCGAGCCGCGAGCTCATGTGACGACGGCCAATTTTCGGCCAAACATTTTCGAACCACAAACAAACGCAAAGGTTGATAAATCAACAACAGTCGGTAACTTACCTACAATTGAGAATTCAACAACGGTTGGTACATTATCTACAGACTCCGTCGGTAAGTTATCCACAGACTCGGTCGGTAACATATCATCGGCGCATGGTAACCCGCACTTACCCGGTGCTCATTACCATAGAGGTACTTCCCGTATGTCGGTCGATTACCGTCCTTTAAATAAATAAAAGGTTTAAACAAATGGTCATTCATGCGAAGGCACACTTGCCATGCACAATATATATATATATATATATATATATATATATATATATATATATATATATATATATATATATATATATATAGTAATCCCGCCTTTTGAGGACATGTTCTCCCTTCATTCAGAGTTCGAGATTGCTAAAAAATAACCAAACTAACCCAGTACCAAATTAGGATGTGTATAATCTCATTCTGTTAACCGCTTGGATAACCCAAGTGAGTTTTAGGGTGTTGAAGGGTGCTTCGCACCCTTCAACCCCCAAAACTCACGTGGGTTATCTGGTTAGCCGAAGTAACTCTGGGTTAATAGACTTTAGAAAATCCTCAAAAGATAGGATGTCTTTTGAGGATGCATCCTCAAAAGACGATATAATCCTCAAAAGATTGAAGCGTACGGAATATAATCTTCAAAAGATTGGATTTCCATATTTATACACATTTACACCAACACTGCGTATACACACACAACACTCTACACACACATATTAATAATAAGTTATAAATAAATCTATATCTATTTTGTTAATTTAACTTTGTAAGCCAATACGAGGCTCCATATATAATACGCTTGAAAGAGATATGTGTCTCCTTTATATAACCATGTAATATTAGAATTTCATCCGCGCCGAGTCGATAGCGAGTCGACGGCGAAGATAAACAAATATTAAATAAACAATTTAAAATTGGCCAGAAGTTAAAAACAAAATGAATAAATTCAATTAACATTAAATATACAAAAAACAGTTTATATAACTTTATGAAACTATAGTGATAGTGTACCAAAGAAAATTAGAATAATAATAAATAATGAAACACTAAAGAGAGTAAACGAAACATAATATTTGGGAATCATTTTCGGTACAAATATGAAATGGGATAAACATATTGTAAATCTTATAAATAAGACTAGATACCTGATTTTCATCTTTAGTAAGATCTTTCAAATCATGGAAACTAATACATTAAAATGTATACACTATGCCTTCTTCCATATCCTGATTGCATGCCATAATTGCATGGGTAGTGCGAACTAAAACAGACTACAACTACTGCAAAAAGCTCAAACAAGAATATTAAAGATTATAAATAAAAACACTTTTCAAAAAAAAATTCTGTCACGTCCTGCGAATTTAAAAATTTTAAATATATGGATAAATGCGTACGTGACGCTTTTCAAAAAAATTGAAATTTGGAAATGCAGGCCTGAAGAGAGAAAGCGACGGACAAATAGCTCTATCGTAAATCTCTTGAGCTGCGCGCATCGACGAGACGCATCAGCGGATGCATCCTAATACTGATAATAGAGTTTTCTGTGCGTTAGTCATTAATGAGAGTTTTCGGCAACGGACCGATCCCAATATTTATGATGAGCAGCTGCATTTACTCAAGATATTGGCGCGACTGGGGCGAAGCGACCGTAAATACGATAGTCTAGGACAATCGCTCGGAACTTTTTTTTTATTACAGGAAGAGTTTCGAAGAAATGTGCACGCTTGTAGCTGTGTACCGAACTTGGAATTTTCCGCTGTTTTTTAATATGTTAATGCATTATTTAATCAGAGATAGCAATTATTTACATTTAAATTTTTTCACAACAAACTGATGTATAAACTATGAATTTTTCGATTTGCATAAGTTTGCTTTTAGCAGCAGTTTTAGTGAGATAGTTTTATGTAAATGCACATAGACTTACATATTTTGTTTGCAGTGTTGTACAGTCAATATTTTGATTTGTTAATAACGAACTGATAATGTGGTCTGTTCATTAATTCTTTTAGCCCTAAATTGTATATTTCTCGATTTATACAGTTCGCTTTTTGTGCATAGTTGATGAATGGATTGAGTATTTGTTTATAAATTTTACTTTTAATTATATTTAGTTAAAATCACAATAATGGGTCGGTGTGAAACTACTATTATTGTAAAAATATATATAATTTTGCAGAGTTATAGCAGTCGGTCGGTGTGAAGCTACGATTGTTGTAACCATGCATTGCAAATTTAAATAAATTCAAAGTTTAAATAAGGTACAAATAAATTATGATAACTGCAAACATAAAATATATTATTTTCAGTAGTAATTTCATTTATTTATAAAACTCTCTTAATTTAACGTCCGTAAAAACTTTATTAATAGTTTTAAATATATACTATTTAGTATCAATTTGTAGAGAATTTCACAAGCACTAAAGTTATAATATTAATTATTTTATGTATTACCTTATTTAATAAATCTGGCGCGCGCATCAAAGCGTTAATTTCGAGAACCATGGTCATAGAGGAGAGGGCATAGGCTGACCGAAGGGCCTGACCAAAGCTGCGTAGGAGGAGAGATACGAAAATTCGGCGTAAGTGAAGAAAAGCTCAAATATAACCGCTTCTCTCAGTGGCTAATTTTCGGCGTCTAGACGGATCACGATACCGACAACATCGAGGAGGTGTGACTCGGGGCCCTACGAGCTTCCAGACTTCACTCAAGATCGACACTTCAGTCCCGGATCTCAGTTAGCAACGGTAGTTTTCATTTTTGCGCTCGGTACGCATTTTTATTATACGCGGTTGGTACGCATTAATTTAACTTGATTGTGTAATTGTTTATATATATATATATATATATATATATATATATATATATATATATATATATATAAACAATTTTCGGCTTCATTTAATAACTACGCGAGGTCTGATCCCAAAATCCCTTCAATTCTCGACTTACGGATTGTGTCTTCCAGTCTACAGCAGTTTTAGCCGTCTACATAAGGAGTAAGTAAAATTTAAAATGCTGTTTATACTTTTCCTAATCGTTTCTACAACTATCGCTTGGGTATTCGAACCGATTAACACCTATTTGATTATCCCTTTTTTACTATAAATTTAATAGTTTAAACCGATTTAAACCGAGTCATTCTATTAGATTTCTTTATTTTCCTTTCATTCTCACAATATCTTCAAACGATCAAAGCACCCAGCTATTGCACGAAAGTGCAGGCTAAAGGTGTTAATTTTTAATAAGTTTGGTAGCATCGTTAGATGTTACAATTCCTTTAAATCTAAAGCAATTTTTCGCCAATGAAATTCTTCGGTATTACTATGACAATCTTAAACATCAATACATCAACTCGGCGAGTAAAACTAGACACAAATTTATGCTACCACCAAAGTATAACAAAACTATCAGTACTAAAAATAGCTATATCAAAGCTATCAGTATCATCAATAAATTACCAAATAAACAAAAAACTTTAAAAAACTTTAGATATACAAAAAAAGATCAAGAATAAAAAAAAATACAGATTTGCTTAGGAACAATGAATAAAACAAATGTAACAAAGATATGGCTAAAATCGATATACAATCAAGAAAAAGGTACACGCCAGTATGTTTTGTACTCTAAAATCCAGGATTTACTGAAAGAGGAAAATACAACGGTTAACTGAAAAAGAAATTAACAATAGTCAGTATGGATCCAGGAAAGACTCAGCATCGAATATTATAAAATTATATATTAGAACATATATATGCGCTAAGGGCAAATGTAAGTTATACAATAATAGACAACACCGGCGTATCTCCAATTACAATTATAATAAAATGATAAACTCATATCCAAAAATTATTAATAGTCTAGATAATATAACAAATGAAATATTAAATATATCAAATTTATTTTAAAAAAGAACTAAGGATTTAGAAGCAAAAATAGATTCTAATATAGAAAGATATAAATCTATAGAAACGGTTTTCAACAAAATTGATGAAATGTTACACATATTAACAATTTATCTAGTCGTAGGATGACATATGGAGATGTTAAGTACCTAGGCTAAAACAAGGCGATTTTTTATTTTGATAGAGGAATAAGAGGGATAAAAATATTCACAAACTCTACATGTTCACTGAAAAAATAGTCATCTTACAATGATTTTGTAGTTATTGATGATATATAGTTTTTACTTCAAAATTTAAATGTGATTTATCTAACCAGCACAAAAAGATGTTTTCAATATTATAGAGTTGCCTGTGCAGTCGGACTTACATGCCCGGCTAGGCTTAACTCCTATAAAAGAATAGCATATGCAAGAAATGAAAATGCGAATTGTTAAAAAGATTATATATCATTGTTAAATCGCGACACATAAATGAGGTTTATTAGAGTCGGGGCGAAGAGAGTCAAAAAGACTTTCGTAATCCAACTAAAGTTTGTTGTGTGAATGTGTGAATTCTTGAAGGATAGTAGTATCTGTGTAAGGAAGTTCGACTTGGAGAAATGTTACCTTAAGAATGAATGGAAATATATGGAATGATGAGTATGACTGGAGGTACTTGCTGTACAAAAATCACAACAGAACTAACCAGCATTTTATTATATTTTATGTTATTCTAATCCGGTCTAGCGAACAGGGAATTTAATTTTCCTCTGCTGAATTTACGACGTTATAAGGTGTTATTCTGTAAAATAATACCTACTCTGTATCGGTATGAAAATGTTTATGTGTAACAATATTTATATGTAATTTTGGAATAAATAAATAAATAAATAAAGAAATAAAACATGGATGCTGTTACTAAATTTAATTTTGATGATAACAATATTACGGAAAATTATTTAGAAGAAATGAATGAAATATGTATATTTTGAAGCTAGATGCAATGGAAGTAGCATCATATTCGTCCATGAAGAAGGTTAAAACATCATAAGCTCATAAGTACCTGAATGGAAAAATTCATTAGTATGATGATGTAAATCCCTACTGAAAAAGCTCAGGTGATAATCATTTATATATTATTATCTTATAAAACGTTATATTATAACTATTAATTTGGTATAACTATAATTTATTTTGAATTCAAATCAATTAAATCTATAAAAAACGAAATAAAAAGGTTAAAAATATTTCCCTGCCCGAGGATTAACTTAGCAGCGTGACAATCGGCTACCCTACTACCTAAGCTATTCACACTATCATAGAAAACTTGAAGTTTTATTCGTCTTATATATTGTGACGTGGTGGCTTCGCTAATGCGTGTCGAACATCAAAATTTCTCGTCAAGCAAAGGGACGGTCGCACGAACCACCGCGTCGACAAAAAATATCGTCTCTCGACGACCGAAGAATCGCTTCGACAGCTTAGCTATATCCGCTTTAGCTGACCACGGAAAGTGCCGGGAACCTTCTCTGCTTGGCTACTTAGGTAATGTTTGGAGTCGGGATGGCATGCATGCATGCAATTGATTCTCGATTGTTTTATATAAAATACTATCGGGTTAAATTCACCCTTCTATGTTTATTCAATAATCAATAATGGTTTTGTGGATTTTTTCCGTTTAATTACATTTGTTTGTCGCGTAAAGTGTGTGCGTGTGGGTATATTTCGGCGATGCGGTCATCGAGATCGTGCTTGAGTGCACGTAGTGCCTTGTGCACTTCTTAAGGAGTGAGAGGCAGACACCAGTGCGTGGTTGCCGTCGCTCAACGTGGCTCTATCGTGCTGATCGCCCGATATTTCCTCTCCTCTCTAACTGATGAGTATTGGCTCGTCGCTGAGAAGTCGTCGGTCTGTCTCTCGTGCTAGGAGTTGTCCTGGGCCCTCTCGTCCTCTGGAGTCACGTCGGTGGCTCCGATGGCTCCTCGTGCCTACCGACTCTCGCCAGAGGTCGGCCACGTGCGTTTTACCACAGTCGAACGTGAAAAGTCGATGAGTCTCGCTGCTTGCTCGACTCGTCCCCCGTTCTTGTCTCCGGCCCTTCGGGTTAGTTTGTCTCGAGATACTTTCTTTTTCTCTTTCTCCTATGGCGCCACTCGGCGTCGTATTATATAACATGTTGTCTCTCTCTCTCTCTCTCTCTCTCTCTCTCTCTCTCTCTCTCTCTCTCTCTCTCTCTCTCTCTCTCTCTCTCTCTCTCTCTC